>CM053268.1:78238272-78859105 GCA_028583415.1 Protea cynaroides
AACAAGGCCGATAAAATTTAATTAAAATTTATTCAAAATTTAAAAACCATTCTGTTAACTGAGGGTCGGAGGTAGGGTCGGAGTCATGATCGACCCTGGGTGCGACCCTCCCCAATCTGGACTTCCCAAACACTGAGGGTCGATCCTCAGGATCACATAGGGTCGGATAGTCATCGACCCTCTATGCGACCCTCGGTGGATTTTGGTCAATTTCCCTCCTTTTAGTCCGTCCTTCGTGTTTGGGGTCCTATGGCTTTCTCCTACAGTCCATTCAACATTCATTCCATGGTCTAGAACCATGAATCATCCACCTAGATAGCTTTCACATAATCTCCCATAGTTTTCTATGAAAACCTAACCATGGGTTGATGGTTTGGGTTTCTCCGAGATCATACTCTCATCATTATCTAACCTAAGGTCTGTAGAAACTCATGGAATTAGTATCCATACCTGAGAAGATTACTCCCTCTCTGCAACTCTTCTCCTTTTTGCTATCTTCTTTTCCTTGCTTCTCTTCTTCTCCTTTTCCTTCTCTTCTCTTTCTCTCAATTCAATTAAGGTATTAAAAGGAGTGAAAGAGGCTTAGGGACATCCTTTAAATAAAGTAGAAACATCCTAAAATAAGTCTCTTTGAGATTAGAAAAGAATCCAAATCGAAAACTAGGAAATTTCCTAATTTCAGTTTCGGCGGCAACTGAGGGTCGATGGGAGGGTCGATGATCCCGTCGACCCTAGGGTTCCTAAGGTGTCTGACCCTCCCTATAAAACTGAGGGTCTGACTTTCTGTCTTGGGGGGTCCGACCCTCCTTTGCTGGATATGTGACCCTCCCCTTAAATTTAGTGTTTTAGGGTCGATTTGATACCTGGGATCATGATCTCCTTCACGCCCTTGGTCCATTTAACTCAACCATGATGGGTAAACCTGGTTCAAGGTGATAAGACTGGGTTAGTTTGATACGGGTCTTACACGATGTATTAGTTCTGCTAAGGTAATGGTGATACGACGATGTTAGTGGACAAGACTTGAGTAGAGATAGAGATAGAGTCTGGTGACCAGGACACACCACGATATCACGTCCTCCCCCCGATGCCCTACTCGCATCAATTACACTAACCATACACAAACATTCACCTTCCTATTCCTAACGTCACCATCATCTTCATGTTATAAACATACGAAATTAAATATGCATGACCAACAATAGCAGGAATAGAAGATGACATGTTGAATGCACATTACAATCATACAATCATAAAATCATACAAGGCATTGGACTCAATAAATGAAAACAGTTTATTATTAGCCAATTAGTTTAGGTCTTGTTCCCTTACCTTTGGTTGCTAGTAGATCCTCATTAAAGCTTTATGAATCACCTTTAAAATCACTAGAAAGACCTAATTAGTCAATAGATTTTAATTAGAATTAATTCCAACAATTTAGACTAGCTGAAATCATAGGGTCGTAGGGTAGGGTCGCAGGTAGGGTAGCAGCTTTCTGCTACTCCAAGGGTAGGGTCGATCATAGGGTCGGTTATCCATCGACCCTAGGTGCGACCACAGCCTCCCTGGAACTTCCCGAGAGCTTGGGGTCGATCATGTGGTCTGGTAGGGTCGGATATCATTCGACCCTACGTGCGACCACTCGTATTCTGAGTCGACCTTTCATTCTAAAGTCCATTCTTTCATGTTTGGATCCTTTGGGTTACTTTCATGGTCCATTCCATGATTGTTATATGGCTCAAAACTATGAGTTATTCACTATTCATAGTCCATAATGATTTGCTCCATGGAATCTCTTGAAACTTGTCCATGGATGGATGATTTGGGTTTCTCCTAATCCTATGTTCTTCATAACTATTCTAGAATCTCTTATTCAGGTAAGGAATTAGGTTCATACCTTTATTCAGAGGTTTCTCTGAGCTTCCTCCTCTTCCTTAGTCTTCTTCTTCAAGTTTCTTTTTCTTCTTCTCTTCCTTTTCTTTCTCTTGCTCTAACTTTCAATTAAGGTTTCAAAAGGAGTGAAAGATGCGAAGGGACGTCCTATTTATAGAGGAAAACCCTCCCAAAACAAGTCCCATTGAGTTTAGAAAATAATCCCTTGGAATTAGGAAAGTTTCCTAATTTTCGGTTCGTGCTGTTTTCCTAGGGTCGATCCTATGGTCGCATAATCCGAGGCCCATGCAACCCCATGACCAAAAAGTCATGGGTTGGACTTCTGTTGAGGTGGGGTCGATCCTACCTATTTACGCATGAGACCCTACCCTCATTTTGATTGTTTTTTAGTTAAATTTCATATTGGGTCTTGGGTTTCTTCACGCACTTGGTTCACTTGGCTCGACCATGATATGTATACTGGTCACGACACGAAATGTAAGGTTGATCGGGTTCGTGGCGTGCGGATCTTACACTTGGTGTATTTTTCCAGTGTGTAGCACCAGAAGAAGGAGCGAATGCTTGACCATCTAGTTGATCATCCGTTTCGTATGCTGTTAATAACTCTGAACATCTAGTAGCTTTTTCGGAAGCAACACGAGTGATCATTCATCTAACATTGGCTCCGCTTAACTACTAAGCCTAATCGGAAATCCAAACCAAGCAGATTCATCGATTGCCAGTTGAATGGTTGGGGATATTGCGGAGGCACGTACATCTGGTTTGAGACTCTGATTAGTTTATTATCAATTAGCCAAGGCATTTACCTTGGTTGTACCATGGTCTGGGCTAACCAGAAGAATGAACATGATCATCCTGCCGGTATGTGCTACCGGTTCAGACCCAAAAACTAGGTCACGAACGAAGCAAGGTTCACAAGTTTGGGAAACTTGGTTCCTACTTCATTATTGCCATTTTGGATGGTGGGGAACTCATTCCCACCATAATATTTACAATGGGAGTCATTTATGGCTCCAATAGTTCCCTTAATGGAGTTGGTGAACAAACCCTAGGTTTTCTAGGTCATAATGTGTAAGACCCGTATCGATCTAACCGGTCTTACCACCTTGTACTAGGTCTACCTATCATGGTCGAGCCAAATGGACCAAGTGCGTGAAGGAAATAACAAAACCAGGTATTAAACTGACCCAAAAACAGTAAAATAGAGGGCAGTTGTAAGACCCGCATGCCACGAACCCGGTCTAACCTTACATTTCGTGTCGTGACCAGTCTACATATCATGGTCGAGCCAAGTGGACCAAGTGTGTCGAGAAAACCAAGACCCAATATGAAATTTTACTCAAAAACAGTCAAAATGAGGGTAGGGTCGCATGCCCAAACAGGCAGGGTCGACCCCCACCTCAAAAGAAGTCCAACCCTGACTTTTGGTCAGGGGGGTCGCAGGGGTCTCAGATTGTCTGACCCCCCCCCATCGACCCCCTAGCATCGACCCCCAGAAAACAGTAAAAAACAGCACGAACCGAAAATTAGGAAACTTTCCTAATTTCAATTGGGACCATTCCTAAACTCAATGGGACATATTTTGGGAGGTTTTCCTCTATAAATAGGACATCCCTAAGCCTCTTTCACTCCTTTTAGAATCCTAATTGAAAGTGAGAGAAAGAGAAGAGAAGGAAGAGAAGAAGAGAAGGAAAACTTGAAGAAAAGGCTAAGGAAGAAGAAGCTCAGAGAAATCTTTTGAAACTCAAACTACAAAAGGTATGAACCTCAATCCATATCTGAATTAAAAGCTTAGAATAGATTATGATGGAGTTAGGTTAGGAGAAATCCTAATACCATCCATCCATGGATGAATTCCAATGAAAATCATGGAAAACTATGAAAAGTGAGTAACTTGGAGTTTTGAGCCATAGAACAATCATAGAATGGACTATAAAAGTAAGCCAAAGGACCCAAACATGAAAGAATGGACTGTAGAATGGAAAAGTCAACTCAAACCATGGGGGGCACACGTGGCATTGATTGGGAATCGACCCTACCAGACCACAGGATCGACCCCCAGTATTCGGGAAGTCTAAAATAGGGGTGATCGCACCCATGGTCGATGGAATATCCGACCCTGGCATCGACCCTTCCCTGGGGGTCGATGTAGACTGCGACCCTACCTGCGACCCGTCCTGCGACCCGTGCTTAAAAACAAGCCTAAAATTGTCGGAATGACTTCTAACTAAAATCTATCAAGTTGTTAGGTTTTCCTATTGATATAAAAGTGATTCTTAAAGCTTGAAAGAGGATCTACACTCAAGCAAAGGTGAGGAAACAAGACCTAAACTAATTGGCTAATAATAAACTATTTTTATTTCTTGAGTCCAATGCCATGACTGATTCTATGCGTGTATGATTGTATGTGCATTCAATATGTCATCCAATATTCCTGCTATTAATGTTCATGCATATTTAATTCTGTTTATTTGTAACATGATGATGATGATGATGATGATGCGAGGAGTAGGCATGTGAATGTATGTGTATGGTTAGTGTACATGGTGCGGGTAGGGGATTGTATCAACCGGTACAGCCATGTCATTTTCATGGGGTGTATATTGTGCCATGGTTCTACTCAAGTCATGTCCACTGACATCGTCGTATCGCCATTACCTTAGCAGAACTATTACGTCGTGGGGTATCAGCGGAGGTGGTCTCGGATCATGTAGTCTTCGACTCTACCGGAGGGCCTTAGCTCTATCTCTATGGATGTATTGAGGGATGCTGGGGTAAGGGCTTGGATACACTGTTTGACATTAGGATTGGTTAGTTGCGAGCCCAGTTTGCAAGCCCTCGCCAGCAGGGGCTTACGTGTTGGTATGGGCAACCGGTACAGCCATGCCATTTTCATGGGGTGTATATTGTCCATGGTGGGTGCTATGGGTGACAGTGTCATATTCATTGAGCGTATCCACACACTCGTGTATAGAGGTGAGGCAGCCACCAAACCTTTCTATTGCACATTGCAAACTTATATACCAGACCACAGATATAAATTGAATGCATGCATATGTTTGTTGTATTGTTTTGTTTTCTCATTGAGCTCAAGTTGGAGAGCTGACCCTCGTGCGCACAAATCTTTTAGTTTCTGATGTTGCAGGTATTACGGTTGAAGATTATGTCAACAAGCCAACATGTAAACGGGTGGCGGCTATGATGAGCAAGCTGTGGAGGACTATTATGATTCGTTAAGCGAGCGTTTCACTGTGGATACGCTTGATTTTAAATTTTCGTATTTGAATATTGGTAATATGTATTAAATTATTTTTTAGTTACTTGGAGATAAATGGAATATTAATTATTTATCATGACTAGGCCTTAGTTCATTTTCTGTAAGACTTTCGCTATTTACTTTATTACCTCTGATTAATGTGGAATGTGTTTTGGTTTAACAACGTGGGCATAACCTATTCGAGATCCTGGTTGAACCGTTGGTTTATTAACGGTTCATCACACGATTTTGATTAGTCTAGAATTGGGGTGTGACAACTTGGTATCAGAGCTCTCAGGCCTTTCCCATGAAACCTGAATACTTCCACTAGAGTCCATGAACTGAGTTAGGATAAATTAAAAGCTTTAATACAAACACACCATAAGCACCTGTGTTGGTTAAGACAGAACTTAAACAAGACAATAATGTACATATTAAAGGTAGAACCATATATATACACTCAAACAGAAAGAGAAGACCAAAATTTATCCTGATAAACAAATAATATAGGGTACTATCTATAAGTCGGACAGTTACCTAAGTATACAAAAGATATAGTACAGTAGTAAGAAGGGAGCATCTGTAAAGCAGAGAAATTGGAATACCGAGTTGGTACTCACAAGATGTAAAACTCGATGTATGACAGAGAAAAAGGAAAATGGCTAGTAATGCCAAAATCCCTGTAGAGATAAAGGGAAAGATCTTGGGCTAACCCAATAGAGATAAGAGAATAATGGTCATACATTAAGAATAAGGGTAACTACAAGAAGATAAATCTATACTCCTGGGTGACATGGAGACTCGGAATGAGATCCACCAGAAGCTGATCCATTACCCGCTGAGCATTAAGTAAAAGTTACAACTTGACCCAACCACTATCTGGGTCGAGAACGAGTAGTGAAAACTCATTTGAGCAGATGCTAAATAATGATAATCAAATTAAAGCAAATCAAAGGAGGTGAACAACCAGGCCACTCCAGCCAATCTCTTGGACTACCCAAGTTGCCAATGTTACATCAACACCTCCAAGTCAGACCAAGTACGGTACCAATTGGTAGCAACACTGTACCCCCAACACCTGTTACCTATAACACAGTGCCTACCATACAGCAAGACCCTGTAACGCATATCCCAGTGCAGAAGCTTGGTGCACAACAAGAAGTATATCAAGGTGGTTACCCTTATCAGCCACCGATGTATGGGATAGCTGCATCATGACACATGATCCGACCAAGGATTGAAGAATATTTTCTGAAGATGAAGCCTTAAACATTTTCAGCAGAGGATCAAATCTAATTCTGGCCATATAACTAGATATGTTTATATAGGATGCGTTGCATTATTGATTACTCTTATGATTATAGAGGATGCACATACCAAAGTTTAAATTCTCGTGTCTTGATAGGATACCTTCTTGATTTAACCTGTCAATTGGAGTTATAGATATTGTTTCTTTAGTATTAGTCCTAATTATACCAATCTAAGCTACTCTCATGATCGACAACATGAACAGATATATGAACTGAATGAACAGTTAAATGTTTAATCATGTTGAGTGTACATCTTCTGATGTATACCTGATTTATTGATGTACCAAAACTTTCTCCAGATTTATTCTTATAGTGCCTTGACCAATGGCATTATACACTCAATAGAACCTGTAACCATGAGGTTAAGAATTGTAAAACCTCTATTTCCATGAATTTGGACCACTGTGTAACCTTTTAATGCCGATTGGATTACCATAGATTTACTCCTAATCCTTTAAACTTAAGTACATTAGATAAAGAAAGTGTTTCTCGTCATACTAAATTGAAAGAAGGAAATGAATTGCTTTTGGATAAACATTTTGATTCTTACATTTCTCGACATCCATTGATAAGATGTTGAGTGAATAATGGAATTATTGGAAGAAAGATGATTGGATTCAAATTAAATGCTATAGCCAATGAACCTCAGATGAAGTAATGGAGGATCTATTTTGAGATTACTGATTTGATGGATATGAGCCATGTCTATAAAAGAGTGCATGAGCAAACAGTGAAAACTATCAAGAGTACCTAGGAAAGAGTAGATAACAGTCAAGTAAAGTTAAAGATGATTATATCGGTATGAATTTTGACAAAGCAGAAGATTCCTAAAAGCAAATCTAAGGGTGGATACAAGGATAAAGTTAAAATTATGGCATTGGCAGTATTCAGATTAGTACAAGTAATACTGAGTCATGCCCAATGTTAAAGGAAATGATTAAGCAAAGACCAAGACAATTTGGCAGAATTAATAAAATTTTGAGCATATACCCTAATGCTTATAAATAGACTTGGGATATGTAACGAGTAAATAGTCAGAAGATGTTTTTCGAAATATATGATAGAATGAGAAAAGAAGGTATAAGCTAATGAGTTTTTGGGATATATGAGATTTCAAGCAATAGTCTTTGAAAATCATAAGAGATGAAGGAACTAGACAAGCTCTTAAGACCGTTACACCAAATTTTCTAGTTCAAGCCCTTTTGAACTAGATGTTGTATTGGATGAGTGTTATTAACAATGTTCGAATCATATGGATGGACAGAATTTAGATGCAACCTAAATCGACTTGAGATGACAAACTTTGATATTGTCTTGGGAATAGACTGGTTGTTTCAACACTCTACAAAGTTGTTATGTGCATAGAAGAGATTATCATTCAAGAATAAAGACGGCATATAATTTAGTATTATTGAAAGTAAGTTGCCTAAGAAAAGAAAGCTGATCTCCGCTATGCTAAAGGCGAAGAGATGCTTGGAAGACAAAAGTTGGACATAGGGTATCTGTGGTATACGTTCCCAAAGAAGCACCATAGATGGAAGATATTGATGTGATGCATAAATTTCCTGATGTGTTTATAGGAAACTTACCTAGGTTACCATCTGATCATGCGACCGAGTTCGTCACCGACTTGTTACCATGGACGATACATAAGTCAAAGGCACCTATAGAGTAGTTCCTATGTAGTTGAAGGGATTGAGACTCAACTACGAGAGTTATTAGACAAGGGTTCTAATCGGCTAAGTATTGCATCACGGGGAGCGCCAATTCATGAAGAAGAAGGACGGTAGTGTCAGATTATGCTCACAATCAAGATTTAAAAATTACTACCTCAGACCAATGACTTGTTTAAACAGTTGCAAAGAGCAAAGATAATTTCTAAGATTGATCTTCGGTCAAGATATCAACAGCTGAAAATTTTGGACAGCGATATCTCGAAGATACTTTTAGAATCGGGATTGGGCAATTTTGAGTTCTCAATTATGACGTTGGGATCAACCAATGCCCCTACATCTTTATGGAGCTGAAAAACTAGGTGTTTCATGACATGTTGGACACGTCGGTCATAGTTTTCATAGATGATATTTTGGTTTGTTCCAAGAATAAAGCAACTCATACATCGGATCTTAGAACAGCTTCACAACAGCTGAAAAGGGAAAAAGCTTTATGCCAAGTCCAAGAAATATGAGACCCGATTAAACAAAGTGATCTGCTTAGATCACATAACATCGTAAAAAGGGATTAAAGTGGACCCTATTAAGAAAAAGTAATCACATGGTGAGAAACACCTAAAGAATATTGCGAAGATCAGAAGTTCCTTAGGTTTAGCTAGTTATTACAGACGATTTGTAGAGGACCACTCTAAGATCGCAAAAACCTTTTACCAAGCTAACCAAGAAGGGAGAGGAGTTTAATTGGACTGACAAGTGTGAAGAATGTTTCCAGATTCTAAAGTAAGGTTGATATCAACTCCCATCTTGATCATTCGAACACCAGGGAAACCGTTTACCCTAAACATCGAAGCTTTCGGATTGATCTAGGATGCGGGTTGATGCAAGGTAAATAAGTGATTGCATATGCTTCAAGAAAATCGAATGAGCATTAAAAGAATTACCCTACTCATGACTTGGAAGTACCGATGATGAATTATGCAATCCAGACTTAGAGACATTATCTATACGGAGAAGAATTTCAAATCAAATGGGAACACAAGAGTTTTATTTATCTCTTCATCAGAAAGAGTTGAACATGAGAATAAGAAAATGGCTGGAATTGTCCAAGGATTTAGACTGTGACATTGAGTGTCACCCGAGCAAGGATAATGTAGTAGCTAAGGCCTTAAAGAAAAAGGGAATTAGGAAATCCAAGGAAGGACCCAGTATGAATGCTGCCTTATGCTTCGCAGCAATAGATTCAGATTTGGAAGGAGAGTAACATATAATAAAAACTTGTGAGGATCTAATTGAGTGAAAACTTATGGATGAACTTATGGAGCAATAGTTCCTCGCTTGCGTTCACAACATTAAAGATCATCTCTGAATTTATGGATGAAGTTAAAGTAGCAATTTTGTTAGATCTGTATATAAGAACGGTGTAAGCAGATTTAGAGAAAGGAAACCCAAACCCTAACTTACTCCAGGTGTGAAAAAGGTCCTATGATGCAGAGGATGATTATGTATACCGAAGTGAAAAATACTGATCATAAGATATAAGATAAGGTTAAAAATCCATTCTATTCCGTATTGGATACATTCTAGAAGTATAATATATATCAAAACATGAAGAGATTATTTTGGTAGAAGGGAATGGAAGTAGTTGTGGCTAGATGCATGTTTCAGTGTCTGAATTATCAGCAAGTAAAGGCTGAAAGATAAAGACCAACGTGGCTTACCATAACCACTATCGGAGCCAGTCTAGAAGTGGAACTGCAGTACAATGAACTATGTTAATGATTTGCCACTGACTCCTAGAACGGTTGATGCAGTTTGGGTGATTGTTGATCACCTTAGGAAGATAACTCATTCCATTGCTATACGACCTCGGTATGCTTTAGAGCGGCTAACTAAGCTCTATGTGGATTGAATTTGCTACCAAGCTACTATGTAGATGTCACCTATAAAGCATGGTACGGTAGAAATGTCAAATTCTTTTGTTTTGGAATAAAGTTGGTGAATAAGGAATGGTAAGACCTGAGTTTGTTGAAGAAACCTGTCGGGTAGCAGACAAGATCAAAGAAAATGGCCAAGGTAGCTCAAGTTTCTCAGAAGAGACACCAAGACCTCGAGTTCACCATAAGTGATAAAGTGTTCTTGAAGATATCACTTATGCATGGATTAAAAATAATTCAACAAGAAGGGAAAGTTGTATCCAATATATGTTTTGGACTTCATAAAATTGGAGAGATGTAGAAAAGTTGTATATCAACTAGCTTACCGCTGTCCATGTCTAGTGTGCATGATGTATTTTGGTTGTCTCTATTGAAAAGTACGTTGGAGATCCATATCAAAGGTATTGACCACTGATCCACTAGATTAGATAGAAGATTTAACAATTGAAGTGGTACCAGCCTAGTTCACTAGTTGGAAGGTACAACATCTCAAAAACTGAGATAATTATTATATAAAGATAATCTGGAGAAGACAAGATGTGGAGAAGATTACATGGGAGGAAGAAGATGCAATGCGAAAATAGAATTCCCACCTATTGATCCAAAGTAAATTCAAATTTTGAGGACAAAATTTATTTTAAGGAGGGGGGAGTTGTAAGATCCGTACATTCAAATTTCGAGGACAAAATTTTTTTTAAGGGTGGTGGAGTTGTAAGACCCGCACGCCATAACCCGGTCTAACCTTACATTTCGTGTCGTGACCAGTCTACATATCATGGTTGAGCCAAGTGGACCAAATGTGTGGAGAAAATCAAGACCCAATATGAAATTTTACTCAAAAACAGTCAAAATGAGGGTAGGGTCGCAAGCCCAAACAGGCAGGGTCGACCCCCACCTCAAAAGAAGTCCAACCCTGACTTTTGGTCAGGGGGTCGCAGGGGTCTCGGATTGTCCGACTCCCCCATCGACCCCCTAGCATTGACCCACGAAAAATAGCAAAAAACAGCACGAACCAAAAATTAGGAAACTTTCCTAATTTCAATTGGGACCTTTCCTAAACTCAATGGCACATATTTTGGGAGGTTTTTCTCTATAAATAGGATGTCCCTAAGCCGCTTTCACTCCTTTTAGAACCCTAATTGAAAGTGAGAGAAAGAAAGAGAAGGAAGAAAAGAACAGAAGGAAAACTTGAAGAAAAGGCTAAGGAAGAAGAAGCTCGGAGAAATCTTTTGAAACTCAGACTACAAAAGGTATGAACCTCAATCCCTATCTGAATTGAAAGCTTAGAATAGATTATGATGGAGTTAGGTTAGGAGAAACCCTAATACCATCCATCTATGGATGAATTCCAATGGAAATCATGGAAAACTATGAAAAGTGAGTAACTTGGAGTTTTGAGCCATAGAACAATCATAGAATGGACTATAAAAGTAAGCCAAAGGGCCCAAACATGAAAGAATGGACTGTAGAATGGAAAAGACGACTCAAACCAAGGGGGTCGCACGTGGGGTCGATTGGGAATCGACCCTACCAGACCACAGGATCGACCCCCAGTATTCGGGAAGTCAGAATAGGGGTGGTCACACCCAGGGTCGATGGAATATCCGACCCTGGCATCGACCCTACCCTAGGGGTCGATGTAGACTGCGACCCTACCTGCGACCCGTCCTGCGACCCGTACTTAAAAACAAGCCTAAAATTATCAGAATGACTTCTAACTAAAATCTATCAACTTGTTAGGTTTTCCTATTGATATAAAAGTGATTCTTAAAGCTTGAAAGAGGATCTACACTCAAGCAAAGGTGAGGGAACAAGACCTAAACTAATTGGCTAATAATAAACTGTTTTTATTTCTTAAGTCGAATGCCATGACTGATTCTATGCGTGTATGCTTGTATGTGCATTCAATACGTCATCCAATATTTCTGCTATTATTGTTCATGCATATTTAATTTTTCTTATTTGTAACATGATGATGATGATGATACTGGGAATAGGCATGTCAATGTATGTTTGTGGTTAGTGTACATGGTGCGGGTAGGGGATGGTATCAACTGGTACAGCCATGCCATTTTCATGGGGTGTATATTGTGCCATGGTTCTACTCAAGTCATGTCCACTGACATCGTCGTATCACCATTACCTTAGCAGAACTATTACGTCGTAGGGTATCAGGGGAGGTGGTCTCGGACCGTGTAGTCTTCGACTCTGTCGAGGGGCCTAAGGTCTATCTCTATGGATATATTAAGGGATGCAGGGGTAAGGCCTTGGATACACCGTTTGACATTAGGATTGGTTAGTTTGCGAGCCCAATTTGCAAGCCCTCGCCAACAGGGGCTTACGTGTTGGTATGGGCAACCGGTACAACCATGCCATTTTCATGGGGTGTATATTGTCCATGGTGGGTGCTGTGGGCAACAGTGCCGTATTCATTGGGCATATCCACACACTCGTGTATAGAGGTGAGACGGCCACCAAAACTTTCTATTGCACATTGCAAACTTATATACCAGACCACAGATATGAATTGAATGCATGCATATGTTTGTTGCATATGTTTGTTGCATCGACCCTACCCTGGGGGTCGTATAAACGGCTACCCTACCTGCGACCCACCCTGCGACCCTCGCTTAACAGCAAGCCTAAAATTGTCGGAATGACTTCTAACTAAAATCTATCGACTTGTTAGGTTTTCCTATTGATATAAAAGTGATTCTTAAAGCTTGGAAGAGGATCTATACTCAAGCAAAGGTGAGGTAACAAGACCTAAACTAATTGGCTAATAATAAACTGTTTTTATTTTCTTAAGTCCAATGCCATGACTGATTTTATGCGTGTCTACTTGTAATGTGCATTCAACATGTCATCCAATATTCCTGCTATTTGTGTTCAGGCATATTTAATTATATTTTATTTATAACATGATGATGATGATGATGCTAGGAATAGACATGTGAATGTTTGTGTGTGGTTGGTGTACTTGATGCGAGTGGGGCATCAGGGGAGGTGTTATGCGGTGTTTGATTCGGGAACTTTAGCTCTACCTCTACTCAAGTCTTGTCCACTGACATCAACGTATCACCATTACCTTAGCAGAACTATTACGTCGTAGGGTATCAGGGGAGGTGGTCTCGGATCGTGTAGTCTTTGACTTTGCCGGGGGGCCTTAGCTCTATCTCTATGGACGTATTGAGGGTTGCTGGGGTAAGGCCTTGGATACACTGTTTGACATTAGGATTGGTTAGTTGCAAGCCCAGTTTGCAAGCCCTCGCCAGTAGGGGTTTACGTGTTGGTATGGGTAGAGTATCAGGGGAAGTATTATGCGGTGTTTGATCCGGACACTTTAGCTCTATCACTATTTCATAGTGAATGCTTGTGGGATGACAATAAACGTTAACCTTTGGGCGGCTTCACACACTCGTGTATAGAGGTGAGGTGGCCACCGAACCTTTCTATAGCACATTGCAAACTTATATACCAGACCACAGATATGAATTGAATGCATGCATATGTTTGTTGCATTGTTTTGTTTGCTCACTGAGCCGTGATGTGTGCTCACCCTTTTGACGTCGAATATTTTTAGTTGATGTTGCAGGTACCACAGTGGAAGACTATATGAATGCTTCTGTGTACGGGTACGTTGCTGCGATGGAAGCTGAAGACATACTGGAGACGCATGACTCCTCATGCGAGTGCAACTCATGCGTTTTCGATTAGATTTTTATTTGAACTATTAAGGAAATATAATTGATATTTTATTTACTTATGTCTCGATTGATACGACATAATTTGATATTTTATTTATGATTATCACTGTTAGATTCCTCAGTTCATTTAATATTAAGACTTCCGTTATTGTGTATTTATTCTGATTATGGTTATGGATGTGTATGGTTTAGTTCTACCAGGACACAACCTATTAGAGATCCTGGTTGAACCGTTGGTTTATTAGCGGTTCGTCACACCATTCTGAATAGTGCGGAATTGGGGTGTGACATAATGAGATCTCCATTAATGGAGCTCCAACCACCAAGCATTCTTGTATTCATTTCCCCAAGGAAGAGAGGAATGAGGGTAACTCTACTTCATTAACTCCTTAAGGAGTGGGGGAAAAACCAACCTAGGTCTTCTAAAGTCATTAATGGTGGTTACCATAAATGGTGCTCAATCATCATGGTTTCTAGCCACTACACAAAGGAGATGGAGGAAGTTCAAGAACACTTACCTCCAAAGAGATGGCTAGGGTTTGAGTTCCTTGAGCTCAAACTCTCCTCTTCTACTTCTTCTCTTCTCTTCTCCTCTATCCTCTCCCAAAGCCCCACGGTGCAAGAAGAGAGAAAATAAGGGCTTTGGTTCTCTTTTATAGGAAATCGGGGAGAGAGAGTGTGACTGGTTCGAGTTCAACCAGTTGAACTCAACCGGGTGAACGTTATACCGGTATGTTCTGTCGATTGGGCTAAAACATATTTATTGGGTAACTCGTTGGCTCGAATGCTATGGGATGCGTATCCCCTTCACCCAAGGTCTACCATAACACCTTACACTACCTGCTATATATATTGAAGACTTACCTAAGGTCCATATACCACCATAGGGTCTGCATCAGGTGCTCCATCAGTTGTTGAGTTGAGACCTAGCACAAGAGGAATTTGGGTTAGTAATGGGATTCCGGGTATGGATCTCATACTATGTATACAGGTGCTTAACATGCTAGCAAGTGAAGGCAGTTTTCCAAAAACCATTTGGACTACTTCAGCAGTTACCAGTACCCCAATGGAAATGGGGGAAATGGGACTGCGTCATAATGGATTTCGTCACAGTTCTACCCTTAACACCTATAAATGTAGATGTTGTTTTGGTAATAGTCGACAGACTTACAAAAGCAGCAAGATTCATAACAATTCAGTCTCAATATACATTGGATAGACTAGCTAGACTATACGTAAATCAAGTAGTTCGTCTACATGGTGTACCTCAAAGCATTGTGTCGGACAGGGATCCCCGATTCACATCCAGATTTTGGGAGGGTCTATAACATGCAATGGGCACAGAATTGTGATTTAGTACAGCCTTTTATCTGCAAACAGATGGTCTGTCAAAGAGACCGATTCAGATCCTAGAAGAATTGCTCCATGCCTATGCAATAGACTTTAAGGGAGCATGGATGAGAAACTATCTTTAATGGAGTTAGCCTATAACAACAGTTACCAAACCAGTATTGGCATGGCCCCACATGAAGCTCTTTATGGACGAAGATGCAGAACTCCACTATACTAGGAGGAAGTTGGCGAAAGAAGAATAGTTAGGCCAGATTTTGTTCAACAAACAAGCCAAGAAGTGGACATAATAAGGGAAAGGATCAAAGCAGCCCAAGCTCGACAGAAAAGTTACTCGGATGTCAAGAGAAAAGATATTGAAATTTGTTATAGAAGACAAGGTGTTCCTAAAGATTTTACGTTTTAGAGGACTAAAACACTTCGGTAAGAAGGGAAAGTTAAGTCCTAGGTATGGGGACCATATGAAATCCTGAAGAAGTGTGGAACAGTAGCGTACCAATTAGAGCTACCACCATAGTAGACGTGCATGATGTATTCCACATATCAATGCTGAAGAAATATGTAAAAGACCCATCCACATACTAGAAGCCTATCCTCCTCAGCTAAACGAAGACTTAACAATGGAACTTGAACCTCAATTGATCTTAGACAGGAAAGTTCAACATTTAAGAAATCGAGACATTCACTACGTTAAGGTCATGTGGAAGAATCAGCACGTGGAAGACCTATCTTGGGAAGAGGAGGAATATATGAAGAGAAGATATCCTCACTTGTTCGAAGCAACAGGTTAGTAGGAATTTCAGGGACGAAATTCTTTTAAAGGGGGTGGAGTTGTAAAAACCGCACCCAAAAAACCCAGCCTAACTCGGATTTTCTTTCGTGCCAGGATTTTCCACTGTAAACAAACCTGATTCGATGCCAAATTAATGACTAACATGACAGGTACCCTCTAAACCCTTAGACTTTTCTTACCTGATGTTAATGTGTAATTTAAAGGAGGCCGATCGCTACCAGGTGACAGGGAATCCCGATAAAACAAGGACCGAGACCGTCGACTGGCTGAGCCAAAACTGACCCATTCTCGAGATTAACAGTTGGCTTTGTTTTGGAAATCTATTTAGGATATTCCTTGTACCCACAGAAAAATCTAGAGGGGCCCACGCCTAACCCAACTACCTTTGGAGTTGTAAAATAGAAGGAGTCCCTCATTCAAACTCTTGCCATTTGCAACTCCCTAGGGGTCCTCTATTCAAACTAGGAGTTCTACTCCAAAAGGGAACCTCAAGGGAATAAAAACCTATCCTTTCACCCTTCTCAAAGTACGTATCAATCTCAAAAAACTCTGACGCAATCTCAGAGAAAGGGAGGAAGTTGAAGGAAGGAGAAGAAGTACAGCAGCACTAGTGTTTGGAGATCTATCGACGACGTACATCAACATTGATTAAGAAACCACCGATAAAACTCTAAACTCTATGTAGAACATGATAAAGTCCTACACCTTGTAGAATGTCATTCAAATGATTAATGATCATTCTCTACCCATGGTAGAACTACCTTATTATTCCTTGTTCTGAGAATGCACCTTCTCAATGAATTATTAAGGTTAAGCCTTAGATTCTATCCTTGTTACGCTGATACTTAGACCTAAGAGTTACCCTACCATTGGACCACACTAGGTTAGTGATGTATGGACTAAGTTTATAATAGAATTCTAATCTGGAAGACCATTAATTGACTTTCATAGCGAGGTCGGACAATACACTATAAGAGCCAACGTAGCGACCAACCAGTCCCAGAAAGGTCTCTGGAAGTTGTCGAACGATGTGGCGGTCATTCCTACTGTACTGACTGACATCGCAATCGACCCTTGGCAGAAGGTTTTGATTTCTGTCGGACATTACGATGATTGCTACAATGGTGATCGATGCAACAATTGGTGAACCCCAGACTTCTATGATTAGATAATGAATAATGTAGAAGATACAACTAATAAATCCCACACTTTATATAGATGTAGAGTACATCAGGGACATTGATTATCCAAGGATGGAAAACCATAATTTCGTGATATCAGGTGAGGAACAGAACCCCCTAATGAATTTTGGAGTGTTTATAAGATATGCTTGTTATGCCACATGCTTGTTGTGATAACATGTCATCCAATAACTATTTTGTGCATGCATTTGCATTATTAATATATGATCGATGTGTGAATGTATGTGACTGTGATCTGATAGGTAGTGATGAAACGATCGAGGACCGTTGGATCTAACCTACTAGGAAATTCTTGATGAGTATGTCACTCACCCCTAGCGGGATGACAACATCTTGGGGGGCAAAACGGATGGTCTGGGATTCTTGTTAGGATTGGTGAGAGGGATATTTCGAATGACATGTAGGATTTGGTTAGTGGCACCAACCCTGTATGCAACCCTAGCCAGTAGGGGATCAAGTACTAGTAGAGTGGAGTGATGAGGGAAAAGGATTGGTAGGGTTCGTTGGAGCATCACTAGCCGGACTTGCTATCTGATCACAATTCTGATTTAGGATGTAGGGTAGGAGCGCCAGGGATATTGGAGTAGGTTAGTGAGTATCCAATACTCCCATGCATGGAGGTCGTAGTCAGCTTCTGGGAAGTGTGGCTAGGCCTTACCATAGCACACTAGCATACATGATACCGGACTATTGCATTGCTGTGTGTAATAAACTAATCATGCATATTATTTGATTTCTTGTCTGTTTCTCACTAAGCTCATGTTGGAGAGCTGACCCTCGCATACGCTATTCTTTTTATATGATATTGTAGGTATTATAGTTTCCGACTACCTGAATGCACCAGCGATCGCTCACTTAGCTCAGCTAAGAGGGATGCCGTATGAAGACGAAGCACATGACGGGGACTGCGAATGCGATGCATGTGTCTTCGATGGATGGATGCTCTTGATGAGGAGTTTTGGAATAATGAACAGTTTTATTTTAGGAAAAATTTCACCAACACCCCAAGTAGTATTGCTAACATCATCTACCACCCATAGGTTTGGAAAATCATCAACTATCACCCATAATCTTTGCACTGTTAATCTAAGAGGTCCAATCCGTTAATAGAGTGTCAACTAAAATGGAACTTTTGATGGATGATACTGCCCTTAGAGTAAAGGTAAAAGATAATTTTACCCTTCTTTTTTCTGTCTCTTGCTTCTTCTTTCCTCTTCTTCTTTCCTCTTTATGGCGGCACCAAATACACATCCAAAAATCAAAAAACAAATTGATTAGATTTTCATTCTCGATTAAAGAAACACTAAGATGTATAACTTATGAATTATGAAATCGTATCATCCAAAACCAAAAGAAAGCTTGAGAGAGAGAAAGAAGCATGGGATGCGGAGATTCAATTCAGCTCAATCGGTGATAAAAAATCGAAAGAAAGCTTGAGAGAGAAAGAAGCATGGAATGAGATTTGACGGATTAAAGATAAGTCCACTCCTAAGAGAGAAAGAAGCATGGAATGAGATTTGATGGATTAAAGATAAGTCCATTCCTTATGCAGCTTTTCGGTTCAAACGATGGATCGTCGTCTCCATCTCCAATTACCCAACTGATTTACTCCGCCATCTTTTAAAGGTCAGGGGTTGGCAAGTCCTTGCAATCGGTAATTCCAAGACCCCCTTGGATTGGAACCTCAAAGGTGCCATCTTTCTCTCTCTAGAATAGTAGGCCAACCTAGGGTTCTGAGTTGTCAATAATCTCCCTTACGATTCCTATGTTAGGAAGATTGTTGGGTACCTTTTCATAATCTAGCATGGAGCCAATAAGATCTTCGATGCAGATGATCGTGGGAAAGTGATCTACAGTGATCTTGGCAAACATTTTGATTTGGAATTGATTGGTGAGAAAGCCAGGCAGCAGCCAATCTTGCAGTACAGCCATGACATTCCAAATCAAACGGTTGTGAACCCTTATATTCATTTCGGGCAACGATCGGTCTGGCCAAGGGGTCTACCATTGGAGAATGTTGGAGAGATTGCACATGAGGAGTTCTATACTGAAATCTATGGTGGTATGTAGTTCATCCAGCGAGGCATTTCGAATGGTCTCCCTAATGTGGATTCTATTTTCTATTCCACGAAAAAGTCTGGCTTGGAAGCGTTCGATATCAGGTTATTGGGCACAAAGGCCCCGTTTGATAACACTCCAGCTCCCATGGAGCTACTTCTGGTCCGGAGTCATTTTCTACTTCTTCCCCAGAGTCAGGATTTTTGAAGTAGAATGCTGTTTGATGACGCTGCTCTAAAATCAAAAGACTATGCTTCCAGAATGATGTTTGATGGTGGTGATGGCGGTGGCGGTGGTATTGGTGGCGGTGGGGGGGTGGTAGTGGTGGCGGCAGCGGTGTTGGTAGGGGGTGGTGGTGGCCACGATGGTGGTGGTAGAGGCATGGGTGGTGAGTGGGTAGCAGTGGGGATGGGTGGTGGGTGGGTAGTGGTGGAGGTGGCGGTGGTGGTGGTGATGGGTGGTGGTGGTGCTGGTGGTGGTGGCAGTAGTGGTGGTAGGTGGTGGGTGGGTGATGTTGGCGACATTGCTGATATGTGGTGGGTGGTGGTGGTGGCGGCGATGGCGGCGACAGTGGTGGTAGGTGGTAGGTGGTGGTGCCAACGTCAGTGATAAGTGGTGGTGGCGGAGGTTGTTGCTGGGGTGGTAGTGGTGGCGGTGGTGGTGGTCACGGCGGCAGTGGGTGGCGGGTGGTGGTGGTGATGGTGGTGGTAGAGGGGTGGTGGTGATGATGGCAGTGCCAGTGGTGGTAGTGATGGCAGTCGGTAGTGGTAATACCTCCGGAGCAAGAGAAGTAAGTTTTTTTAGCTCCAGTTTTTTAGCTCCCAGAGACATTTTTGGAGCGGTTCACTCCATTGGAGTCAAAACTTGAACCGTATTTATCAATCGCCATTCTACTCCGGATTAGCTCCGGAGCTAAGAAGTAAGGAGCTGGAGTGTTATCAAACGGGGCCAAAGACTTCTATGGGAAATCAAGCATCAGACTTCTGTAGAAGCGATCGAAATTAGGTTTAGGTTGTGGACTTTGACACAACAATGAGAGAGATAGTTGAGCAAGAATCGATTTGCCATTAGAAGGGTCAAGGCCTCGGTGGAAGCAGAGTTTGGGTTGAGGGTTGCGTGATGAACTCGACAATTTAAATTTTGTAATTTTAGAAACTATCCAATTGAATCATCAAAGATGGCGAATCTCATCTTATCTAAATCAGTCCCCTCTGCTCTCCGCCTTAATAGAATGGAAGAACTCGAGCTTCGTTCAGACCACTATAGACGTTCTCATCTCCTGCCATTCGCTTCTCCAGTGGTCTTTATTGTTGGAACACGAGAGGTTTAGTGGAGAGAACACGGGCTGGACCCAGCACGAACATTTGTGTTCCCACACTCTCTTCTTATTGCCATTATCTTCACTTCTATAAAGATTGCTGATAAACTCGACAGAGATTTCCTTGAAGAGGTAAACTTATTTTTTGTTCTCAAATCAATTATTGGGTTCTGTTTTCTTCTTTTTGGATGTTCGTTTTTGGGATTAGATTTTGGTTGTTCACTCTATTTTATTGGTGTTTGGTTGAACTAAATTCAAGTCCAACTCCAACCACCAATTGTTTGATACAAATCCGTAATGGGCTCGAGCGATTATAAGATTTTACCTATTTTAGTTATGTGTGATTGATTAACGAAAAGAGTCTGGAGGGACTCGAATCTGATGCTTGATTTCTATTCCACGAGAAAGTTTGGCTTTCGATGTTTTGAGATGTTACTGGGCAAAAAGACTTTTGTGGGAAGTCAGTGATTACACTGTGGTATATCCTCCCACGGTTTATTGATATGATAGGATTGAGGAATACCCATTTTCGAAGGAGAAGTATCTTCATGTAAATGTGGGTCATTTAATTTAAGTTCTTGGATTCATGGAGGTCTTCAAAGCATAGGTTTTTCGAGAAGATCTTGCAATTAAGATATGAGAAGTCGCATTGAGGGTGGGGTAAAAGGAGGCGGTGACGGAGATGGCGATGGCGAGGTCGTTGTTGGTGGTTCTGATGGTGGTGGTCTGGTCGATGGTTGTAGTGGTAATGTCACAAAAGGAAAGAAGAGAGTGAAAATGAAAGGGTTCAATAAAAGGTCAAACTAGTATTTCTATCTAATATTAAAAAATTTCAATTTATAATATGAGGGTAAAAATGTTTATCGACATTTTAAGTGATTTTTGTCAGTTAAGTGGGTGCAGTTGATGATTTTCCAAACCTGTGGGTGGTAAATGATGTTAGCAATACTTCTTGGGGTGTAGGTGAAATTTTTCCTCTCTTTTATTATTGTCTTTTGGATTATTAGATTTCATTTAATTAGCCCATGAATTATAGGGCAAAGATACTTTAAGTTTGGATAATGGAGATGTTTGATGGACAAGTTTTAAAAGATGTAATGCACTGATATTATTACTTTTATTTATAATTAAAATGCTCATGGTTATTTAGTATCTTCCGCTATTTAGTACTCTGGATTGTGTATGTGGCATTGTGTTTGTATGTGGTTGGTATGTGTGTGCACCACTTGAGAGGTCCTGGTGGGATCATATCCAAACTAAGGTATTGATCTAGTCGTATCCCAAAAAAAATTCAGATCGGTATTTTGGGTGTGATATTTATATTTAACAATACTCTCGCCTACAAAATTGTAGTTGGTTTGCCTCCTATAAAACCATCCACCACCATAATGGAAGTAGGGGATCCTACCTTTGATGCAAAGTGAGATGATGTAGGCTTCGAGAGAAGGTGGAACTCCATGTAACTGTATCCATATATCAAACACCTTAAATTTCCAGTGATGATTATTATTCCACTTTTCCAGAATTATCAGGTTTCCACCCACTAACCATGGTGATTTTCAAATTACATTTTGCATGTCTAGTTCATGTTGAAATCTAAATACAAACATATCTGTATCAATAAAGGTTACTTGAACCCCGTGCCTGGTATTCCATGTAGTTGATAAGCCTTCAGTTATGGCTCTTCACCGTCAGTTTCCACACTCGTCATCACAAAACCAATGGTAAGTCCCCTCAACCTTGTAGAGGCATAGGATATACTTAGATGGAGATCATAAGCACGAATGGCTAAGGATCAATTTCAACATCATGAGTTTGCCATGAAGTTGTTCCAAGAATTATCGATGTGAAACCTACATTGAAAGCCATAGTAACTAGGGTTACAATGAAGGACTCAATCCTAAAGATGTTGTCGACCATAGAATGGTGTAGGATGAATCCTAGGACTAGCTGAAGGATCCACTCTAAGAAAGGTTAGACACTAAGATAGCATGAAGGTTGTCCATATTGGTTGACCTAAGTGCCATCGGTGATAGCTCCGGACACTCTTGGGAGGTGTCTCAAGGTTGACTGGATTCGATGTTCGGTCGGATATTATGCCACATCGGATAGGAAGGTCCAGAGTGACCTTTTGCCAATCCGAACAGTGAATTTGATGAGTGGAAAACTACCAGAATGAAGCCTCACTTAATCATATTGTTTGTCTAGGATTCATAATCAAACAAGGATAGTTTCAACGTCTCAGAGAGTGTTAGAATCACTCAACAGGTAAGGGACAAGACCCCAAACTAATTGGTTAATAATCAATCCACCTTGTATGTTGTTGTTGTGTTGTGTATTGTGCATATAACATGTCATCCAATATTTGTTATTTATTGTTCATGCATATTTACTTCTGTTATGATGAGATTTAGGAGACATATGTTTTTGTGTGGTTAGTGTGTTGGGTGAAGAGAGGTTGGAGCCTTGAACTATTCATCACACTGACAACGTCGTATCGCCATCTACCTTAGCGAGCTTAGTATGAGACTGGATATCAGGGGAAGTCCTGGCAGTGTTGGCCATAGCCTTACTGTTAGGCTCTAGTTCTATCTCTATTTCGTATTGAAGGGTGCTGGGGTAGGGCCACGTATACACTTGTGATGACATCTAGGATTAGTTAGTAACGAACCCCAACTTGCAAGCCCTCGCCAGTAGGGGTGTATGTTACTGGGTAGGGTATCAAGGGGGATGCTGACGGTTTGGTTGTAGCCTGCCGTTAGGCTCTAGCTCTAGCTCTATCTCTATCTTGTAGTGAGTGTTGTGGGAGACGGCGATTTTGGTTGGAGCCTGATCATTGAGTATGCTTATACTCTCGTGTAGGGAGGTGTGGTTATAGTCTATCCTTATCATAGCACTTTACAAACTTTACCAAACCCAATAATTGAATGCTATCCCATGCATATTGCTTGCTGCATGTTTTGTTTCTTACTGTGGTAAGTTGTAAGCTCACCTTACGATATCATTTTTTTTTCAGTTCTTGATGATGCAGGTTATACTGTGGAAGATTACGTCAATGCATCTTTGTTTGGATGAATAGTAGCTATAGATGTGCAGACGGTGGAGAACAAACATGACTCATCATGCGAGTGTCTCTATTGCATCGACCTTTAGAAGACATGTTGTTAAGTTTGGGTTTATAATTTGTATTTGGATTTATTTAAGTTACGTTGTGGTACTCGGGCATAATTGGTTATTCGTTATTTATCATTTAGACACTCAGTTCATTTATTTAATAAAAACTTCCACTGTTATATTTAATTATCTAATTTATGGTTTGGTGCATTGATTTGAATGTTGGTATGGTTCTTCATGAATCTGGCTTGAATTGTTGGTTCATTAACAGTTCAATCACACTTCTGGTTCAATCAGAATTGGGGTGTAACAGTTGTACCTCTTGGAGGAGGCTTGGCTTCCAACTCCTCATTAGACAAAAGCACATCCTGTAGTCGCATCTTACCAATCGCTATCCAGCCGAAGTCGAAGGAAACGGTCTTGTCAAAGGCGAAATCATTAGAAATATCTACGCCAAGACAAGCAAACAGATTGGACAATAACTTATCATAGGGCAGATTACCTTCCCAATTGCACTCTGCCACCACGATCACCTGCCTCATCAAGAAGTACAGCAAGCACACCAGATGACGTGTCAAGTCGCAGTAAGTGAGGTACTGATCAAATGATGAAACCTCGTTGTAGTGACCACTTTGAGGGAGTACGTTATGCTAGATGATCCGACAACAAACACGAGGAATGGGGTAATAATTGACTATCTTGTGCATTGTCCTGATGTCAGACCCTTATTTTTGTCCCCCCTTTATGTTCGGCATTATAGACAATGATAAGGGTATCCCAGGGATTTACATACAAAACAAAATAAAATATAATATTAAAATAAAAATGATGATGAAAATGAAGAAAAAAAGATCAAGGGAGGTTTGTGCAACCAGTGAAAGTCGAGGGAAAGTTTCTGAAAAAAATATAATAATGAAGAAAAAATGATAAAAAAAAAGTGATAAGGCAAGGGGAGGAATGACATTTAGTTGGAGTAGGGAAAGGGAGGGAAACTTTTGGGTCTCTCGGAATCGGATTGCAAAAGGGGGGAAAGGGATAGAGGTGTCGGGGACTGAAAGGAGAGGGAAGAGGGTGGGTGTCATACTCCGAATTTACAATATGTAAAATTTCAGCAGGCAACTGGACCACCCGATCATTTTAATCGTGGTCCAACCCAGGATACATGCTAAGTAGGTACCGAATCAAACCACTCTCCATTATCATGACACCATATCAAAGTAATTTAGTATAGAGGAAACATAATAAGAAAATTGAGCACTACTGATATTAAATTAGGTAAATAGGTAAGTGACATTGTTAAATTGTTATTCTTGGTCTAAAAACAATCAAAGAAAGGCATCTCTACTTAGCCTTACGATATCAGACAATACACACTAATAATGTTTAAAAATACTGTAAGCTATTGTCTAATAATAAACTCATAATCTTTAGCGGTCTTCTATTCCAACATGTCTCCATCATGATCATAGTCCACTGCTTGTTCCGTTGACTCCATGGTTACTTCTTCAGTTTACTCTGGATCTGGAATGCTTGGAACACCTACATGTTCCATCTCCGTAACACCTGCAGACGCAACTAAAAAGAGTACCGATCGCAAGGGTGAGCTCTCCAACTTGAGCTCGTGAGAAACAGACAAGCAAGCAATCATAAATGAGAAAATTTATGCACACAACAAGAGTCGGATATAATGTATGCTATGTATACTATGGTAAGGCCTGGCCGCACTTCCCCGAAGCTGACCATAACCTCCATGCACAGGAGTGTTTGGACACTTATCAGCCTACTCCTATAGCCCTGGTAAATCTACACGACATCCCAATTAGAATGGTGATCGGACATCAAGTCCGGCCAATGATGCTCTAACGAACACTGCTGACCCTTCCCCCTCATCACTCCATCCTACCAGTACCTGACCCCCTACTGGCCAGGGCCACATACACGGGCTCTATCACTAATCAATCCTATATGACATCCTATGTACTCTCTCAATACCCTAGTAGAATTTCCAGACCATCCGTCTTGCCCCCCCCCCCCCAAGATGCTGTCCTCCCCAATGATATTAGACAATACATGGCAATTAGTTTGTTCAGCAGGTCGGATCTAAAGGTCCACGACCCTTTCACCACTGCCTACTAAGCATTTACACATGCAACCATAATCAATCATAGTATTGATGCAATGCATGCAAAAAATAGTTATTGGATGACACGTTATAAGCAAATGCATGCAGCATCAATCATCAACATATATCAAAACACACTAAAATTAGGCCAGGGTTCTATTCCTCACTTGAAATCTCATAATTACGGTTACCCACACTAAAATAATCAATGTTTCCGATGCACTCTACACCTATGCAGAGTGTCGAGTTATTGGTTAAAAATTCTACATCATTTATTATCAAATTATGGAAGCATGGGGTTAACCGGTGAATGCCTCCGTCGCACATATCACGACCAGTGTGTCATCCGACAGTGACCTGAACCTTCTGCCAAGGGTCAGTCTCGGCATCGGTCGGAACAGTATCAATGACCGTCGCTGATCACTTTCAGTGACCTACTGACATTATCTTGTCGTTAGGCCGGATCTTAGGGTCCATTGTTCTAGGTAACATTTGGACTCTACCAAAAAGGTTGGTCTGCGCAGCTTAGCCTGTCCAGACGCTTGAATTTCACATCCGACATACCATTCGACCCTACTTTTAGCCTTCTCTTACTAGAACTCTTGACACTCCCTTGGATGGAGACTTTGGTATTGGAATCACGACCTTGTACACCATCATTATCCTTAACAAGAGGTTTCCCCAAAGCACTAGGTTAATGGGTTTCAATGGTAACACAATGCATTGACGTTATTTAGGTTCCACGGAATTATTCTTACTTCCATTATTCATTCATGATTATCATTAATGGATTTCCATGTTTGTCTACCATTATATTATTAAACATTATTTAACTACATGAGCTCCATGTAATAAAGTTCCTACAGCATAAGATACAAGGTATTACCTGCAACGGAGGTTAAACAGTGAGAATGAGAGCTCAACAACGCTAACCGCTCTTATAGACTCCTTCACTCATTTTCTTCCTTCTTCCTTCCACTATTTCTCTCTTCCAACAACACTCTTTCTCTAAGAACGCGTCAGAGGTTTTACAATGAGAATTACATCCTCTAGAGAAAGAGAGGTCTAGTAGGGTTCATCTCACAAGTCTCCTTCTTGAAGTAGAACTCTACCAAAAGTGGGAGAAGATAGAGGAAAGCTACGTGGCAAGGAAGTTGAGATAAATTGGGAGTTCTTACTTCCTAAGGGACTCTAAGGTTACACACAAATGGGACTCTATTGAGTTGTCCAAGGCTAAAGGAATATTCCTAATCGTCTCTGGAATCGATTCAACATAGTCCATTCCAGTGGACAGGCTATATACCTAATCCGGTCAGAGTTGGCTAGATCTTATTGGCTCGGGTTTCCCGATAGGATTTAGCGACCGACTCTAGTAATGGAGGATTTTAATTGTAATTTTTATTCATTTCTGGTTTGGTCTATAATTGGTGTAACCAAGTTTCTCGTTAATGACTCAAAACCCATTCGGTTGATGGTGAAAAACCCCTAGCACAACAGAAATCTGAGTTAAGCCGGGTTTTCTGGGTGCGGGTTTTACAGTAAGAGTGGAAAGAGATAAGAGATAAAAATAGGGAGTAAAAGAGAGCACGATAGAGAGAATCTGAGTTGAGAGGGGTTTTCTGAAAAAAGGAGATCGAGAGAGAGGAGAGCTGCGGGACTAAGAGATGCAATGAGCAGAAAAGAAGGAGAATGGAAGAGTCAAGCAGAAGGGAGGTTTTGGACAGAGAGTTGAAGGAGAAGAGAAGAAATAGGAAGGCCATTTAACCGGTATTTGAAATCGCGAGAGGAAACCGAAAAGAAGAATGTCACACCCCAAAACCACGGCGTTTTGGTAATGACCATGGATTCCTTGCAGTGTAAGTACTACCATACCAGAATCCATTCATAGTACTTACAAATCACAACTATTCTATCAATCACAATATCGATCAATGGTAAAATCAGAGGTAATCAGAATAATAGCAGAATCAATATATTAAATCGGAAGCCATGTCTAGATGTATAAATACATCGTAGAAGTTTATGTTGTCATAACAATGACACAAATAAATAATACCAAGTAATTAAGTATTCAAACCAACTATCATGGGTCAAATAATGCCCGGAAACAAAATAGAATAACTAATACTAAAACTAAAATAAAGTCTAAATGAAATCTCGTCTCTCAGATCAAGACATCTTCACACTTTACATCAGCAAAACCTTGTCTCTCAACCATAGAGACAGTCATCATATTTACATGAGGAATTATACGAATCATCTTCAAGTACTTCGTCAGTCACTCATTATCAACAGAATTATCACCTTCAAAATAATCTAAAAGCTTGTATGTACAAGGGGTGAGCAAAACTACACGCTCAGTGAGAAATTAGCACATACAAGCACACAAATGCATGATTAAATTATTAAGGTGATTTGGTCTATGATCAAGCATGCGTAAGTAGTATCATACCTAAATACTAGTAATGAATACTCAAGCATGGGTGAGGTGAATGAAACAAACTTGGTCACGCTTCATGTTAAACATTACCAAAAGAATGAAGATACGACCCAAAGACTACGTCTTGGCATCTACTAGCATTCCCCCATCATAGGCTTCATCATGACATCTTATTCTACGCCTCAATTACATCATTGGGTACACACCGCCCAATCCGTCATGGAAAAGCACATAGAACATACTCATCCCTAGGTCTCCACTAGAAACACTAAGGAAGGATACCAATACATGACCAGCTCCTTGCTCCAGCTGCGACAGAGAACTCTGTCTATGGTCGGACATTATAATTAAGCCTATGCCAATACCTGTTTGCTTAGTTAATCAATTTCTTTACTTTCATTCTTGATTGTTTGCTTTCTTTTATTTTTATATCTCAGTATGTTACTTTATGCATCGTACTGCAGTTGTCTACTTTTTTTAGCTAAAGATCCGAAGTATATTAATGAAAAATAATAAAAAATTACAAACCACCCTAAAGGGATGTAAAACCCCCACCTTCGGCATTACCATCAGTAGGGGCCATCCCGGGTGAGCCACAAACTAGTGAAATAGATATCGTGGTCTATGGGAAGCATCCCATACCACCTCCCTAGCTACTATATCTAGACAGGAAACCCATGTTTGGGTTCTTCTTTCACGAGCAGCAGTCTTCACCAAGATATCAGCGACTGTATTTATCTCCCTCCAACAATGGGATATTCGAACTTGACAATTGACAAGATCTCTTTGCATAGATATCCATTCCTACTTTACAACCCATGGCAAATTATCATTGTTCAATACCCATACAACAGATTTAGCATCTGACTCTCCAGATGTTCCTATAGCCCAATCGGATAGCTTCCTTTAAACCCATCATAATAGCCTTCAACTCAGCAACATAATTAGACACCACACCAACCATCCCAGAGAAAGCAAAAATTACCTGACCACCAGATGTGCAAATTACTCCCCCCAAACCTGCAATGCCTAGGATTCCCAAGGAACACCCATCCATATTAATCTTGCACCAACCATCCAAAGGAGGAGTCCAAAATAACTCCGAGATCTGATATTTGGAGTTGGTTTTGTCACAAGATTAATTATTTTGACCAATTGTACATCTGCTGAGTTTCGAATAAAGCAAGGATCACAAACAGAGATATCCTTGCAGCCTTGAATAATCCTCTTCCATAGCAGATCTGGTTTCACCAAACTATTCTTGTAGAGGGCATCATTCCTAGCCACCCACAAAGATTTAAGAGTCACAAAAAGTGCACCTGTCCAGATATGACTAATATTAAATGCTCTACCCTTTCGAATCCACCAATTCAGCAAATCCGAGAACCTATCAAACCTGGGCATTGCAACATCCAAACTGGTCCCAACATCCTTCCAGACCTGCAACGACAACATACAGCTACAGAAAATATGATCGGCACTCTCCATAGCCAATTTACAAAGAGTACACAGAGACACCGTTGGAATTCTTTTTTCCTCACCACATCCTCCGTTGGCATTCAATTCATACACCATCACCAAGCGAACCAGGACAAACTAGGAGTCAATCCTCTTTGCCAAACCACTGACACCCAGATCGGCTTTTTTTTTCCCCCGCAGCATCTCCCATGCCGATTTGACAGTAAACAAACTGAATTTTTTCCCAATCCAAACAGCTTGGTCAGAATATCTATTTGGAAGAGGAATCAAACTGGCTGCATTAAAATAGTCCTTCAGCCCAGACGAGACAACATTAGGCCAGTTCCAACATCCATTATTCATAAACTAAGATAGAGAACATTCCTTCCCCTTCAGCAGCCTCATATCTACACCTAGCTTATCTCTCCATGTTTCATCTCCTTGCCACAAATCTGTCCATACATTTATTTGATGTAGTTGTCTACAGATTTCTCCCTTAATGCTTACATATTTCTTCAACTGTAGTTGTCTACGATTTTCTTTCCTTCCCATTGCTATTAAGAATGTTCCCTTTGCTAATTTTCAAGTGCCTCTTCATCATTTTTTGTTTTGCTTTTAAAATAGTAACTGCATTTTTTTTTTTTTTTTTTAATAGTAGTTGTAGTTTGATATATTCATTTTTTTTTACTTCTTCTCTTCTTTTTTTTTTAACTTAGTTCATTAGCAGATTATAACACAGTTCCCAATTCAGTTCTAGTAGCTTCAACTCAGTTCTAGCAACTTTTCAACTAGTTAATTTACTTAGCTTTTTAAAACAGTTCCTTCCTGAATTTCCTTAAGTTTCTACCTTTTTACTGTATAGCCTTTATTGCAGTTTTTCCATATTTTTTTTAATCATCTCGTTTGTGGTCTTTCTTGAGTTCTATAGGATTTTATAGATCAAAGTATTTTTATCCTTTCTTGTAGTTCTATAGCTTCTCCATCATATTCCCATGATTTTTTTTACTATCGTTTTTATAATCTGATTTCTCTCATTGCTGATTTTTGTTTCATTTGACATGCACCTCCTTGGCTTTTTAGTGTAATCCATGTGTAATTTTGTCATTTGGGGTCTTATACTTGGGCTCATGATTAAATTTGTGTTAGGTCTCATGCTTAGGCTATTTCATGCATATACACTTGAATTTCATAGTAGGAAAATCAGGCTTATTATGATATGCCTACTAAATTAATGCATGTATGCTCAGGTTGGTTTACATAAAATTGATATCAATGTATAACTCCCTCTATCACACTTCAATTATGGATTAACCAGTGGTGTAATGAACCGCCATGAAAACCAACGGTTCAACCAGGATCTCGTATAGGCCGTGCCCATCTAATTAAACCTCCACAAGCAAAATCAGAGTAAATAAATAATAGCTAAAGTTTTTAATCATAGTGAACTGAATATCTAACAGTGATAGTAAATAAGTAAATCCAATTATTCTCCAATAACTCAAGACATAAAACTAAAATAACCAATTACATGTTTCAAATAACTAAACTAGTCAAAGAGCACCAGCCAACACGGTCTCGATGTTGAGAGTCACATCCTTGGCTCGGCTGTGTCTTCATTCCCCCGCGTGCCATCGCTGTTAAGAACAACCGAGATCCAATGAGAATTTGCGCATAGCTTCTGGTCCACATTGATCGCACTCGCATGACAGATCATGCGCTTCTTCCATAACTTCCACGTCCATCACCGCTACGTGTCCATATATCAGTGCGTTCATGTAATCTTCAACAGTAGGACCTGCATCAATAACTAAAAATATTCGACATCGAAAGGGTGAGCACACATCACGGCTCAGTGAGCAAACAAAACAATCCGCAAACATATGCAAGCATTTAATCTATATCTTTGGTTTGATTTTTAAGTTTACAATGTACTGTAGAAAGGTTTGGTGCCCCCCCCCCACCTCTATGCACGAGTGTGTGAATCCGTCCAATGGATCAAACACCATTGTCGTCCCACATACACCCCCCATGAACTAGAGATAGAGCTAAAGTGTCTGGATCACATACCACCAACACCTCCCCTGATGCCCTACCTATACCAACACGTAAGCCCCTATTGGCGAGGGCTTGCAAACTGGGCTCGCAACTAACCAATTCTAATGTCATCCAATGTATCCAAGGACTCACCCCAGCATCCCTCAATACGTCCATAGAGATAGAGCTAAGGCAGCAGAGTCAAAGACCACAGGGTCTGAAACCACCTTTTAAGACCCGCACTCCACTAACTTGGTCTAACCTTATCGTGCCAGGTCTTCCCATCATTTCTGGACCAAGTGGACCGAGCATGTGAAGATAGATCACAAACCAGGTATGAGAATCGCATTAAAAACACTAAAAACATACCTAAGGTCGAATGCCTGGGTAGGTATGGTCGACCATAAGGAAGGGAACCAAAAATCTCAAATCCAGAACCCCACGATCGATGATCTCGACCCTACGGTCGACGGTTTATGCGACCATATGATCAACCGTGAGAACCCAGATCAGACTCCGAGTTTTAAAAAATTTCTTAAACTAAGGGATTGCTTTCCTAATTGAAAGAGGACTCTATATGGAGAGTTTTCCTCTATATAAAGGATGTCCCTCAATCCTTTTTCACTCTTTTAGAACATTAGTAAACCCTAGAGAAAGAGAAGGAAGAGAAGGAGAAGAAGAAAAAGCAAAGGAGAAGAGTTTGCTGAGAAGAGATTGGCTCTCTATCACAGGCAAGGTATAAAATGAATCTCTAGAGATGTAAACTCTAAGGAATAAAACTTCTATGGAGATAGACAATATCAACCTATTATGATCTATGTGATTTCCTTGAGAAAATCCCAAGAAGAACCATGAGGAATGAATTTGATGATTAGGGTTGATAAGAAATTACTAATGATGGCCATAGGATGTCCTTAGAATAAACCACATTAAAGAACAGAAGAATTAACTCAGGAAAAACTCGAATTTCATGTAGACTGTGACCAGAAATCTCATGGTCGCAGCTACGGTCGACCATAGCATGACCATTATGACCAGAGGATCGACCATAGGCATTCGGAAAGATTTCAGAAATCATATGGTTGCAGCTACGGTCGCACCATATGCGACCGTAGGGTATCGACCGTAGACAGTAAGCTCGATATAGCATGAGAACATAGGACCAATCAGGCACCTATCAGTGCTCTGTTTCGATTTTCAACTACTATAACATGTCACATATGAACCCTAAATTAAATTCATATAAATTTTAGGTTGTTAAATCAATTCAAAGAGAATTTCAAGGCTTGGAAGACATCGAGAATTGCTAACAGGTGAGGGAACAAGACCTAAACTAATTGGTAATAACAAACTATTTATTTTTATTGAGTCCAATGCTATAATTGATTCTATGCTTGTATGCTTGTAATGTACATCTCACATGTCATCCAATATTCTTGCTATTACTGTTCATGTATATCTAATTTTGTTTATTTATAACATGATGATGATGATGATGCTAGGAATAGGCATGTGAATGTATGTGTGTGGTTGGTGTGTTGGATGCGAGTCGAGCATCAGGGGGAGGATGTAGCATGGTGGTCTTCGACCTCGTCACCGGACTCTATCTCTATCTCTACCCAAGTTTTGTCCACAAACATCGTCATATCGCCATTACCTTAGCAGAACTATTACATCGTAGGGCATCAGGGGAGGTGGCCTCGGACCGTGTGGTCTCTAACTCTGCCGGGGGGCCTTAGCTCTATCTCTATGGACATATTGAGGGATGATAGGGCAATGGCCTTGGATACACTGTTTGGCATTAGGATTGGTTAGTTGCGAGCCCAGTTTGCAAGTCCTCGCCAATATGGGCTTACGTGTTGGTATGGGTAGGGCATCAGGGGAAGTGTGGGTGGTGTTTGATCCGGACACTTTAGTTATATCTCTATTCCATGATGGTGCATGTGGGACGGCAATGGTGTTTGATCTATTGGGCAAATTCACATACTCGTGTATAGAGGTGCGGTGGCCACCAAACCTTTCTATAGCACATTGCACACTTTAAAACCAGACCAAAGATATGAATTGAATACATGCATATGTTTGTTGCATTATTTTTTTTGTTCACTAAGCCGTGATGTGTGCTCACCCTTTCGACGTCAAATATTTTTAGTTGATGATGCAGGTTCTACCGTTGAAAAATATATAAATGCGTTGACATATGGACACGTTGCTGCGATGGATGTAGAAGCTGAAGAAGATGCGAATGATTCATCATGCGAGTGCAACCAATGTGTTTTTGCTTAAGTTTAGTTATAATTTGAACATGGGATATGTAATTGATTATTTATTTTTATGTCTTATGGTTTGGAGATAATTGGATTAAATACTTATTTATCAATGTTAAACTCTCAGTTCATTATCTGTAAGACTTTCGCTTATTTGTTTATTACCTCTGATTATTAATGTGGAATTTGTGTGTGGTTTGATATGGTGGGTACGACCTATGCGAGATCCTAGATGAACCATTGGTTTATTGGTGGTTCATCACACCATTCTGGTTAAACTAGAATTGGGGTGTGACAACTTGGTATCAGAGCATTTTAGGTTCTACCCATTGACCTAACTACTTCCACATGAGTCATGAACTGACTTAGGATAAAATTTAAAAGCTGTAATAAGAACACACCATAAGCATCTGTGTTGTATGAGACATAAATTAAGAAAAAGAATAATGCAAATATGTAAAGAAAAAACCAATTTTATATATATGCCGAATAAAAACAAGACAAATATACATCAAATTCAGAGTACAGTCCACAATCCAGACAGTTACTCTGTAGTATAAAAAGGAAAAAGATTTAAAGGGCAATCATGGAGCTGGAGGTGCTGGAGGAGGAGGTGCCTCACGATCTCTATCGTAGTCCTCAACATATACTCTCACGAGCCAAGCCACCTGAGTCTGAGTCGCTCGGAGACTAGTTGCCAGATCCGTTATCCGCTGGTCTGTAGAGCGCTGGGCATCTAGAAGCTCTCCTACTCTCCAATCAGTCACGCGCTGAGCCTCTCTAATCTCACGTAACAGCCCCATCATGTCATCTAGTGGTGGGCGTGAAGGGCCAGCTGAATGAGAAGCCCTAGAAGGGCCAGCTCTAGTAGAATGTTGTGGCGATGGAGGAGGGATGGCATCCACATCCATGTACATCCGATCATCATCCTCCTCATCACCACCCTCGTGTGCCTCTGCTGCTACCGCTGCTGCTGCTGCTACTACTGCCTCTGCATCTGCTGTCACTACCCGAGTGAGAGGACATCTCATAGCATTTCTCTCATCATTACTGACATGTATCTCTTGCATGCCCATCCTGCTGATGGCCTCCCAATCAAGGTCAGCTGAGATGGTGTCCTCAACGATCCTCTCATGCACTAGGTCCACCTGTAGACGAGTGAGCAAGGTGGAGATCAGCCGCCCAAAGGGCAAGTTGCCTCTCGAGTCAGGCAACGTAGCTCTGTGCATAGTTCGTAGAATAATATATGGGAGGCAGACAGGCTGCCTAGTACAGATATAGTATAGTAGGTACTAAGTCAGCTGTGAGATCATCTCATAGTGTCCGCCCTGGGGAATAAGATTATGCTGGATAATCTTATAGTCGACCCATGGCTCTGGACGCAAGTTGACTACTTTTACCTCCCAGCGATCATCCCGAAAAATCTGACTATCTATCTCTACAGGCATCTGTGTAGACAAAAATTATGGCTCTTTGGGTGCACAGTAAACCAGCTGTCCATCATTGGAGATACCTAGGAGATCAACCAAATCCTGGCAGTTGAAAGAAATCGGAACCCCTTTCACCCAGCTGGTGATCCGAAGCTCTCTGCCCCTCTCTACATCCTCAAGATCATCCTCCAACTGAAGGTGACAGTAGAACTGCTTAACCAAGTCTGGGCAAGTGCAAGCCTCGTATAGGATCACTGGGAGCCAGCCCATATCGCCAAATGCCCTCTGCACAACAAACAGGGCTAAGTGGGCTAGATTCACACATCTACCCCCTTCAACTTTCTTTCTGTCAAACCAAGGATATCGCACTTCGGCTTCCACAGACCTGAAGCAAAGTGGGTCATGAACTCGAGGAACATTGGTGCGAATCATGATAGCTGTAAGAAAAGAAAATAAGAAAATAAGTTAGATAAATTTAAAAATTTGACAGCATAACGACGTAAAATGAGAAAAAGTCTCACTTTTCACCTAAACATTTGAGCAGGAGGACTTACATAGGTCCCAAACCATCCTACAATGCATATCCAATCGGGAATTTTAACTAGGTAGGCCGAATTTGAAAAATTTTGACAATTGGGCAAAAACCCCAAAATTTAGGTCAAAAATGAAAATTTTCAAGTTTCTACTAAACTAACCGATGAAACTCAAATTTTCTTGAGGGCTTTCATCCATTGGGTGGCCTATAGCAAAATCCCACAATAAAAATTAAATTTTTACGATAAGAAAAATATTAATTAGAAGAAAATCCTACAAATGGCAAAAACCCTAGGTATGAAAGCTTAAAAATGAAAGAGAGTCGAGAACATACCTTGTGTAACGGAATGTAGGTCGTAGATCAAAGTAAAAATCACCAAGTTTTTATGGTCGACACTGTAGCAACTCATTAGTGGCGAGTTGAGTAGAGACGTAGGAGGAAGATGGAGAATGAGAGGGAAAACTCTCGAAAATAGGTTTTTAAAAGCTGATTTTGAATCTTATGGTCGCACAATTCGACCAAAACCATCGACCGTATGATTGACCATAGGGTCTCGGTAAGTTGCCAGGGATGTGACAGTTGCACCTATGGTTACACAACATGCGACCGTAGGCCATCGACCATATGACCTACTATTGTCTGCATTTGATTCTGTTTGAACTTTTGTCTATTGATTTTGTTTTTCTCTCGCCTTCCATTGTGAGACTAACCTAATACTACCATCATATCTTGTCTCACATGTATAGCCTTTCCAAGTACCATTCAACTAAGAGTTTAAATGGCTGGACGCAGAGTAAGTAGAAGGAGACTAAATGCAAACCCATCTCCACCACCTAAGGAGACTAATGACAATGAGGGTCAGCAAGGACAGGAAGGAAATATTGGAACTCAAAATGCTGCACCTCAGAATGTGCACACCCAAGCCAACTCAACCAACCTACCTACACCACCTACAGATTTGGCTACTGCGGTGATGAATTTAGTACATCAAATGCAGTAAATACAGCAAGTGCAAGCCAACATGCAAGCTGCTATGGGAATTACTTTTCCAGCTGCAAACACAACACCTCTACCTACAGGATAAGCTAGTACTGCACCTGGTGGTAGCAACACTGTACCTCAAGTACCACAAACACCAGCAGTACAAGGCCAAGTGCAAAACCCTGAAGCACCACAAAGTGGGTATAACCAAGGTAATTATCAGTACCAACCGCCTATGTATGGAGCATATGCACAGTATCAGCTTGATCACTCCAAACAGATCGAGTGTTTCCTGAGGTTGAAGCCAAAGGAATTTACAAGCAAGCCATCAGATCCATTATGGCCAGCTCACTGGATCGATGAGATGGAAAGAAACTTTATGATGATGACTATAAATGAAGAAGAGAATGTATTATGTGCCACTTTTATGCTGAAAGGTGATGTGCATCAATGGTGGAAATCTACTTGGAATTATCTGTTGACAAAGCACGCCCAACTGACCTGGGCTATTTATAAAGAAGCTTTCTTCGAGAAGTATTTTCCCAGGAGTTTCAGAGATCAAATGGAAAAGGAGTTTCTGAGTCTGTATCAGGGATAGATGACTGTAGACGCATATCAATAGCGTTATGAAGAACTGTTTTTCTTTGCTCCCTCTAGCATGCAGGAGGAAAATATCAAAACCCGAAGGTTCGTCATGGGACTTAAGGGAAGCATCCATGAGCATGTATTGGGACTGGAAGAGAAGATTTATAATGAAGCTGTACAGATTGCTCAACTACTGGAATCGAGCTAGAGGAAAAATTATTTTTCTCAAAACAGAGGTATTAAAAGGCCTAATGAAAAATCATACAACGATGGGAATTCAAAGACATTTAAACCCTTCCGTACTCAAGGCTTCAATGCTGCAGCCAAGACTACTCCAACAGCCCAACCTCAATAGAAGCAAAGTAATGCTGGAGTTAAATGCTTTAATTGTAGTCAAGTAGGACATTATTCAAGGGAGTGTCCTAAGCCAAGGAAGCAGCTACAGCAAAGAAAGGTTTATTCAGTTACATCTGAGGATGCTGTCGCATCGCCTGATGTGGTCACAGGTATGACCTAAACCTTTCGTTTAGTACTACCTTGTGTAAGCATGCAGACTAAATTAAATCAAATCACAGGTATCGTACCTATTAATGGCTTACCCACCAGAGTACTCTTTGATTCTGGAGCTACTCATTCTTTTATATCTGTGTCGTTTAGAAAGAAGTTAAATCTAACCCTCAGACCTTTAGGCTACAAACTACTTGTACAATCACATATGGGATTAGAAGTGGAACTAGACAGGTTATAGACCATGTCTAGTTCTTATCGATGAGAAGATTTTGGATGCAACCTTAATTCAACTTGAGATGGTAGACTTTGACGTTATCTTGGGAATGGATTGGTTAGCTCGGCACTCTGTAAACCTATTATGTGCAGAAAAGAAATTGACATTTAAAGACAAGGAAGGAGCCGAGTTTAGTTTTGCAGGAACCAAACTTCCCCATAAACAAAAACTCATTCTCTCTGTATTGAAGGCTAGAAAATACCTCGAGAAATGAGGAATTGGGTATCTAGTATCCGTAGTCAACCTCACCAAGGAAGCACCACGAATGGAGGATATTGAAGTTGCGCATGAATTTCTGGATGTATTTCCTGAGGAACTACCAGGACTATCACCCGACCGAGCAACAGAGTTTGTTATAGATCTTATACCCGAAGGCGCACTTGTATCGAAAGCACCTTATCGAATGGCTCCTACTGAGCTGAAGGAACTGAAGGTACAATTACAGGAATTACTAGACAAGGATTGTATCAGACCCAGCATATCACCATGGGGAGCGCCAGTATTATTCATGAAAAAGAAGGATGGTAGCGTTCGACTGTGTATAGATTATCGAGAATTGAATAAGTTTACAATCAAGAATCGGTAGCCGTTGCCTCGGATCGATGACTTGTTTGATCAGTTGCAAGGTGCCAAAGTGTTCTCAAAAATTGATCTTCGATCAGGATACCATCAATTGAAGATTAAGAAAGATGATATTTCGAAGACAGCATTCAGAACCAAATATGGACATTATGAATTTTTAGTCATGTCTTTTGGATTAACTAATGCACCCATAACTTTTATGGAACTCATGAATCAGGTATTCCATGATATGTTGGATACGTCAGTTATTATATTTATTGACGACAAACTAGTCTACTCCAAGGACAAAGAAACTCATGTCACAAATCTAAGAGCCGCTCTGTAGCGACTGAGGAAAGAGAAGCTTTACGCAAAATTTAAAAAGTGTGAGTTTTGGTTAAAAGAAGTCGCTTTCTTAGGCCAGGTTGTATCCGCTGAAGGAATTAAAGTGGATCCTAGCAAGATTGAAGCCGTTGTAAAATGGGAAGCACCCAAGAATGTTGCAGAAATCAGAAGTTTCTTAGGTTTAGCTGGTTACTATCGATGATTCGTGGAAGATTACTCTAGAATCGCCGTACCTCTCACCAGTTTGACAAAGAAAGGAGAAAAGTTCATGTAGACCGATAAATGTGAAGAGTGTTTTCAAACATTGAAGGCTAGATTGATATCAGCTCCCATCTTGACTATTTAGATCCCAGGACAATCATTTACCTTGTACACTGATGCGTCTGTGTTAGGGTTAATATGTATGCTTATGCAAGGAGAACAAGTAGTTGCGTATGCCTCAAGACAACTGAAGACACATGAGAAGAACTATCCCACTCATGAATTGGAAATAGCAGCAGTAGTACATGTTGTTAAGATATGGGGACATTATTTGTATGGAGAGAAATTTCACATTAAATCAGATCATAAGAGTCTCACTCATCTTTTTAATCAGAAGGAGTTGAACATGAGACAAAAAAGACGGCTGAAATTATTGAAAGATTATGATTGTGATATCCAGTATCATCCAGGAAAACCTAATGTAGTTGCTGACGCACTAAGCAGGAAAGTTATGACAGAATCCAAAGAAGAAATTAGTGCAAATGTTGTGGCATGTGTCATAGGGAGAGTAATTAATTATGGTAAAGAGCAGTTCGTAATTGATATTCCAAATGAATCAACTGACCAAGGGTTTATTCATCTATTCTCAAACATGTTTGCTACATTGAAGATTTTACCTAATCTATTAGACGAAGTGAAAGCCGCTTGTAAGCACCCCATTTTTGCCACCCTCGGCATAAGTGAACCAATATGGCAGGTTTCTGATCTTTAACCCAAAAATTTGTGATTTTCACTGATCCCCACAGCAGGGTCATGGTCTATTATCTGCATAGATGCATAGGTCATAGAATTATCTTCGAAACAAGACCGGAATTGCTCAATTCCGATATCAAATGAGGAAGATATGACCATTTTAGTCGGATGATACATATAAGGGAGGTTTTTGAAATTATTATAAATAATCCCAGGGGCCTTCATGCAAATTATCCTAAGTCGGATCATTTGAATTTCAAATCATCATATCTTGATCATTCGACATCGGATTCAGATGATTCCAAGACTATTATTCTTCATTCATGATGTTCTACAAAGTGGACGTAAAAAACCCCGGTAGAAGTCACCAAGTGGGTCCCATGCAAACTTGCATGCAAAATGATCGTTAAACTTCAAAGCTTCATATCTTTCCCGCTCTACATCGGATCCGCATGATTCCAAGACCATTATTCTTCATTCATGATGTTCCTACAAAGTGGACGTAAAAAATCCCGGTAGAAGTCACCAGTGGGTCCCATGCAAGCTTGCATGCAAAATTATCGCTCGAAATTTCAAAGTCGCATATCTTTTCCGTTCTACATCGGATTCGAGTGATTCCCCAGTCTCATTATGTTCCATTTTAGTGCTCTACAAAGTGGACGTAAAATATTTCCGATAAAAAGCCTCGAAGGATCTCATGCGAATGGTCAAATTATCGATAATTGGTCCGCTTAAACTTCAAAAATTCATAAGTTGATCATTTTACTTCCAAATAAGGTGATTCAAGTTTTTATATTCTTCATTTTTAATGTTCTACAAAATGAACGCAAGAAATTTGGAATAGAGGCCATGGAAAAATTCCATGCGGGATGACAAATGAAATGACCCGTGAAATGACAAGGAGAGAAAACCCGGTTAATTCCATATCGCTTGTCAACCTAAGTCGGCCTCAACCCATTTCGAATCGGCTCATCTATGTGCATAATATTTATATATTATATATATTGATATATATATATATATATATATATATATATATATATATATATATATATATATATATATATATATATGTGTGTATAATATATATTATTATATGTAAATGATAATCCAAAAGATTTTTGAGAAGAAAAAGGAAAGAAGGGAGAGAAAAAAAACGTGAAAGAGAATGGAGATTTGGTTTTGGAGATAATCCAAAAGATTTTGAGAAGAAAAAGGGAAGAGGGGAGAGAGAAACGTGAAAATGAAGGGAGATTTCAATTTTGGAGATAATCCAAAAGATTTTTGAGAAGAAAAAGGAAAGAGGGGAGAGAAAAAACGTGGAAGAGAATGGAGATTTCGATTTTGGGGATAAATCCAAAAGATTTTGAGAAAAAAAAAAAGAAAAGAGGGAGAGAGGAAAAACGTCACTTTTTCTAAAGGAATCCAAAAGATTTTGTTGGAAAAAAAAAAAGGAAAGAAGAAAGAGGAAAAAACATGGGTTTTTCTAAGATAAACAAAAAGATTTTGTTGGAGAAAAAAAAGGGAAAGAAGAAAGAAGAAAAACGTGAGTTTTTCTAAGGGAATCCAAAAAGATTTTGTTGGAGAAAAAAAGGGAAAGAAGAAAAAGAAAAAATACGTGGGCTTTTCTAAGATAAACAAAAAGATTTTTTGGATTTTCAAAAGAGAATAAAAGAAGAGGAAAAAACGTGAAGAGGGGGGTTTTTCTTTTGGGATTTTTTCCAAAGAGAAAAAAAAGGGAAAAGAGAGAAAAACGTGGAAAGGCTTTTGAGCTAAGTTTTGGGAGAAAAGTAAGGGAAGAAGAGAGAGAAAAAAAAGAGGGGAAAAAAAAAACGTGAAAGGCCTTTGTGGCTCACGTTTTTGGTAGAAAAAAGAAGGGGAAGAAGAGAAAAAAAGAAGAAAAAAAACAAAAAAGAGGGGAAGGGAGAGACCGAAAGGAGATCGAGATAGAGAAGAGAAGATGAAGAAGAAGAAGTAGCAAAGCAAAGTAGCATTTGGTAAGCTCTGCTTCCTTTCCCTTTTTTTCTTTTCCTTTACTTTGTGTATTCTATACTCACTCCACCACACCTGCACATCACTATCATAACTCACCTCCTTGCTACATCCGATTATCCAGCCACCAAAATTGATTGATGCCACCTAGTTTCATATCCCACATACACTCATACACCCACCAAAAGCCTTCGTGAGCACCACCCATACAGGCCACCAGCTTTGCCCTCCCACCCACCTTGTTGTTCATCCACATGCATAAGCCCAATCCTAGTCAGTCCCTACCATTAAGTTGTTATCCTCTGATTATAATTTTATGATTGGATCTTGGCCACATGATTGAAATTTGGTTTTTGATACATTGATGCATAATTAGATCTTGGCCACATGATGGGAATTTGATTTCGATATATTGATGCATGATTGGATCTTAGCCACATTATTGGAATTTGATCTTTGATATATGATTAGATCTTGGCCCCATGATGGGTATTTGATTTTTATATATTGGATCTTGGCCACATGATTGAAATTTGATTTTTGATACATTGATGCATGATTAGATTTTGGCCACATAATGGAAATTTGATTTTGATATATTGATGCATGATTGGATCTTAGCCACATTATTGGAATTTGATTTTTGATATATGATTGGATCTTAGCCACATTATTGGAGTTCGATTTTGATATATTGATGCATGATTGGATCTTATTTGTGATTAATTTAAGCAAATATGAATATCATGCAGACAAGTGGTTTTTGATACATATGATGCCACATATTGCCATATTTGTTCCGCTACACATGCACACACCGCAACAATTGGGATAATCATATCGCCATGATTGGAATGATCATACTCACATGCTATATTAAATGCTCATTGTCACAATTAGGGTAGAAAAACCCTAAAATAGAAAGAAAGTAATAATTAGAGTAGAAAACCCTAAAATAGAATAAAATAACAGTTAGGGTAGAAAACCCTAAAAAATAAAAATAAAATAATAATTAGGGTAAAAAACCCTAAAATGGAAAGAATGTAACAATTAGGGTAGAAAATCCTAAAAAATGGAAATAAAATAACAATTAGAGTAGAAAACCCTAAAATGGAAAGAAAGTAACAGTTAGGGTAGAAAACCCTAAAAAATAGAAATAAAATAATAATTAGGACAGAAAACTCTAAAATTGAAAGAAAGTAACATTTAGGGAGAAAATCCTAAGATGGAAAGAAAATAATAATTAGGATAGAAAACCCTAAGAAAACCCTAAAAAAAAATGGAAATAAAATAATAATTAGGATAGAAAACTCTAAAATGGAAAGAAAGTAACAGTTAAGGTAGAAAACCCTAAAAAATAGAAATAAAATAACAATTAGGGTAGAAAACCCTAAAATGGAAAGAATGTAACAATTAGGGTAGAAAACCCTAAAAAAATGGAAAGAAAATAATAATTAGGGTAGAAAACCCTAAAATGGAAAGAAAGTAACATTTAGGGTAGAAAACCCTAAGATGGAAAGAAAATAATAATTAGGGTAGAAAACCCTAAAATGGAAAGAATGTAACAATTAGGGTAAAAACCCCTAAAATGGAAAGAATGTAACAATTAGGGTAGAAAACCCTAAAAAATGAAAATAAAATAATAATTAGGGTAGAAAACCCTAAAATGGAAAGAAAATAACAATTAGGGTAGAAAACCCTAAAAAATGGAAATAAAATAATAATTAGGGTAGAAAACCCTAAATATGGAAAGAAATAGCAATTAGGATCTTGCCATGCTTAGAAGATAGCATACTAGGTCATGCCACATAGGCTCTTGCCTTATTTGGAATACATGCCATATTTGAAAGATTTTTAAACAATCTTATCGATGTGAATTTCTTTGCCATAAATGTTTTATGTGCCATATTTAGATAGAATATTCTACTTTTTGGCAATAACTTATTTTATGCAACACCCTAGGCAACCGCCATATCTCGCACACTTCTAGAAGACAATCTAGGCGTGGGAACGTGCATTTAGGCATCCACATTCTTGGGAAGGGCATAATGGGAATAATAAAACCTTAATAAAGAAAGAGAATTCTTTGCCAAACCTTCCAAAATTAGAATTCAGAATGAAAAGGATAATTTAGGACGATTTTGCCCCTTGGCAAGCCCTAAACCTAGAATAGGATCTCAATCCCAAACCTAGAATAGGTTCTCAATCATTAACCTAGAAAAGGTTATCCATCCCGAACTACGTGGATTCTGATTCCTAGGGCAAACCCTAGGATACGTAGGCTATTTGGGAGAAACCCAAATTCGGATCCACACCTTAGTCCACTTGGACTATCCATAGATCCACTAGGATATTTATCCATATTTTGACCCACATAGGGTTATCCACATTCCAACCCAAAATGGGTTATCCATATTTCAACCCAAATAGGATTATTCTTAGATCCACTAGGACTATCTATCAGTCCACATGGACTATCCAGATCCTAACCCATAGGATTTCTCAATCTTTCAAGCATAAACTTCAACTTGAACCAAGAACTTAATCATGCACAACCATAAATCACATCCATAAACTTTAATCACACCCGAACTACGATGGTTAACCTGATTTTCCGAATAAATGCAAACAAGTAGGCAACCGATGGATACGATTCGGTTCAATGATATCAAACCACTTGGTTTGGTTTGGCTTAACAAATAAAGTCTAGCATAGGAAAGGTATAGGAGACCGATTTCGATCGGGCGGTTTGGGTGCCTAACCCCTTCCCATAACCGTAACCTGACGCTTACCCAATCTCTGATGGACCAGAATTCTAATCTAAGGGTCATGAGTCAATCGAAGTCTTACCTTGGGGTAAGATTTCACATTTCTAAGGTCCTAGACCTAAATCTAGGTGGCGACTTCTAAAGATTTCCATCTTTGTCCTCACACCGCTATTAAATCAGACCCTTATCTGAGAACGGTGCAAGAAGACCTCAAAAAAGGTAGGACTACTCCTGAGTTCACCTTGGATGTTGAAAAGGTACTAAGATACAAAAGAAGAGTATGTGTTCCTGAAAATGAAGACTTGGATATTAGACATAGACTAATGAGGGAAGCTCCCACCACCGCTTATTCGGTACATCCTGGAAGTACGAAGATGTATCATGATCTGAAGAAACTATATTGGTGGAAAGGAATGAAAACGGATGTAGCTAAATTTGTGTCTCAATGCTTGAATTGTCAGCAAGTAAAGGCTGAAAGGCAAAGACCTACAGGATTGTTGCAGTCATTGCCAGAACTAGTATGGAAATGGGACTGCATCATTATGGACTTCGTCACCGGGTTACCATTGACTCCCCGAGTAGTTGACGCGGTCTAGATGATTGTGGATCGTTTGACTAAGACAGCTCATTTCATAGCAATACGACCTCAGTATACCCTAGAGAGGTTAGCTAAGCTTTATGTAGATAATATTGACTGATTACATGGTGTACCTGAAAGCATTGTGTCCGACAGAGACCCACGCTTTATCTCAAAGTTTTGGGAAGGATTATAGAAGGCTATGGGTACAACATTGAAGTTTAGTACTGCATTCCATCCTCAGACAGACGGACAGTCAGAGTGTACTATTCAGATTTTAGAAGACATGCTTCGAGCTTGTGTTATGGATTTCAAAGGATCATGGGATGAGAAATTACCATTGATTTAGTTCGCTTATAACAACAGCTATCAAGCGACTATACAAATGTCACCCTATGAAGCACTGTATGGTAGGAAATGTCAAACTCCTTTGTTTTGGAATGAAGTTGGAAAACAGAGTATTGTTGGACCGGAGTTTGTTGAAAAGACTTGTTGAGTAGTCGACATTATCAAGGAAAGAGTCCGAATAGCACAGAACCGTCAGAAGCAATATGCAGATAATCAACGTAGAGATCTCAAATTCACCATAGGTGATAATGTATTTCTGAAAATATCTCCTATGCGTGGTTTGAAAAGGTTCGGACAGAAGGGAAAGCTGTGTCCCAGATATATTGGACCTTATGAAGTTCTAGATAGACGTAGAAAAATAGCATATCAACTAACACTACCACCATCCATGTCAAGTGTGTATGATGTATTTCATATCTCATTACTGAAGAAGTACGTCAGAGATCCAACATACGTGTAAACAACAGATCTATTGAATTTGACTGAAGATTTGACGTTCGAAGTAGTACCTTTTGAGATCACTAGCTGGAAGGTGCAACGCCTTCGCAACCGTGACATTTACTACATTAAGGTTACTTGGAAAAAGTCAAAATGTAGAAGAAGTTACATGGGAAGAAGAGAACGCTATGCGAAAGAAATATCCTCACCTATTCGACTCAGAAGGTATGTGTAAATTTTGAGGATGAAATTTATATAAGAGGGGGGAGTTGTAAGACCTGTACTCCACTAACTTGGTTTAACCATGTCGTGCTAGGTCTTCCCATCATTTATGGACCAAGTGGACCGAGCGTGTGAAGATAGATCACAAACCAGGTACGAGAATCGAGTTAAAAATACTAAAAACGTACCTAAGGTCGCATGCCTGGGTAGGTATGGTCGACCATAAGGAAGGGAACCAAAAATCTCAAATCCAGAACCCCACGGTCGATGATTTCGATCCTATGGTCGATGGTTTATGCGACCGTATGATTGACCGTGAGAACCCAGATCAGACTCTGAGTTTTGGAAACTTTCCTAAACTAAGGGATTGCTTTCCTAATTGAAAGAGGACTCTATATGGAGAGTTTTTCTCTATATAAAGGACATCCCTCAGCCCTTTTTCACTCTTTTAGAACATTAGTAAACCCTAGAGAAAGAGAAGGAAGAGAAGGAGAAGAAGAAAAAGCTAAGGAGAAGAGTTTGCTGAGAAAAGATTGGTTCTCTATCACATGAAAAGGTATGAAACGAATCTCTAGAGATGTAAACTCTATGGAATAAGACTTCTATGGAGGATAGGCAATATCAACTTATTATGATCTATGTGATTTCCTTGAGAAAATCCCAAGGAGAACCATGAAGAGTGAATTTGTTGATTAGGGATGATAAGAAATTACTAATGATGGCTATAGGATGACCTTAGAATAAATCCCATTGAAGAACAGAAGAATTAACTCAGGAAGAACTCAAATTTCATGTAAACTGTGACCAGAAATCTCAAGGTCGCAGCGATGGTCGACCACAGCATGACCAGTATTGTAAGACTCATATCGAACTAATCGGTCTTACCACCTTTTACCAGGTCTACCTATTATGGTTGAGCCAAATGGACTAAGTGCGTGAAGGAAATAGTGAGACCAGGTATTAAACTGACCCAAAAATAGTAAAATAGGGGGTAGGATCGCATACCCAAATAGGTAGGGTCGGACCCCCCTCATTAGGGAGTCAGACCCCTGAAATTTTGATCGAGGGTCGAACAATTTAGACCTGAGGGTCGACTGGATCTCCGACCCCCTCATCGACCCCCTCTTTGTCGACAGAAACCGTAAATAGGAAACTTTCCAAATTTTAAGGGGATTCTTTCCTAATCTTAATGGGACTTATTTTGGGAGGTTCTCCTCTATAAATAGGACATCCCTTAGCCTCTTTCACTCCTTTTGAAACCCTAATTGAAAGTGAGAGAAAGAGAAGAGAAGGAGAAGAGAATGAAAAGTTGGAGAAGAAGAATAAAGAGAAGAATTCAGAGAAAACTCTGAATCTCAGCAAACCTAAAGGTATGGGTATGTTTCCATTATTGATTTAAGACCTTAGAATAGTTCATGAAGAGGGTATGGTCTAGGAGAAACCCAAATCATCCATCCATGGGAGGATTTCAATGAAATCCATGGAGGAAATCATGGTAGGCAAATTAAGGAAGAAACCTAGAGTTTTAAGCCATTGAACAAGCATAGAATGGTTGTGGAAGTAAGCCATAGGACCCAAACATGAAAGAATGGCCTGTAGGATGAAATTCTTGACTCAAACCGCGGGGGGTCACACGTGGGGTCGATTGAGAATCGACCCTACCAGACCACAGGATCGACCCCCAACATTCGGGAAGTCCAGGGATGCGGTGGTCGCACCCAGGGTCGATGGAACATCCGACCCTGGCATCGACCCTACACCCTGGGGTCGCAGAAAACTACTACCCTACCTGCGACCCGTCCTGCGACCCTCGCTTAATAGCAAGCTAAAAATTTTCGGAATGAATTCTAATTAAAATCTATCAACTTGTTAGGTTTTCTTATTGATATAAAAGTGATTCTTAAAGCTTGAAAGAGGATCTACACTCAAGCAAAGGTAAGGGAACAAAACCTAAACTAATTGGCTAATAATAAACTGTTTTTATTTCTTGAGTCCAAAGCCATGACTGATCCTATGCATGTATGCTTGTAATGTACATTCAATATGTCATCCAATATTCCGGCAATTAATGTTCATGCATATTTAACTCTATTTTACTTAAAACATGAGGATGATGATGATGCTAGGAATAGGCATGTGAATGTATGTGTATGGTTAGTGTGCTTGATGCGAGTGGAGCATCAGGGGGAGGATGTGACATTGTGGTTCAGCCTGGTCACTAGACTCTAGCTCTATCTCTACTCAAGTCTTCTCCACTTGCATCGTCGTATCTCCATTACCTTAGAAGAACTATTACGTCATAGGATATCAGGGGAGGTGGTCTCGGACAGTGTAGTCTTCGACTCTGCCAGGGGGCCTTAGCTCTATCTCTATGGACGTATTGAGGATGCTAGGGTGAGGCCTTGGGTACACTGTTTGACATTAGGATTGGTTAGTTGTGAGCCTAGTCTGTAAGCCCTCGCCAGCAGGGGCTTACGTGTTGGTATTGGTAGAGTATCAGGGGAAGTGTGATGCGGTGTGATCCTAAGCACTTTATCTCTATCTCTATTCCATAGTGGGTGCATGTGGGCTACAATAAACGTTAACCTTTGGGTAGCTTCACACACTCGTGTATATAGGTGAGGCGGCCACCGAACCTTTCTATAGCACATTGCAAACTTATATACCAGACCACAGATATTAATTGAATGCATGCATATGTTTGTTGCATTGTTTTGTTTGCTCACTGAGCCGTGTTGTGTGCTCACCCTTTCGACGTCGAATATTTTTAGTTGATGATCCAGGTATCACTGTGAAAAAATATATAAATGCTTCTGTGTACGGACACATTGCTGCGATGGAGGCTGAAGACATAGTGGAGACGCATGACTCCTCATGCAAGTGCAACTCATGCGTTTTCGATTAGATTTTTATTTGAACTATTAAGAAAATGTAATTGATATTTTATTTACTTATGTCTCGGTTGATACAACATAATTTGATATTTTATTTATGATTATCACAGTTAGATTCCTCAATTCATTTAATATTAAGATTTCTGTTATTGTGTATTTATTCTGATTATGGTTGTGGGTGTGTATGGTTTAGTTTACAAGGACACAGCCTATTAGAGATCCTGGTTGAACCATAGGTTTATTAGTGGTTCATCACACTGTTCTGAATGGTGCAAAATTGGGATGTGACAAATTGGTACCAGAGCTCTCAGACCCTGTCTTGTAAACCAGTATACTACCACAAAAGTTGTGAACTGAGATAGGATAAAAATTTAAAAGTTGTAATAATAACACACTATAAGCATCTGTTTTGTTTGAGACAAAAGTTGAAAGAGAATAATACATCTATTAAATGAGAAACAAATTTATATACACTCGAAGGAAGAATAAACGTATATATACAAGTCTAAAGCAGAGTACAGTCCACAACCCGGACAGTTACTCTGAAGTACAAAAAGAAAAATAAACAGAAAATACATCAGGAAGCTGGAGATGATGGGGGAAGCGGTGCCTAGCAGTCTCTATCATAATCCTCAGCATAAACTCTAGTCAACCAAGCTATCTGAGTTTGGGTCGTCTAAAGAATAGTTGTGAGATCAGCCACCCGCTGATCGATCCATACCGAGCATCTAGAAGCTCTCCCCCCGGATGCCCGGCATCTGAAGCTCCCATCCCGGATCGGACATGCGTGGCCCTCTAATCTCTGATATTCCCATCGTGTCATCGAAGGTGGGTGTGAAGGACCAACTGCCTGTGAAGGATCAGCTGCATAAGAATGACCAGCTCCCGTAGCATGAGTAGGTATGGAATCCACATCCATGTACAAACGATCATCATCACCCCCATGAACCCCTGCTCCAGCGGCTACTGCTGCTGCCTCAGTGTCAGCCATCTCCACTCGAGTACCCGGACGCACCAGAGCGTTTCTCTTATCATCGCTGACCTGAGCATCCTACATGCCCATCTTATAGATGGCCTCCCAATCTAGAGGCGATGAGAAGGATTTCTCCTGAATCCTCTCATCCACCAAGTCAACACCCAGGCGGGTAAGCAGTGTAGTGATCATGCATCCATAAGGCAGGTTGCCAACATGACCGGGCAATGTGGCACTGATCATCGTCCGCATAATGATATAAGGGAGGCAGACAGGCTGCCTAGTGCAGATACAGTACAGCAAGAACTGGGTCAACTGGGAGATCCTTTCGTAGTGCCCACTCTGAGGTATCGGGTTGTGCTGAATGAACTTATAGTACACCCTCAGCTCTCGGTGATCAGACAGAGAACCAGGGGTCGATCCCAAGGTCGGACATCCATCGACCCCTTCATCGACCCTCGGCTCTCGGTAAGTATCAGTGATTCTCAGGGTCGCATACCCTAGGGTCGGACATCCATCGACCCCCACCATCGATCCTGCAATGAAAAATATAGTATTTTTTACAGAATGATCTGAAATTTTTGAAAATATCATTAATTAGTGGATTAAATATGAGAATGAAGTATAAAATGATTGCCTCATGTATTCTATGATTTTCAGGCATCACAACTACCAGAACGGATAATGGCTGGACGCAGAGTGACCAGACAAAGTCGTAACTCTATTCCACCACCACCACCACCACCTGTGGAGGAAGAGAGCCATATACACCCTGAAACACAGGAGATTCCGAACACGGCACCATCCGTAGTTAATGGGCAGACAAATCCTACAAATTTGCCAGCTCCACCTACAGACCTGGCTACAGCCGTAATGAATTTAGCCCAACAGTTGTAACAAATACAACAGGTACAAGCTACTATGCAAGCTGCCATAGGCATGGCTTTTCCAGCTGCACAGACGACACCGATGCCAGCAGGACAGGCAAGCACAGTACCAAGGGGAAGTAACACAGTACCCCACACACCTCAGACTCCCATCATGCAGGCTCAAGTATAAAACCCTGAAGTAGCTCCAGGTGGATATCAATACCAACCACCTATGTATGGGCTTATGTTCCGCATCAACTAGACCACTCCAGACTGGTGGAGCATTTTTTGAAGATGAAGCCCAAGGAGTATAGTGGTAAGCCAGCTGATCCATTGCGGCCAACACACTGGATCGATGAGATGGAGAGAAACTTCACGATGATGATAGTGAATGAGGAAGAGAAAGTATTGTGTGCAACATTTATGTTGAAAGGAGATGCACACCACTGATGGAAGTCCACATGGACGTATCTGATGACAAAGCATACCCAAATGACTTGCGATATATATAAGGAGGCATTCTTTGAGAAGTATTTTCCTAGGAGTTTCAGAGATTCCATGGAGAAGGAGTTCCTGAGTTTATATCAGGGACAGATGACTGTCAATGCATATCAACAGCGTTATGAGGAGCTATTCTTCTTTGCACCAGTCAGTATGCAAGTGGAAGATACAAAGACCCGAAGGTTCGTCATGGGACTTAGGGGAAGCATACGTGAACATGTTCTGGGACTTGAAAAGAAAATCTACAATGAAGCTGTACAAATTGCTCGAGTGATAGAGTCGAGCCAGAAAGAGAGCTACTTTGCTCAAAATAGAGGAATCAAAAGGTCAAATGGAAATTCTTACAATGGAGGGAACACCAAGGTATTCAAACCCTTCCGTACTCAAGGTTTCAATGCTGCAACCAAGACTACTTCAGCAGCTCAACAACAACAAAAGCCAAATAATGAAGGGTTAAAATGCTATAACTGCAATCAATTGGGACATATGGCAAGGGGGTGTCCTAAGCCCAAGAAGCAACTATAACAAGGCAGAGTTTACGCGGTTACATCTGAGGATGCTGCCGCATCGTCTGATGTGGTCACAGGTATGACCTAAATCTTATCATTTTGTGTTACATTATGTGAACATGTAGACTAAATCAAAACAAATCACAGGTATCGTACCTATTAATGGTATTCCCGCTAGAGTACTCTTTGATTCAGGAGCTACTCATTCTTTTATATCTATGTCATTTGGAAAGAAACTAAATCTACCCCTCAAATCCTTAGACTACAAACTGCTTATACGATCGCCTATGGGATTAGAAGTTGAACTAGAAAAAGGTTATGGACCATGTCCAGTTCTTATTGACGAAAAGACTTTGGATGCAACCTTGATTCAACTTGAGATGGCAAACTTTGACGTCATCTTGGGAATGGACTGGTTAGCTCGGCATTTTACAAACCTATTGTGTGCCAAAAAGAAGCTGACATTTAAAGACAAGGAAGGAGCAGAGTTCGGTTTTGCGGTAACCAAACGTCCCCGTAAACGAAAGCTCATACTCTCTGCCTTAAAGGCTAGGAAGTGCCTTGAGAAAGGAGCAATTGAGTACCTAGTATCTGTGGTCGATCTTACCAAAGAAGCACCACGAATGGAGGATATTGATGTCATGTGAGACTATCCAGATGTATTTCTGGAAGAACTACCAGGACTACCACCCGACCGCGCTACAAAGTTTGTTATAGATCTGATACCCGGAGCCACACCAGTATCTAAAGCACCTTATCGAATGGCTCCAACTGAACTGAAAGAATTAAAAGTACAACTACAAGAACTGCTGGACAAGGGTTACATCCGACCTAGCATATCACCATGGGGAGCGCCAGTATTATTCGTGAAGAAGAAGGATGGTAGTGTTCGATTGTGTATAGACTATCGAGAACTGAATAAACTGACAATCAAGAATCGGTACCCATTTCCTCGAATCGATGACCTGTTCGATCAATTGCAAGGTGCCAAAGTGTTCTCCAAGATCGATCTTCGGTCAGGCTACCATCAGTTGAAGATTAAGGATGGGGATATTCCAAGACAGCATTTAGGACCAGATATGGACATTATGAATTTTTGGTCATGTCTTTTGGATTAACGAACGCACCCGTAACCTTTATGGAACTTATGAATCGGGTATTCCATGATATGTTGGATACGTAGGTTATTGTATTCATCGATGATATATTGGTTTACTCCAAGGACAAGGAAACTCATATAAAGAATCTAAACGCCGTTCTGCAGCTATTACGGAAAGAGAAGCTTTATGCCAAATTTACAAAGTGTGAGTTTTGGCTAAAGGAAGTTACTTTTCTAGGCCATGTTGTATCCGCTGAAGGAATTAAAGTGGATCCTAGCAAGATCGAAGCTATTGTGAAGTGGGAAGCACCGAAGAGCGTTACAGAAATTAGAAGTTTCTTAGGTCTAGCTGGGTATTATCGATGATTTGTGGAAGACTATTCTTGAATTGCCATACCTCTCACCAGTTTGACTAAGAAGGGTGAAAATTTTGTTTAGACTGAGAAATGCGAGAAGAGTTTCCAAACATTGAAGACTAGATTGATATCTGCTCCAATCTTGACCATTTCGATTCCAGGACAGCCATTTATTTTGTACACTGATGCATCAGGATTGGGATTAGGATGTGTACTTATGCAAGGAGAACAAGTAATTGCTTATGCCTCAAGACAATTGAAGACACATGAGAAGAACTATCCCACTCATGATTTGGAATTAGCGGTAGTAGTACATGCTGTCATAATATGGAGACATTACTTGTACGGAGAGAAATTTTAGATTAAATCAGATCATAAGAGTCTTACTTACCTCTTTAATCAGAAGGAGTTGAATATGAGACAAAGAAGATGGCTGGGACTATTGAAAGACTAAGATTGTGATATCCAGTATCATCCGGGGAAAGCTAATGTGGTTGCTGACGCACTGAGTAAAAAGGCAATGATGAAATCTCAAGGGGAGGTTAGCACCACTGCTGCACTGTGTGCTATCGGAAAAGTATTCAATTACGGTAATGAACAGTTTCTGATAGATGCACCGGGTGAATCAACCAACCAAGGGTTTATCAATCAGTTTGCAAATATGTTCGCCACGTTGAAGATTGTACCCGATATACTTGATGAAGTGAAAATAGCGATTAAATCAAACCCTTATCTAAGAACGGTACAAGAAGACATCGAAAAAGGTAGGACTATTCCTGAGTTCACCTTAGATGATGAAAAGGTACTGAAGTACAAAGGAAGAATATGTGTACCTGAAACAAAAAATTTGGACATTAAACACCGACTAATGAAGGAAGCCCATACCGCCGCCTATTCGATACACCCTGGAAGTACAAAAATGTATCATGACCTAAAGAAATTATATTGGTGGAGAAGAATGAAAGCAGATATAGCCAAGTTCGTGTCTCAATGCCTAAATTTTCAGAAGGTGAAAGCTGAACGAAAAATACCAGCAGGACTGTTACAGCAGTTACTGGAACCAACATGGAAATGAGACTGCATCACTATGGACATCGTCATAGGGTTACCATTGACTCCCCGAGTAGTTGACGCAATTTGGGTGATTGTAGACCGACTAACTAAAACGACTCGATTTATAGCTATACGACCTCAGTATACAGTGGAGAGGTTAGCTAAGTTGTATGTGGATAACATTGTCAGAATACACGGTGTACCTGAAAGCATTGTGTCCGACAGAGATCCACGATTTACTTCAAAGTTTTGGGAAGGATTGCAGAAGGCTATGGGTACAACATTCAAGTTCAGTACTACATTCCATCCTTAGATAGACGGGCAATCGGAGCGCACCATTCAGATTCTAGAAGACATGCTCCGAGCTTGTGTAATTGATTTTAAAGGATCATGGGATGAAAAGTTACCACTGATTGAGTTCGTTTATAACAATAGCTATCAGGCTACTATACAAATGTCACCCTATGAAGCACTGTATGGCAGGAAGTGTCGAACTCCTTTGTTTTGGAATGAAGTTGGAGAACGTAGTATTGTTGTACCAAAATTTATTGAAGAGATTGTCGAGTAGTCGACATTATCAAGGAAAGAGTAAGAACGGCTCAGAATCATCAGAAGCAATATGCAGATACTAGACGTCGAGACCTTGAATTCGCCGTAGGTGATAAGGTATTTCTCAAAGTGTCACCTATGCGAGGTTTGAAACGGTTCAGACAGAAAGGGAAAGTCTGAGATATGTTGGACCATATGAGATTCTAGCTAAACGTGAAAAAGTGGCTTACCAGTTAGCACTACCACCATCTATGTCAAGTGTGCATGATGTATTTCATATCTCCTTATTGAAGAAGTATGTCAGAGATCTAACGCACGTGTTGACAGTAGATCTACCTGATTTGACTGATGATTTGACATTTGAAGTAGCACCAACTGAAATCACCAGCCGAAAGGTGCAACGACTATACAATCGTGACATTTATTATGTTAAGGTCACCTGGAGAAGTAGAGATATAGAAGAATTCACATGGGAAGAAGAGAATGCTATGCGAAAGCAATACCCTTATCTATTCGACTCGGAAGGTATGTACAATTTCGAGGATGAAATTTTTATAAGCAGGGGGGAGTTGTAAGACCCGTATCGAACTAACCGGTCTTACCACCTTGTACCAGGTCTACCTATCATGGTCGAGCCAAATGGACTAAGTGCGTGAAGGAAATAGCGAGACCAGGTATTAAACAGACCCAAAAATAGTAAAATAGGGGGCAACGTCGCATACCCAAATAGCAGGGTCGGACCCCCTCATTAGGGAGCCAGACCCCTGAAATTTTGACCGAGGATCGGACAATTTAGACCTGAGGGTCGACGGGATCTCCGACCCCCTCATCGACCCCCTCTTTGCCGACAGAAACCATAAATAGAAAACTTTCCAAATTTTAAGGGGATTCTTTCCTAATCTCAATGGGACTTATTTTGGGAGGTTCTCCTCTATAAATAAGACGTCCCTTAGCCTCTTTCACTCCTTTTGAAACCCTAATTGAAAGTGAGAGAAAGAGAAGAGAAGGAAAGTTGGAGAAGAAGAATAAAGAGAAAAATTCAGAGAAACCTCTGAATCTCAGCAAACCTAAAGGTATGGTATGTTTCCATTAATGATTTAAGACCTTAGAATTGTTCATGAAGAGGGTATGGTCTAGGAGAAACCCAAATCATCCATCCATGGGAGGATTTCAATGAAATCCATGAAGGAAATCATGGTAGGAAAATTAAGGAAGAAACCTAGAGTTTTAAGCCATAGAACAAGCATAGAATGGTTGTGGAAGTAAGTCATAGGACCCAAACATGAAAAAAAGGACTGTAGGATGAAATTCTTGACTCAAACCACAGGGGGTCGCACGTGGGGTCGATTGGGAATCGACCCTACCAGGCCACAGGATCGACCCCCAGCATTCGGGAAGTCCAGGGATGCGGTGGTCGCACCCAGGGTCGATGGAACATTCGACCCTGCATCGACCCTACACCCTGGGGTCGCAGAAAACTGCTACCCTACCTGCGACGCGTCCTGCGACCCTCGCTTAACAGCAAGCTAAAAATTGTCGGAATGAATTCTAATTAAAATCTATCGACTTGTTAGGTTTTCCTATTGATATAAAAGTGATTCTTAAAGCTTGAAAGAAAATCTACACTCAAGCAAAAGTGAGGGAACAAGACCTAAACTAATTGGCTAATAATAAACTATTTTTATTTTTTGAGTCCAATGCCATGACTGATCATATGCGTGTATGCTCGTAATGTGCATTCAACATGTCATCCAATTTTCCTGCAATTAATGTCCATGCATATTTAACTCTATTTTACTTATAACATGATGATGATGATGATGCTAGGAATAGGCATGTGAATGTATGTGTGTGGTTAGTGTGCTTGATGCGAGTGGAGCATCAGGGGAGGACGTGTCATTGTGGTTCAGCCTGGTCACTAGACTCTAGCTCTATCTCTACTCAAGTCTTATCCACTGACAGCGTCGTACCGCCATTACCTTAGCATAACTATTACGTCGTAGGGTATCAGGGGAGGTGGTCTCGGACCGTGTAGTCTTCGACTCTGTCGGGGGGCCTTAGCTCTATCTCTATGGACGTATTGAGGGATGCTGGGGTGAGGCCTTGGGTACACTGTTTGACATTAGAATTGGATAGTTGCGAGCCCAGTTTGCAAGCCCTCGCCAGCAAGGGCTTACGTATTGGTATGGGTAGAGTATCAGAGTAAGTGTGATGCGGTGTGGTCCTAAGCACTTTATCTCTATCTCTATTCCATAGTGGGTACATGTGGGACGACAATAAACATTAACCTTTGGGTGGCTTCACACACTCGTGTATAGAGGTGAGGCGGCCACCGAACCTTTTTATAGCACATTGCAAACTTATATACCAGACCACAGATATGAATTGAATGCATGCATATGTTTGTTGCATTGTTTTGTTTGCTCACTGAGCCATGATGTGTGCTCACCCTTTCGACATCGAATATTTTTAGTTGATGACGCAGGTACCACTGTGGAAGAATATATGAATGCTTCTGTGTACGGACACGTTGCTACGATGGAGGCTGAAGACATAGTAGAGACGCATGACTCCTCATGCGAGTGCAACTCATGCGTTTTCGATTAAATTTTTATTTGAACTATTAAGGAAATGTAATTGATATTTTATTTACTTATATCTCGGTTGATACAACATAATTTGATATTTTATTTATGATTATCACTGTTAGATTCCTCAGTTCATTTAATATTAAGACTTTCGCTATTGTGTATTTATTCTGATTATGGTTGTGGGTGTGTATGGTTTAGTTTACAAGGACACAACCTATTAGAGATCCTGGTTGAACCGTTGGTTTATTAGCAGTTCATCACACCGTTCTGAATGGTGCATAATTGGGGTGTGACAAGTATGACCAGAGGATTGACCATAGGAATTTGGAAGGATTTTAGAAATCATATGGTCGCAGCTACGGTCGCACCATTTGCGACCATAGGGTATCGAACGTAGACAGTAAGGTCGATATAGCATGAGACCATAGGACCAATTAGGCACCTATCACTGCTCTGTTTTTATTTTCGACTACTGTAACTTGTCGCATATGAACCCTAACTTAAATTCATATAACTTTTAGGTTGTTAAATCAATTCAAAGAGAATTTCAAGGCTTGGAAGGACATCGAGAATTGCTAACAGGTGAGGGAACAAGATCTAAACTAATTGGATAATAACAAACTATTTATTTTTATTGAGTCCAATGCCATAATTGATTCTATGCTTGTATGCTTGTAATGTGCATCTCACATGTCATCCAATATTCCTGCTATTACTGTTCATGCATATCTAATTCCGTTTATTTATAACATGATGATGATAATGATGCTAGAAATAGGCATGTGAATGTATGTGTGTGGTTGGTGTGTTGGATGCGAGTCGAGCATCAGGGGGAGGATGTGGCATGGTGGTCTTCGACCTCGTCACCAGACTCTAGCTCTATCTCTACTCAAGTCTTGCCCACTAACATCATCGTATCGCCAATACCTTAGTAGAACTATTACGTCGTAGGGCATCAGGGGAGGTGGTCTCTGATTGTGTGGTCTCTGACTCTGCCGGGGGGCCTTAGCTCTATCTCTATAGACGTATTGAGGGATGCTGGGGTGAGGCCTTGGATACATTGTTTGCCATTAAGATTGGTTAGTTGCAAGCCCAGTTTACAAGCCCTCGCCAATAGGGACTTACGTGTTGGTATGGGTAAGGCATCAGGGGAAGTGTTGGCAGTGTTTGATCCGGACACTTTAGTTCTATCTCTATTCCATGGTGGGTGCATGTGGGATGGCAATAGTGTTTGATCTATTGGCGGATTCACACACTTGTGTATAGAGGTGCGACAGCCACCAAACCTTTCTATAGCGCATTGCAAACTTAAAAACCAAACCAAAGATATGGATTAAATGCATGCATATGTTTGTTGCATTATTTTATTTACTCACTGAGCCGTGATATGTGCTCACCCTTTCGACGTCGAATATTTTTAGTTGATGATGCAGGTCCTACCACTGAAGAATATATGAATGCGTTGACGTATGGACACGTTGCTGCGATGGATGTTGAAGCTGAAGAAGATGCGCATGACTCATCATGCGAGTGCAACCAATGTGTTTTTGCTTAAGTTTAGTTATAATTTGAACATGGGATATGTAATTGATTATTTATTTTTATGTCTTATGGTTTGGAGATAATTGGATTAAATACTTATTCACTGTTAGACTCTCAGTTCATTATCTGTAAGACTTTTGCTTATTTGTTTATTATCTCTGATTATTAATGTGGAATGTGTGTGCGGTTTGATATGGTGGGTACGACCTATCCGAGATCCTGGGTGAACCGTTGATTTATTGGCGATTCATCACACCATTTTGGTTAGAACATAATCGGGGTGTGACACACCTCCCTTAATGCCCTATGACGTAATAGTTCTGCTAAGGTAAAGACGATACGACGATGTCAGTAGATAAGACTTGAGTCGAGATAGAGCTAGAGTTTGGTGACCAGGCTGAACCACAATGCCACGTCCTCCCCCTGATTCTCCACTCACATCCAACACACTAACCACACACACACATAATCACATGCCTATTCCTAGCATCATCATCATCATGTTATAAACTAACATAAATAAATATGCATGAACAGTAATAACAGTAATATTGGATGATATGTGAGATGCACATTACAAGCAAGCAAGCATAGAATCAATAATTGCGTTGGACACAATAAAATAAAACTGCTTGTATTTAGCCAATTAGTTTAGGTCTTGTTCCCTCACCTTTAACGACGTTTGATCTTCTCCAAGCTTCGTAAATCACTCTTGAACCCCTTTGAAATCTAAGAAGTTTATGGATTCTAAGTTAGAGTTCAAGTTCATCAATTACAGTAGTCAGATGTCCAATCTGGAATTAAACAGATCGAGTGATCACAGGTGTGGCTACACCTGTGGTCTCAGTTTTTGCGACCATAATCATGCTACCGCACATGCGACCCTACCCTCTCTGAAACCTTCCTGAGAGTGTGTGGTCGATCATGTATGCCTTGTGTGGTCGACCATAGCTACGACCACACGAGTTTTGGTCGACTTTCACTTTCAGTCCAATCCCTTCATTATTAAATTCCTTGGTTTATCATTAAGGTCATTCCTGTGATTGATCTATGGCCTTAAATTTATACTTTTACACAGTTCTTTACCCTAACCTACTCTCATGGATCTCTTTTGAGTTTTTGTCCATGGGTCTTATGGTTGAGATCCTACCTTGACTCAACATCTCAAATATGATGGGAAATCCTATGCTAGGTGTTCTACTTCTACAGAGAGAGGTTCCATATCTTAGCTTGTTAGAAAACCAGAGCATTCTCTGCAATTCTTCTCCTAGCCTTCCTCTTCAAATATCTCTCTCTCTCTCTCTCTCTCTCTCTCTCTCTCTCTCTCTCTCTCTCAATTTGGGTTCTAAAAGAGTAGGAGAGACTATGGGACGTCCTTAATATAGAGAGAAACTCTCCATATAGGGTCCCAATCTAACTAGGAAAGAAATACCAAAGATTTAAAAAAATTTCAAAACTCAGAGTCGGTCATGACATCGTGTGGTCGCACGTAGGGTGGCAGAATCCGTCAACCACACGTCCCAAATATGCGACCACATGTCCCAGAATGGAGTGGTCTCATTTTTCTGAGGTATGGGACCATACACTCCTAGTTAACTGATTTTGGTTCGAATTACGTACCTAGCCTTGTGGTTCCTTCAGGCACTTGGTCTGCTTGCCAACCATGATAGGAAGACCTAATACGACATGGTAAGACTAGATTAGTAGAGTACGGGTCTTACAGCTCCTCCCCCCCCCCCTTATACAAATTTCATCCTCGAAATTCGTACATACCTTTCGAGTCAAAAAGGTGAGGATATTGCTTCTGCATAGCATTTTTTTCTTCCCATATGACTTCTTCCACATCCTGGCTTCTCCAAGTAACTTTAACATAATAGATGCCGCGGTTGCGTAGCTGTTGAACCTTCCAATCGGTAATTTCAAAAGGTACTACTTCGAACGTCAAATCTTCAGTCAGACCCGGTGGATCCGCTATTAGGACGTGTGTTGGATCTCAGATGTACTACTTCAGTAATGAGATATGAAATACATCATGCACACTCAGCATGGATGGGGGTAGTGCTAACTAATATGCCACCTTCCCGCGTTTAGCTAGAATCTCATATGGCCCGATGTACCTTGGACTTAGCTTTCTTTTCTGTCTGAACCATTTCAAGCCGCGCATAGGTAATATTTTCAGGAACACTTTGTCACCCACAACGAACTCAAGGTCTCGGCGTCGATTATCTGCATACTATTTTTTATGATTCTAAGTTGTCCTAACTCTTTCCTTGATTACGTCCACCAATTTTCACGTTCCATCAACAAACTCGGGGCCTACCATTCTTCGCTCTCCGACTTCATTCCAAAATAAAGGCGTTCAACACTTTCTACCATACAGTACTTCGTAGGGTGACATCTGTATTGTAAGACCCGTATCGAACTAACCCGGTCTTACCACCTTGAACCAGGTCTGCCCATCATGGTCGAGCCAAATGGATCAAGTGCATGAAGGAGATCACGATCCCAGGTATTAAACTGACCCAAAAACACTAAAAATAAGGGGAGGGTCGCACACCCAGCTATGTAGGGTCGGACCCCCCAGTATAAAAAGTCAGACCCTGAGTTTTTAACCGGGGGTCAGACAATTTAGAACCAGGGGTCGACGGGATCTCGGACCCCCTCATCGACCCCCAGTCTTCCGATAAAAATCGTGAATTGGGAACTTTCCAAATTTCAATGGGATTCTTTCCTAATCTCAATGGTACTTATTTTGGGAGTTTCTACTCTATGAAAAGGACACCCCTAAGCCTCTTTCACTCCTTTTAGAACCCTAATTGGATTGAGAGAAAGAGAAGAGAAAGAGAAGAGAAGGAAAGTGGAGAAGAAGATCAAAGAGAAGGCTTCAGAGAAATAAGCCTAATTCTCAGGTATGGATACTATCTCCATGTAATTCTACGGACCTTAGAATAGATAGTGAAGAGATATGATCTAGGAGAAACCCAAATCATCCACCCATGGTTAGGTTTTCATGGAAAACCATGGGGGAGATCATAAAAACCATATAGGTGAATGAACTATGGTTCTAGACCATAGAACATGTGTGGAATGGATTGTAGAAGCAAGCCATAGGACCCCAAATACGAAGAATGGACTGTAGGATGAGAATTTTGACTAAACCCACAGGGGGTCGCACGGGGGGTCGATGGACAATCGACCCTACCAGACCCTAACAATCGACCCCCAGTGTTCGGGAAGTCCAGAATCTGGGTGGTAGCACCCAGGGTCGATGGAACCTCCGACCCTGGCATCGACCCCCAGTTAACAGCATGCTTTTTAAATCAGAATTAATTCTAATTAAATTTATCAACTTGATTAGGTCTTCTAGTGAGATAATAGTGATATTTACTTAATTCTTAAAGCTTGAAAGAGGATCTACAATCAAGCAAAGGTGAGGGAACAATGCCTAAACTAATTGGTTAATAATAAATTATTTTATTCTTGAGTCCAATGCCATGATTGATTCTATGCGTGTATGCTTGCATGTGCATTCAACATGTCATCCAATATTTCTATTATTACTGTTCATGTATATTTAAATTATTATTTATAACATGATGATGATGATGATGATAGGAATAGGCATGTGAATGTATGTGTGTGGTTAGTGTACTTGATGTGAGCGAGTATCAGGGGGGTGTCATAGGCCGGGCCTCAGCACTCAAGCTCTTTCTCTAACTCAAGTCTTATCCACTGACATCGTCGTATCGCCATTACCTTAGCAGAACTATTACGTCGTATTGTATGAGGGGAGGTGGTCTCAGACCGTGTACTCTCTGACTCTACTGGGGGGCCTTAGCCCTATCTCTATAGACGTATTGAGGGATGCTGGGGTGAGGCCTTGGATACACTAATTGGCATTAGGTTTGGTTAGTTGCGAGCCCAGTTTGTGAGCCCTCGCCAGTAGGGGCTTACGTGTTGGTATGGGTAGAGTATCAGGGGAAGTGTCATAGGCCGGGCCTTAGCACTTTAGCTCTATCTCTATTCCATAGTGGGGTGGATGGGGACGACAATAAATGTTACCCTTGGGTGGGCTTCCACACCCTGTGCATAGAGGCGAGGCGGCCACCGAACCTTTCTATAGCGCATTCCAAACTTATCTACCAGACCAAAGATATGAATTGAATGCATGCATATGATTGTTGCATTGTTTTGTTTGCTCACTAAGCCATGATGTGTGCTCACCCTCTCGACGATGAATATTTTTAGTTGATGATGCAGGTACCACTGTTGAAGATTATATGAATGCTCTAGTGTACGGGCGTGTTGCTGCAATGGAAGCCGAAGACTTAGAGGATACACATGACCCCTCATGCGAGTGCAACTCATGCGTATTCGATTAGATTTTCATTTGAGTTTATTAAGGGAATGTAATTGATATTTTATTTACTTATGTCTCAATTGATACAACATAAATTGATACTTTATCTATGATTATCACAGCTAGATTTCTCAGTTCATTTACTATAAGACTTCCGCTATTGTGTATTTATTCTGATTATGGTTGTGGATGTGTATGGTTTTATTTTTAATGGACATAGCTTATTAGAGATCCTGGTTAAACCATTGGTTTGTTAGCGGTTCATCACACCGTTCTGAATGGTGCAGAATTGGGGGGTGACAACTTGGTATCAGAGCAACTCAGGCCTTGTCTGTGAAACCAGTATACTTCCACAAAAATCTGTGAACTGAGATAGGATAAAAATTTAAAAGATGTAATAATAACACACCATAAGCATCTGTGTTGTTTGAGGTAAAATTAAAAGAGAATAATGCATCTATTAAATGAGAAACAAATTTATATACACCCAAAGAAGAACAAACATATATATACATGACTAAAGCAGAGTACAATCCATAATCCAGACAGTTACTCTGAAGTACAAAAGAAAAATAAAAGAAATACATCAAGAAACTGAAGGTGATGGGGGAGGTGGTGCCTCACGGTCTCTATCATGGTCCTTAGCATAGACTCTAGTCAACCAAGCTATCTGAGTCTGGGTCGTCTGGAGACTAGCTGTGAGGGAAGCCACACGCTGGTCGGTCACACGCTGAGCATCCATAAGCTCTCCCACCCGTTGATCAGACAAGCACTGAGCCTCTCGTATCTCGTGCAATATCTTCATCATGTCATCAGAGGGAGCATACGAAGGACCAGCTGCATACAAAGGACCAGCTAAAGAAGATGGACCAGTTCCTGTAGCATGAGTAGATGATGGAGGAGGTATGGCATCCACATCCATGTATAGCCGATCGTCATCATCCCCATGAACCCCTACTCCAGCTGCTGCTGCTGCTGCCTCAGCGTCAACCATCTCCACTAGAGTGCGAGGGTACACCATCGCGTTCCTCTCCTCATTGCTGACCTGGGCATCCCGCATGCCCATTTTGCAGATGGCCTCCCAATCCAGGGGCGATGAGAAGGATTTCTCCTGAATCTTCTCATCCAACAAATCAATCCCCAGGCGGGTAAGCAATGTAGTGATCTTGCGTCTATAAGGAAGGTTGCCAGTATGACTGGGCAACGTGGCACTAATCATCGCCCGCATGATAATATAGGGAAGGCAGACAGGCTGCCTAGTGCATATGCAGTACAGCAGATACTGGGTCAACTGGGAGACCCTCTCGTAATGTCCACTCTGTGGTATCAGGTTATGCTGAATGATCTTGCAATATACCCATGGATCTGAACGCTGATAACTCGCTTTCATCTCCTAGCGATCAGGTCTGATGAGCTGACGATCTATCTCAGCCCTCATCAGTAAAGAAAAGAACTGGGGCTCTCTAGGAGCATAGAACACCAAGGGGCCATCATAGGAAATGCCCAACAAGTCGGCCAGCTGTCGATAATCGAATGAAATCTCAATCCCCTTAATGTAGCTGGTGATCCAAAGCTCTCTGCCCCTCTCTGTATCATTGTAATCTCCCACCACCTAGAGATTACAGTAGAACTGTCTCACTAAGTCTGGCCGAGTGTAGGCGTCATAGGTGATGACAGGGAGCCAGCCCATATCACCAAAAGCCCTCTCTACGTCGAACAATGCCAGGCTAGCCAAGTCTACCCGGTGACCTCCCTCTACTTTCTTGCGAGCGTAGCGGGCATACTTGTGAGGACAAAGATGGAAATCTTTTGAAGTTGCCACCTAGATTTAGGTCTAGGACCTTAGAAATGTGAAATCTCACCCCAAGGTAAGACTTTGATTGACTCATGACCCTTAGATTGAAATTCTGGTCCATCAGAGATTGGGTAAGCATCAGGTTACGGTTATGGGAAGGGGTTAGGCACCCAAACCGCCCGATCAAAATCGGTCTCTTATACCTTTCCTATGCTAGACTCTATTTGTTAAACCGAACCAAACCAAGTGGTTTAATATCATTGAACCGAATCTGTATCCATCAGATTGCCTACGTATCACGGAATTATTCTGAAAATCAGGTTCACCATCGTAGTTCAGGTGTGATTAAAGTTTATGATTGTAATTTATGCTTGTGCATGATTAAGTTCTTTGTTCAAGTTAAAATTTATGCTTGAAAGGCTGAGAAATCCTATGGGTTAGGATCTGGATTGTCCATGTGGACTGATAGATAGTCCTAATGGATTTAAGGATAACCCTATTTGGGTTGAAATATGGATAACCCATTCTGGGTTGGAATGTGGATAACCCTATGTGGGTCAAAATGTGGATAAATATCCTAATGGATCTATGAATAGTCCAAGTAGACTAAGGTTTGGATCCAAATTTGGGATTCTCCCAAATGGCCTACGTATCCTAGGGTTTGACTTAGGAATCAGAATCCGCGTAGTTCGAAATATAACCTATTCTAGGTTAGAAAGTGAGAACCTGTTCTAGGTTTGGGATTGAGAACCTATTCTAGGTTAGGGGTTTAGAACCTATTCTAGGTTTAGGGTTTAGAACCTATTCTAGGTTTAGGGTTTATCGAGGGGCAAAATCATCCTAAATTACCCTTTTCATCCTGAATTCTAATTTTGGAAGGTTTGGCAAAGTATTTTTTCTTTCTTTATTAAGGTTTTTATTATTCCCGTTATGCCCTTCCCAAGAATGTGGGTGCCTAAATGCACGTCCCCACACCTAATATGTTTGCTAGGTGTACAGATATGGCAGTTCGAGGGTGTTGCATAAATTAAATTATTGCCTAAGATAGAATATTCTATCTAAATATGGCATATAAAACATTTATGGTAAGAAATTCACATGTAGTAAGATTGTTTAAAATTTCTCAAATATGGCATGTATTACAAATAAGACAAGGGCCTAATATGCTATCTAAGCATGGCAATTCCTAATATGGCAATGGCAATGAGCATCCAGATATGGCAATGAACATCCAAATATGGCAATGAACATCCAAATATGGCAATGAGCATCTAATATGGCAATGAGCATCTAATATGGCAATGAGTATCTAAATGTGGCAATGAGCATCCAAATATGGCAATGAGCATCCAATATGGCAATGAGCATCTAAATATGGCAATGAGCATCCAATATGGCAATGAGCATCTAAATATGGCAATAAGCATCTAAATATGGCAATGAGCATTCAATATGGCAATGAGCATCTAAATATGATAATGAACATCCAAATATGGCAATGAGCATCCAAATATGGCAATGAACATCTAAATATAGCATTGATAGCAAGCATCAAATATGGCATGTAATGCATCGTTTCATGCCAAAATGGTAGCAGAAATAACAAATCAATCATTGGATGACCATTTGGCAAATACTTGTATTGTGTACTACTTTGCATTGATTTGAAACCCCACTTCTATGATTCCAAATTAGACAAAGAATATATTAGATCAAAGGTCTTTCAGACATCTACAACTTCTCTGAGGAAATTGATATCTCAAAAGGCCTTCTTAACAATCAAAAATCAGACTTTCAAAATTTGATCAAACTGGTTATAGATTCAGACCAGTCATGGGGAAATAATTATATTATATTCCTTGGATATCAAAAAAATATTCCATCAGAATGGGTGTCTCCTATACTTCTAAGTCTAACTTATTCATGAAGAGATAGAGATCAGAAGATGTCTCTAGAATCCATTTACATAAGCATTATTGTGGAACACGCAGCAAGATGATAGTTTTGTTAGACTGGGCCAAAATGGGCACATGGGGCACTATATTTACTCAAAAATTTCTGAAAACATATCGTCGGAAAGAGGACTCAGAGGCCAACATTTTGTCTCAAGGAAACTAATCTAAAAGAGACCATGGGCAGGTCAAAATCATTCCCCAAGTACATGCAAATACACTGGTCAGGTCTGTTCCAGATTCTGGCCAGTTGTACTATAAAATCAATATAAAATTATATAGCTGATGAAAATATAATCTGAATACATGGTTATTTAGATAACTAATAAATCTAATTTTTTTCATTAAGGAACCTTGTGCAAATGGAAGCATCTTCCTAATGCTAAACACCAATCTCAGACATGCATTGCAGTATGCTTGGACTTTAAAAAAATAAAATGACAAAAGGGATGGGTGGTTCTTACCTCAGGCTTCTTCTCTCTGCTTCTCTCCTTTGCATCTTCTCATCATCCTCTTTCCAAAACTGAGAGCCCAAAGAAACCAAAACTTCTCATGTTTTTTTTTCTTTTCTTTTATTCTTCTCCCTCTTTTCTCTCTCTTTTTCCCTTCCTTTTCTCCCAAAATCGGGACCCTCCCCCTCTTCATGTTTTTTCCTCTTTTTTTCTTTATTTCTCCCTTTTTTTTCTCTCTTCTTCCCTTATTTTTCTCCCAAAACCTAGCCCCAAAAGAAAAAATCCCTCCTTCACGTTTTTTTCTTTCTTTTACCGAGCCCAAAAGAAAGCTCCTCCTAATTCACGTTTTTCCTTTCTTTTATTCTCTCTATTTTCTCTCTCTTCTTCCCTTTCTTTTCTCCCAAAACCGAGCCCCAAAAGAAAAAGATCCCTCCCTCACGTTTCTTCCTTTTCTTTTATTCTCCCTCTTTTCTCTCAATCTCTTTTGATTTCCTTCCAAAAAAACCCTAATCTCTCTCTCACGTCTCCTTTTTCTCCTCTTTCTTTTTTTTTCTCTCAATCTCTTTTGATTTATTTCCAAAAAACCAAAATCTCTCTCTCACGTCTCCTCTTTCTCCTCTTTCCTTTTTTTTTCTTTCAATCTTATTTGAAAAAATGAGATCTCTCTCTCTCACGTCTCCTCTCTCTCATTTTTCCTTCTTTTTCTCAATCTCATTTGGATTTACTCCGAAATCGAGATCTCTCTCTCTCTCAATCTCACGTCTCTTCTCCCCATCCTTCTTTCCTTTTTTCTCTCAATCTCTCTCTCAAACTTGTCGGATTTCCTCTCCCCATCTTTCTTTCCTTTTTTTTTTCTCAATCTCCTTTCAAAAAAACAAAATCTCTCTCTCTTTTTCCTTTTTTTCTCAATCTCCTTTGGAAAAACGAAATCTCTCTCTCTCTCTCACGTCTCTTCTCTCTCATATTTCCCTTTTTCTCCCAATCTCCTTTGGAAAAATGAAATCTCTCTCTCTATCACGTCTCCTCTCTCTCATTTTTCCTTTTTTTTCTCAATCTCCTTTGGATTTACTCCAAAATCGAGATCTCTCCCTCTCTCACGTCTCCTCTCTCTCATATTTCCTTTTTCCTCAATCTCCTTTGGATTTTATCATTTATATATAATAATATATATCATATACATATATACACATATGTTTAATAACATATATATATATATATATATATATATATATATATATATAGTATACAATATAATATATATAAATACTATACACATGGATGAACTGATTCAAAACAGGTTGAGACTAGCTTGGGTTGACTGAGTCAAGCTGATATGGGTTGAGCTGGGTTGGGCCAGAACTGACTTGAACTGAGTTGACTGGATTGATTGAAATTAACTGGGTTTTCTCTCTCTATCACTTCATGAGCCATTTCCACTGTCATTTTGCATGAAATTTTTCGATGATCTCTATTCCAAATTTTCTATGTTCACTTTGTAGAACACTAAAAATGTGGAATATAGGAACTTGAATCACCTCATTTGGAAATAAAATGGTCGACTTATGAATTTTTGAAGTTTAAGTGGACCAATTATCGACAATTTAGCTGACCATTCTGCATGGGATCCTTCGGAGACTTTTTCCGAAAATCCTTTACATCCACTTTGTAGAGTACTAAAATGGAACATAATGAAACTAAAATTACCTGATTTGGATATGGGATGATCAAAATATGAATTTTTGAAGATTAAATGATCATTTTCATATGTAATTTTGCATGGGACCCTCCGGAGACTTCTACCCAAGATTTTCTACGTCCACTTTGTAGGACATCACAAATGAAGAATAACGGCTTTGGAATCATTTGAATCCGACGTAGAACAGAAAAGCTTGCCCTCATCTGGAAGTATTGCACATCCCTCCTTCGAACTTGAAAGGCCTAGGTTCCAATCCCTACTGGAGGGGGGGGGGGGCTGGCTCTTCTTGTCTTGACGGCTCAATGCGGAGGGTGGTCGTAGATCACAAAGCAACTCCTCCATTGCATAGACTCGACCTACCAGATTATAAAACAAGACTTGATAAGTAATGGTCATCAAATTGGAATTCATTTATCAACAGGCTTTATAACTCCATTAATGAGACGAACCAACATACGGACCAGCTCGTCCCGGGGGAGAGATCAAGCTTCAAGAAATAGTAAATGGTCTTATCAATACACAAATGTATAACTCCCCAGGAATTTCAATTGCGCCGTCATGTACATGTGTTAGGTCTGAAATTTTTATGTTCCTGCTCGTGCCCGGAGAGCCTCGATGGTCTTACCAGAACTCGCTGACGGAGAAGGAAGGCTGGCAGCTAGTGATGGCGACCACCCTATATAAAAGGGCTTTAGCGCTTCAACCTAAACAAGCAACGGTTGCGGCACTCAACTATCCAGCAATCGCATTTCTGGTCAAAGACAAGGAGTCATTGCTACTATGGCTTCCAAATCCCGTCCCAACTCTTGCCAAACGTGCTACCTTCTGTTGACTGTAACGCACCCAGTCAGCCATCTATGCACTCAAATAAGAAGACCCATGCGGTTTCAGATAAAAAGCAGATTTTTTCTTTGACCAGTTTAAGAAGCTCTTAAGAAAGGCAGGTAGGATACCGCACTATCCCTGAGTCTTTTCGAAACATTAACCAGCAACCAAGCAACTAGCATCTTTCCATCAGCCAGGTTAGGGAAAGATAGGAGTACTCCTGGGATCGAGATCTCTTTGACGGCAGATCCACGGATCTTGATTTTTTGGACTCTTTCCAAAAGAGATAAGAGCTGGCGAATCGGAAATAATTAATAAGAATAAAAAAGTTAGATTTTCTTATGGAATATACATATCAATATGCGTGAATCATACCATTCCTTCCACTTCCAGTTCCTATGTTAATAGGAATGGGACCTATGCCTTCACTGGTGCTGGTTCAACCTTTCAGTTGGCTTGAAGTATGCTGCTTGGCATAAAATATACTACTGGGTGAGAGACTGGGCCAACTTACTGCAACATCGACTTCTTAATCTACTACTGTTGATCTCCCGTCTTTTTGTCTTGTCTAGGCTTTCTGCTTGCCAAGCCCAGTGAACCAGTCGATCCAACTTGGAAGTCGGAGAAAGACCATTTTAAACTTCCTATTTGAGAAACTTATTCTCGGTATAATCCCCTATAAAAGAGCTTGAAGAGGCACTATAAACAACAACTTGAGCAGATTATTGGATGCATTTTCCATTGTCTGCAACGTATCTAGCATCACTTTATTCACTAGCAAATCAGGGACTTGATTACTGATAGGATGTCAAACTTTTCACTCAGTCAGGCCCCACCCAGGTAGATGGCTCTATTCGGTCGAAACCCGCTTCGATTGCAAGGACCTTCTTTCGATCCATGCTTCTCTCGCCCCTTATTAGAAAGGTGTGCCCCCCTTTTGTCGAGTGCCCCGCCCAGTTCACTGGGCTGTTGGCCTACCAAGCACTTGCCCGCTGCACCATCGCTCCTGTCTGAAAAACAGCCCCTGGTGGTGCATATCGTGGTCCTAGAAGCGGTACGACCACCTCATCCCTCTAGGGGAGCCCCTAGGGACATTCTTTGGTAAACGTGGACGACCGATATCATACTTTCCGCCGTAATAGGGATCGGGGAGACCTTTGACTATTTCTGGGCACTTTTCCACCGGGGATATAGAAAGTCATTCCTTCTTTTTCCGGTATGCCACTCCGTAAGCAAGGAGAGCTAGCCTCGCTACCCTGGCTTAGAAGCGAGAGCGGCTTTTTCTTCGCAGGAGTGCGCATCCGCGCACTTCCGTTTTCTACGAAATCACATGTTTAGGAATAGTTGTTGAAACATCTCCAGCGTCTCCACTGCCCACAGAACAATCGACCCTCTAGCCTATCAATAGGAGTTTGACGGCAGGCAAATCTTGGTATTTGGAGAGACAAGGCAGGCTTCCCAAGCAATTCCCCACCGATTCAGGAAAGGACATTGACAAGGCTCAAATATCAAAAGCATTTGAAGGAAGACTTACCGAATGGGGACCTTTCGCCCCCTCTTTCTCTCGAGTGCTTTCACACTCCGATGATTTGATCCCCGCCTCTTCCTGCTCATCTGCACCCGAACCCTCCCTACCTCTCCTACCAGACATAATTGAGGCGAGTGGACACTCGCCAGAAAATGGAGGGCCGCATAGTACACTGAACACCAACCCAATCTCGATTTCCTAGGTATGCTCCTAGACTAAAGACGAAGCTCCTTGTTCTCTTTCATTGCTTACGCTGGTAAATGGTTGGCAATCTATCATTCAAGCTTTCTCTCGCCAGCGGATCTGGTGGTCGACAATCGTTCGAACTTGGTAAAGGTTGTCGCGGAACCTATTGTAAGACCCGTGTCAGTATAACCCGGTCTTACCACCTTGAACCAGGTTTACCCATCATGGTCGAGTCAAATGGACCAAGGGCGTGAAGGAGATCGAGATCCCAGGTATCAAATCGACCCAAAAAACACTTAAAATAGGGGAAGGGTCGCATACCCAGCTAAGTAGGGTCGGACCTCCCAAAACAGAAAGTCAGACCCTCAGTTTTGAAGGGAGGGTCGGACAACTTAGGACCCTAGGGTCAACGGGATCATCGACCCACCCATCGACCCTCGGTTGCCGTAAGAAAATAAAATTAGGAAATTTCCTAATTTTCGAATGGGGTTCTTTCCTAATCTCAAAGGGACTTATTTTAGGATATTCCTACTCTATTTAAAGGACGTCCCTAAGCCACTTTCACTCCTTTTACAACCCTAATTGAATTGAGAGAAAGAGAAGAGAAGGAGAAGAAGAAAAAGAAAAACAAGGAAGAGAATTAAGCCAAAAGAGAAGAGTTGCAGAGAAGGATTATTCTTCTCAGGTATGGATACTAATTCCATGAGTTTCTACAGACCTTAGGATAGTTATTGGAGAGAGTGTGATCTCGGAGAAACCCAAACCATCAAGCTATGGTTAGGTTTTCATGGAAAACCATAGAAGAATGCATGAAAGCTATCTAGGTGGTTGATTCGTGGTTCCAGACCATGGAATGAATGTTTAATGGAATGTAGAAGCAAGCCATAGGACCCCAAACACGAAGAATGGATTAAAGAGAGGGAATTGGACCAAAATGCACAGAGGGTCACACCGAGGGTCGATGACCATCCGACCCTAGGTGTCCCTGACCATCGACCCTCAGTGTTTGGGAAGTTCAGAATCTGGGGAGGGTCGCACCTAGGGTCGATCAGGACTCCGACCCTACCTCCGACCCTCAGTTAACAGCATAGTTTTTAAATCTGGAATTAATTCTAATTAAATTCTATCGACTTTGTTAGGTCTTTTAGCAATATAATAACACTGTAAAGGTGATTCTAAAGCTTGGAAAAGTATCTTTTAGCAAGCTAAGGTGAGGAACCAGAACTCCAAACTAAATTGGTTAATAACAAAAACTGTTTTCTATTTCTTGAGTCTTATGCCATGCTTGATTCTATGCGAATATGTTTGTAATGTGCATATAGCATGCCATCCAATATTTATATTACTTGTTCATGCATATTTACTTTATTGTTTATAACATGATGATGATGATGATGATAGGAATAGGCATGTGCTTGTATGTGTGTGGTTGATGTACTTGATGCGAGCGAGTATCAGGGGAGGTGTGATGAGAACGTCAATAAGCGTTAACCTTTGGCGGGTCTCAACACTTTAGCTCTATCTCTAACTCAAGTCTTGTGCATTGGCATCGTCGTATCGCCATTACTTTAGCAGAACTATTATGTCGTAGAGTATCAGGGGAGGTGGTCTCGGTCCTTGTAGTCTCTGACTCTACCGGGGGGCCTTATCTCTATCTCTATGGAAATTCTGAGGGATGTTGGGATGAGGCCTTGGATACACTTTTGGCATTAGGATTGGTTAGTTGCGAGCCCAGTTTGTAGCCCTCGCCAGTCGGGGCTTACGTGTTGGTATGGCAATATATAGCAATAAACGTTAACCTTTGTTATATAATGTTCATGGCTGGGTGCATGTGAGTCGACGATAAACGTGATCTTCGGGTGACGTCACACACTTATGTATAGAGGCGGGGTCAATAAACGCGACCTTTGGCTACCTAAACCTTTCTATTGCATATTGCAAACTTTAAACCGGACCAAAGTTATAAATTGATTGCATGCATATGTACTGTTGCATTGTTTTGGCTACTCACTGAGCCGTGATGTGTGCTCACCCCTCGACGTCGAATATTTTTAGTTGATGATGCAGGTTATACCATTGAAGATTATATGAATGCATCTGCGTACGGGAACGTAGCGGCGATGGAAGCGGAAGCTGAAGTGGATACACACGACTCCTCTTGCGAGTGCAACTCGTGTGTATTTGATTAGATATTTTATAGATTTCTTTATTGGATTTATTAAGACATGTATTTGGTATTTAAATATTTATGTCTCAGTTGAAAACAGAATAATTTGCTATTAAATTATTAATATCATCTTAGTTTCTCAGTTCATGTTATTATAAGACTTCCGCTATTGTGTAATTACTCTGATTATGATTACGGATGTGTGTAAGTTTAGATAACGCGGGGATAGCCTACTCGAGATCCTGGTTGAACCGTTGGTTTATTAGCGGTTCATCACATCATTCTGAATAGTGCAGAATTGGGGTGTGACAACTTGGTATCAGAGCATCTCAGGCCTTGCCCGCTGAACTAACATACATTCAAGACAATTATGAACTGAGATAGGATAAAAATAAAAACAGTAATATTAACACACTGTAAGCACAAGTGATGATTGAGACCAAATTTAAAAAGAGAATAATGCATCTATTAAAGGGGAGACAAGTTACATACAATGAGAGCGAAACAAAATGTATATATATAACTAAAGCAGAGTACAGTCCACAACCCGGACAGCTACTCTGTAGTACAAGGAGAATAAAGTACACTCAAGAAGCTGGAGGCAAAGGAAGAGGCGGGGCCTCACGGTCTCTGTCGTAGTCCTCGGCATAGACTCTAGTCAACCATGCCACCTGAGTCTGAGTCGTCTGCAAACTAGCTGTGAGATCAGCCACCCGCTGATCAGTCCGGCACTGGGCGTCTAGAAGCTCCCCTATCCTCAGATCCGATGCGCGCTAAGCCTCTCTAATCTCATGAAACATACTCAGCATGTCATCAGCAGGTGGGCGTGAAGGACCAGCCGCATGAGAAGGACCGGTCTCCGGTACAGGACCCGCCGCAGAAGAAGTACCAACACCAGCCGCATGCGTAGGTGAAGGCAGTGATATCGCGTCAACATTCATATACATGCGGTCATCATCGTCGACGGGATCCACACGGGCTCTAGCAGCGGCAGCAGCAACCTCAGCGTCAACCATCTCAACGCGAGTGTGAGGGCGTACCATCTCGTTCCTCTCCTCGTCACTAACTTGGGCATCCCGCATGCCCATCTTGCAGATAGCCTCCCAATCTAGAGGTGACGAGAAGGTCTTCTCCTAGATATTCTCATCTACCAGGTCAACCCCCAGACGGGTCAGTAGCACTGTAATCATGCGTCCATATGGTAGATTACCCCTATGATCGGACAATGTAGCACTAATCATAGTCCGCATGATGATGTATGGAAGGCAGACGGGCTGTCGAGTGCATATACTGTATATCAGGAACTGGGTCAGCTGAGAAACCCTCTCATAGTGCCCACTCTGTGGGATCAGATTATGCTGGATAATCATGCAGAAGACCCGTGGAGCTGGACGCAGATAACCAGCTCTCATCTGCCAACGATCAGGTCGTAGCAGTTGGTTGTCGATCTCTGCCCTCATCTCCATAGAGACAAACTGTGGCTCTCCAGGCGCACAGTACACCATGGGGCCATCATAAGGAATGCTCAGCAGATCGGCCAGTTGCCGATAGTCAAATGAAATGTGCACCCCTTTAACGTAAATGGTGAAGCGCAACTCCTGACCATGCTCAATGTCATTGTAATTCCCCACCACCTGGAGATTACAATAGAACTGACGCACCAAATTCGGACATGTGTACGGGTCGTAGGTGATGATAGGGAGCCACCCCATATCACCAAATGCCCTCTCTACGTTGAACAAGGCTAGCTCAGCCAAGTTCATCATACGACCACCTTCCACCTTCTTACGGGCATAGTCGGCATACTGTGCCTCAGCTGCATTGGAATGGAAGCGGAGTGGATCACGCACTCTGGGTACCTTGGTACGAGCCATGGTATCTGCAAAACAAGAAAGAGAAGGAAAAATAAGGAAATTATGGGATAAAAATCCAAAATTGATTTGATAACGACGTAAGTTGACCATAAAGCCCCATTTCTTACCATACAAGTGGGCATGAGAACTTACGTAGGTTAAAATACATCCTACAACCCACATACAGTAGGAAATTTTAATTGACGAAGTCCAATTTGAAGAAATTCAAGAAAAATCAAAAATTTCGACAATTAAGGCAAAAAGAGAAAATTTCAAGTTTCTCGATAACCAACCGATGAAACTCAAAAATTTTGAGGGCTTTCGTTCCTCAAGACACCAATAACAAAAGCCCCCAATAAAAATCAAATTTTTACGGTTGGAAAAAGTTTAATTTGAAAAATACAAGTTAAATGGACGAAAACCTAGAAATGCAAACCTAAAAACCAGGTAAAAATGGGAAGACATACCTGTAGAGATGAAGTGGAGGTCGAAACCCAGAATAAAATCGACCAACAACAGTGGAGTAGCACTGTAGCAACTCAGAGTGGAGAGGCGAGTCGAAACGGGAGGGAAATAATAAGAAATGACCAGAATCGGATCTTAAAAATCTGATTTTTGGTCCGAGGGTCGGACAATTCGACTAGAACCATCGACCCTCGAATCAACCCTCCCATCGACCCTCAGCTCTCGGGAATCTGACAAAAAATCAAGGGTCGGATACCCATCGACCCTCACATTGACCCTCAGCTCTCGGGAAGAACAGGTCATTCCCAGGGTCGGATACTAAGGGTCGGACATACCATCGACCCTCACCATCGACCCTGCATAGAAAAGATAGTATTTTCTTTATAAAATGAGCTAGAATTGGAATTGATTATTGGTTAGCATGCCTACATGAAATATAAATGACTTCTCACCTATTTTGATGATTTTCAGGCATCACCAATCACAGAAAAGAATTATGTTTGGACGTAAGGTGACCCGACAGACCCGAAATGCAATCCCACCACCACTACCCGTGGAGGAGACCAGTCAAGAAAATAACTATGCACTGGGTAATCCAGAACCGGAAAACCCTAAAAATTTGCCACCTCCACCACCAGAGCTAGCAACAGTGGTGATGGCACAGCAGCTGCAGCAGATGCAATACGCACAGGCTCAGATGCAGGTTGCCATGGGAATTATGTTTCAAGCCACTCAGGCTGCACCCATGCACACAGGACAAGCCAGTGCAGCATCGGTGGGTAACCACCCAGCTCCTCAGACACCTCAATAACCGGCTGCACAGATTCCAGTGCAGGTACTGGAAGCAGCTCAGGGGAATTACCAGTATCCACCCCATATGTTTGGGGCAAACCCCCAAAATCAGTTGGACCACTCCTGACTAGTGGAGAGATTTTTGAAGATGAAACCCAAAGAACTCAACGGCAAACCATCTGATCCGTTGTTGCCAGCCCACTGGATAGATGAGATGGAGAGAAATTTCTTCATGATGACTATCACAGAGGAAGAGAAAGTACTATGCGCCACCTTCATGCTCAAGGGCGACGCACATCATTGGTGGAAATCCACGAAGGCATATCTACTGACCAAGCACGCCCTACTGACATGGGCTATATATAAAGAAGCCTTCTTTGAGAAATATTTTCCACGGATCTTCAGAGATTCGATGGAGAAGGAGTTTTTGAGTCTTTATCAGGGACAGATGTCAGTGGATGCGTACCAACAACATTATGAAGATCTGTTTTTCTTCGCACCACTGAGTATGCAAGAAGAAGAAACCAAAACCCATAGGTTTGTCACGGGACTGAGAGGAAACATCAGAGAACATGTTCTGGGCTTAGAAAAGAGAATTTATAATGAATCTGTCCAGAATGCTCGAGTTATAGAATCGAGCCAGAAGGAGAGTTATTTTACTCAGAACAGAGTGTGAGGACAAAGATGGAAATCTTTAGAAGTCGCCACCTAGATTTAGGTCTAGGACCTTAGAAATGTGAAATCTCACCCCAAGGTAAGACTTCGATTGACTCATGACCCTTAGATTGGAATTCTGGTCCATCAGAGATTGGGCAAGTGTCAGGTTACGGTTATGGGAAGGGGTTAGGCACCCAAACCGCCCGATCGAAATCGGTCTCCTATACCTTTCCTATGCTAGAATCTATTTGCTAAGCCAAACTAAACCAAGGGGTTTGATATCATTGAACCGAATCTGTATCCATCAGATTGCCTACATATTACGGATTTATTCCGAAAATCAGGTTCACCATCATAGTTCAGGTGTGATTAAAGTTTATGGCTGTGATTTATGCTTGTGCATGATTAAGTTCTTTGTTCAAGTTGAAATTTATGCTTGAAAGGCTGAGAAATCCTATGGGTTAGGATCTGGATAGTCCATGTGGACTGATAGATAGTCCTAGTGGATCTAAGAATAACCCTTTTTGGGTTGGAATGTGGATAATATCCTAGTGGATCTATGGATAGTCCAAGTGGACTAAGATGTGGATAAATATCCTAGTGGATCTATGGATAGTCCAAGTGGACTAAAGTTTGGATAAATATCCTAGTGGATCTATGGATAGTCCAAGTGAACTAAGGTGTGGATCCGAATTTAGGATTCTCCCAAATAGCCTACGTATCTTAGGGTTTGCCCTAGGAATCAGAATCCACGTAGTTCGAGATTGGGTGAAATGGTTGGATATCCTAGTGGATCTATGGATAGTCCAAGTGGACTGAGGTTGGATAACCCTATTTGGGTTAAAATATGGGGGATATCCTAGTGGATCTATGGATAGTCCGAGTGGACTAAGGTATGGATCCGAATTTGGGTTTCTCCCAAATAGCCTACGTATCCGAGGGTTTGACCTAGGAATCAGAATCCGCGTAGTTCGGGCTGGCAAGAAGGTTTGCTCTTCTTGGAAGATTGGTGAGTGCTCTTCTTGTATGAAGCTAGGCTGTAAATACAAGGCTCATTTGTAGGCTGGGAACCTCTTCTTGCTAAGATGGAACTCATGATGCAAGGTACGCGCGGGCTTGAGCCCAGCTTGATCCATTTGTAGGCTGATAAACCTCTTCTTGTATGAAGTTAGGCTGTGAATACAAGGCTCATTTATAGGCTGGGAACCTCTTCTTGCTGAGGTAACTCAATGCAAGGTATGTGCGGGCTTGGACCCGGCTTGATCCATTTATAGGCTGATAAACCTCTTCTTGTATGGAGCTAGGCTGTGAATACAAGGCACATTTGTAGGCTGGGAGCCTCTTCTTGCCGAGGTGGAACTCAATGCAAGGTATGTGCGGGCTTGGACCCGGCTTGATCCATTTGTAGGCTGATAAACCTCTTCTTGTATGAAGCTAGGCTGTGAATACAAGGCTGATTGCATGAGCTTGGGCTCGGATTTTATTTGGATAGAAAACTTGATGTCTTCTCTTTGATTGAACTGAGGCTCTTTTGATTGAGATTCTGAGATTGTTTTTTCTGAATAAGCTAGGGCTCTGCATTTGATTCACTTATATGCTGAGACTGAATTGATCTTTGAATGAGCTAGGGCTCTACATTTGATTCACTAATGGGCTGAGATTGATTTGAACTTTGGATGAGCTAGGGCTCCGCATTTGATTCCCTTATAAACTGAGATTGATTTGAAATTTGGATGAGCTAGGGCTCTGCATTTGATTCACCAATAATCTGAGATTGATTTGATCTTTGGATGAGCTAGGGCTCTACATTTGATTCACTAATAATCTAAGATTGATTTGATCTTTGGATGAGCTAGGGCTCCACATTTGATTCTGAAATGAGTAAGAACTCAGAAGGTCACTTATAGGGTGATACTGAATGACTCATCTTGGCAGTTTCTACCAGCAACCTTCAGGATTGAAAATAGGATTATCCTTTTGGAAGCTCTATGGCTATGAACCTTTAGGATGCTTGAAAGTGACCCATACAGGAAGGCTTTGTTGACTTTGAACCTTTAGGGTTGAAGTCTGACCCATCATGGAAGTCTATTGACTTTGAACCTATAGAGTGCTGGACATATTTGAAATGATGGTGAATTTCTTGGCAGTTTGCCGAGTTTTTTGCTCCTGCTTTATTGGTGAAGGCACAAAACATGACATCGATGGAAATGGTGTCGTGGACTTCGCTGGCACGATACCTAGATTTGAAATTTTCCATTTATGATCTGGTACTGAAAGTTTGACTCAATTTCAGCATGGTAGGGATGACTTGGTTACTCCCTTTGAAGGGTTCCATGTAATTTGAAGGTGATGATTTTCTTTAGCCAACATTGATGTTGGATTTTGGATTGAAAGAAACTCTAGCGAGGATTTTGAACAAGAATGAGGGGAGCTTGACAGTCTCTAACCAAAGTGATCTTATTGATTGACCTTGGTGTTAAACTGTCGAGGGGCATCTAGTCAACTAAATTCTTTGACTGTGCATTATGGTAGACCAAATTGGTAGAACAGCCAAGTGGCGATGAAATGTGACATGGGTTTGGCCATTGATCTAGGCTCATGAAAAGCTCAGGGCTTTGCAATATTGTTGTGCCAATTTTGAAAGATTAATGAATCATGGCCCCAAAGTAGGCATGAGGAACAAAGGATTTGAAGTGTTCCTTCAGAGAATTTGGTGACCAAATCCTAACAGGTGATCGACCACATTGGATTTTCTTCATCAACAGGATTGGGAGAACTGAGAAATTGGCAAAAACCAACTTGGATGGGCCTACTTCTGTTGACTATGAAAGTAGTGACTTCGGACTAGACAATGGATCCTTGATGTAATGCTCATGATCAAGTTCGATTCCTCTACATAGGGTATATCTATGCCCCAATGTCCGCATGTTGTGACAGGACCACTCGTAGTGTGCTAGGGCAAGATAGAAGGAAACAGGCAATCTAACAGAGTTAGAACTAGGTTGAATCTGGATTGCATCCAGAATTTGATCATGCTTCCAAGGTAAAGGGAAGATTGATAGATTGATTGCAGAAAGTGACTTCTTTGATAAACCCTTCTTGAATTTTGAAAAATGAAGGAACTGATGATTTGAATGAATTTGGCTACATCTATAACCAGGCCATGAGAATTTGCTCTCTCCCTAACATGACCAACAGGATTTGAAGATAGAATTCTGTTGAAAGGCAATGCTATGGAGCCCAACAGATGATGGTTTGTTCAACTCCTCCGAGTATGATTCACTGGAGATCAAGAGGGGTTCTTTTCCTTATGGAGGGTAGACTGGTATGACACTTGTCTACATGAACCACTGAATTTTTCTATAAAGGGCCAATGAGGGCAATGCTTTAGGGTTGCATCAGGTCACCTATCCCCACTGAGGTATTATGGGTTGCCCATTGAGGTTTCTCGGGTTGCCTTTCCCTGCTGAGGTTTCTTTTCTTCCCTTTATTATTTTTTTTCATTTTCTTCTTTTTGCAAACCCCATCTTGGGTTGAATAAAGAGTCCTGATATGGTGAGGATATTGCCAAAATTATGATCCTATCCAATGATCTAAAACCCTTAGGGGAAATCTGAATGGCATGACCTTCTTGACAAATGGGTAGCCTTGCCCCACTATTTAAGTTGACACCTACACGTATTGATAGGCGGGCAGCTATTTGAATCATCACTAAAAGCGATCTTAGGGAAATGCAGTCCCACACCAAGATTAAAAATGGTGCCAAATTATGTTTTCCTTTCTTGGAGATGTTCAGATGGAACACGTGTCCCAACAAGCTATATCGAGATTCCAAATCAGTCACGATCATATCTGGGCCTGAAACCTTTAAGTTTGTTGACAAGTATTGATGTTGAAGGTCCAAGAGGACTGATGTGAAACTGTCCACATGGGTCTACCATTGGGAGAGTGTTTGGTTATTTATGTAGAACGGGTTTATCTTACCGAGAAGATCCCATTTTATTGTCTTGAGAAATGAAGGGCTTATGGGAACCTTTGGGAAGCCGTTGGATGTAATGAACGACAGAGGAGAGTTCCATCCAGATTCATGAATTTGTACATAAAATGATGACATGATCACGATATACAATGCCATAAAAAATGATAATCAAAAGAAGGGCTTGTGATAGAGACTCCTTGGAAGGCCGTCGGATTGATGGACGGGAGAGAGAGTCTAATGCAGATGGAAAATCTTTCTCTGATGATGAAGAAGTGATGAGATCGTCTCCTGTAAAGGCGGGATGTAATTGGCCAAAATCAAAATTCCGGTCCAACATGCTGTGAATCTCGAAGAATGATCGCACTTGCTTTCAGGCTTTACTTGGAACTATCATCTTCTTGAAGTGAGAGGGACAATTGGCTTACTGTCGATCTCCAATGCCATTCAACATCTTACTATTTTCTTTTTCTCTTTTTCTTTTTCTTTTTTTTTTCTTTTTCTTTTTTTTTTTTTGGATGTGAAGGCTACATAATGCAGTGCTTCGCTTGATCGCAAAATTGAATCCTGACTTTCAATATTGGATTTGAATCTTCTTCTTCCAAATATTTCCAATCAGATAGAACGTTTTTGGCCCAACTAGCACTCTGATCTTCTGTAAACTTTATGAGCATTTGTGACTACTCATATAGTATCTGATTTTATCTAAATGGTGAATCCGTATGCTATCCTCTGGAAGTTAATCATCACCTTCTATCTGATGTGACTGCCTTCCCATTATTGATGTAGATAAAACATAAGCTTGAATTTTCTTCTTTTTTTTCTTTTTTTTTTTTTTTTTGGGTATCCCAATGACCTCATTCTTTGATTTTGAGATTGATCATTCATCATGTATCTCTTACTTGCGGATGATATACTTTGTAAGAACTTTGGTATTTCCATCTTCTTGGTGGCACATCCGTCCTCCACTCATTTGTACTTGATTGGCTGACTGTTGATATGATCTCGTTATTATATAATGCTTTCCTTGGAATCTTTTCACAGATAGAACAAATGGCAGCTTCTCCAATACATGTTTCTTGAGAATACTCTTGTGTCTCCCGATTGATCATTTAAAGCTTTCCCAGATGGGTTGGACCTTTCTTTCTCAAGAGGCCGGGTGGCATAGAAGTTCAGGAGATGGCTCATCATTTCAATCATCTTCAGAGTTAGAATTGACTGCGCACGTAGAATAGGAGGATGTATGAAACCGGGGAGGAAATGTATGGAAGAGACAAGGCACAGAGTTTGAAATCCCAAACGGGGTGATTTTCTTTTACTTGCACGGCAGATTGGACTAGACTTGTCAACAAGCATATTGATCTTGGACCCAGACATGGATGACCTATCAAATACCGATAATAGAAAGTTAAAACAACTAGTTCGTCCAAGCGGCTCCAGTTGGGCATAATGCCTTCGACGACCACTTTCAGTCGTTGCGGGAATAAGTCTTCCTTTAGATCTCTAATAGCAGGACTCATCATGCCCCTCTATCAATGGGTGCAAGATACCTACCTTTTCCATCTTTTTTTTCAGTTTGGGATCCATTCAAAACCGGACTATTGCTTTTTAAGCTCAAGGTTACTCTGGTTCATGCCTCAGTTTGGGGTTTGATGGATTCATCAATGGACCACTTCTAGTTGAGTTCAAAATCATTCTAGCTTATGCCCCCGCTTATGGAGCAAGGGGTATCGCCATTGCACTACACCATTTTGAATCCAAGATTGGACTAATTTATACCTTGGCTTGGGGGATTTAATGGATTTCTTTGTTAGACCACTCTCGATTTGGGTCTAAGGTCAATTTGGTCCATGCCCCAGTTTAGGGCATAATGGCTTTCCTCATTAGACCGCATTCAATTTGGGTCCAAGGTCAATCTGGTTCATGCCCCACTTAGGGCTAAAAATAAGGAATAATGGTACTTAAACCATATGATTCAGATGTCGGATGATCAAGATATGATGATTTGAAATTCAAACAATCCAACTTACGATAATTTGCATGAAAGCCCCAGGGATTATTTATGATAATTTCAAAAATGTCCCTTGTACGTATCATCTGACTAAAATGACCATATCTTCTTCATTTGATATCAGAATTGGGCAATTTTGGTATCATTTCGAAGATAATTCCATGACCTATGCAACCATGCAGATTACAGCCTGTGACCTTATTATGGGGCCCACCGAAAACTACCTCGAAGTCGTAGCCAAAACCTAAATTTTCACTTATCTTTCTTCCTTTGCTGTCCACACACTAGTAAGACATTGTTCAGTTGGAAAGGGCAAAAATAGGGTGCTTACAATACTGTGTCTCGGCTTCATTAGAACGGAAGCGAAGACGGTCGCAAACACTAGGTACCTTGGTACGAGCCATAGTATCTGCAAATAACAAATAAAAACAAATAATGGCTTAGTAGAGATGAAAAATCCAAAATTTCGACATAATAATGACGTAAATTGGTTAAAAGCCTCACTTTTCACCCATACACGTGGGCAGGAGGACTTACATCGATCTTAAACTATCCTTTGAGACTCATACAGTCGGAAATTTCAACTAATGATATTGAATTGGAAGAAATTTCAAGAAATTCAAAATCTCGACAAAATTAGGGCAAAAAGAGTAAATTTTGAGTTTCTCGATAACCAACCGATGAAACTCAAATATTTTTGAGGGCTTTCGTTCCTCGAGTCACCAACAACAAAATCCCCCAATAAAAATCGAATTTTTATGATTAAAAAAAGTTAAATTTGAAAAATACAAGATATACGAGCAAAAACCTAGGTAAAGAAACCTAAAAACATGAAAACGTAGAAGATATACCTGTAGCGGAGGTGTAGACAATGAAACCAGGAGTACAAACCACCAACAGATCGGAGTTGTCACTGTAGCAACTCAGAGGGACGAGATGAGTCGAAGCGGAGAAGAAAGAATGGGAAATGGACTTGGAATCGAAACTTAAAAACCTGATTTTTAGTTCGGGGGTCGAAAAATTCGATTAAAACTATCGACCCACCCATCGACCCCCGCATCGACCCTTGGCTCTCGGTGATCTGATAGAGAACCAGGGGTCGCACCCTGGGTCGGACATCCTCCGACCCCCCCCATCGACCCCCGGCTCTCGAGAAGAATGGGTGATTTCTCAGGGTCGCATACTGAGGGTCGGACACCCATCGACCCCCACCATCGACCCTGCAGTGAAAACACAGCATTTTTGACAGAATGATCTGAAAATTTTGAAATTTCCATTTGTTAGTGGTTTTAAAATATGAGAATGAAGTATTTAATGATTGTCTCTCATGTTGAATGATTTTCAGGCAATCCCACTATCAGATTAGCTAATGGTTGGACGCAGAGTAACCAGACAGAGCCGTAACCCTATTCCACCACCACCACCTGTGGGGGAAGATAACCAGACTCACCCGGAAACACCGGGGAACACGAATACGGAACCGTCCGTCATAAATGGGCAGACAAATCCTACAAATCTGTCAGCTCCACCTACAGACTTGGCCACAGTCGTAATGAAATTGGCCCAACAGCTGCAGCAAATGCAACAGGCACAAGCTACTATACAAGCTGCCATAGGCATAACTCTTCCAGCTGCACAGACACATCCAATGCTAGCAGGATAGTTAAGCACAGCACCAGGGGGAAGTAACACAGTACCCCATGTACCTCAGACTCCAATCATGCAGACTCAAGTACAAAATCTTGAGATAGCTCAAGGTGGATATCAATACCAACCACCTATGTATGGAGCGTATGCCCCGCAGCAACTAGACCACTCCAGACTGGTGAAGCGTTTCCTGAAACTAAAGCCCAAATAATTTAATGGCAAGCCAGCAGATCCTTTATGGCTGGCACACTGGGTTGATGAAATGGAAAGAAATTTTATGATGATGACATTAAATGAAGAAGAAAAAGTGTTGTGCGCCACTTTTATGCTGAAAGGAGATGCACACCATTGGTGGAGGTCTACCAGGACATATTTACTAACGAAGCACGCCCAACTGACCTGGGATATTTATAAGGAGGCGTTCTTCGAGAAGTACTTTCCTAAAAGTTTTAGAGATTCTATGGAAAGAGAGTTTCTGAGTTTATATCAGGGGCAGATGACTGTGGATGCATATCAACAGCGTTATGAAGAGCTGTTGTTATTTGCATCTACCAGTATGCAAGAGGAAACCACAAAGACCCGAAGGTTTGTCATGGGACTTAGGGGAAGCATCCGTGAGTACGTTCTGGGACATGAAAAGAAAATCTATAATGAAGCGGCACAAATTGCTCAAGTTATAGAATCGAGCCAGAAGGAGAGTTATTTCATGCAAAACAGAGGTATAAAAAGGCCAGCTGAAAATTCTTATAATGGAGGGAATAACAAGACATTCAAACCCTTCCGTGCTCAAGGCTATACCGCTGCAACCAAGACTACTCCCGTAGCTCAACAGCAACAAAAGCCAACTACTGAAGGGATAAAATGTTTTAACTGCAACCAAGTGGGACATATGGCAAGGGAATGTCCTAAGCCTAAGAAGCAGCTACATCAAGGACGAGTTTACGCGGTTACCTCTGAGGATGCTGCCGCATCCCCTGATGTGGTCACTGGTATGACTTAAATTTTTAGCTAGTTGTATTACATTGTATGAGTATGTGGATTAAACCAAAACAAATCACAGGTATCGTACCTATTAATGGCATTCCCCCCAGAGTACTCTTTGACTCAGGAGCTACTCATTCCTTTATATCTGTGACATTTGGAAAGAAATTAAATCTACCCCTTAAATCCTTAGACTGCAAACTACTTGTACGATCACCTATGGGATTAGAAGTGGAGTTAGAAAAAGGTTATGGACCATGTCCAGTTCTTATTGATGAAAAGAGCTTGGATGCAACCTTGATCCTTGGGATGGCAGACTTTGACATCATCTTGGGAATGGACTGGTTAGTTTGGCATTCTGCAAACCTATTGTGTGCCGAAAAGAAGCTGACATTTAAAGACAAAGAAGGAGCAGAGTTCAGTTTTTCAGGAACCAAACTTCCCCGTAAATGAAAACTCATACTCTCTGCGCTAAAGGCTAAGAAGTGCCTTGAGAAAGGAGCAGTCGGGTATTTGGTCTCTGTGGTCGACCTTACCAAGGAAGCACCACGAATGGAAGATATTAATGTCGTGCGTGACTTTCCAGACGTATTTCTTGAAGAATTACCAAGATTACCACCCGACCGAGCTACAAAGTTTGTTATAGATCTTATACCTGGAGCCGCACCAGTATCGAAAGCACCTTATAGAATGGCTCCTACTGAACTGAAGGAATTGAAAGTACAACTACAAGAACTGCTGGACAAGGGTTATATTCATCCTAGTATATCACCATGGGGAGCACCAGTATTATTTGTAAAGAAGAAGGACGATAGCGTTCGCTTGTGTATAGACTACCGAGAACTGAATAAACTGACAATTAAGAATCGGTATCCATTGCCTTGGATCGATGACCTGTTCGATCAGTTGCAAGGTGCCAAAGTGTTCTCCAAGATCGATCTTCGGTCAGGCTATCATCAGCTGAAGATTAAGGATGGTGATATTCCCAAGATAGCATTCATGACCAAATATGGACATTATGAATTTTTGGTCATGTCTTTCGGATTGACGAATGCACCAGCAACCTTTATGGAACTTATGAATCGGGTATTCCACAATATGTTGGATACGTCGGTTATTGTATTCATTGATGATATATTAGTCTACTCCAAAGATGAGAAAACTCATATTAAGAACCTAAACGCCGCTCTGTAGCGACTACGGAAGGAAAAGTTCTACGCCAAATTTACAAAGTGTGAGTTTTGGCTAAAGGAAGTTGCATTTCTAGGTCATGTAGTATCCGCTGAAGGAATTAAAGTGGATCCCAACAAGATTGAGGCTATTGTAAAGTGGGAAGCACCGAAGAGCGTTGCAGAAATTAGAAGTTTTTTGGGTCTAGCAGGATATTATCGACGATTTGTGGAAGACTATTCCCGAATTACCGTTCCTCTCACCAGCTTGACGAAGAAGGGCGAGAAGTTTGTTTGGATGGATAAATGCGAGAAATGTTTCCAAACCTTGAAGGCTAGATTGATATCAGTTCCAATCTTGACCATTCCGATTCCAGGACAACCATTTATCTTGTACACCGATGCATCAGGACTGGGAATAGGAAGCGTACTTATGCAAGGAGAACAAGTAATTGCTTATGCCTCAAGACAATTGAAGACCCATGAGAAGAACTATCTCACTCATGATTTGGAACTAGCGACAGTAGTACATGCTGTCAAAATATGGAGACATTATCTATACGGAGAAAAATTTCAGATTAAATCAGACCATAAAAATTTTACTTATCTATTTAATCAGAAGGAGTTGAATATGAGACAAAGAAGATGGCTGGAACCATTGAAAGACTATGATTGTGATATCCAGTATCATCTGGGGAAAGCTAATGTAGTAGCCGATGTGTTGAGTAGAAAGGCAATGATAAAATCTCAGGGAGAGGTTAGCACAACTGCCGCAATGTGTACTACCGGAAAGGTATTCAAGTACGGTAATGAGCAGTTTGTGATAGATGCACCAGATGGATCAGCCAACCAAGGGTTTGTTCATCGGTTTTCCAATATGTTCGCCGCATTGAAGATTATACCGGGTATAGTTGATGAAGTAAAGAAAGCTATCAAATCAGATCCTTACCTAAGAACGGTACAAGAGGACATCGAAAAAGGTAGGACTAACCCTGAGTTCACCTTGGATGAAGAAAAGGTATTGAAGTACAAAGGAAGAGTATGTGTACCTGAAACAGAAAGCTTGGACATTAGACACCGATTGATGAAAAAAGCCCATACCACCATCTATTCGATACATCCTGGAAGTACAAAAATGTATCATGATTTAAAGAAATTATATTGGTGGAGAGGAATGAAAGTAGATATAGATAAGTTCATGTCTCAATGCCTAAATTGTCAGAAAGTAAAGGCTGAACGACAAAGACTGGCAAGACTATTACAGCCATTACCAGAACCAGCATGGAAATGGGACTGCATCACTATGGACTTCGTCACAGGATTACCATTGACTCCTAGAGTAGTTAACGCAGTTTGGGTAATTGTAGATCGCCTAACTAAAACAGCTCGCTTTATACCTATACGACCTGAGTATACACTGGATAGGTTAGCTAAGCTGTATGTGGATAACATTGTGCGATTACACGGTGTACCTGAAAGCATTGTGTCCGATAGAGATCCATGATTTACTTCAAAGTTTTGGGAAGGATTGCAAAAGGCTATGGGTACAACATTGAAGTTTAGTACTGCATTCCATCCACGGACAGATGGACAGTCAGAGCGTACAATTTAGATTCTAGAAGATATGCCTCGAGCATGTGTAATTGATTTTAAAGGATCATGGGATGAAAAGTTACCATTGATTGAGTTCGCTTATAACAATAACTATCAGGCTACTATACAGATGTCACCCTATGAAGCACTGTATGGCAGGAAGTGTTGAACCCCCTTGTTTTGGAATGAAGTTGGGGAACGTAGTATTGTTGAACCGGAATTTATTGAAGAGACTTGTCGAGTGGTCGACATTGTCTAGGAAAGAGTGAGAACAGCTCAGAATCGTCAGAAGCAATATGCAGATACTAGGCGCCGAGACCTTGAATTCTTCGTAGGTGATAAAGTATTCTTAAAAGTATCACCGATGCGAGGATTGAAACGGTTCGAACAGAAAGGGAAATTAAGTCCAAGATATGTCGGGCCATATGAGATTCTAGCTAAGCGTGGAAAAGTGGCTTACCAGCTAGCACTACCACCATCCATGTCAAGTGTGCATGACGTATTTCATATTTCCTTATTGAAGAAGTATGTCAATGATCCGACGTACGTTTTGACAATAGACTCAACTGATTTGGCTGAAGATTCGACATTTGAAGTAGCACCAACTGAAACCACTAGTCGAAAGGTTCAACGACTACGCAACCGTGATATCTATTATGTTAAGGTCACCTGGAAAAGTAGAGATATGGAAGAAATTACATGGGAAGAAGAGAATTCTATGCGAAAGCAATATCCTCGTTTATTTGACTCGGAAGGTATGTACAATTTCGGAGACAAAATTTTTATAAGTAGGGGGGAGTTATAAGATCCGTATTTAATTAACCCGGTCTTACCACCTTGAACTAGGTCTGCCCATCACGGTCGAGCCAAATGGATCAAGTGCATGAAGGAGATCACAATCCCAGGTGTTAAACTGACCCATAAACACTAAAAATAGGGGGAGGGTCGCACACCCAGCTAGGCAGGGTCGGACCCCCTAGTATAAAAAGTCAGAGCCTGAGTTTTTAATCGGGGATCAGACAATTTAGAACCAGGGGTCGACGGGATCTCCGACCCCCTCATCGACCCCCAATCTGCCGATAAAAACCGTGAATTGGGAACTTTCCAAATTTCAATGGGATTCTTTCCTAATCTCAATGGTACTTATTTTGGGAGTTTCTACTCTATAAATAGGACGCCCCTAAGCCTCTTTCACTCCTTTTAGAACCCTAATTGGATTGAGAGAAAGAGAAGAGAAAGAGAAGAGAAGGAAAGTGGAGAAGAAGATCAAAGAGAAATCTTTAGAGAAACAAGCCTAATTCTCAGGTATGGATACTATCTCCATATAATTCTACGGACCTTAGAATAGATAGTGAAGAGATATGATCTAGGAGAAACCCAAATCATCCACCCATGGTTAGGTTTTCATGGAAAACCATGGGGGAGATCATAAAAACCATATAGGTGAATGAACTATGGTTCTAGACCATAGAACATGTGTGGAATGGATTGTAGAAGCAAGCCATAGGACCCCAAATATGAAGAATGGACTGTAGGATGAGAATTTTGACTAAACGCACGGGGGGTCGCACGGGGGTCGATGGACAATCGACCCTACCAGACCTTAACAATCGATCCCCAGTATTCGGGAAGTCCAGAATCTGGGTGGTAGCACCCAGGGTCGATGGAACCTCCGACCCTGGCATCGACCCCCAGTTAACTGTATGCCTTTTAAATCAGAATTAATTCTAATTAAATTCTATCGACTTGATTAGGTATTCTAGTGAGATAATAGTGATATTTACTTGATTCTTAAAGCTTGAAAAAGGATCTACAATCAAGCAAAGGTGAGGGAACAAGAACTAAACCAATTGGTTAATAATAAACTATTTTATTCTTTTGTCCAATGCCATGATTGATTCTATGCGTGTATGCTTGCATGTGCATTCAACATGTCATCCAATATTTCTATTATTACTATTCATGCATATTTAAATTATTGTTTATAACATGATGATGATGATGATGATAGGAATAGGCATGTGAATGTATGTGTGTGGTTGGTGTGCTTGATGCGAGCGAGTATCAGGGGGGTGTCATAGGCCAGGCCTCAGTACTCTAGCTCTATCTCTAACTCAAGTCTTGTCCACTGACATCATCGTATCGTCATTACCTTAGCAGAACTATTACGTCGTATTTATGAGGGGAGGTGGTCTCGGACCATGTAGTCTCTGACTCTGCCGGGGGGGCTTAGCCCTATCTCTATGGACGTATTGAGGGATGTTGGGGTGAGGCCTTGGATACACTGATTGGTATTAGGATTGGTTAGTTGCGAGCCCAGTTCGCGAGCCCTCGCCAGCAGGGGCTTAAGTGTTGGTATGGGTAGAGTATCAGGGGAAGTGTCATAGGCCGGGCCTCAGCACTTTAGCTCTATCTCTATCCCATGGTAGGGTGGATGGGGACGACAATAAACGTTACCTTTGGGCAGGCTTCCACACCCTGTGCATTGAGGCGAAGCGGCCACCGAACCTTTCTATAGCGCATTGCAAACTTATCTACTAGACCAAAGATATGAATTGAATGCATGCATATAATTGTTGCATTGTTTTGTTTGCTCACTAAGCCATGATGTGTGCTCACCCTCTCGACGTCGAATATTTTTAGTTGATGATGCAGGTACCACTGTTGAAGATTATATGAATGCTCTAGTGTACGGGCGTGTTGCTACAATGGAAGCCGAAGACTTAGAGGATACGCATGACCCCTCATGCGAGTGCAACTCATGCGTATTCGATTAGATTTTCATTTGAGTTTATTAAGGGAATGTAATTGATATTTTATTTACTTATGTCTCAGTTGATACAACATAAATTGATACTTTATCTATGATTATCACAACTAGATTTCTCAGTTCATTTACTATAAGACTTTCGCTATTGTGTATTTATTCTGATTATGGTTGTGGATGTGTATGGTTTTATTTTTAATGAACATAGCCTATTAGAGATCCTGGTTAAACCGTTGGTTTGTTAGCGGTTCATCACACCGTTCTGAATGGTACAAAATTGGGGTGTGACATGTATTGTAGTTTGATAGCTATTGTTATATGCAAACTCGATCAATGGTAACTTCTCAACCCATGATCCTTTGAAATCAATTACAAAAGCTCAGAGCATGTCTTCTAGAATCTGAATGGTACGCTCTGACTGTCCATCGATCTGAGGGTGAAATGTAGTACTAAACTTCAATATTGTTCCCATAGCCTTCTGCAATCCTTCCCAAAACTTTGAGGTAAAATGTGGGTCTCTGTCAGACACGATAATTTTAGGTACTCCATGCAATCTGACAATGTTATCCACATACAACTTAGCTAACCATTCCAGGGTATATTGAGGTTGTATGGCAATGAAACGAGCTGTCTTGGTAAGTCAATCCACAATTACCCAAACTGCGTCTGTCGATTTGGAAGTCAACAGTAACCCAATAACGAAGTCCATAGTAATGCAGTCCCATTTCCAAGTTGGTTCAAGTAGTGGTTATATAAGCCTGCTGGTCTTTGTCTTTCTACCTTTACTTGTTGGCAATTTAGGCATTGAGACACATATCAGGCTACATCTATTTTCATTCCCCTCCATCAATATAGTTTATTTAAATCATGGTACATCTTCGTACTTTCAGTGTGTATTGAATAGGATGTGGAGTGGGCTTCTCTCATTAGTCTATTTCTAATATCTATATTCTCACTTTCAGGTACGCACACTCTTTCTTTGTACCTTGATATCTTTTCAGAATCCAAAGTAAAATCAGGAATGGTCCTTCCTTTCTCCAGATCTTCCTGTATTGTGCTTAAATATGGATCAGAGTTGATTGCCGCTTTCACTTCGTCCAACAAATCAGGTACAATCTTCAGTGTAGCGAACTTATTTGAAAACTTGTGAATCAACCCTAGGTTTTTCGAACCTCCTAGTTTATCGACATTGAATTGCTCATCACCATAATTAAATACTCTTGTTGCGACACACATTGCAGCACTAGTGTTAGCTTCTTCTTCTAACTTTGTTATTGCCTTTCGGCTTAGTGCATCAGCAACTACGTTAGCCTTTCCTGGATGATACTGGATATCACAATTGTAATCCTTTAGTAACTCTAGCCATCTTCTCTGTCTCATGTTCGACTCTTTCTGGTTAAAGAGATACTGAGACTCTTGTGATCTAACTTGATTTGAAACTTTTCCCCATACAGGTAGTGTCTCCATATCTTGATGGCATGTACCACTGCCGCTAACTCCAAATCACGGGTAAGGTAGTTCTTCTCCTGTGCCTTCAGTTGTCTTGAAGCATACGTAATTACTTGCTCTCCTTGCATGAGAACACATCCCAATCTTAACCCAGAAGCATCGGTATACAAGATAAATGGTTCTCCTGGTACCGGTATGTTCAAGATGGGAGCTGATATCAGTATTGCCTTCAGTGTTTGGAAACTCTCTTCACATTTATTGGTCCAAACAAACTTTTATCCTTTCTTCGTCAAACTGGTGAGAGATACGGCGATTCTGTAGTCCTCCACAAACCGTCTATAGTACCCAGCTAAACCCAAGAAACTTCTAATTTCCGCAACACCTAGACTGGAAGGGATGTTGTTGCACCCCATGAGACATTCTCTTTTGAGCAGGAACAATTTTTCTGTTTTAAGCATCTTTTTAGGACTCCATTTTATAGCCCAAAAAACCGACCTCGCATCGGCTGCTTGCTTGAACTTTGACCTTCCCCAACCGCCAACCCTGGTTCTAGAACTACTCTACTCCTTCTATGTTGAATCTAGTCTATCTCTTGCCCCTTACTCTACCTGCCCCAACCATCGCCCTGGCTCTGGGATTTCCTCTTCTTTAGTGGCCTCCTTGCCGCTTTCCAGCTCATATCGTTTCATTGGCCTCTGGTAGTGCTGGGGTGCGCTTCGGATGCTTCCTTCGTCCCTACATATGGATCAAAATCTGGATCCGGATGCGTTGCATATCGCCCCCCAATGGTTTAGAGAGAGGATATACGATGGTTCAACCCACACAGGTACACCATATAGGGACACACAAACGAGGGTACTTACGAAATCAAAAACTCAATCTTGAACTGGCACTGGTTTCGGAGCTGGCACATTAACTGGATAAAAATCGTGCCAGTTCCAGGTTAATAGTTACCATAGTTAATGGAGGAGTTTCACGGGAGAGAGTGGTTGTCAAAGACTTACACGACTTCAGCAGACTTCCCATTCACTGATCACGGTCAGTCATTTTGACTCTCACTTCTACCAATTCTTTGATCATCTTATCCATCTTGTCTAAGTGCTGAGACACGCTTGTCCCTTCTTGCATCTTGCTTGGAAAGAACCGTCGCCGAAGAAACTTCATGTTCACCATTGTCACTGACTCATACGATTGGGAGATAGCAAGACTCACTGAAGAGTTGAAACTAAGGATTGAAAGTAGCACAAAAGCTATAGGGCAGAACTACAGATCTACGAATAGCCGCGGGCAAGCACCTTTAACAAGCAAGTAGTTTGCTTCCACCTTACTTAACAGCAAGGCGCGAAAGCCTTCGCCTATAGCTTCTACTTCTACTTAGCAGCCCAAATAAAGTACCCCTTTAACACACAAGTACGCTCATGCTAGTACAAAAGTAAGTAAACAACCGGATCTGCTCCTTTGCCCGTTGTTTGCATCTCGTTCTCCCTTTAGGTGGCATGAAAGCTTTGGAACAGCAGCTAGACCGCCTTGCTCTTAAAAGCAGCAAGTAAGTAAACCACCTTCTCATGTCTCCGGACCTTATGGCTTTAGGCGAAGAGCGATAGCGAAACCCAACAGTCTTATTGTTTTTGTTTTGTTCCCAAACAACGATCATTCATTACGGCCGGCCCGACCAAACACTGAAAGCCCGGTCCAGGAAAGCTATATTATGGAATTGATCTGACTGAACTAGGAAAAATGGAACAAGATCTCGATCTCAATAAGGAATTGGAATCAGGAAGGGCCAGCAAGAGTCAATGCGATAACGAGGGGCGATAGCGAAGGCGTGGTTCATCCTCTAAGATAGAGTAGATGCGAAGGTTCGGATCGAAGATCTTCGCGAGACGGCCCATGAATCTCAAGAATCAAGTGTGCGGCGCGTTCGCCCTACCGCATTCCGGCCCCGGGGCCTGAAATTGGTCCTTTCTTTCTCTCGTCTTCTAAGCTGGAGACGTATCGGCCTATATCCCCACCAATGTGATCCCCATTACAATGGACAAATCTGTTCGGAAACAGAGCTCTTTTATCGCGGAATTAGACCTGCTATTAACGTCGGCTTATCTATCAATCGCGTCGAGTCTGCTGCTCAGTTGAAAGTTATGAAACAAGTCTGCGGTAGTTCAAAACTGGAATTGGCACAATATCGTGAAGTGGCCGCCCTTGCTCAATTTGGGTCAGACCTTGATGTTGCGACTCAAGCAAAAAAGACTTTTATGGAATAAGGGCGAGAAGGAAGAGAAGAAGGATTAGTAGTTGCCCAGCCGAGGATTCGATTTCGGTCCTGGAGTTCAAGAAGCCACCAAAAACTAGTGTCAGTCTTAGAGAGGCATTGATTTCTCAATGAAACAAACCCCATCTCTTGTTCCCTCCCGCCTCAACAGCAGAGCCAGGTGCAGATACAGATGATGATGCGAGATGTCCCGAACCGATTTCATAACCACCATCCATCACCAATCACATTCTACATCCCACTTCCAACGCTTACAGCGCCTCGGATAGGCAATCATTCCAACTTCAAAGGCAAGTGAGCCGGGTCAGGAAGAACAAGCAACGGCCTTAGACAATGATTGAATCTCCTTCCGCTTAGTTAGCACGCGCTGGCGCGCAAGCATCACGACCAAAGAGCACGGCTGAGCCCCTATTTGAGCGCTAACTAATCTACGACCAAAGAAGCAACGGTGGTCGTAGATCAGCTTTACAGAGCCCAAGTGCAACCTAGCGTGCGCTGTTTTTCAGCTGGGAGAGCCAATAGCGAATAACCTTTTCTCGGAATAAGGGCGACCTTCACTCCCATCCTGCCAAACGGAGGCAATGCATGGCATTGTATCTAACCACACTGTGGCAAATCAATACAAGTAGCCTAAACAGTGAGCATCCGACATCTCCGGCCTAACTGTTAGGTAAGACTATGGCGGCTGGGTCAAAATCCCGTATACCAAACAAGACATCGAGAGTGTCACTTAATGGCTACGCCCCTCCTGCTGCCAAAGTGATAGCAGCTGTAGCATCCACCGGTAATGTGTAGAAGAGGGTAAGCTTTCTATGTGGATAGGACGTATCAACACCTTCTTAGGTGCTTCCCATTTTACAATGGCTTCAATCTTACTGGGATCCACTTTGATTCCTTCTGCGGATACTACATGGCCTAAGAAAGCGACTTCATTTAGCCAAAACTCACACTTCTTGAATTTGGCGTAAAGCTTTTCTTTCCTTAGTCGCTGTAAAGCTATTCTAAGATCTGTTGCATGAGTTGTTTCATCCTTGGAGTATATCAATATATCATCTATGAAAATGATAACCGAAGTGTCCAACATGTCGTGAAACACTCGATTCATAAGTTCCAAAAAAGATGCAGGTGCGTTTATTAATCCGAAGGACATCACTAGAAACTCATAGTGTCCATATCGAGTTCAAAATGCAGTCTTTGGAATGTCACCATCCTTGATTTTCAATTAATGATACCCAGACGTAAGATCGATCTTGGAAAACACCTTCGCTCCTTGCAACTGATCAAATAAATCATCGATTTGAGGTAGGGGATATCGATTCTTGATCGTGAGCTTGTTTAGTTCTCGATAGTCTATACATAATCTGACACTACCATTGTCACACCCCAATTTCGGCTGAACTAGAAGTGTGAGTGAACCGTCACTGAACCAACGGTTCACACCAGGATCTCAATAAGATCGTGTCCACTCATACAAACCATTGCACATAACCATAATCAGAATATAATAAAATACAACATAAGTCATAATTTAAAGGAACTGAGTACCTCTATTGATAAATAAATTATCCAGTTATTCAAAATACCAAAAACATAAAAAATTATCCTTACATCCCAATTATAAATCCAACTGAAAATAAATAAATAAACAAAACCAACATCCTAAAGGTTCACGCAGAAAGGGCACTCGCATGAAGCGTCATGCTCATCCTCCCCTGCTTGCACTTCTAAAGCAGCAACACCCCCATACACTGGAGCGTCCATGTAGTCCTCCACAGTATAACCTGTATCAACATCTAAAAACATGTATATTTATAAGGATGAGCTCACAACTTAGCTCAGTAAGACAATCAGACAATGCAACAAACATATGCATTAGTAACATTCACATTATGGTCTGGTTTTAAGTTTGCAACGTGCTATAGAAAGGATTGGCGGCCATCGCACCTCTATACACGAGTGTGTGAAGTCGGCCAATGGATCAAACACCTCAGTCGTCCCATATGCACCCACCATGGAATAGAGATAGAGCTAAAGCATCCGGATCAAACACCACCAACACTTTCCCTGATGCCCTAGCCATACCAACATGTAAGCCCCTATTAGCGAGGACTTGCAAACTGGGCTCGCAACTAACCAATCCTATATGTCATCACAGTAGCCCATATCCCAGCACAGCTCCCTACGGCATAGAGATAGAGCTAGAGTCTAGTGGTCAGGCCGGAGACCACAGTGCCACTTCCTCCCCCTGATACCCTATCCGCACCAAGCATGCTAAGATAAAAACGATACGAAAAGGTGTTAGTGTGAGGAATGATCCCAGACCCCAGGCCCTTTCCATTCCACACACCAACGAAAACAATCACATTCCTAATAGTCACATCCTAGCATAGCGAGTATGCATGAACAATATAATAACTGAAAGTAAAAGATGACATGCGAGTATGCACAAACATCAGTCCATAGAATCATAATTGTTAACAATGTTTTACTGTTATTAAATTATTAGGGTTTAAGTCTGATTCCCTTACCTGACGCTTGATTGATAGCTTGCTCTGCGTCACAGAATCCAAACTCGCTATCACAAGGTCCTACACAATGTTAGGGTTGTATTATAATAGTTTTCTTAGGATTTACGTTGGTCAAAAAACCAACTGGGTCAAAAACACTCCTCACAGTGCAGACCGGTCACAAGTACCAATCGCAGGTACCAGTCGTGGCACTGTGGGGAAAGGTGCGATCGGTATGGTCGATTGATCCCCACAGACCAGTCCCCGAGAAGGAATCGGTCGCAGTACCGGTCGCATAAGGTGCGACCGGTATGGTCGACCGGTATGTCTCCGGAAGACCATATGCTTGGTTTTCGCCTTCCGTCGGTCACCCCCTATTGATCCTAGGGTTTCTCCTATACATTCTAGGTCTAAGCAATGAGTTAGAGTTATTTCAAACTCCATTCAAGTCCTAATTTCGATGATCCTCAACCTAGAACTTGAATCTAGGGTTTATCGACTGTATTAGGGTTTAACTACAAATTCTGGTTTAGATCAATACCTCGCCTTGCATGGTATTGATCCATTCATGACTAACACTTAACTCAGAGGAAGGTTCAAGCACTCACCGTTGGTTCACAGTAGGGTGTTCTTCATCCAACGGCAACGGCGGCTCCTCTCCCTCATTCCTTAGCTCTTTCTCCTTTTTCGATCTCTTTCTCCTCTCTAGGGTTTGTAAGAATCAATGAAAGAGATTTTAGGAGGTTTAGGGGTCCTTAAATAGACTAGGATTGAGTTTAGGAAGTCCCCCTTACATTAGGAAAGTCCTAGGGTTCAATATTTGGAAAGTGGGATCCGTAGAGATCCGATTCCAGATCTAAGCAGTCTGCCTGCGCAGACATACCGGTCGACCGGTACCATCGACCTGTATGAATAAATTATCATACATGGTCCATTTTCGTACCTGGTTGTCATCCGTTCGTCCTATCTGTCCCAGTGATGATTGAAAACCTGTTACGACATGAATTAAAGGTTTAGATCGGGTTCATGGAGTGCGGATCTTACAACTCCCCTACCCTTAAAAGAAATTTCGTCTCCAAAATTTGCATGTAGGTTTCACAACCATCCTTCTTGACAAATAACACTGGTGCTCCCCAAGGTGATATGCTCAGTCGGATAAAGCCCCTTCTAATTGCTCTTGTAGTTGAACCTTCAATTCCTTCAATTCAGTTGGAGCCATTTGGTATGGTGCTTCGGATCCAGGTGCCGATCCTGGCAATAGGTCGATAACGAACTCTGTTGCTCTATCAGGTGGCAAACCCGGTAAATCTTCAAGGAACACGTTTGGAAATTCCCATACAACTTCTATATCTTCCATTCTTGGTGCTTCCTTGGTAAAGTCCACGACAGACACAAGATATCCAACTCCACCCTTCTCAAGGCATCTTTTAGCCTTTAGTGCAGAGAGGATGAGTTTTCGTTTACGAGGGAGTTTGGTCCCTGAAAAACTGAGTTCTTCACCATTCTGGCCTTTAAATGTCAGTTTTTTTTCCGCACATAATAGGTTTGCAGAATGCCAGGCTAACCAATTCATTCCTAAGATGATGTCAAAGTCTGCCATCTCGAGTTGGATTAAGGTTGCATCTATAGTCTTCATGCCAATAAAAATTGGACATGGTCCATAAGCTTTGTCTAGCTCTACTTTTAATCCCATAGGTAATCGTACAAGCAATTTGCAGTCTAAAGATCTGAGGGGTAGACTTAGTTTCTTCCCAAACGACACAAATATAAAAGAATGGGTGGCCCCAGAGTCCAAGAGTATTCTGGCTAGTTTGCCATTTATAGGTACGATACCTGAGATTTTTTCTCTTGAATTAATCTATATGCTCACACAAGGTATCACAAAACAAAAGGGTCAGGTCATACCTGTGACTACATCAGGTGATGCAGCAGCGTCATCAGCAGTCACCGTATAAACCTTGCCCTGCTGTAGTTGCTTTCTTGGCTTCGGGCAATCCCTTCAATAATGCCCGACTTGCTCGCAGTTGAAGCATTTAACTCCCGCATTTCCTTGCTTTAGTTAAGGTTGGACTGTTGGAGTAGTCTTGGCTGCAGCATTAAAGCCTTGAGTACGGAAGGGTTTGAATGTCCTTAAGTTCCCTCCGTTGAATGTATTCCCGTTTGGCCTCTTAATACCCCTGTTTTGAGCAAGGTAGCTCTCCCTCTGACTCGATTCCAGTACTCGAGCAATCTGTACAGCTTCATTATAGATCTTCTTTTCTAGTCCCAAAACGTGCTCTCGGATGCTTCCCCTAAGTCCCATGACGAACCTTCGGGTTTTGGTATCTTCTTCTTGCATGGTAGAGGGAGCAAAGAAGAACAGCTCTTCATAACGTTGCTGGTAAGCGTCTACCGTCATCTATCCTTGATATAGACTCAAGAACTCCTTCTCCATCATGTATCTGAAGCTCCTGGAGAAATATTTCTCGAAGAAAGCCTCTTTGATGATAGCCCAAGTCAGTTGGGTGTGCTTCGTCAACAGATAACCCCGAGTGGATTTTCACCATTGATGTGCATCTCCTTTCAGCATAAAGGTGGCACATAATACTTTCTCTTCTTCATTAATGGTCATCATCATAAAGTTCATTTCCATCTCGTCGATCCAGTGAGCTAGCCATAGGGGATCCGACAGCTTTCCCGTGAACTCCTTCGGTTTCATCTTCAGAAAATGCTCGATCTGCCTAGAGTGGTCCAGTTGATTCTGTGCATAAGCTCCATACATGGGCGGTTAGTACTGATAGTTACCTTGGTTATATCCGTCTTGCGGTGCCTCAGGATTCTACACTTGAGCTTGTACTATTAGCGTTTGAGGTGATTGGGGTACCTTGTTGTTCATAGCAGATGCTTGGGGCACAGTATTGCTACCCCAGGGTACGGTATTAGCTTGCCCTGCAGGTATAGGTGTTGTGTTTGCAACTGGGGGAGCAATTCCCATAGTAGCTTGCATTTCCACTTGCATTTGCTGTAATTGTTACACCTGCTATGCCAAATTCATAGCTGTAGCCAAATCCGTAGGTGGGGCTGGCAAATTTATTGGGTTGGCCTGATTGTTGACTCTGGGCGATGCTACGCTCTGGTTCTTCAGGTTTTCCTCCTGTTCCTCAGGGTTTTCATTAACATTTACCTCCACAGGTGGTGGTGGTGGTGGGCTTGGGTTTCGTCCTCTTCGGTTTACTCTACGCCCAGCCATTTCCTACTTTCGACTATGGTAGTGTCTGAAAATTCAAGGAAAACATGTGAGACAAGTACAATATATGATGATTTCATGTAGGTCTCACAATAAACGAGGCAAATTCAAATTTTTCAGGGTCATTCAAACAAAACAGTGCATTTTCATCGTGTGGTTGATTGAGGTGGTTGCACTATATGCGACCACAGGGTGCGACCACAGGGTTGCCACCACACGAACCATGGCAACTTACCAAGAGCCTGTGGTCGATTGTGGGGTCGATCGTTTGGTCGCACTTTTGGTCTAATTCTGCGACCACACGACCCTGAATCAGGGTTTTAAACCTGATTCGAGCCCCTTTTCTCATTTTCTCTTTTGTCTTCTACTGTTCACAATTCAACTCGCCTCCATTGAGTTGCTACAGTCCGACCACTCACTTTGAGTGAAATTTTCTCGATCAACCACCGGATTCCACATCTCTACGGTACGTTCTACATTCTCATTGTTCTCTTTGTCGGTTCATTCTAGGTTTTCATCGTCTATTTCAATCTTTTCCCAATTAAATTTTATTTAACCGTAAAAATTCGATTTTTATTGGTAAACCTTGCCATTGGGCTTCCAATGGACAAAAGCCCTATAGAAAATTTGGGTTTCATTGGTCAGTTTGGTCAATTAATGGAAAATTTATCTTCTGACCTAGAAATTGGGGATTTTTCCCAATTTTCAAAATTTCTTCAATTTGGTTTTAATTAATGGAAATTTCTCATTTGATTGATCATTGTATGATGGTTTGTGACGTATGGAAGTCCTCTAGTCTAAGCATTTGGGCGAAAATGAAGCTTTTGGCCAAATCACACCGTTATAATGCCAAAAATTTAGAATTCTCTATATCTGACAAGTTGCCTGTCGATTTATACTCCTTGCAGGTAACATGGTTCGTACCAAAGTCCATAGAGTTCAAGACCCTCATCGCTTCAGGTCTATTGAAGCGGAGGTACAGTATCCCTGGTACCATTGCAAGAAGGTAGAAGGGGGTCGACATGTCAACTTAGCCAATCTAGCCCTATTCGATGTAGAGAGGGCATTCGGTGATATGAGTTGGCTTCCCGTGCTTTTATATGAGGGTTGCACCCTTCCAGAGTTGGTGAAGTAGTTCTACTGTAATTTACAGATGGAGGGTGATCTAGAGGACATAAATAGGGGTAGAGAGCTTCGAATCACCAGTTTTGTAAAAGGTGTACCGATCTCATTCAACTATCAAGAGTTGGCCAATCTCCTGGCCATTTCAAATAACTGTCCCTTAGTCTACTGCGCACCAAAGGAGCCCCATTTCTTATCAGTAGTGATGCCCACAGAGGTGTGTAATAAGCTTCTTAAGGATGACCGCTGGCAAATGAAGGCAGTCAACCTCCGTCTAGAGCATCGGGTGTACTGTAAGATTATTCAACATAACCTGATTCCCTAGAGTGGTTACTATGAGAAGGTTTCACAGCTGACCCAGTTCTCCTTTACTGTATCTGCACTAGGCAACCCATCTGCCTTCCATACATCATTATCAGGACTATGCACCATGCCACAACACCTGGTCTAAGGGGTAACCTGCCTTATGGGCACTTGATCACTACACTACTCACTCGCCTGCAAGTGGACTTGGTTCATGAGAGGATTTGTGAGGACACTTTTTCAACAGACCTCGACTGGGAGGCCATCTGCAGGATGGGGATGCGAGATGTGCAGGTCAGTGATGAGGAAAGGAAAGCTATGAGACGTCCCCACACTAGGGTGGCGGCAGCAGATGCAGAGGCAGCAATAGCGGCCGCAGTAGAGGCATCAGAGAGTGATGATGTCACACCCCAATTCTGCACTATTCAGAATGTTGTGATGAACCACTAGCAAACCAACGGTTCAACCAGGATCTAGAGTAGGATATATCCGTTTTATCTAAACCTCATACATCCACATTCATAATCAGAGTAAAATACACAATAGCGGAAGTCTTATAGTAAAACGAACTGAGAAATCTAGATGTGATAATCATATTTAAGTAGCAAATTATTCTGTATCAACTAAGACATAAATAAATATCAATTACATGTCTTTACTAAATCCAAATAATTAAAATAAAATCTAATCGAATACGCATGAGTTGCACTCGCAAGAGGAGTCATGCGTATCCACTTCGTCTTCAACTTCCATCGCCGCCATGTGCCCGTACACTGGAGCGTTGACATAATCTTCGACGGTAGTACCTGCATCATCAACTAAAAATATTCGACGTCGAGAGGGTGAGCACACATCATGGCTCAGTGAGCAAACAAAACAATGCAACAATACATATGCATGCATTCAATTCATATCTTTGGTTTGGTTTAAAGTTTGCAATATGCAATAGAAAGGGTTGGAGGTCAAAGGTTAACGTTTATTGACCCCTCCTCTATACACAGGGTGTGGAAGCCCACCCAAAGGTTAACGTTTATTGTCGTCCCCATCCACCCTACCATGAACATTGTACAACAAAGGTTAACGTTTATTGTTGTACAGTGCCATACCAACACGTAAGCCCCTGCTGGCGAGGGCTTGCAAACTGGGCTCGCAACTAACCAATCCTAATGTCAAACAGTGTATCCAAGGCCTCACCCCAGCATCCCTCAAAACGCCCATAGAGATAGAGCTAAGGCCCCCCGGTAGAGTCAGAGACCACAAGGACCGAGACCACCTCCCTTGATACTCTACGACGTAATAGTTCTGCTAAAGTAATGGCGATACGACGATGCTAATGCACAAGACTTGAGTTAGAGATAGAGCTAGAGTGCTGAGGCCCGGCCTATGACACCTCCCCCTGATACTCGCTCGCATCAAGCATACCAACCACACACATACATCTACATGCCTATTCCTATCATCATCATCATCATCATTATCATGTATAAACAAGAATTAAATATGCGTGAACAGTAATAATAGAAATATTGGATGACATGTTGAATGCACATAATAATCATACACGCATAAAATCAATCATGGCATTGGACTCAAAAGTAAAACAGTTTATTATTAACCAATTAGTTTAGGTCTAGTTCCCTCACCTTTATTTGATCGTAAGTCATCTTTCAAGCTTTAAGAATCAACTATATATCGATATTATATCACTAGAAAACCTAACCAAGTCGATAGAATTTAATTAGAATTAATTCAGACTTTAAAAAGCATGCTGCTAACTGGGGGTCGATGCTAGGGTCGGAGGTTTGATCGACCCTGGGTGCGACCACCCCTATTCTGGACTTCCCGAACACTGGGGGTCGATGCTCAGGGTCTGGTAGGGTCGATTGGCCATCGACCCCCATGCGACCCCCTGTGGGTTTTGTCAATTTTTCTTCCTTCAGTCCATTCTTCGTGTTTGGGGTCATATGATTTGCTCTTACAGTACATTCCACACATGTTCTATGGCCTAGAACCGTGGTTCATTCACCTATATGGCTTTCATGATTTCCCCCATGGTTTTTCATGAAAACCTAACCATGGGTGGATGATTTGGGTTCCTCCTAGATCATTCCCTCTTTTCTATCTATTCTAAGGTCTATAGAATTACATGGAGTTGATATCCTTACCTGAGAAGAATACTCCTTCTCTGAAACTCTTCTCCTTCTGCCTTCTTCTCTACTTTCCTTCTCTTCTTCTTCTCTTCATTCTCTTCTCTTTCTCTCAATTCAATTAGGGTTCTAAAAGGAGTGAAAGAGGCTTAGGGATGTCCTATTTATAGAGTAGAAACTCCTAAAATAAGTCCCATTGAGATTAGGAAGGAATCCCATTGAAATTAGGAAAGTTTCCTAATTTTTGGTTCGAGCTGTTTTTACCGACTACTAGGGGTCGATAGGGGGGTCGGAGATCCCGTCGACCCCTAGTCCTTAAAATGTCCCACCCCCCATGTAAAACTGGGGGTCTGACTTTTATACTGGGGGGTCCGACCCTCCCTTGCTGGGTATGCGACCCTCCCCTTATTTTGAGTGTTTTTGGGTCAGCTTAATACCTGGGATCGTGATCTCCTTCACGCACGTGATCCATTTGGTTCGACCATGATGGGTAGACCTGGTTCAAGGTGGTAAGACCGGGTTAGTTTGATACGGGTCTTACAACTCCCCCTACTTATAAAAATTTTGTCCCCGAAATTGTTCATACCTTCTGAGTCGAATAAATGAGGGTATTGCTTTCGCATAGCATTCTCTTCTTCCCATGTAATTTCTTCCATGTCTCTACTTCTCCAAGTGACCTTAACATAAAAGATATCTCGATTGCGTAGTCGTTGAACCTTTCGGCTGGTGATTTCAGTTGGTGTTACTTCAAATGTCAAATCATCAGTCAAATCAGGCAGATCTACTGTCAGAACGTGCGTTGGATCTTTGACATACTTCTTCAATAAGGAAATATGAAATACGTCATGCACACTTGACATAGATGGTGGTAGTGCTAACTGGTAAGCCACTTTTCCACGTTTGGCTAAGATCTCATATGGCCCGACATATCTTGGACTTAGTTTCCCCTTCTGTCCAAACCGTTTCAGACCTCGCATAGGCGATATCTTTAAGAATACTTTATCACCCACGACGAACTCAAGATCTCTGCGTCAAGTATCTGCATATTGCTTCTGACGATTCTGGGTTGTTCTCACTCTTTCCTTGATAATGTCGACCACTCGACAAGTCTCCTCAACAAATTCTGGTCCAACGAGACTACGTTCCCCAACTTCATTCCAAAATAAAGGAGTTCGACACTTTCTGCCATACAGTGCTTCATAGGGTGACATCTGTATAGTAGCCTGATAGCTATTGTTATAAGCAAAACTCGATCGGGGGTAACTTTTCATCCCATGATCCTTTAAAATCAATTACACTTGCTCGTAGCATATCTTCTAGAATCTGAATTGTACGCTCTGACTGTCCATCTGTCTGTGGATGGAATGCAGTACTAAACTTCAATGTTGTACCCATAGCCTTTTGCAATCCTTTCCAAAACTTGGAAGTAAATTGTGGATCTCTATCTGACACAATGCTCTCTGGTACACCGTGTAATCGAACAATATTAGCCACATACAGTTTTGCTAAGCTCTCTAGTGTATACTGAGGTCGTATCGATATAAAGCGAGCTGTTTTAGTCAGGCGGTCTACAATCACCCAAACTGCGTCAACTACTCGAGGAGTCAATGGTAATCCTGTGACGAAGTCCATAGTGATGCAGTCCCATTTCCATGCTGGTTCCGATAACGGTTGTAACAGTCCTGCGGGTCTTTGTCGTTCGGCCTTTACTTTCTGACAATTTAGGCACTGAGACACGAACTTAGCTATGTTTGCTTTCATTCCTCTCCACCAATATAATTTCCTTAGATCATGATACATTTTTGTACTTCCCGGGTGTATCGAATAGATGGTGGTATGGGCTTCTTTCATCAGTCGGTGTCTAATGTCCACACTTTCTGTTTCGGGTACACATATTCTTCCTTTGTACTTCAATACCTTCTCTTCCTCCAAGGTGAACTCAGGGTTAGTTCTACCTTTTTCGATGTCTTCTTGTACCGTTCTCAGGTAAGGGTCTGATTTGATAGCTGTCTTCACTTCATCAATTATATCCGGTATAATCTTCAATGCAGCGAACATATTGAAAAACCGATGAATGAACCCTTGGTTGGCTGATCCATCCGTTGTATCTATCACATACTGCTCATTGCCGTGATTGAATACCGTTCCAGTAGTACACATTGCTGCAGTTGTGCTAACCTCTCCTTGAGATTTTATCATTGTCTTTCTGCTCAACGCATCCGCTACTACATTAGCTTTCCCCGGATGATACTGGATATCACAATCATAGTCTTTCAATAGTTCCAGCCATCTTCTTTGTCTCATATTCAACTCCTTTTGATTAAATAGATAAGTAAGACTTTTGTGGTCCAATTTAATCTGAAACTTCTCCCCGTATAGGTAATGTCTCCATATCTTGACAAAGATGTACTACTGCCGCTAACTCCAAATCATGAGTGGGATAATTTTTCTCATGTGTCTTTAACTGTCTTGAGGCATAAGCAATTACTTGTTCTCCTTGCATAAGCACACATCCTAATCCCAGTCCTGACGCATCGGTGTACAAGATAAATGGCTGTCCTATAACGGGAATAGTCAAAATCGAAGCGGATATCAATCTGGTCTTCAAGGTTTGGAAGCTCTTCTCGCATTTATCCGTCCACACAAACTTTTCACCTTTCTTAGTCAAACTGGTGAGAGGTACGACAATTCGAGAATAGTCTTCCACAAATCGCCGATAATAACCAGCTAGACCCAGAAAACTTCTAATTTCTGCAACGCTCTTTGGTGCTTCCCACTTTACAATAGCCTCGACCTTGCTGGGATCCACTTTGATTCCTTCAGCGGATACTACATGGCCTAGGAAGGCGACTTTACTTAGCCAAAACTCACACTTGGTAATTTGACATACAGCTTCTCTTTCCTTAAACGTTGTAGAGTGGCGTTTAGATTCTTAATATGGGTTTCCTTGTCCTTGGAATATACCAATATATCATCAATAAATACAATAACCGACGTACCCAACATATCGTGGAAAACCCGGTTCATAAGTTCCATGAAAGTTGCTGGTGTGTTTGTTAATCCAAAAGACATGACTAAGAATTCATAATGTCCATATCTGGTCCTGAAAGCTGTCTTAGGAATATCGCCATCTTTAATCTTCAACTGATGGTAGCCTGACCGAAGATCGATCTTAGAAAATACTTTTGCTCCTTGCAACTGATCGAAGAAGTCATCGATCCGAGGTAGTGGATATCGATTCTTGATTGTCAGTTTGTTCAACTCTCGATAGTCGATACATAATCGAACGCTACCGTCCTTCTTCTTTACGAACAATACTGGCGCTCCCCATGGTGATATACTGGGTCGAATATAACCCTTGTCCAATAGTTCTTGTAGTTGTACTTTCAATTCCTTTAGTTCAGTAGGAGCCATTCGATAAGGTGCTTTTGATACTGGTGCGGCTCCAGGTATAAGATCTATCACAAACTCTGTGGCTCGGTCGGGTGGTAATCTTGGTTATTCCTCAGGAAATACGTCGGGGTAGTCCCGCACGACATCAATATCTTCCATCCGTGGTGCTTCTTTGGTGAGGTCGACCACTGATACTTGATACCCGACTGCTCCTTTCTCAAGGCACTTCTTAGCCTTTAGTGCGGAGAGTATGAGCTTCTGTTTACGGGGAAGTTTGGTTCCTGCAAAACTGAATTCTGCTCCTTCTTTGTCTTTAAATGTTAGCTTCTTTTCGGCGCATAATAGGTTCGCAGAATGCCGAGCTAACCATTCCATTCCCAAGATGACGTCAAAGTCTGCCATCCCAAGTTGGATCAAGATTGCATCTAAGGTTTTCTCGCCAATGAGAACTGGACATGGCCCATAACCTTTTTCTAACTCCACTTCTAACCCCATTGGTGACCGTACAAGTAGTTTGTAGTCTAATGTTTTGATGGGTAAAGTCAGCTTCTTTCCAAATGACACAGATATAAAAGAATGAGTAGCTCCTGAGTCAAAGAGTACTCTGACGGGTATGTCATTTATAGGTATGATACTTGTGGTTTATTTTAACTTAGTCTATGTGCTCACACAATGTAATACAACTTAAAAGGATTCAGTCATACCTGTGACCACATCAGGTGATGCGACAGCATCCTCAGATGTAACAGCATAAACTCGTCCTTGATGTAGCTGCTTCCTGGGCTTAGGACACTCCATGGCCATATGCCCCGCTTGATTGCAGTTATAACATTTTGGACCTTCAGTATTTGGCTTTGGCTGCTGTTGAGCTACTGGGGTAGTCTTGGGTGCAGCAATAAAGCCTTGAGCACGGAAGGGTTTTAATGTCTTGTTATTCCCTCCGGTATAAGCATTTCCAGCTGGCCTTTTTATACCTCTGTTTTGCATGAAATAACTCTCCTTCTGGCTCGATTCTATAACTCGAGCAATTTGCACAACTTCATTATATATTTTCTTCTCCAAACCAAGAACATGCTCTCTGATGCTTCCTCTAAGTCCCGTGACAAACCTACGGGTCTTAGTGTCTTCTTCTTGCATGCTGAGTGGTGCAAAGAAAAACAGCTCCTCATAACGCTGTTGATATGCATCCACGGACATCTGTCCCTGATATAAACTCAGGAACTCCTTCTCCATAGAATCTTTGCAGCTTCGGGGAAAGTACTTCTCAAAGAAAGCTTCTTTATATATAGCCCAGGTCAATAGGGCGTGCTTGGTTAATAGGTAGGCCCTAGTAAATTTTCACCAATGATGTGCATCACCTTTTAGCATTAAGGTGGCACATGATAGGTTCTCTTCTTCTGTAATAGTCATCATCAGAAAATTCCTCTCCATCTCGTCGATCCAATGTGCTGGCCATAAAGGATCGGACGGTTTACCGCTAAACTCCTTGGGCTTCATCTTTAAGAATCGCTCGACCAGTCGGGAGTGGTCCATTTGATTTTGAGGGTATGCCCCAAACATAGGTTGTGGGTACTAGTAATTAACCGGAACTACTTCAGGACCTGGTACTGGAATCTGTGCAGCAGGGGTTGAGGTGTTTGAGGTGCTGGGTGGTTACCCACCGGTGCTGCACTTGTTTGTCCAGTCGGCATTGGTGTAGCTTGTGCTGTCTAAAACATCATTCCCATTGCTGCTTACATTTGAGCCTGTGCTTGTTGCATTTGTTGCAGCTGTTGCGCTAGGTTCATAACCACGGTTGCCAGCTCCGGTGGTGGAGGTGAAAAGTTTGTAGGATTTTCCTGACCTTGGTTTACTGGTGGTGCAACCTGCGGATTACCCTGTGCATATATATTTTCTTGACTGGCTTCCTCCACAGGTGGTGGTGGTGGAACTGCGTTTCGGCTCTGCCTGGTTACTCTACGCCCAGCCATATTTTCCCTCTGATAATGGTGATGCCTGAAAATCATTAAAATACGTGAGGCAATCATTTATACTTCATGTAGATACGCTAACCGATGTTATTTTCAAATTTTTCAGATCATTCTGTGAAAAAAATACTGTCTTTTCTATGCAGGGTCGATGGTGGGGGTCGATGGGTATCCGACCCTCAGTATCCGACCCTGGGAAATCACCCATTTTTCCCGAGAGCAGGGGGTCGATGGGGGGGTCGGAGTATGTCCGACCCAGGGTGCGACCCCTGGTTCTCTGTCAGGTTCCCGAGAGCCGAGGGTCGATGCGGGGGTCGATATGGGGGTCGATTGTTCTAATCGAATTCTCCGACCCCGGACCAAAAATCAGATTTTTAAGGTCCGATTCTGAGTTCATTTTCCATTCTTCCTCCTCCGTTTTGACTCGTCTCCTTCCTCTGAGTTGCTACAGTGCCAACTCTGCTACATTGGTCATTTGGGTTCCTTGTTTCGACGTCTACACCTTCCCTACAGGTATGTATCTTACCTTTACATGTTTTTAGGTTTTCTTTTCTAGGTTTTCACCCGTATATCTCGTTTTCTTCAAATTAAATTTTTTTCAGTCGTAAAAATTCGATTTTTATTGGGGGCTTTTGTTGTTGGTGAGTCAATGGACGAAAGCCCTCAAAAATATTTGAGTTTCATCGGTTGGTCATCGCAAAACTCAAAATTTTCACTTTTTGCCCTAATTTTGGCGAAATTTTGAATTTCTTGAAATTTCTTATAATTCAATCTAATTAGTTGAAATTTCCGACTGTTTAAGTCTCACAAGTTTGTTTAGGATCTTTGTAAGTCCTCCTGCCCACGTGTATGGGTGAAAAGTGAGGTTTTTGTCCAATTTACATCGTTATTATGTCGAAATTTTGGATTTTCCTACCTTACTAATACATTATCTGTTTTTCCTTGTGGATTGCAGATATTATGGCCCGTACCAAAGTACCCAGAGTTCGCGACAGTCTTCGTTTCCGTTCCAACGAAGTCGAGGCACAGTATGCCCACTACGCTCGCAAGAAGGTAGAGGGAGGTCGCAAGGTGAACTTGGCTGAGTTAGCCTTGTTCAATGTGGAGAGAGCATTTGGTGATATGGGATGGCTTCCTGTCATTACCTATGATGCCTGTACCTGCCCTGACTTGGTACGCTAGTTCTATTGTAACCTCCAGGTGGTGGGGGATTACATTGATGTTGAGAGGAGTAATGAGCTGCGTATCACGAGCTACGTCAAGGGAGTTGACATCTCATTTGATTATCGGCAGCTAGCCGACCTACTGGGCATTTCCTATGCTGGCCCCATGGTGTTTTGTGCTTCTGGAGAGCCCCAGTTCTTTTCTCTATAGATGAGGACTGAGATCGATAGTCAGCTCATCCGACCTGATCGCTGGCAGATGAGAGCGTGTTATCTGCGTTCTGATCCACGGGTATACTGCAAGATCATTCAGCATAATCTGATACCGCAGAGTGGTCATTACGAGAGGATCTCCCAGCTGACCCAGTATCTCCTATACTGTATATGCACTAGGTAGCCCGTCTGCCTTCCATACATCATCATGCGTACCATGATCAGTGCTACGTTGCCCAGTCACAATGGCAATCTTCCTTACAAACGTATGATCACTACGCTGCTTACCCGCCTGGGGGTTGACTTATTGGATGAGAAGATTCAGGAGAAATCCTTCTCATCGCCTCTGGATTGGGAGGCTATTTGCAAGATGGGCATGCGGGATGCCCAGGTCAGTGATGAGGAGAGGAACACGATGGTGCGCCCTCGCACTCGCGTCGAGATGGCTAACGCTGAGGCAGCAGCAGTAGCCGCTGGAGTTCATAGGGAGCCTGTTGGTGATGATGACCGTCTGTACATGGATGTGGACTCCATACCACCTCCTTCACCTACACATGTTGTTGGAGCTAGTACTTCTTACGCGGCTGGTCCTTCTCATGCAGCTGGTCCTTCACACCCACCTTCTGATATGATGGGGATATTGCATGAGATCAAAGAGGCTCAGCGTAGATCTAATCTGAGGATGGGGGAGTTACTAAATGCTCAGCGTGTGAGAGTGGATGAGCTACTAGACGCCCAGCGCATATCGGACATGAGGATGGGAGAGCTCATAGATGCTCAGCGCCGGTCAGATATGCGTATGGAGGAGTTTTTGGGTGCTCAGCGCATGACTGATCAGCGGTTGGCTGGTCTCACAGCTAGTCTTCAGACGACCCAGACTCAGGTAGCCTGGTTGACTAGAGTCTACGCTGAGGATTATGACAGAGACCGTGAGGCACCGCCTCCTCCTTCACCCCCAGCTTCAAGATTGTATTTATTTTCTTTCTTTGTACTACAGAGTAACTGTCCGGGTTGTGGACTGTACTCTGCTTTAGTTATTTATATACGTTTGTTTCTCTCTCATTGTATTTAAAATTGTTCTCCCTTTAATAGATGCATTATTCTCTTTTTAAATTTGGTCTCAAACATCACTTGTGCTTATAGTGTGTTAATATTACAGTTTTTACTTTTATCCTATCTCAGTTCACAATTCGTCATGAAGGTATGCTAGTTTAGCGGACAAGGCCTGAGATGCTCTCATACCAAGTTGTCACACCCTAATTCCTTACTATTCAGAATGGTGTGATGAACCGCTAGCAAACCTATGATTCAACCAGGATCTCGAGTAGGCTAGATCCGTTTTATCTAAACTTCATACATCCACATTCATAATCAGAGTAAAATACACAATAGCGGAAGTCTTATAGTAAAACGAATTGAGAAATCTAGATGTGATAAGTACCAAATTATTCTGTATCAACTAAGACATAAATAAATATCAATTACATGTCTTTACTAAATCCAAATAATTAAAATAAAACTCTAACCGAATACGCATGAGTTACACTCGCAAGAGGAGTCATGCGTATCCACTTCGTCTTCAACTTCCATCGCCGCCATGTGCCCGTACACTGGAGCATTGACATAATCTTCGACGGTAGTACCTGCATCATCAGCTAAAAATATTCGATGTCGAGAAGGTGAGCACACATCATGGCTCAGTGAGCAAACAAAACAATGCAACAATACATATGCATGCATTCAATTCATTTCTTTGGTCTTGTTTAAAGTTTGCAATATGCAATAGAAAGGGTTGGAGGTCAAAGGTTAACGTTTATTGACCCCTCCTCTATACACAGGGTGTGGAAGCCCGCCCAAAGATTAACGTTTATTGTCGTCCCCATCCACCCTACCATGAACATTGTACAACAAAGGTTAACGTTTATTGTTGTACAGCGCCATACCAACACATAAGCCCCTGTTGGCGAGGGCTTGCAAACTGGACTCGCAACTAACCAATCCTAATGTCAAACAGTGTATCCAAGGCCTCACCCCACCATCCCTCAGAACACCCATAGAGATAGAGCTAAGGCCCCCCGGTAGAGTCAGAGACCACAAGGACCGAGACCACCTCCCCTGATAGTTCAGCTAAAGTAATGGCGATACGACGATGCTAATGCACAAGACTTGAGTTAGAGATAGAGCTAGAGTGCTGAGGCCCGGCCTATGACACCTCCCCCTGATACTCGCTCGCATCAAGCACACCAACCACACACATACATCCGCATGCTTATTCCTATCATCATCATCATCATCATTATCATGTATAAACAAGAATTAAATATGCATGAACATTAATAATAGAAATGTCACACCCCAATTCTGCACTATACAGAATGATGTGATGAACCGTTAATAAACCAACGGTTCAACCAGGAACTCAAATAGGCTATCATCGCGTTATCTAAACTTACACACATCCGTAATCATAATCAGAGTAAATACACAATAGCGGAAGTCTTATAATAAATGAACTGAGAAACTAAGAGGATATTAATAATTTAATAGCAAATTATTCTGTTTTTAACTGAGACATAAATATTTAAGTACCAAATACATGTCCTAATAAATCCAATAAAGAAACCTATAAAATATCTAATCAAATACACGAGTTGCACTCGCAAGAGGAGTCGGGTGTATCCACTTCAGCTTCAGCTTCCATCGCTGCCACGTTCCCGTACGCAGACGCATTCACATAGTCTTCAATGGTATAACCTGCATCATCAACTAAAAATATTCGACCTCGAGGGGTGAGCACCCATCACGGCTCAGTGAGTAGCCAAAACAATGCAACAATACATATGCATGCAAATCAATTTATATCTTTGGTCCGGTTCAAAGTTTGCAGTATGCAATAGAAAGGTTTAGGTAGCCAAAGGTCGCGTTTATTGACCCTGCCTCTATACACAAGTGTGTGACGTCACCCGAAGATCACGTTTATTGTCGACTCACATGCACCCAACTATGGACAGTAAATAACAAAGGTTAACGTTTATTGCTATATATTGTCATACCAACACGTAAGCCCCTGTTGGCGAGGGCTGCAAACTGGGCTCGCAACTAACCAATCCTAATGCCAAAAAGTGTATCCAAGGCCTCACCCCAGAATCCCTCAGAATGTCCATAGAGATAGAGCTAAGGCCCCCCGGTAGAGTCAGAGACTACAGGGACCGAGACCACCTCCCCTGATACTCTACGACATAATAGTTCTGCTAAAGTAATGGCGATACGACGATGCTAATGCACAAGACTTGAGTTAGAGATAGAGCTAAAGTGCTGAGACCCACCAAAGGTTAACGTTTATTGACGTTCTCATCACACCTCCCCTGATACTCGCTCGCATCAAGTACACTAACCACACACATACAATCACATGCCTATTCCTATCATCATCATCATCATGTTATAAACAATAAAATAAATATGCATGAGCAAATAATAGAAATATTGGATGACATGTTGTATGCACATTACAAACATCTTCGCATAGAATCAAGCATGGCATAGGACTCAAGAAATAGAAAAACAGTTTTGTTATTAACCAATTAGTTTGGAGTTTTGGTTCCTCACCTTAGCTTGCTAATAGATACTTTTCCAAGCTTTAGAATCACCTTTACAATGTTATTATATTGCTAGAAGACCTAACAAAGTCGATAGAATTTAATTAGAATTAATTCTAAATTTAAAAACCATGCTGTTAACTGAGGGTCGGAGGTAGGGTCAGAGTCCTGATCGACCCTGGGTGCGACCCTCCCCAAATTCTGAATTGCCCGAACACTGAGGGTCGATAGTCAGGAACACCTAGGGTCGGATGGTCATCGACCCTCGGTGCGACCCTCTGTGCACTTTGGTCCAATTCCCTCTCTTTGATCCATTCTTCGTGTTTGGGGTCCTATGGCTTGCTTCTACATTCCATTAAACATTCATTCCATGGTCTGGAACCTTGTATAATCCATCTAAATAGTTTTCATGCATTTTCCTATGGTTTTCCATGAAAACCTAACCATAGATTGATGGTTTGGGTTTCTCCGAGATCACACTCTCAACAATAACTAACCTAAGGTCTGTAGAAACTCATGGAACTAGTATCCATACCTGAGAAGATTACTTTTTCTCTGAAATTCTTCTCCTTTTTGCTAAGTTCTCTTCCTTGCCTTTCTTCTTCCTCTTTTCCTTCTCCTCTCTTTCTCTCAATTTAATTAGGGTTGTGAAAGGAGTGAAAGTGGCTTAGGGACGTCCTTTAAATAGAGTAGGAACATCCTAAAATAAGTCCCTTTGAGATTAGGAAAGAATCCCAATCGAAAATTAGGAAATTTCCTAATTTTATTTTCTTACGACAACCGAGGGTCGATGGGAGGGTCGATGATCCCGTCGACCCTAGGGTCCTAAGCTGTCCGACCCTCCCTTCAAAACTGAGGGTCTGACTTTCTGCTTTGGGAGGTCCGACCCTACTTAGCTGGGTTGCGACCCTTCCCCTATTTTAAGTATTTTTGGGTCGATTTAATACCTGGGATCTCGATCTCCTTCACGCCCTTGGTCCATTTGACTCGACCATGATGGGTAAACCTGGTTCAAGGTGATAAGACCGGGTTAGAATGACACGGGTCTTACAACTCCCCCCAACTTATAAAAATTTTGTCCTCGAAATTGTACGTACCTTCTGAATCAAACAAGTGAGGGTATTGCTTCCGCATAGCATTTTCTTCTTCCCATGTAATTTCTTCCATGTCTCTACTTTTCCATGTGACCTTAACATAGTAGATATCTCTATTGCGTAGACGTTGAACTTTTCGACTAGTGATTTCTGTTGGAGTTACTTCAAATGTCAAATCATCAGTCAATTTCGGAAAATCCACTGTCAAAACATGCGTTGGGTCTTTGACATACTTCTTCAATAGGAAAATGTGAAATACGTCATGCACACTTGACATAGATGGTGGTAGTGCTAGCTGATAAGCCACTTTTCCATGCTTAGCTAAAATCTCATATGGCCCGACATATCTTGGACTTAGTTTCCCTTTCTGTCCGATACTCTTCAATCCTCGCATTGGCGATACCTTCAAAAATACTTTATCACCTACAGCGAACTCCAGATCTCTGTGTCGAGTATCTGCATATTGCTTCTGACGGTTCTGAGCCGTTCTCACTCTTTCCTTGATAATATCGACCACTCGACAAGTCTCTTCAATAAATTCCGGTCCAACAATACTACGTTCTCCAACTTCATTCCAAAACAAGGGAGTTCGACACTTCCTGCCATACAATGCTTCATAAGGTGACATCTGTATAGTAGCCTGATAGCTATTGTTATAACCGAACTCGATCAGTGGTAATCTTTCATCCCATGATCCCTTGAAATTAATTACACATGCTCATAGTATATCTTCTAGAATCTAAATTGTACGCTCCGACTGTCCATCTGTCTGTGGGTGGAATGTAGTACTGAACTTCAACGTTGTACTCATAGCCTTTTGAAATCCTTCCCAAAACTTGAAAGTAAATCGTGGATCTCTATCCGACACAATGCTTTCTGGAACACCATGTAATCGAACAATATTATCCACATACAGCTTTGCTAACCTATCCAGTGCATACTGAGGTCGTATCGGTATGAAGCGAGCTGTTTTAGTCAGACGGTCCACAATCACCCAAACTGCGTCAACTACTCGAGGAGTCAATGGTAGTCCCGTAACGAAGTCCATAGTGATGCAGTCCCATTTCCATGCTGGTTCTGGTAATGGTTGTAACAGTCCTGCGGGTCTTTGTCGTTCAGCCTTTACTTTCCGACAATTTAGGCATTGAGACACGAACTTAGCTACATCTGCTTTCATTCCCCTCCACCAATATAGTTTCTTTAGATCATGATATATTTTTGTACTTCCAGGATGTATCGAATAGATGTTGGTGTGGGCTTCCTTCATCAGTCGGTGTCTAATGTCTGCACTTTCTGTTTCAGGTACGCATATTCTTCCTTTGTATCTCAGTACCTTCTCGTCATCCAAGGTGAACTCAGGGTTGGTCCTACCTTTCTCAATATCTTCTTGTACTGTTCTCAGATAAGGATCTGCTTTGATAGCTGTCTTCACTTCATCCACTATATCCGGTATAATCTTCAATGCCGCGAACATATTCAAAAACCGATAAAAAAAACCCTTGGTTGGCTGATCCATCCATTGTATCTATCACAAACTGCTCGTTGCCGTGATTGAATACCATTCCGATAGTACACATTGTTATAGTCGTGCTAACTTCTCGTCGTGCTAACTTCTCCTTGAGATTTTATCATTGTTTTTCTGCTTAATGCATCCGCTACTACGTTCGCTTTTCCCGGATGATACTGGATATCACAATCATAGTTTTTCAATAGTTCCAGCCATCTTCTTTGTCTCATATTCAACTCCTTCTGATTAAATAAATAAGTAAGACTTTTATGGTCCGACTTAATCTGAAATTTCTCTCCGTATAAGTAATGTCTCCATATCTTGATAGCATGTACTACTGCCGCTAACTCCAAATCATGAGTGGGGTAGTTTTTCTCATGTACCTTCAACTGTCTTGAAGCATAAGCAATCACTTGCTCTCCTTGCATAAGCACACATCCCAATCCCAATCCCGACACATCAGTGTATAAGGTAAACGTCTGTCCTGGAATAGGAATAGTCATAATCAGGGCGGATATCAATCTGGACTTCAATATCTGGAAGCTCTTCTCACATTTATCCGTCCACACAAACTTTTCACCTTTCTTAGTCAAACTGATGAGAGGTACGGCAATCCGAGAATAGTCTTCTACGAATCTCCGATAACAACCAGCTAGACTCAGAAAACTTCTGATTTTCGAAACGCTCTTTAGTGCTTCCCACTTCACAATAGCCTCGATCTTGCTGGGATCCACTTTGATTCCTTCAGCGGATACTACGTGGCCTAGAAAGACAACTTCACTTAGCCAAAACTCGCACTTGAAAAATTTGGCATATAGCTTCTCTTTCCTTAAACGCTGTAGGGCTGCGTTTAGGTTCTTGATATGGGTTTCCTTGTCCTTGAAATATACCAATATATCATCAATAAATACTATAACTGACGTATCCAACATATCGTGGAAAACTCGGTTCATAAGTTCCATGAACGTTGCCGGTGCATTAGTTAATCCGAAAGACATAACCAAAAATTCATAATGTCCGTATCTGGTCCTGAAAGCTGTCTTCAGAATATCACCTTCTTTAATCTTCAAATGATGATAGGGCTCGAAGATCGATCTTAGAAAATACTTTCGCTCCTTGTAACTGATCGAACAAGTCATCGATCCAAGGTAGTGGATATCGATTCTTGATTGTCAGTTTATTCAACTCCCGATAGTCGATAAATAATCGAACGCTACCATCCTTCTTCTTTACGAACAACACCGGTGCCCCCCATGGAGATATACTGGGTCGAATATAACCCTTGTCCTGCAGTTCCTGTAGTTGCACTTTTAGTTCCTTCAGTTCCGTAGGAGCTATTCTATAAGGTGCTTTAGACACTGGTGCGGCTCCAGGTATAAGGTCTATCACAAACCCCGTGGCTCGGTCGGGTGGTAATCCGGGTAGTTCCTCTGGAAATACGTCTGGATAGTCCCGCACGACATCAATATCTTCCATTCGTGGCGCGTCCTTGGTTAGGTCGACCACTGATACTAGATACCCGATTGCTCCCTTCTCAAGGCACTTCTTAGCCTTTAGTGCTGAAAGTATGAGCTTGCGTCTCCGGGGAAGTTTGGTTCCCGAGAAACTTAATTCTGCTCCTTCTTTGTCTTTGAACGTTAGCTTCTTTTCGGCGCATAATAGATTTGCAGAATGCCGAGCTAACCAGTCCATTCCCAAGATGACATCAAAGTTTGCCATCTCAAGTTGTATCAAGGTTGCATCTAAAGTTTTCTCTCCAATGAAAACTGGACATGGTCCATAACCTTTCTCTAATTCCACTTCTAACCCCATCGGTGATCGTACAAGTAATTTGTAGTCTAATGTTTTGATGGGTAAATTTATCTTCTTTTCGAATGTCACTGATATAAAGGAATGAGTAGCACCGGAATCAAAGAGTACTCTGGCGGGCATGCCATTTATAGGTACAATACCTGTGATTTATTTTTACTTAGTCTACATGCTCATACAATATAAATACAACTTAATAGGTTTCAGTCATACCTGTGACCACATCGGGTGATGCGGCCGCATCCTCGGACGTAACAGCATATACCCGTCTCTGATGGAATTGCTTCTTGGGCTTAGGGCACTCTCTTGCCATATGTCTCGGTTGGTTGCAGTTAAAACACTTCGGGGTTTCAAAATTTAGCTTTGATTGAGGTTGAGCTGCTGAAGTAGTCTTGGTTGCAGCAGTAAAATTCTGAGGATGGAAAGGCTTATATGTCCTGTTATTGCCTCCGTTGTAAGAATTTTCGGCTGGCCTTTTGATGCCTCTGTTCTGAGTAAAATAACTCTCATTCTGGCTCGATTCGATAACTCGAGCAATCTGGACAGCTTCATTATAAATTTTCTTTTCTAAGCCCGAACATGTTCTCGATGTTTCCTCTCGGTCCCATGACGAACCTAAGGGTTTTGGTGTCTTCTTCTTGCATGCTAATTGGTGCAAAGAAAAACAGCTCTTCGTAACGCTGTTGATATGCGTCCACAGATCATCCGTCCCTCGATATAATGAAGCTCCGTGGAAAATATTTCTCAAAGAAGGCTTCTTTATATATTGCCCAAGTTAGTAGGGCGTGCTTGGTCAGTAGATATGCCTTCGTGGATTTCCACCAATGATGTGCGTCGCCCTTGAGCATGAAGGTGGCACATAATACTTTCTCTTCCTCTGTGATAGTCATCATGAGGAAATTTCTCTCCATCTCGTCTATCCAGTGTGCTGGCCACAACGGATTAGACGGTTTACCGTTGAATTCCTTGAGTTTCATCTTCAAGAATCTCTCCACTAGTCGAGAGTGGTCCAACTGATTTTGGGGGTTTGCCCCAAACATATGGGGTGGATACTGGTAATTACCCTGAGCTGCTTCGGAACCCGCACCGGAATCGTGCGGAGGCTATTGAGGTGTCCGAGGTGCTTGGGTGGTTACCCACCGGTGCTCCTGCCCGGCTTGTCCTATGTGCATGGGTGCAACCTCGAGTGGTCGGGTTACTCTACGTCCAGACATAATTCTTTTCTGTGATTAGTGGTGCCTGAAAATTATCCAAAATAAGTGAGAATTCATTTATACTTCATGTAGGCACGCTAACCGATAATCAATTCCAATTCTAGCTCATTTTATAAAAAAAACTATTGTCTTTTCTATGCAGGGTCGATGGTATGTCCGACCCTTGGTATCCGACCCTGGGAATGACCTGTTCTTCCCGAGAGCTGAGGGTCGATGGGTGTCCAACCCTCAGTTTCGACCCTTAGTTTCCTGTCAGGTTCCCGAGAGTCGAGGGTCGATGGGAGGGTCGATGGTTCTAGTCGAATTGTCCGACCCTCAGACTAAAAATCAGATTTTTAAGATCCGATTTTGAGTCATTTCCTATTACTTCTCCTCCGTTTCGACTCGTCTCTCCTCTCTGAGTTGCTACAGTGCTACTCCACTGTTTTTTATCGGTTTGACTCCGGGTTTCGACGTCCACGTCATCCATACAGGTATGTCCTCTCATTTTTACCTGTTTTTAGGTTTCCTTTTCTAAGTTTTCATCTATTTAATTCGTATTTTTCAAATTAAACTTTTTCAACCGTAAAAATTCGATTTTTATTGGGGGTTTTTGTTATTGGTGTCTCGAGGAACGAAAGCCCTCAAAAATTTTCTGAGTTTCATCGATTGGTTATCGAGAAACTTGAATTTTTCCCTTTTTGCCCTAATTTGTCTAAATTTTTTATTTTTCTTGATTTTCTTCAAATTGGACATCGTCAGTTAAAATTTCCTACTGCATGTGGGTTGTAGGGTATGTTTAAACCTACGTAAGTTCTCATGCCCACTTGTATGGTGAGAAATAGGGCTTTATGGTCAATTTACGTCGTTATTAAATCAAATTTCGGATTTTTATCCTATTAACTCCTTATTTTCCTTCTCTTTCTTATTTTGCAGATACCATGGCTCGTACCAAGGTACCCAGAGTTCGTGATCCCCTTCGCTTCCGTTCCAATGAAGCCGAGGCACGGTATGCTGACTATGCCCGTAAGAAGGTTGAGGGTGGTCGTATGGTGAACTTGGCTGAGTTAGCCGTGTTCAACGTAAAGGGAGCCTTTGGTGACATGGGGTGGTTTCCTGTCATTACATACGATGCATGCACATGTCCGGATTTGGTGCGCCAGTTCTATTGTAATCTCCAGGTGGTGGGGAATTACAATGACGTTGAGCATGGTCAGGAGTTGCGCATCACTAGCTACGTCAAAGGGGTAGATATTTCTTTCGACTATCGGCAGCTGGCCTACTTGTTGGGCCTTCCTTATGATGGCCCCATGGTGTACTGTGCGCCTGGAGAGCCCCAGTTTGTTGAGATGGAGATGAGGGCAGAGATCGACAATCAGTTACTCCGTCCTGATCGTTGGCAGATGAGAGCTTGTTATTTGCGTCCAGCTCCACGGGTCTTCTGCAAGATTATCCAGCATAATCTGATCCCGCAGAGTGGGCACTATGAGAGGGTTTCTCAGCTGACTAAATTTCTGATATACAGTATCTGCACTCGCCAGCCCGTCTGCCTTCCATACATCATCATGCGGACTATGATTAGTGCTACATTGTCCAGTCATAGGGGTAATCTACCCTATGGACGCATGATTACAGTCCTATTGACCCGTCTGGGGGATGACCTAGTGGATGAGAAGATCCAGGAGAAGACCTTCTCGTCGTCTCTAGATTGGGAGGCAATCTGCAAGATGGGTATGCGGGATGCCCAGGTTAGTGATGAGGAGAGGAATGCGATGGTGTGCCCTCACACTCGTATCGAGATGGCTGATGTTGAGGCTGCTGCTGCCGCTGCTAGAGCTCATGTGGATCCCGTCGACGATGACGACCGCATGTATATGGATGTTGACGCGATACCACCTCCTTCATCTACTCATGCGGCTAGTGTTGGTACTTCTTCTGCGACGGATCTTGTACCTGAGACTGGTCCTTCTTATGCGGCTGGCCCTTCACGCCCACCTCCTGATATGATGGAGATGCTGGAGGAGGTCAGGGAGGCTCAGCGCAGATCTGATCTGAGGATGGAGGAGTTGCTAGACGCTCAGCGTGTGAGAGTGGATGAGCTGCTAGCTGCCCAGCGCATATCAGATACGCGGATGGGAGAGCTCATAGAGATTCAGCGTGCGACTGATAGGAGGGTAGCCGATCTCACAGCTAGTCTACAGACGACCCAGACTCAGATAGCCTGGTTGACTAGAGTCTATGCTGAGGACTATGACCGAGATCGTGAGGCCCCGCCTCCCCCTTCGCCTCCAGCTTCTTGATCGTACTTTATTTTCTTGTACTACAAAGTAACTGTCCGGGTTGTGGACTGTACTCTGCTTTAGTTATGTATATACGTTTTGTTTCTCTCACTCATTGTATGTAACTTGTTTTCCCTTTAATAGATGCATAATTCTCTTTTTAAATTTGGTCTCAATCATCACTTGTGCTTACAGTGTGTTAATATTACTGTTTTTACTTTTATCCTATTTCAGTTCACGATTTTCTCGAATGTATGTTAGTTCAGCGGACAAGGCCTGAAATGCTCTGATACCAAATTGTCACACCCCAATTCTGCACTATCCAGAATGATGTGATGAACCACTAATAAACCAACGGTTCAACCAGGATCTCAAATAGGCTATCCCCGTGTTATCTAAACTTACACACATCTGTAATCATAATCAGAGTAAATACACAATAGCGGAAGTCTTATAATAACATGAACTGAGAAACTAAGATGATATTAATAATTTAATAGCAAATTATTCTGTTTTTAACTGAGACATAAATATTTAAGTACCAAATACATGTCCTAATAAATCCAATAAAGAAACCTATAAAATATCTAATCAAATACACACGAGTTGCACTCGCAAGAGGAGTCGTGTGTATCCACTTCAGCTTCAGCTTCCATCGCTGCCACGTTCCCGTACGCAGACGCATTCACATAGTCTTCAACGGAATAACCTGCATCATCAACTAAAAATATTCGACGTCGAGAGGTGAGCACACATCACGGCTCAGTGAGTAGCCAAAATAATGCAACAATACATATGCATGCAAATCAATTTATATCTTTGGTCCGGTTCAAAGTTTGCAGTATGCAATAGAAAGGTTTAGGTAGCCAAAGGTCACGTTTATTGACCCCGCCTCTATACACAAGTGTGTGACGTCACCCGAAGATCACGTTTATCGTCGACTCACATGCACCCAACCATGAACAATATATAACAAAGGTTAACGTTTATTGCTATATATTGCCATACCAACATGTAAGCCCCTGCTGGCGAGGGCTGCAAACTGGGCTCGCAACTAACCAATCCTAATGCCAAAAAGTGTATCCAAGGCCTCACCCCAGCATCCCTCAGAATGTCTATAGAGATAGAGCTAAGGCGCCCCGGTAGAGTCAGAGACTACAAGGACCGAGACCACCTCCCCTGATACTCTACGACATAATAGTTCTGCTAAAGTAATGGCGATACGACGATGCTAATGCACAAGACTTGAGTTAGAGATAGAGCTAAAGTGCTGAGACCCGCCAAAGATTAACGTTTATTGACGTTCTCATTACACCTCCCCTGATGCTCGCTCGCATCAAGTACACTAACCACACACATACAATCACATGCCTATTCCTATCATCATCATCATCATCATGTTATAAACAATAAAATAAATATGCATGAGCAAATAATAGAAATATTGGATGACATGTTGTATGCACATTACAAACATCTTCGCATAGAATCAAGCATGGCATAGGACTCAAGAAATAGAAAAATAGTTTTGTTATTAACCAATTAGTTTGGAGTTTTGGTTCCTCACCTTAGCTTGCTAATAGATACTTTTCCAAGCTTTAAAATCACCTTTACAATGTTATTATATTGCTAGAATACCTAACAAAGTCGATAGAATTTAATTAGAATTAATTCTGAATTTAAAAACCATGTTGTTAACTGAGGGTCGGAGGTAGGGTTGGAGTCCTGATCGACCATGGGTGCGACCCTCCCCAGATTTTGAACTTCCCGAACATTGAGGGTCGATGGTCAGGAACACCTAGGGTCGGATGGTCATCGACCCTCGGTGTGACCCTCTGTGCACTTTGGTCCAATTCCCTCTCTTTGATCCATTCTTCGTGTTTGGGGTCCTATGGCTTGCTTCTACATTCCATTAAACATTCATTCCATGGTCTGGAACCTTGTATAATCCATCTAAATAGTTTTCATGCATTCTCCTATGGTTTTCCATGAAAACCTAACCATAGATTGATGGTTTGGGTTTCTCCGAGATCACACTCTCAACAATAACTAACCTAAGGTCTGTAGAAACTCATGGAATTAGTATCCATACCTAAGAAGATTCTTTCTCCAAGAAATTCTTCTCCTTTTTACTAAGTCTCTTCCTTGCCTTTCTTCTTCCTCTTTTCCTTCTCCCTTTCTCTCAATTCAAATTAGGGGTGGGAAAGGGGGGGGAGGGGCTTAGGGCTCCTTTAAATAGAGTAGGAACATCCTAAAATAAGTCCCTTTGAGATTAGGAAAGAATCCCAATGGAAAATTAGGAAATTTCCTAATTTTATTTTCTTACGGCAACCGAGGGTTGATGGGAGGGTCGATGATCCCGTCGACCCTAGGGTCCTAAGATGTCCGACCCTCCCTTCAAAACTGAGGGTCTGACTTTCTGCTTTGGGAGGTCCGACCCTGCTTAGCTGGGTTTGCGACCCTTCCCCTATTTTAAGTGTTTTTGGGTCGATTTGATACCTGGGATCTCGATCTCCTTCACGTCCTTGGTCCATTTGACTCGACCATGATGGGTAAACCTGGTTCAAGGTGATAAGACCGGGTTAGATTGACACAGGTCTTACAAGAAATATTGGATGACATGTTGAATGCACATAACAATCATACACGCATAAAATCAATCATGGCATTGGAATCAAAAGTAAAACAGTTTATTATTAACCAATTAGTTTAGGTCTTGTTCCCTCACCTTTACTTGATCGTAAGTCCTCTTTCAAACTTTAAGAATCAACTATATATCGATATTATATCACTAGAAAACCTAACCAAATCGATAGAATTTAATTAGAATTAATTCAGACTTTAAAAAGCATGCTGCTAACTGGGGGTCGATGCTAGGGTCGGAGGTTTGATCAACCCTGGGTGCGACCACCCCTATTCTGGACTTCCCGAACACTGGGGGTCGATGCTCAGGGTCTGGTATGGTCGATTGGCCATCGACCCCCATGCGATCCCCTGTGGGTTTTGTCAATTTTTCTTCCTTCAGTCCATTCTTCGTGTTTGGGGTCCTATGATTTGCTCTTACAGTCCATTCCACACATGTTCTATGGCCTAGAACCGTGATTTATTCACCTATATGGCTTTCATGATTTCCCCCATGGTTTTTCATGAAAACCTAACCATGGGTGGATGATTTGGGTTCCTCCTAGATCATTCCCTCTTCTCTATCTATTCTAAGGTCTGTAGAATTACATGGAGTTGGTATCCTTACCTGAGAAGAATACTCCTTCTCTGAAACTCTTCTCCTTCTGCCTTCTTCTCTACTTTCCTTCTCTTCTTCTTCTCTTCCTTCTCTTCTCTTTCTCTCAATTCAATTAGGGTTCTAAAAGGAGTGAAAGAGGCTTAGGGACGTCCTATTTATAGAGTAGAAACTCCTAAAATAAGTCTCATTGAGATTAGGAAGGAATCCCATTGAAATTAGGAAAGTTTCCTAATTTTTTGTTCGAGCTGTTTTTACCGACTACTGGGGGTCGATAGGGGGGTCGGAGATCCCGTCGACCCCTGGTCCTTAAAATGTCCGACCCCCCATGTAAAACTGGGGGTCTGACTTTTATACTGGGGGGGTCCGACCATCCCTTGCTGCGTATGCGACCCTCCCCTTATTTTGAGTGTTTTTTGGTCAGCTTAATACCTGGGATCGTAATCTCCTTCACACACGTGATTCATTTGGTTTGACCATGATGGGTAGACCTGGTTCAAGGTGGTAAGACCGGGTTAGTTTGATAGGGGTCTTACAGATGATGATGAGGATGATGACCGGATGTACATAGATGTAGATGACATCCATATTTCATCACCGTAGCACTCTACAAGAGTTGGCCCTTCTCAGACTTCTCATTCGGCTGGCCCTTCGCGTCCACCACCAAATGATATGATGGCGTTACTACGTGAGATTCGCGATGCTCAGCATGCTAGAGATCAGCGGGTAGGAGAGGTCATAGACGCTCAGCGCGCGACTGATGGGAGAGTGGCGAGTCTCACCGAGAGTCTCCGAGCGACCCAAGCACAGGTAGCCTGGCTCAAGAGGGTGTATGCCGAGGACCGTGGTCGAGACCAAGAGGCATCTCCTTCTCCCGCGCGCCATGATATGTTATATTTTTCCTTTTTATTTGTATTACAGAGTAACTGTTCAGACTGTAGACCGTACTCTGGCTCTTCATGACATCTCATTTTTATTTTATTTTTTTGGTATTCGAGTCTATATATAAATATATCCATATTATTCATCATTTACAAATGTGTATTATTTTCTTTCTTTAAGTTAGGTTTCAAACAACACAAGTGCTTATAGTGTGTTTGTATTACAGTTTTTAATTTATCCTAACTCAGTTCATGACTCTCGTGGAAATATTTTGATTTAATAGAGTAAAGCCTGAATGCTCTGATACCAAGCTGTCACACCTGAATTCTGAACTAACCAATGATGTGATGAACCGTCATAAAAACCAATGGTTTAACCAAAATCTCATATAGTCCGTGCCCATCCAATTAAACCACACACATTCCACAAGCATAATCAAAGTAAATAAATAATAACGGAAGTCTTTAATCATAGTGAACTGAGTATCTAACAGTGATAGTAAATAAGAAAATCCAATAATTCTCCAATAACTTAAGACATAAAAATAAAATAACCAATTACATGTTTCAAATAACTAAACTAGTCAAAGACACATTGATCGCACTCGCATGACAGATCATGCACTTCTTCCATAGCTTCCACGTCCATCGCTGCTACGTGTCCATACGTCGACGCGTTTATGTAATCTTCAACAATAAGACTTACATCAACAACTAAAAATATTTGACGTCGAAAGGGTGAGCACACATCATGGCTCAGTGAGCAAACAAAACAATACGCAAACATATGCATGCATTTAATTCATATCTTTGATTCGGTTTTTAAGTTTGCAATGTATTATAGAAAGGTTTGATGGCCCCCGCACCTTTATATACGAGTGTGTGAATCCGCCCAATGGATCAAACACCATTACCGTCCCATATGCACCCCCTATGGACTAGAGTTAGAGCTAAAGTGTCTGGATAACACACCGCCAACACCTCCCCTGATGCCCTACCCATACCAACAAGTAAGCCCCTATTGGCGAGGGTTTACAAACTGGGCTCACAACTAACCAATCCTAATGTCATCCAGTGTATCCAAGGCCTCACCCCAGCATCCCTCAATACGTCCATAGAGATAGAGCTAAGGCCCCTCAGCAGAGTCGAAAACTACATGGTCCGAAACCACCTCCCCTGATGCCCTATGACGTAATAGTTCTGCTAAGGTAATGGCGATACGACGATGTCAATGGGCAAGACTTGAGTAGAAATAGAGCTAGAGTCTGGTGACCAAACTAAACCAAATGCCACGTCCTCCCCCTGATGCTCCACTCGCATCCAACACGCTAACCACACACACACATAATCACATGCCTATTCCTAGCATCATCATCATCATCATCATGTTATAAATAAACAGAAATAAATATGCATGAACAGTAATAACAGTAATATTGGATAACATGTGAGATGTACATTACAAGCAAGTAAGCAAGCATAGAATCAATCATTGCATTGGACACAATAAAATAAAACAGCTTGTATTTAGCTAATTAGTTTAGGTCTTGTTCCCTCACCTTTAACGACGTTTGATCTTCTCCAAGCTTCATAAATCACTCTTGAACCCCTTAGAAATCTAAGAAGTTTATGGATTCTAAGTTAGAGTTCAAGTTCATCAATTACAGTAGTCAGAAGTCCAATCTGGAATCAAACAGACGAGTGGCCGCAGGTGTGGCTGCACCTGTGGTCTCAGTTTTTGCGACCACATGGTGTGTGGTCGATACGTGTGGTCGCATATCATGCGACCACACATGCGATCTTACCCTCTCTGGAACCTTCCCAAGAGCGTGTGGTCTATCATGTGTGCCTCGTGTGGTCGACCATAGCTGCGACCACACGAGTTTTGGTCAACTTTCACTCTCAATCCAATCCCTTCATAATCAAATTCCTTGGTATATCATTAGGATCCTTCCTATAATTGATCTATGGCCTTAAATTCATACTTTTACACAGTTCTTTACCTTAACCTACTCTTCATGGATCTCTTTTGAGTTTTTGTCCATGGGTCTCATGATTGAGATCTTACCTTGACTCAACATCTCAAATATGATGGGAAATCCTATGCTAGGTGTTCTACTACTATAAAGAGAGGTTCCATACCTTAGCTTGTTAGAGAACCAGAGCCTTCTCTACAATTTTTCCTCCTAGCTTTCCTCTTCAAATCTCCTTCTCTTCCTCCCTCTCTCTCTCTCTCACTCTTTCAATTTGGGTTCTAAAAGAGTAGGAGAGACTATGGGACGTCCTTAATATAGAGAGAAACTCTCCATATAGGGTCCCAATCTAAACGCCACATGCAACCCTTGCCCACTTTTCGCTACACCAAAGTTTGATCATAATGTGTTGTTTATGGAGATCGCCTTAGCATTATGCTAAATATCTTTTGTTTGTGAATTGGTTAGGGGTTTAGCTAGGTTTTTTTGGATATCGACTGCCAGCCTAACGCACTAACCCTCCTCTTTGATCTGGGCTTGGGACCCGCAAAATAAAATTTGCAGAATTCGACCATTTTCCAAAATAAACTTCCGAAACAGACTAAAATCTATGGGAGTAATGGTGACCTAGTGAGCGATACATACTTATTTGGAAAGTACCACTAGCAGTACTATCGACAATACCGTCAGCGGTACTATCGACAGTACCACCAGAAGTACTACAATTGGCATAGTTTTACTTGATCCCTCTCCAAAGATTGTTCCTACTAAAGAATTTTCTTCCACCCTTGAATATGTTCCTCCATCTGTTACTGACTCTACTTCCCCTCCCCTTATGGCACCTTTTCCTAATGTTTACTCTCGCAAGTTGAATGTGCTCTCCAGCTCTGATGCTCTAGCACCCCCTCCACCTCCTGTGCCAACTGACACTACCATACCTGAACGACAATATCCCTTTTCGAACTCATATTGCCCCTAATCGTCTTACTCTTCCACTACCTGTTTTTCCCTATCTTATTGTTCATTTCTTACTTTTATTCACTCTTTTTATGAACCTAAGTCTTATACAGAAGCATGCACTGATCCTCTTTGGGTGAAAGCCATTCAAGTTGAGTTATCTGCTCTTAATCAGACTGGTACCTGGAAATCAGTCCCGATGCCCACTAACAAAAATATTATTGGTTCCAAGTGGGATTTTAAGGTCAAAACCAACTCTGACGGTTCCCTTGAATGCTATAAAGCTCGCCTTGTTGCAAAAGGCTTCTCCCAAGAGTATGGTATTGATTATGAGGAGACTTTCGCTCTTTCGCTCCTATTGCAAAGACGATGAATGTTCACACCTTGATCTCTGTTGCAGCTGTCTGTCAATGGCCTCTTTTTCAGATGCATGTCAAGAATGCTTTCCAGCATGGGCATTTAACTGAAGAGGTTTATATGGAGCCTCCCCCAGGTCTCTCTCATCCCACAGGTCATGTCTGTCGTTTGTATCGTGTTCTTTATGGTCTTAAGCAAGCTCCTCGTGCATGGTTTGAATGGTTTCACCTGTTGCATCTCGCATTGGCTTCACTTCGAGTGTTCATGATCCTACACTGTTCATTCCTTCATCTCCCACTGCTCCTATTGTTCTGCTCTTATATGTTGATGATATGATTATTACTAGTGACGATTCCTCTGGTATTAAAGAGGTCAAACAACATCTACTGAGTGAATTTTCTATGAAGGACTTGGGCTTACTTCGTTGTTTCTTGGGCATCAAGGTCACCCATTCACCTAAAGGTTATTTACTCTCCCAATCGAAGTATGCCTGATCTTATTAACCGTGCACAGCTCTCTGATGACTGTATAGTTGCTACGCTGGTTGAGTTAAATGTCAAGTCCTCTGCCTCTGACGGTGTCCCGTTGGAGATCAGATCCTACTTTATACCGCGAGTTAGTTGATTGCTTGGTTTATCTGACAGTGACTTGTCCAGATATTGCCTTTGTTGTTCGTGTGGTGAGTCGATTTGTTTCTATTCCTTGATCGACTCATTGGGCCGCACTCCTTCGCATTTTCCACAATATCTGAGGCACCCTATTTCATGGATTATTATACTCTTCCATCTCCACATTGAATTTCCGTGCATATGTTGATGCTGGTTGGGCTGGTCATATTAATGATCGCAAATCCACCTCTGGCCTCTGTTTGTTTTTGGGAGATTCTTTGATCTCTTGGCCCAACAAGAAGCAAACTAGTATTGCTCGCTCTTCTGCCGAGGCTGAGTATCAGGCTATGGCTCATGCCACTACAGAGATCATATGGCTTCGCTAGCTTCTCTTTGACTTGGGTGCTCCGCAGTCTTCCTCTACGCCGCTTTTCTATGACAACAAGAGTACAATTCAAATTGTTCATAATTCCGTCTTTCATGAGTGCATTAAACACATTGAGATCGATTGCCACTTTGTTCATCATCACTTTCAAACTGGTTCTATTAGCTTACCCTTTGTTGCCTCACCTCTTCAATTGGCAGATTTCTCTACCAAGGCTCGCATTGCGGCTCACTTTTAATTTCATCTTGGCAAACTCATGTTGATCTCTCCTGCCTCATCATGAGTTTGAAGGGGGGGTGTGAGTAATATATACTTATTTGGAAAATACCGCTGGCGGTACTATCAACAATACCACTAGAGTTGCTACATTTGGCATAGTTTTATATTAGTTAATTGATCCTATTGATCGGATCCTATTGATATTTATTTTTATTTAGTTTCCTTTAATGTTTAGTCGTAGATTTCTATTTAATGGTTTGTATCTTCTCATTCATTAATTAAGAATTGCATCAATAAAGGGAACTGTTCTCTTCATCTTCTTCTTCTTTCAAGTTATCAGACCTCTCCACACAGAAAATAGAAAGTGTCGGTGGAAAATCACCATCGGGGCTTGGGCCTAGACCACATACAAGTCCAATGGTACGAGCGGTGAGGAGAGTCTCCTCGAACCCAGCCCAACGGTCACGATCTTTGACTAAACCTTTGGAGTTTCTCGTACCAATCCAGCATGAGATCCACCAACCCATAGTCTATAATATGGGTCGCTTCTACGGAACATGAATGACAAAACTAAGCGATGGGCTTGAAGCCATGAAAAAAATGCAAAATACATGCATCAATGAATGAAAAGTGGCTGCCTACAACTGATGTGCATATATTACAGCAAAAACACAGGCAGACAATGCAAGAATCACAAAGAGAAAATCACATAAACATTTTATCAAGCATTTATGGGTACCATTAAAAAAGCATAAAAGCATGGAAGAATCAGAGTTCGAAGATATGAAAACAAAAGTAATTACCCGATAAAGAAATGAAAAAACATTAGTTAAGCTCCCATCAACAACAGTATCTCCTCTTCATAATGTAAACCATAAAAGGGTCGACGAAATGATTGCAGGAATCTTATGCCTTGTGACCAACCTACTAATGAGCTCAAAAACAAGGAAACCTAACAACTGAAGATAACTCTCAACAGAATGGAGGAGCTCAAAAAGGTCTCTTTTGGCTGAAATGAAATGTCTCTGGGAGAAACTGCAGTGGACATGATGAATGCAGCCGTCACTTTACACAGCCCACAGTTATTTGTGACTCCTCCTAGGGTGAAAGTTTGTAAGCGGCTTCAGCACATGCTTCCTCCAGTTTGATCAGGAGATCCTTCATGAAAGGCGTATTTGTGCCATGAGTAATGCGTAATATATCAACTGCCATCGTCAATGATTTGATAGCATCTTCTGTGTCCCCAAGTAACCTATAAAGACGATAAAGATCAATAGTTCTGGATAGAAGTCCAAAAGAAAGAGGAAGAGAGAAAAGAGGGGGGGGATTCAGTACCAATAATATTTGTAATCATGGTAACAACTCACCTAGACAAGTACAGCAGTACATAGTGAACAAGAAACATTAAAATAGATCTTACAAATTGGAAGGAGGTTTCCTCTTCCTCCAGATAAGAAAGAACTTTTAATCATTTTTTAAATTATCACAAAGGGAGGCAAAGCATCTTGTAGCAACTGAGATGCTTAAAACAGGATTCTTCACGTGAATATATCCATTCATAACATTCAGTTTTCATGGAGATACTTCTAACTTATATATCAGAAGAGTATTAAGCTATTTAACTTTCATTGGCATACATGATACATCAGCAACATTTTAGTTCAGAAACATGAAGATGTCTGCAACTGCAAATGCTCAAATGTACTAGAAACCTTATACTTTAATCCATGCTTATCCAGGTACAAAATGCCATGGTCACAAGTTTTGCTTTCATGTGTAACTTGTTCCAGAGTCTCTAGTTAAAGTTAGGCGAGGAAGATTGTGATGATATTGCCACAATTTTCACCTACAGACATCTAAGTAAGAAAATTGGAAGTACTCACCCACCAAAGGAAGGGGGTGGGAAAGGAAAATGGAAGCAGCAGCTCTAATAATTTACTACAAAAGGCCTTTGTAGTCAGCAGAAAGCTGCAAAAGTGAAAATAGAGAAGAAAAAAAAAAAGCCAAACCAAAAAAGACAGCACTCTAACCATTCCAGTTTCCCACTAGTATAATATTGCAATCCAAGCAAAGGATGAACAGTTGGATATATTCCTGAAGCAAAGCAAGTAAATGATAGTCAGCACAATGAAAAGGACACCAAGAATCATTAGCTTCAGAATCTCAGAAATCAAAACATGAATAAAGTTACAAGTTTATATATTTTTTTGTACATGTGAATGTGCACTCATGGGTAAATGACTGCTGGTCAAAAGGTCTGACATTAAAGTGAAATATAATTGAGAAAATATGTGGACATAGTTAAGGATATGTATTATAATGTGGTGACTTGTGTGAAAACTGTAGGAGGTCAAGGTCGTGAATTTCCAATTACAATGGGGTTACATCAATGATCAGCTTCAAACTCTTATTTGTTTGCCCTCATTAAGGATGATCTAACCAGCCATTCAAGATGAAGGCCCTCTTTGGTATCATTTTTGTTTTTTATTTTTGCCAAAATTTATGTATTTGTAAGTGTTTGGTATCAGTTTAGGTGCTATTTATGAAAAGAAAAAAATAAAAACAAGCCCCAAATCAAAAAGAGGTTGAGACCTCTTTTTGATTTTTGGCCAAAAATAAGCTTTGGCTATTTTTGCGCAAAAGCTAATGAAGATGTAATATCATGAATGCTAATACAAGAAAAGATGTAGATGAATTGAAAGTAAGCTGAACTAGACAGATAAAGTATGAAAGCATTTTAAATCTTATGTTATGACTACATAGCATTGTTTTTGTATGAATGCATGTATTCTTGCCAGGTTAGTGATTTTCTTCATTGAGCTTCGGCTCACTCCTTTACATTGACTGTTTTACAGATGATGAGAGAGGTGATCAAGCAGATGGATGAAGACTGAAAGTCCAAATGGGAGATTTATTTTCCCTTGGCACCCTTCCGTTATATTTTGTTCATGGATGTAATTTATTTGTAAAGAACGCAATGTTTTGTAAAGAACATATTCAGCCACTTGCTGTCTTATTTAGTAAATGATTAAGTCTTATGCTGTATTATTGTTGATTGATGATTGGATTTGTCTTACAAATGGTTGTGCAAGTAAAGGAAAAACAATTTTTGGCACGTTTTCCATGTAGCTAGACCACCAATCCGAACCCAACCCTGGGGTTAGTTCCTACAGTACCATAGGAAAAGTAGCATTACCAGCAAATGCCACTACAAGGCCTTATTATCAGAATATGTTGGATGAAGTAGGTAGCATAGGTTCACGAGTAAAAGAGCCCACAGTATGGGAGACCTACAATACTTAATTACCTCAACATAAGAAGGATATACAAGAGTATGTCAATACTTTGAAGCTACACTAGGAAGCATACGGGGTCATTATGATGTGTGATGGTAGGACCAAAACCACCAAAAAGTCTCACACATCAACTTCATGGTGAACTATGATGGAAGAACAACCTTTTCAAAGTCTATTGATGCATCCAAGCATAAAAAGGATGCCAAGTACATACATGGTTGTTGAAAAAGGTGATAATGATGTGGATGTGGCAAATGTGGTATGGGTTGTCACTGACAACGGTAGTAGCTTCAAGAAGGTTGGGGAAAAACTTATGAACAATCACAAATATGGATTTTCTAGCCCACTGTATTGATTTGATGTTAAGATGTTGTAGAAAGTGGAAGGGAAATCATTACAGTTGTCTATAATCACGGATATGCCTTACATTTGTTGAAAAGCAAGTGTTGTATGGGCTTGGTGAGACCAGGGTAATCACGATTCGAAACAAACTACATCGCTTTGAAGAGCTTTGAAATGAAGAAGTCTAGACTGAGGTCCATGTTTGCTTTAGATGAGTGGTTTGAATAGCCTCAGTCTGGTTCTCATGGAGGTAGAGCAGCCCAAGCGACCATTTCTAGCGACAAGTTCTAGGATAACGTAAAGAAGGTTTTGTTGATCTTCGGGCCGGTCATGAAAGAATTGAGAATGGTTGACTCAGAAAAGAAGCCGACCTTACCATACTTGTGGGCAGCAATCAATTTGATGAAGATCCAAGTGGAGGAAATATATAGATGTAGCACTCCAAAATTCATTTCTATAATCAAAGATTGATGGGAGAGACAACTGAAGCATCCACTCCACAAAACTGGTGAATTTTTACTTCATGCATCACAGATTCTCAATTAATTAATAGAGCTTGCATTCACATTACTTTTCAATTTTCAGCATCCTCTCTCAATCCCAAGTATCAATACAAAGAAAAACTAAGGTTGCATCAAGATTTAATAGATACAGTGCAAGAAGTGGTGGCAATGCTTGAGCCATACTCAATGTCCCAATCCATTGCAAATCAAGAAGTAAGACGAGTATTTTATTTGGTTTGGTACTAACAGACCTATGTAATTATAAATATGGTATTGCTGCTAACACTAGTACCCATCCATGTTTGGTCCAACTAAAAGCCTTCAGGGATGCCATTGGGAGTTTTGGCTGGGCAGCAACAATTTACGGTGGGGCAACCACTACGCCTTGTATGTCCAATCACCTTTAATCTCTCCATTAATGTTTAAGTATGTAGTATAATGGTCATCTAACAACATTTTCTATGCCATTTTGCAACTGAATAGTGGGTCATATATGGATCAGACTCATCCAACCTCCGTAAAATAGCAACGAAAGTACTATCCCAAACATGCTTTGCAACTGGATGTGAACGCAATTGAAGCACATTCTCTCTCATACATAACAAGAGACGGAACCGATTAGGTTCCAAACGGCTTGATGATTTGGTATATGTCCATTGTAATATGAGATTAAGAGAGAAGCACATACGCCTAGGCATGGACAACGACAATACGCCAATCAAGCTGAGTGAAATCTTCAAGTTCAACGAAGAAGATGAAGATCCCCTTTATGAGTGGGTTAAGGATAGTGGTGAGCCTCTATAAGATGAGCTTGGTGGTCGGCCCAACTCTATGATTTCTTCAAAGTTGCATGCTATGTGGTTTGAGTATATAGCATCAGAGGGTAGAATCCACTCGCAGACCCGTATCCATTTAAGTCTCAGGTTGGTGGAGATGATGACTCAAAGGATTGGTCCCGCACCTCGAGAACCACTCGTACACCTTCCCCCACCCAAGGCCATAATGATGGTGATGGTGATGATGATGATGGTGCTGGTGGATCTGGTGGTGATGATAAATACACAGCCTTACGCGAGGAATCCGATCAGATGTAGTAGGAGCCAGAGGTCGTAAAAGAGCCATTGTCAGATCCCATCAGATTCACAAGAGAGAGTTAGTTCGATCATGTCACGCAAGATCAAGAGTGCATGGCCTAATACTAGTAGAGGCTACAGTTAAGGTCTACGCAAACAGTTCAAAACTGATGAAGAGGTAGCTGGGATGAATCCTATGGATATATCGAGCTTGTCTGCTACCATGGAAGCCATTGGTTTGGGGGAGAGTAGAGGATCTGAGCATTGGTGTGCACCATCTTTCATAGCGGAGAGCCCCAATCCAAAACACATAATGATAGTCCCAATCCAAAACACATAATGATAGTGGCATTGAGAGTATCTGTTCGACAGCACATACTGGGTATGGAACGTATGATGGATATGTATGTGGCTATGATGGTGGGTATGGAGGCTCTTTTACTTCATTCCCCAGCAGTCATGTCACAGCCCATTTCCGAACACGAGCGTGATATCCGGGTCACCCAATATGGAGACCCGAACCCACCCAAGATCCACTAATTGCTATGATTCACCAACCATTCCATAGTTTACATATCAATATCCAACACAATTAAATAACAATCTAAATAATAATAGCGGAAGCGAATTTCATAAGTAACTGATGCCATCTAAATGATATAATAACATAATTAAAGTTGTTATGCTTTACAAAAAAAAAAAAAAAAAACGTCCCAATTCACGAGGCTCCCGCTACTGTAGGGTCTGGGGAGTGGCAGAGTGTACGCAGCCTTACCCATGCAATGCAAAGAGGCTATTTCCTTGTTTCGAACCCGTGACCACCAAGTTGTAGTATGACAACCTTACCGTCACACCAAGGCTCGCCTTCTTATGCATTACATCAAATGTTTCCAAAATATCATATCATATCACCATATACAGTTATCCCCAAAAAGGAAAGAGGAAATCTGTGATCAAAATTCAATATAGATAGATCTAACAATATATATCGACAAAAATACAAGTAAGAGAGGGAGAGGATGTTGCATCAGGCATAGACACATTCGCTGCAAATGCAGCCCTCGCCATGGTCATTCGGAGAGTCCTCGCCAGAAGAGACACCACCCACTAGAGGGGAATCCATGAAATCAGCGACGGAGAAGTCACCTGCATCATAATCTAAAAAACATATCAATACAAAGGATGAGCTCCCATCCCAGCTCAATGAGGAAATCGAGTATCAACATGCTCATACAATGAATGATAATGCAGCTCAATTATTTAAGCCATTGGTGATGTGATTCTAAAAGAATCATATTGAGATTCAACCATAGCTTTCAGCCCTACCTACGGTCAATGGCATCCAACTCTCATGCATCGGGCAAAGGTAGAAACAAGGTACACGATCCCAGATCACTAAATTACTTCTACAAGTGAACCCCCCATAGATCCTAGATTAAGGGCTCGTTACCTCCCAAGAATAGACTCCATCATGGTATCAGAGACCCTAGGCTGATCTAATTTCCCCATCGCACAATATATTCGGCGTAGCTAGGAATACGAGCCTATGCCCAGATATAACCCCCTATTGGCAAGGGTTCAGAACCACGGATAATACAACCACCTATGTCTAACATGTGCGCAACATAAAGTAAAGGGGGGCCGCACCTCAATAGAAACCCCCGATCCCCAGTCCCCTTCGGGCCACCGTGTCCCCACTAGGATGCTAGCTATGCAAAGCAGTGTCCATGTGGCCATACGTTACTGATCCCTTTGGTACCCACACACCACACAGACTAAACCATCCACATCCACCACATTAAACATACATAGTTGTTATTATGCAAATGCATGAACAGGTATCACAATATTAAATGACATGTTGTATCTCAAACACAAGCAACCTATGATAATGCCCTAGTTACTAAGGGCCCATCCCCTCACCCATGAGCTAAGCCGTGGGCGTTATCTGGTGATAGGTGCCACGGGCTAGTCCGCTGGCTAAGCTCAGCCCAAAATGGTGTTAAGTGTATGGTCTAGCAGTAGATGAGAACCCCACCGACTCCATCCGTTGACCAAAACCCCAAGGTCATTAACTGGAGCCAGCAAAGACATAGCCGCATCCGCTGGCTCGGGTCAGCCGGCTAAGTACGAGAAACTAGACTCAGCGGGGAATATGAAATGGAACACATGGGGATTTGTTTCCCCCACATCTTCCACCCATAGTACACACTTTTCCCACCCTTGGTAGTAGTTCTAATGACATTAACACCTCCATTGGGGGTATAAGGGTCCCTAACCACAATTCTAGGGTTTGGTGGCCCTCCATTAATGGTGACCAAGCTCCACCAACAACGATTGTCATTAATACTACATAGTAATGGAAAGGGGATGGGAAACCTACTTGAGATGGAAGGGTGTTGTTCCAAGGCTTGAGTTTCAAGCTTCTTCCAAGTTTTCCCTCAAGCTCCAAGCACACACACTACCTCCCACGATTTTAGGAAAAGAATAAATTAAACCTTGGGTCTCTACTTATAGACCCGAGGAGAGAGAAAGGGTGTCCTACGCTGATGAGCCCGCGACAGGTAGCTGGTTGGCTCATCCGTCGGTTTCCCCACTGGCAAGGCTTAAATACAGCCCTAGCATCAGCTGCTCGAACCCCATACACTGGAATGCATGATGAGCCCACCTACGGTCTACTAGTATACTCAAGGTCCGGATAGGAATCCCTTATTCAGGATTTGGATGTAACCATCGGGACCACGTCAGGTATGTCCTTTGTCGGTGTGGGAAGACCCGGCACGTTAGAAATCCAGATTGGTAGGGGATTTGGGTTTTACAAATCAGCATGGAGGTAAGTCAGGTGTTGGGTCATCTTTCATCGACTCCATCTTCACATTATCCTACCCCTATGCATATGCATACTCCCGCTTCATCCACTTCCCCACTCAATAAGCCATTCCCTAGACTGGGATGCCTCCATTATACGATGATAGAGTATATATGTGGGCTGCCAATGACTTTCAGAATCATCGAGCCCAAGTATGTCATGGGATACATAAGTGCTGCAATCAGATGATCATTATCAACACCGTCAGTGGTACGTGGCTCGTGTATTAGATGCACCATGAAACTCCATGTGGAATTGATGGATGAGAATTAAATGTAGTAAATGAATACTTTGATTGTTTTAATTACATAATTTTATGTTAGTATATATATTGCATGTTGATGTTGTTAATAATTACTTCTTTTTTTAGGGGGGGCTTAGTTTGCCAGTGTACAACAGCACTTACCCTTTAGTGTATGCTAGCAAACTTGGATCCACACCGCATAGTACCATTTTGGATGTTTTGGCTGTTTTTTTTTAAACTAATATAGGGAATGTGTTAAAAGGTTTATATATGCTACATAAAAAAAATAAGATAAAAAATATTTCAAGACCTCAAAACCTAAGTCTCAAGTTTTGAGCTGACCCAAGAAAAATCCCAGGTTTCGACTGAAACCTGGTAGAAACCCGAGACAATTTTTGGTTTCGAGGCTAGTCAAAACCAGCCTAGAAACTGAGACCTCGAGCTATGATCGGTACCAACATGATGTGATACCCCTTACAAGTAATGCACACTTCGTGATGCATTAATGTAAGATAAATGCACACTTAGTTTGCTAGTGTACAACAGCACTTACCCTTCAGTGTATGCTAGCAAACTTGGATCCACACCGCATAATACCATTTTGAATGTTTTTTTAAACTAATATAGGGAATGTGTTAAAAGGTTTATATATGCTACATAAAAAAAAATCAGACAAAAAAAAAATATTTCAAGACCTCAAAACCTAAGTTTCAAGTTTTGAGCTGACCCAAGAAAAATCCCAGGTTTCGACTGAAACCTGGTAGAAACCCGAGACAATTTTCGGTTTCGAGGCTAGTCCAAACCGGCCTAGAAACTGAGACCTCGAGCTATGATCAGTACCAACATGATGTGATACCCCTTACAAGTAATGCACACTTCGTGATGCATTAATGTAAGATAAATACTGCATTCTTGTTTCCCACTAGATCATTTGATTACTCTCACCTAACAATCTTATTTTTTTGTCTCAAATTGACAGAAGAAAAAGATATACAAAAATGCCATATTATAATTAAAGTTTACTTACAATGGCTTCTCAAAAAATTATATTCACAGAACTATTAGTAAATTTGATACTTCACTTGAAAAAACTAGAACAGAAAACATAAAATCATCTCAAGTGATAACAGGAAAAATGCTGCCAACAAAGAATCACTTGATATACTAGCGTATCACCACTAAATACTGCTTGAACAACCTAGACAAGGGTTGTTGTGCCTTGGTTTGTAAATCAAACTCGACAAAGTCTGACATATTTTAGTATCTAGACATTAATGTGTATGAAAGAGTACTAGTGTGGCTTTGGGAGATTGTATGCCTAATTAGGCTATTACTTTCTCCATTACTAGAGGGGGCAGAATTCATGTGACTTTCTATTGAATCAGAGAATGGGAGAGAGAGAGAGATATCTCTTCGTACTCCTACTTCTTATTTATAATGAAAGGTTACAATCCTATTGGGAATAAAAGAGAAGGGCAAAGAGTATTTGAATAATTAATAAAACACAAATGGCTTGCATACCCACTGAGACCATGGAGAGAGATCTCTTCTGCTTTAACGGAGTGTCTAAGTCTCCCATAACTTAGAGTTGGTCTATAGCAATAAATCCATTGTTGAGTAGCAAACACAACACAGTCCCCATTGATGACTGTGAATCCACAAACAACTGACTCTAACCCCATGGCTCAAACTCTAGTATTCAAAACCAAAGAGTACAATCCTATTAGGAATAAAAGAGCATAGCAGAAAGTAACTAGGAATTATGACACTCCCCCTAAAGTTGGTGCATATATATCATGCATCCCCAACTTGGACAGTATCATGTGAAAGGTTTCTCAGGTAAACCTTTAGTGACCAATTGATCCTCTGATCTGACGAAAGGGATCTGAACTTGACCACTTTCTCGCTTTTCTTTAATGAAATGATGATCTATCTCAACATGCTTAATCCTATCATGTTGCACTGGATCATGAGCAATGTTGACGGCTACTTTATTGTCACAAAACAAGATCATGAATTGAGGACATTGAACTTTCAAGTCCCTGAATAAACCTTCAGCCACAAGAGTTCACATATTCCCTGAGTCATAGCTCTGAATTCTACTTCTGCACTGGAATGGACCACCACATTCTGTTTCTTGCTACACCAAGTAACCAAATTTCCACCCACAAATGTACAGTATCCCGAAATATTTTCTATCTGAACTGCATGCCCAATCAACATCATTATAAGCCTCTCCTTTGAGATGATCATGTAGTGAGAGCAACATCCCTTTCCCTGGAACAAACTTTAGGTAATGTAGAATCCTATAGACTGCCGCCATATGTGTAGAATAGGGATCATGCATAAACTGACTCACCAAACTCATTGCAAATGCAATATCGGGCCTGGTATGTGACAGATAAATTAGTCTTCCAACCAACCGTTGGTACCTGCCTTTATCTGTAGGCGTTCCTTCCTTTTCCCATTAATGTAACCCAGTAGGCCTCTTGCAGAGATTGTCATATGTGTGGTTTTAGACCACATCAAATAGTTGGTCCCATCCAATTTAATTAGGTTAAGGGCAATAGCAGTGAATTCAATCTTAAAGGTCTTCATATTAGGATAAACAACTTCAGAGGAGTCATCCATGGGAATGATCACAACCCAAGAACAATCTGACTAATAAACTAGAGCAGAACAATTCAATCTCTGATAATATAGAAGCTTTACTTGAAGCCCAATGACAATTTCGTAATAAATCAAAACATCAAAATAACCCTTGATAAACAAATAGGACCCTAGGGTGAAACTGAAATCAAAATATTACCTCAAGGGCCAGTTACAAAGAAACAATAGAGCAAGGGGCTTTCTGTAACTTAAAAGAAACTGAACCTAATAAAAAAAAACTCCATCTTCAACCTTACTACATAACAGGAAGCGGTTGCAGGAGTTCGATGGCTGAAAGATACAAACTGTCCGATGGCACAAAGCCGAAGACCGCTAGAAATCAGTCGCAGGTAGCAGCGGAGAAGGTTGCAGTAGCAAGAGTGAAGGTTGCGGTAGCAAGAGTTTTCGATGGCAGTTACAAAAGTTCGATGGTGGTTGCAGGAGAGAAGGTCGTGGTATAAGGTTTGAGTGCAGGGGCGATGGGTTTGAGTTGCATGGTACGATGGGGCGGTAATAGGTTTGAGTGTAGGGCAATGGATTTGAGTTGCAGGGTACGATGGGGCGGTAATAGGTTTAAGTGCAGGGGCGATGGGTTTGAGTTGTAGAAACGATGGGTTGCAGGGTACGTACGATTAGAGTTACAGGGGTAATAGGAGCTCTAAACAAGTGGTATTAGGAAGTCGATGGTGGCGGAGGGCTAAATAGGTGGTGGTAGCAGTTTGAATGGGTTTGCAGGCTATGGCGGAGGTCCAAGGCTGTCGGCAGTGAGAGGCTAGCGGCAAGGGAAAAAAAAAAGGAGTGGTAGGCCTAAGTTGGCTCTGATACCATGTTGAATCAGAGAATGGGAGAGAGAGATATCTCTTCTCACCCCTACTTATTTATAATGAAAGATTACAATCCTACTGGGAATAAAAGAGCATAACAGAAGGTAATTAGGAGAGTAACTAGGAATTACGACACTTTCAAATCTTAGGGTGCTTTTCGTGATGGCACTTCAGTAATTAGATGGAATTAGGAGACTGTTGTGTAATACTCCCACCCAATAAACATTGCATGGACATCGATGTAAGGGGTGATCTTCTTTAACATTTGGAGGTTTTAATATTTTGAAAAACTCTCTAAAAAGAAGAGAAATGAGCATACATGAGATTGGTTTCCTTTCCTTCTTCTCTCTCTCTCTCTCTCCTTCATTCAATCTCATATTCACCTCTCAATATAGAAACAATAAAGCAAATACTTTGTTTCCTTTTCATGGTTTCATTATTATAGTCAGAATTTACTAAGCTCCATAATCAACCTGTCAAGATCATGGTTGGAGGTGCCAATCGAACCAGTAGTTTCGACCGGCACAACTCAGTTTCGACCAAGGTCGAGACGAAACCTTAGGTTGGTACAGAAAAGTACCAGGTTTCAATCGAAACCATGTCCAACTTGACCTGGTTTCAACTTGGTTCTGGTCCACCTAGCCTTATAAAAGTCTGGGTTTTGGTCGAAACCTATCTATTTCAACAGGTTTCGACCCAAGCTCGACCAGGTTTTAACTCCAAAGGCATAAACAGTACACAAGAACAACATATATTAGGCAGTACTTATTTATGACAAAAAAAAAACAAAGTATATACTTAATTAGGTAATACTTATTTATGATTCAAGCAATCTCGGATTTGTTGGAAAACTGATTATGTTAGCTTTGCAAATGTAACAAAACCACACAAACTATAATATCAAACTAGAAAAATAATAAAGATGAAGAAGAAGAGAATTGAGAAGATAAGAAAAGGAGAGGAGAAGATCACGAGACCAGCACAAAACTAGTGTCGAAATCAGTGTAGTGTGCCTCATTTCCATCTACTTGTATTTCTAGGCAAAACTAAATCCATTACAAAAGGAAAGTCTCCATAAACAAAAGAGACCGAAATAAGAAAGAAAATAACATAAATATGGAAACAAAAATAAAAGATAAAAGGAAAGAAAAACCAGCAGCTAGTGTCGCTGGTAGTAATTAGCGCCAGCGACATTAGCTTGCTCCTCGAGATAGGCCCTATGGACCTGGTTCCTTTGGGCCTCGTTAACACCCTCCCTCAAGCTTTGAATATACAAATCACCCAATCCAAACTTGTAACAGTTTAACCAATACGTTGGTCCAAACAAAGGCTTCGTAGGAATATCAGCAAGTTGATTTGAAGAAGAAACAAATGGAGTAACTACTATCTTCTTCATGACTGAATCTCGAACAAAATAACAATCAATCTTTATGTGTTTGGTACGCTCATGGAAGACTAGATTACTAGCCATATAAATGGCAGCTTGATTGTCACACATCAAGGATATAGGTCTAACGACAGGAAATCCAAGTTCTTGTAGAAGAGTCTTCAACCATAACAATTCAGTAGTAGTATGTGCCATAATACGATATCCAGTTTCAGCACTGGACTTGGATATAATAGTTTGCTTCTTACTCCGCCAAGTAACCAGATTACCTCCAATAAAAGTACAATATCCAGTGGTGGAATGTCTATCACCATCAGCTCCTATCCAATCAGAATCAAAATAACCAACAATGTCAAGATGCCGACACCGATGTCGATGATAAATAAGACCAGTTCCAGGAGATTTCTTGAGGTACTGCAATATGCTATAGGTTGCTTCCCAATGAGCAACTTTAGGAACATGTATAAACTAACTAACAACCCCAACAGCAAAAGAAATATCAGGCTGAGTTACAGTTTGATAAATCAATTTTCCAACCAAGCGTCTGTATTGATGAATGTCAGAATAGTCAGGATTATTACAAGTTTCAAGCTTCTGATGTGGGTCCATTGGTGTATCAACTGGTTTGGCTCCAAGGACTCAGGATTCAGAAAGTAAATCAAGCACATACTTTCTTTGAGACAGACTAATGCTTTTACTACTGCGAACCACTTCAATCCCCAAAAAGTAATAAAGAAGACCTAAGTCTTTCATCTGAAAGTGAGTGTTCAAATAAGATTTGAGTTCAGCAATGTCTGTCTTATCATTCTCCGTAATAATAATATCATCAACATAAACAGCAATAATAGTGACATGAGAGGAGCGACGTCGTTCAAAAATGGAATGATCAGAGTAACACGTAACAAAGCCAAAAATCTATAATAACAGTGCTGAACTTATCAAACCATGCACGAGGAGATTGTTTTAGTCCATAAATTGCCTTAAACAATTTGCACACCTTAGTTGAGTTCCCTCCCTGAACAACATACCTTGGAGGTTAGTCCATGTATACTTTGGTGGCAAAGGAGGTTAAAGCAATACAGTTTGTCAAGCCCTCTTTGCTACAAGATCTTAATTCAGTCCAAACCCAATTTTTACAAACAAGAGTAATTGAAATTGAACAAATAATTCTACAACTTCAGATCCGTCAGTAAGAATGCTTCAAAATTTGGGATCCTTGATCCTTAGTATATGAGGAGCAATATCCCAGAAGATGAGTTTGATCCAACGGGTGGGATCAAAACCAATCTTGCCCGTAGGTCTCAAACAGATATTTTAACAAACCAGAATTATAAAATTATGGAAAAACTCACAAATCTTGAGATTCAGCCGTTGGAAGGCCTTCAAACTTAGAGGGAAAGTACTCTAGGATGTGCTTGATAACATACCCAAATTTGAAGGTGATCCAACCATGGATGAAGAAGTTATGAAGTTTCGAAAAACCACTATTATCTAAAAACGAGAATAAACAAAATAGGAATTTCGGTTGAATCTCACAACCAGTGAGACTCAACCAGAATTTAATATTAAACTCTGGCCAACTCTCTCTCGCTTATTTATAACTTCTAAAAGGTTACAATAGAATAGAAAAGTTTCAAAACTGAAAAATAGGAAACTAAAATTCCTTTGTAAAGTAGGACGGTTCTAAAGGAAAAATAAGAAAGTTTCCAAAACTAGAAAATAAGTAAGTTTCGAAATCTTAGTCTCCAAGTAATTGAGATTTCTAACTAGCTAGCCTATTATTTTAGGAAACTAAAACAATGGAAATAACTGAAGCTATATTTTAGGAAACTAGTCAAACAAAAGAATCCTAACTTCAACTAATTGCTGGCGGCACATCTAGAGTTGACTAGACTGGTTTTTAACCAGGACTGATTTGACCCAATGGACCAGGCCCAGGCCCAGGCCCATTTGGTTGTTGCTAGCAGCCTTTTAAATCCTATCTGATCTGCTTCTGCATCATACTTCCTCGTGTAGGTCACTATACAAGAAGGCATTCATTACATTCATCTGATAAAGAGGCCAATCAAGGTTCACTGCCAAAGAAATAATACACAAACAGAATTAAGACGAGCAACAGGGTAGAACGTCTCAAAATAATCCACCCCATATGTCTGAGTGAATCCTTTGGCAACCAGGTGAGCCTTTAGTCTGTCAACAGTACCGTCAGAATTATGCTTTACTGTATAAACTCATCTGCAACCAACCACTGAATGACCTTAAGGAAGATCCACAAGAGTCTAAGTTTGTCGTGCCAATAAAGCATCCATCTCAGCGTCCATAGCTACTTTCCACCCTGGATGGGACAAGGTTTGGGAAAGGATAGTAGGAACAGTAGTAGTAGATAAAGAGTGAACCAAATTTCGGTGACAACGAGGGAGCTGATCAGTAGAAACAAAATTTTCAATAGGGTCAGTAACCAAAGAACACTGAGTACAAGTACGAGTACCTTTACGAAGAGCAATAGGAAGATCAAGAGACCTCAGGATCAGGTGATGTAGTAGTCGTCGGTGGCGCAGCTGGTGTAATACTTGTTGGAGTCACTTTAGAACGCCATTGATATACCTGTAGGGGAGGTGGTGGGTCATCAGATGGAGAAGATGCATCAGAGGGAAGAGAATCATCATATGGGACTAAATGGATTGGTGGTTCAGATGGAGGTAAAGGAGTCGGCACCAAGAGTTGATAATATGGCTTGTCTTCGAAAAAGGTAACATCAGGACTGACAGTGGCGTTTGGTAGTAGGATCAAAACCCCTACACCATTTCTGAGTACGGGAATAACCAAGAAAGATACACTTTAGAGAACGGGGGAAAAGTTTGCCCAATTTAAGATGCATAATATGCACAAAGCACGTACTACCAAAAACTCTAGAATAAACAGGAAATAAAAGAGTGTCAAGATAAAGAAGATGAAATGGAATTTTGTCATGTAAAACAGAAGATGGCATACGGTTTATCAGAAAACAAGTTGTCAAGACAGCATCACACCAATAAAACTGTGGAGCATTCATATGAAACAATAAGGACCTGGCAATATCCAGAAGATGCCTATTTTTGCGTTCAGCAACCCCATTTTGTTGAGGGGTATAGGCACAACTGGTATGATGAATTATATCGTTATCAAAACAAAAATCAGAAACAGCATTTTGAACATATTCAAGAGCATTATCTGTTCTTAACCCTTTAACTGGAACTCCAAACTGAGTAAGAATTTATTTATGAAACCTTTTGAAAATAGAAAGAAACTCAGAACGGTCTTTTATTAAATAAAGCCAAGTCATCCTGGAGAAATCGTCCGCAAAGATTACAAAATAAGATAAACCTAATCTATTTAGTACACGACAAGGACCCCAAATATCAAAATGTACTAAAGAAAAGGGAGTAGATTTCCTAGGAGTAGAACTAGTAGGGAAAGACGAACGATGATATTTTTCTAATTCATAGGCCTCACATTGTAGTGTAGTGAGAGACTTGCAACTAGGAATAAGAACTTTCAACTTAGACAAAGACAAATAACCAAGCCGTTAATGCCATTGAAGAGGGGTAGTAGTAGTAGAAGTAGTTACAGCAATAGGTAAACATTCAGTAGGCTCCAAGTAGTACAGACCAGCACGCTCACATCCGCCACCAATCATCTCCTTGGTCCTGATATCCTGAAAGGTACACAGGAGGGATAAAAAAGGTAACAACACAATTAAGAGATTTAGTTAGTTCACTAATAGATTAAGAGAAAAATTAAATATACGTAGGACTGAGGGTAAAGACAGAGACTGGTTAAAGGAGACATGATCATGCTGAGAGGCAGTAGTGGCAGACCCATCAGCAAGGTAAATAGAAATAGGCTTATTGGTTTCATAAAGAGATGAAAAGACAGAGGACTCACCCGTCATGTGATAGGTGGCACCCGAATCAATGATCTATGGGTGAGAGGATGTATAGAAAAGAAGGGCAGATGTACCTGTACGAGCCAAAGTAGTCGTAAAAGAAGGACCAATAGTCTCAAGGTGTTGAACCCTTCGAAGAAGGGCCTCATACTAATCAGAAGATAGAGCAAGTGTAGATGGTGGAACCAAGGCAGCCGGGGATGCATCATTAATGATAACAATATTTACCAAATTATCTGCCCATTCAGGATGACCAAACTTATCCCAACAGGTATCAACAGTGTGGTTGGGTTTGTTGCAGTAAGTACAAAAACAAGCAGACTTATCAACTAAAGAACAGCCAAAACCATAACCATGACCACGACCCCTAGAAGTAGAACCCCGACCACGGCTAGCAAACAAGGCAGTTGTATCTTTTGTGGAAGTGTCAGTCTGGGGAACCAAAAGTTGGAGACGAAAAAAGGTCTCACTTAGGGTAAGTATTGAAGCACCAGCAAGCAGCTGACTCTTCACAGCTTGATACTCGGGAGACAGTCCAGCTAGAAACTTCGCAACATAAAATTCAAATTGTTGGGTCTTTAATTTATTGATATCAGTGGTAAGGGGGTTCATAGCCTGGATCTCTTCAATAAGGCCTTTAAAGCCTCCATAATAGTCAGTCAAAGATTTGTCAACAATAGAGTAGGTGAACATCCTCTAATAGAGGTCATAGATTCTAGAAACATTCTTATCTTAGCCATAGGTCTCTTTTAGATCATCCCAGATGGCTTTGGTAATATTGTGAAACATTACAGTAGGCAAGATGGAAACATCAATACTGTTCCATAACCAAGTTTGAACTAAAGAATTATCACAAAACCAAGTATCATAAACTTTAACAAACTCGGGATCTTTTAACATCACTAACAGGAGCATCCTTAGAAAGACACTTAATTTTGTCCTTAGACAAGATGTAGGCCTTGATAGCCTAAGCCCATAAGAGGTAGTTAGAAACCCCTTTTAATTTCACCGTGATGATCTGAACCTCCGTAGGCTTGTAATCTGTCATCTTGAAAAATAATAACTAGTAACCAACACAACTAAGTAATGTAAAGAGTTATTGTTCTTCTTTCATCCGGTTCCGCCAACTGAGAGGCCAAGGAAATAAGGCTTAAAGAGAAGCAAATGATAATGGAGGTAGTAGGGTTACACAATATATATATATATATATATATATATATATATATATATATATATATATATATATATATATATATATATATATATATATATATATATATCTTTGCACAAATAAATTCTCAGTTCAGCCAACCGAGTGGTCAAAGGAATGATGGCTCAAGAGGGGTGGCGTTAGGATAATAGGTAGTAAAAAAAAGTTTTTTAATTAATGCTTACCACATTGGCAGTAAGAAGATGATCAAGAAGTTACCAATCACACATAAACAGAATAGTAGTAAGTACAGCAGATCTTGATCATCTAGTAGCACCAAGTATGAGGAATTGTCCATACGTAAGATCATAATTATTGATACGGGCCTTTTCCACATAAAAAGGGAATCTTTTGTTACAATAGAACCAGAAGTGATGTGGATTACGTGACTGACAGATAAGCCGACGTTAATAGCAGGTCTTAGAGTAAAAATATCAAAGGCCTATCAAACCAAGTTTTGATGATAGCCAAGATCTAATGCTCTGACACCATGTAACAAAACCACACAAACTATAATATCAAATCAGAAAAATAATAAAGAGGAAGAAGAAGAAAATTGAGAAGATGAGAAAAGGAGAGGAGAAGATCACGAAACCAGCAGAAAACTGGTGTCGAAATCAGTGTAGTGTGCCTCTCTCCATCTACTTGTATTTATAGGCAAAACTGAATCCATTACAAAAGGAAAGTCTCCATAAACAAAAGATATTGAAATAAGAAAGAAAATAACATAAATATGGAAACAAAAATAAAGGATAAAAGGAAAGAAAGACCAGCAGCTAGTGTTGCTGGCGCTAATTACCGCCAACGACATTGGTTTGCTCCTCGAGATGGGCCCTATGGGCCTGATTCCTTTGGGCCTCATTAATAGCAACAAATTCGAGATTGCTTAAATTAGAGTTATATTAAAGGAGTTATGCTCCGGTCAAACCTTGTTAAAAGTACGCGAATGCTATTTAAAGTCACCCTAGATAAAAATATTTTTTTTGACATCAAAGTAGGAGATTATTTTGGCACTCTTGATTTTTAGTGATTTTTTACTATAATAAGATTTATGAAATTTTTAAATTGGGGTAAAATCCTAGCATTTGGAAGTTGAAAATCGCCCCCGCACCCCAAAAACCGGTGTTTGTTGTTGAACTGGAAAGTTGATTTCTTATACCTTTGGAATTTGAATTTTAGACTATTTTATTGGATTTAAATGGGGATGTTTGCTTATTTATGAATAATATCTTAAGTAAATGAAATATAAAATTAAAGAATCATTTACTTAAATGATAGTATTTCATAAATAAGGGATGCCTGCTTAACTCTGGCAAAATCTCAGGTCTCAGTATACAATAGCAAACTTGGGTCCACGCATGTTATTATTTTGAATGTTTTTTTTTCAAACTAACATGTGAAATAGGTATAAAAATGTTGAAATAGGCTACACAAAAAAAAATTCAGATAAAAAAAAGTTTGGGCCTCGAAACCATGGTTTCAAGGTTTTTTGGGAAAAATCGCAAGACTACTCAGTATAAAGGCTGGTCGAAACCGGCACCTTAAACCTTGGTCATGATTCGCTTGTTGGTAATTCAGTCTATGGCCAACAAATGACCCCCGGACTTCATCCTTCTCAGAATTGTTGCCCACAAATTCACTGGCAACAAATTCTATTGAGCACAATAACAAAACTGCCAAACCTATAGAATCTACCATCTTCGAGAAAAATAGGTGTAACATACCTACATCTCACCCTAAAGGAAAAAAAGCAGCTTGCACGGCCCAAAATAGAATGAGTACTTAAAAATGTTGTCAAATGATGAAAACACATCAAATTTCAATAGCCAATCCACTGAGCTAGCCAGCAACATAATAACAGAAAATAGCTTAGTTATGGGCAATAAATGAAAAGCTAGCATACTTTGATATATGGGAACGGTCAATTTGCAATATGTCAACGCCTCTCTCCAAACTTTCAGTTCCATCAAAATCTGAATGGATTAACAGTATCAAGCAATAAAGTCAGTATTATCCAAATAAAAGACAAATTCAAAACATAATCACCAGTAAAAGGTTTCCTTATTATAGCACCAACAGAGAAATACAGTACAACAAGTATCAAAAGAGGGGGAGTTAGAGAGGGGGGGGTTAACATACAAAGCATCCAGTAGTTTTACTTTTATCAAATTTCAATTATAACAAAAAATGATATTTTAAAAGAAGGGAAAAGAGAGAGAGAGAGAGAGAGAGAGATCAAAGGGGGATAAATAACTAGTGGCACCTTCAAGAGGGTTTCTCGAGTCCGCATCAAAGTGAGTGACAGTGAATGACACAATTTCAGTTGGAGTTTCTCAATCATCTTATACATAGCACGGGCTTCCAGATAATCTGATTTCTGTCAAAGGATCAATATCTTGTTGTGGACAATTTTTTTCAAGATAAATTCTGTTTTTACATCACATAGAAGTTCAGTAAAGCATAAATCCACTTAAATTATGTGAATGACATTTCTACATGACCTAAAATCTTAACAATAATAATCAAATATAATTGATGCCCAAATGTTCCATGGGAATCTGATCATTCAGACAAGAAAAAATCTTTTTTTTTTACTCCGATTTCTTGGTCTGAGGATACTACCAGAGCATAGAGATGTTGTAGCCTTGTCTGAAAGTAATTTTACTTCACTAGTGATCTGCTTTATCTCTTCCTTTTTCCTAACTAGTCCACATTGTTGACATCTGAACGCATTGTCATCTGCATGATTGGCACAGTTGAAGATAAGCAACAGAAACTTACCAACAAAGAGGTAAAAAATGGATGAACAAGGTACTTCAACACTGTTAATCATAACCTGAATAATGGAGCAAGAAACCATTGCACTTATCATCTTTGCATCTATATCCATCCAGAATTGCACTTTCTTGAATGTCATCATCGAAGCCCTTTGATAAAGCAGCAGCTAATTAAATCCCAAAAATCTGAGAGGAGGCTCAAGTACTAAAGTATAAAAGACTACAGGATCATAATAAAAGGGTTTTAAGAAATCAATCAAAACAGTACCAGTTTCATGCAACGGGAACATGTGCATTTGAAAAGATATTGCTCTTTGAGAGTCTTAAGTCGGGTTGCAGTACTTCCAGCAGTTTCTATGTAACTTATCAACACCTTACAAAACAAAAACCACATCAAAACACTATACAAAAACTCTCAAAACTTGCTAATTCCAATTGTTGGGGGAAGAGAGAGGGGGGGTTCGAAATGGTCTAATAGAAACTGAGGGAACATACCTCTGAACCTTTGAGTATAGGCTCCATGGCACGAACTACTGCTACCTTCCCTTCAAATACCAAAACCGAATTGGGCGAGCAGCTACAACACGATGAACACAGACCAGTTAACAACATTAGAGATTCAGAATGAGATATTAACAATGTTAAAGGGGGGAAAGTTTACCTGTGGTTAATTATAGAAATTACAGGATACAATCCTGTCCCCAGTGGTCTCAGTTCATTGTCACAGATTGTATGGGCATTGCATGCAAACTGCATTTTTGTGTGTGTGTGTGTGTGTGTGTGTGTGTGTGTGGTGGAGGGGGGGGTGTTTGAAGGTGTTAGATAAGAGACATTAACATTTTAAGTAGAGATATACCTTATTGAAAATATCTTTGCTATGTGTGATTAACAGAACTTGTATTCCACAGATAGAATTTCGGAAGAAACACAATGGCATTAAGATGTACTTAAACAGTTTACCCTGGAAAAATTTTCTGCAATCTCTTTTATGTTGATATCAGGCCACTGAAGTATCAAGTTGACAAGGTTAGCCATCTGTGCATATAGCACTAGCTGGTTCTCATCAATATTGGACATGTCTTGAAGAAAGTCAATGGTCAATCAAACATCCAGCACAAGGAATTTAGAAGACAAAACAAAAGGGCAGAAAGTAATACAGAGCAAGCACACTAATGATCAAAAGATGAAAATGAATTAGGACAAAAAGAGGATACGAGACACCAGTGCCTCCACCAAGTTGTAGTTATCTATAGCAGTCTTTGGAATGACCTGAAGTAAAAAAATATTAAATGTTTCACTACACAGAATGCAGGTTGATTTATTGCCACATAAGCTATTTCTGGAAATGAAATTTAAAAAATAAATAAAATCTATACATAATAAACAGAATTGTTTTGCAATGAACGACTACTTTTGGATATTTATTTGAAGGGAAGAATAATGTTTTCTCCCGTGGTTTGCCGACAAATGCCCTCAAACTTTTCAGATTAATACAAATACCTTCCCTACAAGCACTATTAAAATACAACTAAACCCATGTTGTTAGGTATATTCCATTAGATACTAATGGTGAGAGGCCAATATTATTATAATGACCAAACTAACCCATTACAATGGTGAAGTACCTGTTTCACCCTTATTGAAAAAGGGAATCTCACCAGCTGCTCCTCGTTCACCGCTGCAGCTGACTTCGAAGGTTTCGGCAACATTTGTTCTTCAACTTCCAATCTGGTTTTCCATATTGGTGGCGGTGAAACTAACCTTAGGTTCTTCTCTCCCCGAGCAAGGTGTTGATAATCTTGTTGACAGCAGCGATCTCTAACCATCTGGATTTTATCTCATCTATTGAGAGGGTTTGCGGTTGATTTGGATTTCAATTTTGATTCTTATGGTGATGAGGACATCGTTTCAATAGTCCATTAGTTTTAGGACCCTTTTTATTTCAGTAGTCCATTAGTTTTAGGACTCTTTTATTTATTTTATTTCTGTTATGGTGGACCCCACACACCCCTTAGATGTGGGCTCTAGTTCTTTTATTCTGTTAGAGTTGTGGGTCCCAGTTGTGGGCCCCTTCCTTTTTGACGTTGGTTAAATTCAGTTATTGAGTTAGCATATTATTCTGTTTGTTTTTATTAGTCTTTAGAGTTATACTCTAATTAGGTTTGTAAGCCTTATAAAAGACCCTTTTTTACTAATGAGAAAATCAGATGATGACTATTGATTACAGAAGAAAAAAAAAAAAAAAAAGCTCTCGTGCTCTCTCTCTTTCTCATCTCTCTCTTCTCTCTTTGCAGGTACGAAAACATCCCAACCCCCTTATCTCTCTCTCAGTTCTCTCTCTTTCTCTTGCAGATACGCAAGCACTCCCAGCCCCCTATCTCTCTTTCGGCTTCTCTTCTCAATCTCAGGTACGTCACTTCCCTCCCCCTGAATCTGTGGACAGATTCATTCCCTTCTCTTTTGCTGTTTTGGTTACTGGTTGTTAAGAAATTGACCCAAGAATCCCTGCTGTAACTCTGACAGCACATAAACCCTTAGTTCTTTTAGTGTTTTCTTTATACCCACCCCTTTTGTTAACCATTATCATAGTACAACCTGCTGTTGGGTTGTTTTTGTTTCTCTAGTACATTAAGATTAATTGCAACTCTACTCTACATTAATTCTGCCATCATGACTGCCATTGTTAGTACTTCCTAACACAGACAGCCACCTTGAAAGCATCCTTGCAATTAATCCTTTACTATTACTATTGTTTATGGTTCGTAATCAACTCTTTGACATTGATAAGTTACTATTTTGCATGTCTAAAGGTTTATTTAGTTCCTAGGCATTTAATCTTGTTAGTTTAGGAGTTTTGAAATCTTTTACACGTTAGTACTTCTTAACCTATGGTTTATTATGAACATGACATGAAACCTAATTGACTATTGCTTAGTTAATCATTTTACTTGGCTTTATGTTATTCTTTACTTGTGGTTACCATGAAACTAATCTCGTAAGCATGTCATGTGCTGCCCATAACAATCCCTGCCCATTAGTTAGTTATTTCAGTAACCTTTGTGTTAGTTCGTCGTATTAGAGTAGGTTAAACTAGAGACCCTAGGATAGCCTATATCAGTTTGGTATTAGAGCTTAGGCTAGAGTGTCAGTTAGGTGTTGATTAGGAGTCCCCCATAGTGTGAACACTTCTATGTCTACTAGGAGTGGTAAAAATTACAACAACATGTCGAATCCCCCAAACACCCCTAGATCATCCAAACAAGTGGACAGGTTAATTCAACAACAAGAGGTAACAATAAAAGCTCTCCTAGAGGCTCATGAGGCATTAAAAACCAACCAAGCAGAATTGACTGCCAATAGGGCTGACCGAGAGAATCAAAACACCAGCATTAACACTCTTAACCAAAGTGTCCAGAACACCACCAATAGGCTTCTACCCTTGAGGCAACTACGCGAAACCCTAATGGACAGCAAGGTCAAGATGACCAAGATGCTAGACCTAGAGTGAACAACCCCAACCCTATTCCAGAAAACCCTAGGAATGATAGACATCATGATTATATTGACGACCATAATAGGGTAGATGACAATTTCTACGGTCAAAGCCACGGTAGGAATAGAAGAGGATTTAGAGGTCGAGGATACCGAGGTTAGAGACACCAATCTCCTCTCGGATACGATGATGACTATGGACATCGAGATAGAGGAGTGGATGTTAGGAGAATGATCAAAGTAGATGTTCTAGAATATGATGGACAAATAGATGCCAAGATTCTTCTAGGCTTGATCAATCGAATGGATAAGTACTTCGAATTTTATGAGCTGTTTGAAAAACTTAAGTTTAGGTTCGCAAAGATGAAGCTCGCTGGAGCTGCTCAGGATTTTTGGATTGAGTTAAAGTATCAAGAAGAAAACCTAGGACACGAGCCTATCTCAACTTGGCGTGAGATGTAGGAGAGGCTCAAGCAGGAATTTCTACCTCTCACCTATAGGCACCAACTTCTTAAAGACATGCATAACCTGTAGCAAGGTAAGATGTCTGTAACTGAGTACATGGCTAAATTTAACAAATTGAAAATCCGAAGCCAGACTCGAGAGGATGTCGATCAAACATTAGTTAGGTTCCTTACGAGATTAAATCATGATATCCAGTTATGCCTAGCATCTCACCTAATTAGAAACGTCCCTCAAGCCTTCTATATAGCACTGGACTTAGAAAGGACTATGAAGTTCACACCACAAAAGAAAAGCAGATTCCCATCTGGAGAGTCAAACTTCCAAAAGCTACTTCCAAATACCTCTACCCCTAACCCTCTATGTCCACTTGACAATAAGGGTAAAGGCCTTTAGGGAAAAGCGCCCAAAAAGAGTGGCCAAGCACAGTGTTTCAAATGTAAAGGTTATAGTCATTTCGCCAGGGAGTGCCCAAACCGAAATTTGTATATGGGTGAATTAGGGTTTGAAGAGCCTACTCAAGAGGATACCCAAGAAGGTGAGTACGAGGAGCATAAGTTTGTTGATACTATCTCGGATGAGGATGATGAAATTGTAGATGTCTCTAGGCTAGGAGTTGTCTGTTGTATTGTGTCACACCCCAAGAATAGTCATGAGATCATTTCGGATGAGGATGATATAATAGATATCTCTAGGCTAAGAGTGGCCCGTTGTATGAAGTCACAACCCAAGAATAGTGATGACTGGCGGCGCACCAATATCTTCATTACTTACATCTATCATCAGGGTAAGAATTTCCATGTCGTCATTGATAGTGGTAGTTGCATGAATCTAGAATCCCAAAATGCTGTAAAGAAATTGGGGCTTAAACCAAAAGCACATCTGAAGCCTGACAAGGTTGCATGGGTTGACCAATCTACAATTCCCGTCACCTTAAGGTGTTTAGTCCCCTTGCACTTTACAGGATACGAGGATAGAGTGGTGTAATGTCTTAGAGATGGACGTTGCTCATATAATCGTTAGTAGACCTTGGATATATGACCGAGATGTTACCAATTTTGGGAAGGCTAACATTTGTGTCTTTGAGTTTAAAGGAAAGAAAATCAAATTGTTTCTTAGTCCCCCAAAGGAGATAAAAGCCCTAGAACATAAAGGGAGCACATCCAAGAACACCCCTTCGAAAATACTCAACATCATGAATTCAAAACAGTTTGAAAAAGAGTGTAAGGACACCGGGTATACATGCACTGTAGCCATACAAGCTAACAAAAAACTGCCCAACCCATTTGTTGAGGCTCCTAAAGAAGTACAACCCCTGCTGAAAGAGTTTGAGCAGTTGTTTCCTGAGGAACTACCTGAACTACTACCTATGTGTGACATTCAACATGTTATCAACTTGGTTCCAGGGTGTTGCCAAACTTACCCCATTATAGGATGAATCCCTAGGAACATGCTGAACTTAAACAACAAGTAGATGAGCTACTTGAGAAGGGTTTCATTAAAGAGAGTCTTAGCCCCTGTGGGGTACTTGCTATACTTACGCTCAAGCAAGATGGAACTTGGCGTATGTGTGTTGACAGCAGAGCCATCAACAAAATCACCGTTAAGTATAGGTTTCCTATACCTAGACTTGATGACATGCTAGACATGATAGCTGGAGTATCTTTTTTTATTAGAGCAGCACAACAGATTGAATCTCTTTTTTTTCCCTCATCCTTCTTTCCATCACATGTTAGTATTAGATCATATATTCTAGGAGTATCTTTCTACCCTTTATCTCTTCTACAACTCCCATCAATCACCCATTTCTCTCTCTCTCAATCAACCTCATCCATTTGAAATTTAAGTTAATTAATTTCTGAATCTCGTCCTGGAAATTAATTATGAAATCTGAAATTATCTTCTTAAATTCTGGCCATTAGATCTGAGATCAACTTCGAGCAATCTCAGCTGTTAGATCTGATTGGTAGATCTAGGCAATTTCAGCCCTTGAAACAAAATCTTGGATATTGGCCCATCAGGCCATCACCTGCAGATTGCTCATGGTTGTTTTACATCATTATCAGAGAAGGAAAATAATGTACAGGTATTGCAATCAAACCATCTGTACTTTCTATAAAAGCATGAGAAAAATAAATGCGGGAAGCAGAAATTTCTCCAACAGGAAACAGCATCCTTCTGAGCACTTCTCAAAACACAAACCAACTCTTGAGAAACCTCCAGCACTAAGATCCATTCCAAAAAGAAAGACTCAATGTTCAACAACCACTGATACCAACACCGGAGATGGAAATGAAGGTCATGCATAGAAAATCCAAACATAAGAACCAATCAGAAACAACCACGAAACATAAACCTCCAACAGAGGAACAATGAAAAAACCACAGATGATTCTAACCCAAAACAAACCAAAATCAAAATCCACTTAATCTTCTTCTATTTCTTGAAATAGGTAGGTTCCGTCCTAAGACCCTTGAAGGAATTCAGATCAGGCCTTGATAATTGTCCATATCTCCTTCTCAACATTTTGGCCGTCCCAAACTAGAGGGCTAGAAAGATACTTGCAATCACAGGATCTCCCAAAACAGAGAAAACGAAGCAATGAAACAATTCAAGGAGAAATTTTACAGCAGAAAATCGAATAATCAGACAAGCCAGATATTCAAGTGCTCTACTCTAATATTACTAACAGCCTACAGAAGATTTCCGATATCCGAGATCAAGACACTAGTGCATGGACATAGTCCTAGTGACACTAGGAGAAAAAAAACGCAGGGTGGACAGAATTTATATACTAGCTAATCGAACTCAAAAGATTTAGGATATAATTCAGTAGAACACACAAACAGGACTTTAGATGGAAAATTTAAAGCCATATAGACCAGTATCAATGAAGTTAATGACTGGAAGAAACAAACTACAACTGGAATAAAAACAGGGGTGCCTCAGACTATGATAGATGATGGAAAACTGACCCGTAAAATGGAAGAATAAAGAAAGGTAAAGAGGAGAGATAGAAGCACGAATCCACTTGCAAGCACCTTTGGAATGTAAGCAGAACACTACAAATCATCACAGCAGAAATATTGGAGGTAAAAAACTGGTTTCCAAAGCTCATTAAATTGGGTGAAGGGGGTGATGGGTTCTGGCCATAAGCCTGTATATAATTATAACCTTGATTCTGAACAGAATCAGACATGAATTGAACTCTTCAAGACTTTTCCCAAACTAAGATTGTCAAAATGTGGTTTCTGTCCCTTCAACTACTCTGAAGGCCACTCCTTTGCTTCCTTCAGCATTTGTGCTGATTGAATCACCTTTTTCACATTTGAGAAAGGATCTGGGAATATGTTCATGATGTAGAGAAGTGAATAAAGAAGTAATAAAATCACCAGATGGAAGGAATGATGAAGCACTGCAGCTTCAGTTACAGATTCAGAGGAACGTGTTCTAGTTGGAGATGCTGGTAAAGGCTTTCAGACTTCTGATGTTAAGGGAGATCAAGTTTCAGTGATAGGAGCTATTGGTTTTGTCTGAGAATAATGCTCTGTTGCAAGCATTTAGGATCAACACTAGCAACGGTTGTATCCTCAACATCAGATAGAGAGGGAGGTATCAGCATTCTCTGCAGATGTGAGGACTTTTTTATCCTCATGCAAATGTCTCGTTATCAGTAGATAGTAGATACAGCAGTTTAGTGTTCTGTGAAGGTAAGCCAACTTTTTTAGTTTTATGTTCCAGCGGGAGAGAATATGTGGTTTTTAAGAGGATTAGAGATAACAATCAGAATTAGTCAATACGCCTGATAGAAGGCCTTGGCTAGGCAATCAGACTTCGTAGACTACTGGAAATTCTTTTGGGGTTGAACTTTTGATGAGGGGGCCATGATGCAGTATCAAAGAAGTAGAGAACATAGCACCTGCATTTGTATGGCTTTTCCTAGCCATGCATATGCTGTTTCTATGCTTATTTAGGAATCTTCTCCTTAATCTGATCGTGGGTTAGACATTTAGGAGTTAAGTTTGGTGTTTCGATTAGAGATTGGAGTCTGGTATCAAGTTGTCTTTTCTTTTCAGTTTCAGTTTATGATTGTTTCTGTAAATCCTAGTTGGAATAGGATTCATTCTAAATGGCCAACAGATTGTTCAAGTCATCAAAAATAATATATTTACTCATCTATGAAAACCATAACAGAAATCACATCTTTACTCCAAAAAAATGAAGGGGTAGGAATTCTAGATCTACCCCCCTCCCCCCTCCCTTCTCATTTTATCTGCAGCACCGATGAGGATCCGGCAGATCTAGCTGTTACTGTAATCAACCAGCACAAACCCATAAGGATCATTCTGTCCCATACTGTATTAGATGGAAGATGGAACATTAAATTTTCTGCCACATTTTGATTTCTCAAGATATATGGAATTGCTTCTTATCCTTATTGGATTCTCTTACGTTGACTTCCACAGACTGACCTTGACCTTTTTCTATGAAATTGGAAGATGCTAGCTTTTGTAATTTGCCACAGCATATGGAAATGACAAGCCTAGAGCTTTCTGGAATGAATTAGGCCCCCGAAGTCATTAATATTGAGGAAGTTAGGAAGTAGCTTTGTCTTAATAGTACCAACCAAAAGAGTTTTAAGGTGGTCTTCCAGTTCTTCTAATTGTGGAGGTTATGCCATTAAGGGCTGTTGCTTCTTATTAATGCTAGGCTGCTAGCATTATTCCCTATTTATTTGTAATGCAGAGAAGGGATTAAAAAGGAAAACAAAAAAGAATCGGAGCCATTATCCCTAATTTTATGCTGCTCCAATGAAACAAAGCAGGACAAAAATTTCCACTAAGATTTATACGTTTTGCTTTGCCAACAAGGCAACCAAAGTTTATCATCCCAATTTTAATTTACCATCAAGATGATATATCATCCCAGAGAAGCGTATTCTGACAATAGATTCACTCTCTTATGCGGTAAAAAACATGAAAAAGAGCTGATTATACTAAAGAATAATTAAAGAAGCAAAACAAAAACTTCACCGTGTAAGACCAAAATACCTGATCACTTTGCAATTTTCTCTTAAGATAGAGTCTCATCATTAAACGTATCGAAGGGCTAACAGACTTCCGTCTATCTTTACTGAGTCTTGCAAGAGCTTGGCATTCAAGGCGGTGCAACTTCCACTCTGACTTCTGCAAATGATAGTGTGTAATATACTAATAAATTTGAGAATAGAATATCAATACTCTCAGAAATTCTATAGGCAAAAAAAGTATTTGCTAAAGGGAGTATCAGAACTCATGTGAAAAGTGAAAACAGAATCAGTTTGCTTTGCCTTGTAGAAATGAGCACATCACAGAGTGACACAGGACTAGCGTTAGAATAACCCAATTAGTTCTACACTGATGACCCCTCTCAATGAAGCAAGTTACACTAATAGCACTTGAACCAAAAGAGAATGTAGAAATCAGTTATGTTTATCTAAAACAGCAATGATTAAAGTTGTCTAATGATCTTGAGGAATGATCCTTATGAAATGATAGTGGTGAACAAATTATCGCTGCCTGCCTTCCTTCATTGTTTCGCTCTCATCAGTTCTACATTGCTATGAGAACTGATTAACCATCCCTTTTTTTTTTTTCTTTTTTTTTTTTGCTAAAAGCTAGATTGTATTAGAAAGGGAAAAAAGAAAGTACACAACACCCTAATAGGATGAAAAACCTCCACCTTCGGCATTGCCATCAGCAAAGACCATCCCAATTGAATGTGTTAGCGTAATATATTATTGTAACCGAACACTGCACTAGTGAGTGCTAGTTTCTAGGACTTGGACTCCTATTAGTATTTAGACTCCAATTTAGTTTATTAGTTTGCTTTATAAGTTTCCTTTACTAATTAGGCTTGTTAGTTTCCTTTTCCTATTTTAAGTTTACTTTGTCTTTAGTTTGTGACTAGGACTCTAACTTGTAAAGTCCTAGATCCTATCTAATAGTTGTTTTCTGTTTTCTATTTTCCATAAATACAAGCTAAAAGGAAATGAATAGAACACATTGATTCTCTTAATCTTCTCTTATTTTGCTATTTTGTTACATGATATCAGAGCAATCCCCTGGGTTGCCATTTTCATAGTCGTTTAAGGTTCTCCGTTAGGTGAGCAGCTACCAATATTCCTGCTCCTGCTGAACTGCTACTGATATACTGCTGCCCCATTGATGCCGCAAGCCCTTCTTGGTATCCTGTTGATGTGCTACTACTTCTAAGCACTACCATATTGCTACCTCCTACGATTTGATGCAACTAACTACTATTACTACTTGGTTCACTGTGACCTATACTATACTGCTACTACTACTTGGTTCACAGTGACCTATACTATGCTGCTACTACTGCTGCTACTGCCACAACTACTACCACTGCACTACAGCTACTGCTGATTCCGTTGCCACATGGTTCCAAGCTAAGGCTCTCACATCCCCCATGCTCCAACTTGAGAGGTGGAGTTAGCGTAATATATTATTGTAATCGAACACTACTTCAACTATACTATAAGTCAAAGCAGGGAGTGCTAGTTTCTATGACTTGGATTCCTATTAGTATTTGGATTCTTATTAGTACTTGGACTCCTATTTAGTTTATTAGTTTGCTTTATTAGTTTTTGTTGTAAGTAATGAACTGATTCACGGTTGGGTTCAATTTAAGTGGATCTGTTTAGGATAAGAAGATAAGAATGACAACTCATGTACACACATTTAACGTGTGTTAAATGTGTAATGTGTGTGTTGGGACAGCTTTATGTACACACATTTAACATGTGTTAAATGTGTAATGTGTGTGCTAGGTCAGCTCTACCTACTTTCTTTATTTACCTCATTATAGTTGATTATAAATAAAGGCATTTGGGGGTGAGGTAAATCAACTCACTCATTCATTCTCAATCTTTAATTCAACATGGTATTAGAGCCACCTCTCAAGAGAACCTGACTGCAATCCACCTCTCCCCTCCCTTCTTTCTTATCCTTGCCACAAGGCTCTTTTCTCAAGAGAACCTGAACGCAAGGTGTATCTGACCCCTTCTCTCTTTACCGCATCTTGTAAATCCTCCTTCTTCTCTTTTTCTTAACCCCTAACCCATTATTAGGGCTGCAATTTAAGAGGATGTCATAAATTGACAAAGTTGCAGTCCTTTTTTCCTCTTGAAAACAAAAAAAAAAACTAAATTTATCATAGAGACAGGAAGATTTCTCAGCCAGCATATGCCGCAAGCCATTCTAGGGTTTTATTTGCTGCGATTTGTCCTTTTTTGTTGAGAAATATTAATTCTCTGTGGTGAGCAGCCTCTCTTGGACCAAGCACCATCGGCGGCAATCTCTTCTTGGAATTTTTTTTCCATCTCAGTGCAGCCCATAATTGCGGAATCCTTCTTCTGAAAAAAAAAAAAAAAAAAAAAAACAAAACTTTTGTGTCTAATCATCATTCTGACACAGGTAGTCCTCTTTGTTGGATTTTTTATGGAATTGATATGGGAATAATCGATTCCTACTTTTCCATGATCATGGTTGTTGAGTGCATTGAATTCTGAATTCTCAAATTTTGCGGTGTCGTTTTTTTTTCACTGGGAAATATCTGAGTTGTTACATTAGTGGCATCTATTATTACATCATGTCTGGATTATCTGATGCTACTTCCTTTGAGGTACCAAAATTGGAATTGACTACCATTGCTTTAAATCCTGTGAAATTGAATGGGACCAATTATCTTATGTGGTCCAAGACAACCTATATGGCCATTGCTGCCAGAGGACTCCTTGGATATATTAATGGTGTGCTTAACGACACTGGACCCAAGTGATAAATTTTACAATAAATGGGTCTCTGAGAATTCAATTGTGATGACCTACCTTATTGGATCTATGGAACCAAAGATAGGTCGGGGTTATGTGTTACTACCTGATGCTGCCCATATTTGGACTGCTGCTAAGGAGTCTTACTCACAAGTAGGAAATTACTCCATCATATTTGACCTACATGTCAAGATTGGGTCCCTGAAACAGAAGGAACTTTCTGTGGCTGACTACTATTCAGAACTCCGAAGCTTGTGGCAAGACCTAGACTACTATGACACCTTCACAGCTGCTTGCGCAGTGGATGCTGCTGCTATGAAAAGTGCTAAGGATAAACTCAGAGTTTATACATTCTCTTAGCTAGTTTAAACTCTGACTTTGATCATGTCCGCTTACAAATTCTGAACCGTGAGCATCTCCCAACTTTGGAGCAGACTAATGCAATTTTACAAAATGAGGACTTACGGCGTATCTCAATGATGCCTGTTGCACCAGTTGAGCGATCTGCGCTTTACTCTACACAGCCTTCAGCACACTATTCTTCTCCTAAGGAACTTATTCGTTGTACTCACTGTGGCAAGGAGCGCCACACTAAAGACACCTGCTGGAAGTTACATGGGAAACCCCAGATTTTGAAGCCAAGAGACGGGAGAAAAAATCTAAGTTTGGGAAGATTCCACAAGCATATCAGACGAAAACTTGTGAACAGCCCGGACCTCCAACTATTGTATCTTCTGTGCTCACTTCTGAAGAACTTCAAGCTTTCAGGAATCTTCTACGATCCACTGCTGCAACCACTGGTCATCAGTCAGCTTTAGGGCCATCAGGTTCATTCTTTGCTCGGTCAGGTACATCCTATGCTGGTCAATGTGCTTCCAATATCACCCATCCATGGGTAATTGATACTGGAGCCACTGATCACATGACAGGTTCTTCCGCTTCATTTATTCTGTATTCTCCCTCCTCTGGGCAGGATACAGTCCTAGTTGCATATGGGACTCTTTCTCCTATTTTGGGAAAGGGGTCCGTCCGTTGCTCCCCAAATCTTACTTTACAGTCTGTGCTCCATGTCCCGAATTTTTCTACAAACTTACTTTCTATTAGTAGTCTTACAAAATCCTTGAACTGTAAAGTTACTTTTTTCCCTTCTTATTGTGTTTTTCAGGATCTGGAAAGCGGGAGGACGATTGGACATGGTAGAATGCATGGTGGCCTCTACCTTCTTGCAGATGGTCCTTCATCACCACTAGCATATCAGCCTCCACTCATTACCCAACCAACCCCATACTCTCTTTACTCTACTATCAGTACTTTACAACAGTGGCACCGTCATTTAGGGCACCCTTCCACTGTTGTGTTATCTCAATTATTTCCTTTTTTATTTAAACAATGTAATCAGGACGAGTTATTATGTGAAGCCTGTATTCTGGCTAAACAGGCTCGTACCTCCTATAAACCTACTTATATTAGGAGCACTGGTATTTTTTACTTGGTTCATTCAGATGTTTGGGGTCCCGCTCGGGTTTCTTCTACTTACCGGTGGTTTGTCACATTCATTGACTGTCACACCCGTACCACTTGGGTTTACTTGATGCAAAACAAGAGTGATGTTTTCTCATGCTTCCGTCAGTTCCACAAAATGGTACAAACCCAGTTTCATGCTTCATTAAAAATACTTCAAAGTGACAATGGTCGGGAATACTTAGAAGGTCATTTTCAGCAATATTTACTGGATCACGGCATCATTCATCAGACGAGCTGCGTTGACACACCAGCACAAAATGGGGTGGCTGAAAGAAAAAACCGCCATCTCCTTGAGACAGCCCGCGCTTTAATGATGGATGTTCATGCTCCTGCACATTATTGGGGAGATGTAGTCCTCACAGTCACATCCTTGATCAATCGGCTTCCATCTCACCTTCTTCAAAACAAGGCACCACTAGAGCTCTTACTTGGCGATTCCTCCTTCCCACTGCCACCTAAGGTGTTCGGTTGTGTGTGTTATGCACGCAATCATCACCTACATGGTAAATTGGAGGCACGAAATCTACGGTGTATTTTCTTGGGCTATCCGGCAACTCAAAAAGGATATAGATGCTATCATCCTCCTTCTCGCCGGATGATCATCACAAGGGATGTTATTTTTCATGAGAGTTTAATGTATTACCAGTCCCATCTTCAGGGGGAGCCTGCACCAGTTGAAGTCGAAGATGTGTCTTTACTTATATCAACATCTCCTGAGGAAGTAAGGGTACAAAGTTGTGTGGACTCAGATAGCTCATGTACACCAAGTAAAAATGACGAAATACCAGAACCTCTTCCTACACCAGAGTCTCTAGAACCTCTTCCTGCACTAGAGTCTCCATCCACTCCTACCGTACCCAACCAATCTAATCCTAGCCCTAAGCCGTTGCAAGTATATAGCCGAGCCAGAAGCAAGCATGGACGGGCCAATACCATCGACGCAACTACTCCACATGTCCCTTCGTCAGCCCAGGATCCAGATACTGAGGAGCCCACAGGTAAGGAGCTTCTAGACTCTGCTTCTGATCTCCCTATTGCCCTTAGAAAGGGTACTAGGACTTGCACTCTTCATCCCATCTCTAATTTTGTTTCGTATAATTCGTTATCACCTTCCTATCATGCTTTTGTGTCCTCTCTCTCTTCTGTGTCCATTCCTCAAAGATGGCAAGATGCAATTACTGATGAGCGGTGGAAAGCAACAATGGAAGAAGAAATGAGAGCACTGAAGAAAAATAACACATGGGAGCTTGTTTCACTCCCTACAGGGAAGAGGCCGGTAGGGTGCAAATGGGTGTTCACCATCAAACAGAAGGCAGATGGGACAGCAGACCGCTACAAAGCAAGGCTAGTAGCTCGGGGGATTCACTCGGACAAACGGGATCGACTATCGGGAGACTTTTCGATTGCAAAAATGACTACTGTCCGAATTATCTTAGCATGTGTTATGCATCACCATTGGGATCTCCAACAGCTAGATGTGAAGAATGCATTCTTACACGGGGAGCTGACTGAGGAGGTTTACATGGATTATCCACCTGGCCTCTCAAACCACATTAGTAGTGACAAGGTGTGTAAATTGAAGCGTGCATTGTATGGATTGAAACAGTCTCCCAAAGCATGGTTTGGAAGGTTTCACAGGGCCATGATAGGATTCGGCTACACTCAAAGTAACGCAGATCATACTCTGTTTATGAAGCACTCTGGTGGGACTATTACAACACTACTGATGTATGTTGATGACATCATAGTTACAGGAAATAATGATGCTGAAATCACGAAGTTGAAGGCATTCTTGGGACAGGAGTTTGAGATAAAAGTTCTAGGAAAGTTAAGGTATTTTCTTGGGATAGAGGTAGCCCGATCTTCTAAAGGATATTTCTATCTCAAAGAAAATATGTTTTAGATCTCTTAACAGAAACTGGTATGCTTGGTTGCAGTCCGTGTAATACTCCATTAGACCCTAACACTAAAATCAAGGAAAAAGATGGCGCGCCAGTCGATAAAGGGAGGTATCAGCGTTTAGTTGGAAGGTTGATTTACTTGTCTCATACTCGCCCAGACATCGCCTTTGCAGTCAGTCTGGTGAGTCAGTTCATGCATGATCCCTACACCAAACATTGGAAGCTGTTTACAGGATATTGCATTATCTCAAGGCAGCTCCAGGGAAAGGGATTTTGTTAACTCCAAATGATCACTTAAAAATAGAAGGTTATACTGATGCTGATTGGGCTGGAAGTCCAGATAGGAAGTCCATATCTGGTTATTGCACATTTGTGGGGGGCAACCTAGTCACATGGCGTAGCAAGAAGCAGAATGTGGTTGCCAGTTCCAGTGCAGAAGCAGAGTTCAGAGCTATAGCCCAAGGCATATGTGAGCTTTTATGGTTACAAAGCCTGTTGAAGTATTTAAAGATTCAATATTCTCAGCCTATGACTTTATGTTGTGATAATAAAGCAGCAATCTGCATTGCTCATGACCCCGTACAACATGACCGAACTAAGCATGTGGAGATAGATCGGCATTTCATAAAAGAAAAGTTGAAAAGTGGTCAAATTTAGATTCCTTTTGTCAAATCAACTGACCAGCTTGCGGACATCTTCACCAAAGGACTACATGGAAAACAATTTCATGTCATTTTGTCCAAGTTGGGCATGCATGACATATATGCACCAACTTGAGGGGGAGTGTTGTAAGTAATGAACTGATTCACGGTTGGGTTCAATTTAAGTGGATCTGTTTAGGATAAGAAGATAAGAATGACAACTCATGTACACACATTTAACATGTGTTAAATATGTAATGTGTGTGCTGGGACAGCTTTATATACACACATTTAACATGTGTTAAATGTGTAATGTGTGTACTAGGTCAGCTCTACCTACTTTCTTTATTTACCTCATTATAGTTGATTATAAATAAAGGCATTTGAGGGTGAGGTAAATCAACTCACTCATTCATTCTCAATCTCTGATTCAACAGTTTTCTTTACCAATTAGGTTTGTTAGTTTCCTTTACCAATTAGACTTGTTAGTTTCCTTTGTCTTTAGTTTGTGACTAGGACTCTGAATTGAAGAGTCCTAAATCCTGTCTAATAATTGTTTTTCATTTTCATAAATATAAGCTACAAGGAGAGTAGCAAGACACATTGATTCTCTCCATCTTCTCTTATTTTTCTATTTTGTTACAAAAAACAACTCCAGAGAGCGGGGATTGTTTGGACAGATATTGGACCTCCCAAAAACAACAATCAACAAGCTCAATAAAGTAACAGAAAATTATAAATAAATCAAATACTGACAGTTAATCATTGCAGGTGAGATATCTTCTACATGGAGTGGGATAACACCTGTGGTGAACATTTGGATCAAGAAAAAGTAAAGGAAATCCATGTGTTATGTAGAACTATAATTTGACAATTAAATTCAATCTTCAAGGAGTGAAATCAAGCTATAAATTACCTTAAGAAAAAAAAAAATTGGCTTGGATCAAGGTTTGAAGTATCGATACGATACGGGGTGTATCAGCCGATCCATATCGGTATCAACAGTGGTCAATACGATACACTGCGATACGTATCTCATTTTTTAAAAATAAAAGTGTATCCATATGTATCGGCCATAACGAACCGATACGGGTCGATACAGTCCGATATGCATCGATACAGTCCGATACATTCGATACGGACCGATACACATGTTCAAAAAAAATATCAAGAACTTGCAAAAACAGAGTCAGCCAAGAAGAAGAATAAGAAGAAGAAGAGGGGGAGGAGGACTTGAGGAGCTACAGCCATCGCCGCCGCCACTGCCGGCGCCGTCACCGGAGCAGTAGAAACGGTTAGAGCCCCTGCCGCTAAATCGCCGCAGCTAAAGAAGAAGAAGAACAATAAAAAAATTATAAAATCGAGAAGAAGAAGAATAAGAAAGACAGCAGCAGCCACTGCCGCCGCCACCAAAGGAGAAGCAAAAGGAAGTAGCACCCACTGCCGCCACCACAAAGAGGAGAAGAGAAACAGCAGTGATGGCCACTGTTGTTGCCACCAGAGGAAGAGAAGCAAACAGCAGCAGTGGCCACTGCCGTCGATGCCAAAGGAGGGGAAGAAAAAGAAGTGGATACTAACCTGTGTGAATCTTCTTCCCCAGCAACCCTTTGTTTGCAACCCCATCCCATGTGTCATCTTTCATCTGATTGATCCATGTATCTTCTATTATATATATGGTCCATGCCACATGATACCATGCATAACATTCTATATACATAAATTCTGTACATCACTAAAAGGTTAGAAATAGTATTAATTTTATAAAGCAAAAAATAAAAACATTACAAACAATAGAGCATTTATTTTTTTTTTTATCATCCTATGATTGGACGTAGAGTATTGAGTCCAACCACTCAATGTCTTGTAATTGGACCATAAATTAGTTATTTAAAGTGTTTTTATGCTTTAAATTAGTGTTTTGCATGTTCCTTAAGCATTATCATGCATATCTTGCATGTATCCTAGCGTATCCATGCGTATCCATGCGTATCCACCGTATCCATGATGATACGATACGATACGATACGTCTCTTAAAATCGTGCGAACGATACGATACCGATACGCTATACTTTAATCCTTGATTAGGATAGAAAGTGGAGAGAAAATTCTTATACCATGTAACAAAATAGAAGAATAAAAGAAGATGGAGAGAACCAATGTGTTATGCTCCTCTCCTTATAGCTTGTATTAATAGAAAATAGAAAACAACTATTAGATAGGATCTAGGACTCTACAAGTCAGAGTCCTAGTCACAAACTGAAACAAAGTAAACTCAAAATAGGAAAAATGAAACTAACAAGCCTAATTGGTAAAGAAAACTAATAAAGCAAACTGATAAACTAATTAGGAGTCGAAGTCCTAGAAACCAGCACCAACTACTTTGACTAAGTCAAAGCAATGTACGGTTACAATTTTATTACGCTCGTAGCAACTTGAAATAAAAATAATAACAAGAAATTGAAGTCGTGAGAGATGAGAAGAGAAGAGAAGAAAAGAGAGAGAGAAGAGACAATGACTCTAAGGAGAAGAGTCAACTGTATATCTCTTCCCTTCTTCATTACTTGTATTTATAAGATTTACAATATGGAAATAAGGAAAGAGATAAACAAAAAGATAGTTTTCTAACAAGTTATTTTAATAAACAAAAAATATCTAAAGCCATATACAAAAGTAACCAAAAATAGGAGATAAGATCGACAGCTCACAGCGCTAGCGCTATGAGCTATATCAAGCTGTCGATATCGCTAACACCGATAGATCACCCATGCCCAGCTTGGAACAAGACTGTCAGAATCCTGGACCAAACAAAGGCTTGGTGAAGATATCAGCCAAATGATTTGACGAGGGCACAAACAGTGTAACCAAAAGCTTACTCTGAACAGCATCACGAACAAAATGACAATCAATCTCAATATGTTTAGTGCGCTCATGAAACACTGGATTGCTGGCAAAGCAGATGGTTGCATGGTTGCCACAAAACATATTCATAAGTTGACTCACAGGAAATTCCAATTCTTGTAAAATATTTCGTATCCACATAAGTTCAATAGAAATTTGAGCCATAGCCCTATATTCAGCTTCAACACTAGACTTAGATATAGTAGTTTGCTTCTTGCTTCTCCAAGTAACTAGATTTCCTCCAACAAATGTACAATAACTAGTGGTGGAGCATCGATCATCATCAGCTCCAACCCAATCAGTATCAGAATACCCCGTGATATCAATATTTTTGTGACACCGATAGATAAAAACTTTGCCTGGAGACTTCTTCAAATATCTCAATATGCGACAAGCGGCATCCCAGTGGCTTGGTTTTGGAGCTTGCATGAACAAGCTAATAATCCCAACAGCAAATGATAAGTCAGGCCGGGTAACTGTCAGATAGATAAGTTTACCGACAAACCGTCGGAATTGATGGACATCAGGAAAATTCTCCAGTTTTTGATAAGGGTCCCTGGGAGAATCAGCCGGTTTTGCACCAAGAAAACCAGATTCCGTTAAAAGGTCAAGCATATACTTCCTCTAAGATAGAATGATGCCCTTGTTGTAACGAACCACTTCAATGCCTAAAAAATAGTGAAGCAGACCTAAGTCCTCATTCGAAAGTGAGCATTTAAATAAGATTTGACTTCAGTAATACCTGTCATATCATCTCCTGTATTATAATATCATCAACGTAAAGCACTATGATAATGACTTTAGAGGCCTATCGCTGAATAAAAATGGAATGATTAGAATAGCACTGAGAGAACCCACATTGAGCAATGATGGAGCTGAACTTCTCGAACCAGGCACGGGGGGACTATCTGAGACCATAAATAGCTTTATGTAGTTTGCATACTTTAGTGGAAATCCCCCCCCTCTCTGAGCAACATACCCCGGAGGTTGCTCCATGTAAACCTCTTCGGAGAGATCACCATGCAGAAAGGCGTTTTTGATATCCAATTGAAAAAGAGGTCAACCATGATTTACAGCCAAGGAAATAATGAAACGAACTGAGTTAAGACGAGCGACCGGGGAGAAGGTCTCAAAGTAGTTAACACCATAAGTCTGAGTGAAGTTTTTTGCAACCAAACGAGCCTCGAGCAGGTCAACTGTCTCATATGGGTTGTGTTTAACAATATAGACCCAATGACTGTGCACAACAGTTTTATTAGGCGGACGATAAAAAGACTCCAAGTACAGCAGGAGAGCAAGGCATCCATCTTCGAATCCATAGCCACCTTCCACCCTTGGTGGGACAAAGCCTGGACATAGGAGGTGGGGGACAAATGTAGTAGACAAGGATAAAACAAGATTGTGTACAGGAAAAGGGAGATGGGAGGTAGTAACAAAATGATTAATAGGATAGGTAACAAGGGAAGTCTGAGTACAAGAACGCGTACCTTTGCAAATGGCAATGGGAAGGTCAGACGTGACCTCAATACCATGGGCAGGCAGATCGGTGGGTGCAATAACATCCATGACAAAACCAGGTCGGGACCGGCGCTGGTAAACCTGTAAAGAGGGTGGGGACAGTGGTTCCTCAGGAGAGAGACTGTAAAACCCGCACCGAGAAAACCCGACCAAACCAGATTTCTATTGTGCTAGGGGTTTTCCACCGTCACCGGAATGCGTTCCCAAGTCATTAATAAGAAACTTGGTTGCACCAATTGTGGACCAAACCAGAAATGAAATAGAAGTTATAATTTAATCCTCCATTACTAGCGTCGGTCGATAAAGCCGGTCGGGAGACCCAAGCCAGTAAGATCCGGCCAGCTCCGACCGGACTATGTATATAATCTGTCAGCAGGAATGGAATAAGTTGAATCAATTCCAGAGGCGGTTAAGAATATTCCTTTAGTCTTGGACGGCTCATTAGAGTCTCATCTCGTGTGTAACTGCCTTAGAGTCCTCTAGGAAGTAGGAACTCCCAATTTCTCTCAACTTCCTTGCTACACGGCTTTCCTTTATCGTTTCCCACTTCTAGTAGAGTTTTACTTCAAGAAGGAGACTTGGGAGATGAACCCTACTAGACCTCTCTCTCTTGAGGATGTAACTCTCATTATAAAACCTCTGATGCGTTCTCAGAGAAAGAGTGTTGTTGGAAGAGAGAAAAAGTGGAAGAAGAAGTAAGAGAAGAAAAGAAGGAGTCTATAAGAGCTGTTAGCGTTGTTGAGCTCTCATTATTACCGTTCAACCTTCATTGCAGGTAATACCTCGTATCTTACGCTGTAGGAACTTTATTAAACGAAGTTCATGTAGTTAAATAATGTGAAATAGTATAGTGGTAGACAAACATGGAAATCCATTAGTGATAATCACGAATGAGTAATGGAAGTAAGGATCATTCCATGAAACCTAAATAATGTCGATGCATTATGTTACAATTGAAACCCATAGACCTAGGCAGTAGGGGGGAAACCTCTTGCTAAGGGTAATGATGGTGAACTAGGTCGTAAGGCCAATACCAAAGTCTCCGTCCAAGGGAATGTCAGGAATTCCAAAAGGAGAAGCCTGAAAGCAGGGCTGGATGCAAAATCAAAGCGTCCGACCAGACCAAGCTGCGCAGGCCAACCTTTCTGGCAGAGTCCGGACTTACCACGGACGATGGACCCTAAGATCCGGCCTAATGACTAGGCAACATCAGTAACTCATTGGAAGTGATTGGACGTAGCGGCGGTCATTGAGGCTGTTCCGACTGACGCCGCGACGCAGAATGTTCAGATCTCAAACGGATGCTATGCCAGTCGTGAGATGTTCGACCGATTAACCCCAGACTTCTATAATTGGATAATAAATGATGTAGAATCTGTAACCAATAATTCCACACTCTGCATAGGTGTAGAGCACACCGGAAACATTGATTGTTTTAGCTTGGATAACCTCAATTATAAGATTTCAGGTGAGGTACAGAACCCTGACCTAATTTTGATGTGTTTTGATATATGTTGATGTTGATTCTGCATGCCTGTGCTTATAATATGTCATCCTATAATTGTCTTTTGCACGCATTGCATCAATACTATGATTGACTGTGGTTGTATGTGTGAATGCTTAGTAAGTAGTGGTGAAAAAGTCGAGGACCGCTGGATCCAACCTGCTGAGCAAACTAATTGCCATGTATTGTCCAATATCCTAGGGGAGGACAGCATCTTGGGGTGGGGGGCAAAACGGATGGTATGGGAATCCTACTAGGGTATTAAGAGAGTACATAGGATGTCATATAGGACTGGTTAGTGACAGAACCCATGTGTGTCCCTGGCCAGTAGGGGGTCAGGTACTAGTAGAATACAGTGATGAGGGGGAAGGGTCGGCAGTGTAAGTTAGAGCGTCACTGGCCGGACTTGCTGCCCGATCACCATTCTGATTGGGATGTAGCATGGCTTTACCAGGGCTATTGGAGTAGGCTGGTAAATATCCAAACACTCCCGTGCATAGAGGTTATAGTTTGCTTCGGGGAAGTGTGGCTACGTCTTACCATACCATGTTTAACATACATTTGACCCAACTCTTGTTGTGTGCATAAATCTGCTCATTTATAATTGCTTGTCTGTCTGTTTCTCACGAGCTCAAGTTGGAGAGCTCACCCTTGTGATTGCCACTCTTTTTAGTTATGTCTGCAGGTATTACGGAGACGGAACGTGCAGGTGTTCCAACCATTCCAGATCCAGAGTACACTGAAGAAGTAACCATGGAGTCAACGGAACAAGCAGTGGACTATGATCATGGAGACAAGCTGGATTAGAAGACCGTTGAAGATCTTGAGTTTATTATTAGACAATAGCTTACAGTATTTTAAACTTTATTAACGTGTAGTGCCTGATATTGTAGGGCTAACTAGACATGTCTTTCTCTGATTGATTTGAAACCAAGAATAACAATTGAACAATGTTACCTACTTACCTAATTTAATATCAGTAATGCTCAGTTTGCTTATTATGATTCCATTATACTAAATTACTCTAATATAGTGTCATGATATGGAGGGTGGTTTGATTTGGCACATACTTAGCATGTATCCTGGGTTGGACCCGACCGCGATTAAAATGAGTGGTCCAGTCGCCTGCCAAAACTTTACATATCATAAATTTGGGGTGTAAAAGGGATAATGATTCCTCAGGAAACGGGAAAGTGGGATGGATAAAGAGTAAAATAACAGTTGAAGCCGGAGGGGGTGAGAGTGTGATAAGGGGTGGGTAGTAGGAAGTATCTTCAAAGAAGGTAACATCAGCACTAACGAAATATCTATGGGTAGCTACGTCATAACACCTGTAGCCCTTTTGGGTGTGGGAATAGCCAAGAAAAATGCATTTAGAGACTGGGGGGATAATTTATTACATTGACCAGGATGTAAGATATGAACAAAGCATATACACCCGAACACATGAAGAGTGACAAGAAAAAAGGGGACAGATGGATAAAGCAAGGAGAAGGGAACCTGTCCAAGAAGAACAGATGAGGGCATTCTATTAAAAAGAAAACAAGTTGTAAGTAGGGCATCACACCAAAAATATTTCAGGACATTCATATGAAAAAGGAGTGAACGAGTAACATTTAACAAATGTCTATTTTTGCGCTCAGCAACCCCATTTTGTTGAGCGGTATAAGAGCAACCAGTATGATGAAGCATATCATTTTCATAACAAAAATCAGATATAGCAGTTTGGGTGTATTCAAAAGCATTATCGGACCTAAAGACACGAATTTGATTATTAAACTATACTTGAATTTCCTTGCAAAAACCTTTTAAATATAGAGAGGAATTCAGATCTATCTTTAAACAAATAAAGCCAAGTTACCCTGGAATAGTCATCAACAAAAGTTACAAAATAACAAGAACCAAATCTGTTGGGCACACAACAAATGTCTGAATGAACTAAACTAAAAGGAGAAGAGCTACAAGGTGTAAAACGTGCAAGGAAAACAGTGTGATGATGCTTTCCTAACTCGCAAGCTTTACAGTTAAGTTGTGTGATAGACTTGCAGTCACGAATTATGGTCCTCAGTTCGGTGAGAGGTATATGGCCAAGGCGATGGTGCCATTGAAGTGGGGTTAAGACAGCAGAGGTTGTAGCAGTTGATTTATTTTGGTTCAAATAGTAAAGTCCGGATCACTCAAAGCCCCCACCAATCGTCTCCCTATTCCTGAGATCCTGAAAGGCACAATACGAAGGGAAAAAGGTTACTAAACACTGTAGAGATTTAGTTAATTGGCTAATAGACATTATATTAACAGGTAAGTTAGGAACATGAGGGACAGATGAAAGAGACAAAGAATGTGTTAGGGAGATTATTCCCTGGCCCATAGCTTGGGTTAAGGAACCATCAACAAGAAATACAGGTATAGATGAAATAGTTTCTTTAAAAGAAGAAAAGACATGAGACTCACCAGTCATAAAATAGGAAGCACCGGAATCAAGTATCCAATGTGTAGGAGTGATAGTAAAAAGTAATGCATTTGTACCTGTGTGGGCAAGGGTGGCGGAATTGGATGGAGATGACTGCAACTCAAGCTGTTGTACTCATCGTAGTATGCATCAAGTTGTGCAAGAGGAACTGTATTGCTGGTAGGAACCGGATGAGCTAGTGTAGTAGTCGCTATGGGTATAGACTATCTTCTGTAGTAGCAGAGTTAACCAATACCTCAGCCCACTTTGCGTGGATGCTTGGCCCAACATTTGTTAACATTATGGTTCGTTTACCCACAGTGAGTGCAATAATGATTAGCCTTATCTGTATTTGGTCATTCTGTGCAACGACCATATGACCCACGGCCTATACCTGAGCCACGACCTCTAAAAGAGGGACATCGTCCTCGGTTGGCAAATAAAACAGAATTATCTTGTGGAGTTGGGTCGAGATTTGTCGAGACCAGTTTGAAACTGGTCGAAACTAGTCTAGATCCAGTCGAGACTGGTCGAGACCCAGTTTCTAACCTAATTCTCGTCTCGACCTAATTGAGACTATCGAGAAGGTCGAGATCTCGACCCATCTCGGTCGAGTATTAAAACCATGGTTGCTGCTATTACTACTACTTGGTTCACAATGACCTTTACTTTGCTGCTACTACTATTTGGTTCACTAAGACCTATATTGTGCTGCTACTACTATTTGGTTCACAACGACCTATACTGTGTTGCTACTACTACTTGGTTCACAGTGACCTATACTGTGCTGCTACTACTACTACTGCCACTACTACTGCTAGTGCTCCTACTACTACATTTGCTACTTCTGCTGCTCTATCGTTTCAAGATGAAGCTCTCATATTCCCTCATGCTCCAGGTTGAGGGGGATGTTAGCATAACAAAATTGTAACCGTATACTGCTTTGACTTAGTCAAAGTAGTTAGTGCTAGGTTCTAGGAATTAAACTCCTATTAGTATATGGACTTCTGATTAGTTTATTAGTTTGCTTTATCAGTTTCCTTCTTCTTTTTTTTGTGAACAAATAATTGTATTAATATCACCCCGAAAGAGGGGAAACAAATCTGGGTATCTCGAGGATAGAGCCAGATTCCTTACATTTTAGTGGAAAACCCCGCAGAAAAGAAAGACAAAACCACCTCAGGCGATGAGAAGATTCCAAAAATCTAAGATGAATCTATTTCTTGCATTATCTGGAGAGGGGGGAGGGGGAATGGATCCCTTCACATCGAATGTAATAGCATCCCAAATCTGGGCAAAGGATCTTGATTTAGAAGTCCATCTTCTAAGGTTTCCCTCAAACAATATGTGGTACACCGTAGCAGCAAATGCGAGCTTGGCAAGGGTGTCACAATGATTCTTCCCTTTAAACTTCTTGAGCATCCATTTCCATTCTTGGTCGAAAGGCTAGATGCTTCTACTAAACGGCCAACACTTCCAGAGGATCGATTCCCAGACTCTCTTGGAAAAGGGATAATCAAAAAAATAGGTGGTTGATGTCTTCTGCAGAAGCCCAGCAAAAACCACAGTTAGAGCTAGGAATAATGCCCCTACTAAGGTTGCAATGGGCAAAGATTGAGTTAAAACTCTCCACAAAGTAAAACTGTGACGCGGCAAGTGACCTTTAAACCACACAATGTTTAGCCAATCCACCTTGGGACTGCGGGATCTGACCATCTCCCAAGCTTACGAGATCAAAAACAGACCATTGTTGGATCCAATCCAACTGATGGTGTCACCACTCCCAGTAAGACATCGAGTGACTGAGTCCAGAGCTTCCCAAGCCCACACAAGGCGAGAAGATGAGGCCCTTCCTGTACACCAAGCCCCTTCTGAAATGATGGAGGAAACAGTAGCAAGTCTGCCATGCCCAAAATCCATCCAAATTCTCTCACCATATATCATCACCAGAATGCCATGAGGATGCCAGTTATTTAGCCAGAGAAGGGTAGAGGCTCCATTGTCAATCAAATATTTGATGAAAGGATGAACAAGCTGTCTGTGATGAGGATTGTCCTCCAAATCCATGAAGAGTCAAAAGCCATAGGAACCGTCCATATGGAGCCCTTTCTCAGGTATCTACTATAAATCCAATCCACCTAAATGCATTTTTTTTCCTCAGCAATTCTCCATATTAATTCAAATATGCAAGCCCTGTTGAACTCCTTAACTCTTCTAAGGCCGAGACTACCTTCTTCCTTAGGCAAGCAAATCTTATCCTAGCCTTGAGGCTAAGATAATTTGTTATTATCATTTCCTTTCCACAGAAAGCACTCATAAGGCTATCAATACTCTAGATGATCGAACTAGGAGACCAAAAATACCAGCCCAATATAGGTAGGAACTTTGCATGACTAATCTAACAAGTTCCAATCAGCTTGCATAAGAAAGAAATCTAGTTTTTCGTAAGTGAAGCCTTTTCTTTAATCTGTCAAGGACAGGGGAGCAGTGATGAACTGAAAATCTTGACGAGATCAGTGGGAGGCCAAGATAAGAGATCGGCAGAATGCCCAAGGGGAAGTCCACAATGCATCTAAGGTTCTCGCGCAAAGAATCATCAATCCCAGCTAAGAAGAGGAGAGATTTGTGCTTGTTAATGGCCAGACCTGACAAGGAGCTAAAGGCAAGAAGAGTCTCTGAGATGGAAGTAAGAGATTCCCCTTTGAGAAGATCATAATATCATCTGCAAAAACCAAATGAGTAAGGCTGATCTCCTTACATCTGGGGAACAAATCCATCTGATTCTGATGGGCACTGATCTGGAGATATCTAGAGAGCCCCACTAACACAAGAGTGAAGAGTAAAGGGGATAAAGGACACCCTTGTCTGATACCTCTTCTAGCATTAAAGAATCCCACCGCCATTAACCAACACAGAGAATCTTGCAGAAGAGATACAAGCTAGGACCCATTGAGAGAACCACTTCGGAAAGTTTATAATGACAAGACTTTCCATAAGATATTCCCATCTAACATTATTATATGCATTATGAAGGTCAATCTTTAGCATAGCTATTGGAGAGTGAGATCTTCCGCAAAACCCCGAACAAGATCATTACAAACCATGCTATTGTCAACAATATTCCGACCATGGATGAAGGCCAATTGGTTAATGCTAACCAAATCCCCAACCACATCTCTAAGCCTAAAAGCAAGAATCTTAGCAATGATTTTGTAAATGGTGTTGCACAAAGAGATAGGCCTAAAATCAGCAGTTGAACAAGCACCCTCTTTCTTAGGAATCAAATATAAGAAGGTTTGGTTCACTTCCTTTATCTGCCCAGGATTGGAGAAGAAACTACCGACAACCCGAAGCAAATCCATTTTGACAATCTCCCAGGCAGCACAAAAGAATCTCATACTGAAGCCATCAAGACCCGGGGCCTTCTGCGCTTTCATGGATTTAACCACTCTAAGGATCTCATCTTCAGAAGGAATGACATCCAAACTAGCTCTTTGGCTTTGAGACAAGGTTTTATCAAAGAGACCCAGGGGAATGCTTTAAAGGGGAGAAAGAGACATTGGGCTGAATAATTGAACAAAATAATCTTCCACCACCTGCTTGATCCTAGCTATATCTGTGACAAAGTGCCCATCCTCAGCTTGCAACGAAGAAATGTAATTTCGATTTTGATTGGCTTTGACCGACTTATGGAAATAGCTAGTATTCCTGTCCCCCAACCTCAACCAATTAATTCTAGATTTTGGTTTGAAGAAGGTTTTTGCAAAGATATTCAGGTCCAGTTTAATAAGAATATTCGTATCCTTCACTCAGATAATGCTCTTAAATATACTCAAACTACTATTTCTGATTTTTGTAATGAAAATGGCATGATTCATCATACTAGTTGCTCTTTTACTCCTCAGCAAAATAGAGTTGTTGAGCGCAAGAATAGACATTTGTTAGAAGTTGCTCGTTCGCTTCTTTTTCATATGCATGTTCCCAAGTTTTTTTGGTGTGATGCCCTCCTTACTGCTTGTTTTCTTATCAATCGAATGTCTTACTCTGTTATCGTGACCAGGTTCCCTTTTCTCTGTTTTATCCGTCTGCTCAACTCTTTCCTGTAACCCCTCGTGTATTCGGGTGTGTATGTTTTGCCCATGTCCTGCATCCTCAGCATGATAAATTGTCTCCTCAGTCACTGAAATGTATTTTTCTCGGTTATTCTCGTACTTAGAAGGGCTACAGGTGTTATGACGTGGTTACCCATCGCCATTTTGTTAGTGTTGATGTTACCTTTTTTTAGGATACATCTTACTACCCTCCTCCTTCCACATCCCCACCCCCTCCTACCTCCCCTATCCCTTTACCCCTTGTCCATCCCTTTACGGACCACCCTTCCCCACCCCCTGCGGCCCCTCCTTCCCCACCCCCATTGCAGGTTTACAAACACCACCTAAAGCCTGTTCCTACTATGGATGCTACTCTACCCACCGATTTGCCTGCTCCTGGTGCTGAGGTCCCTTTTGACCTCCTTATTGCCCTTCGCAAAGGTGGTACGTTCTCTTGCACCTAGAAATCTCATGTTACCTATCCTATTGATCGGTTTGTTACTACCTCACATCTCGCTTTCCCCGCCCACAATCTTGTTATGTCCTTGTCTACTACCTTTGTCCCTACCACCCATGTCCAAGCCTTATCTTACTGAGGGTGGAAGGCAGCTATGGATTCTGAGATGGATGCCTTGCTCTCGTGCTATACATGGACTCTTGTGGACCTTCCACCTGAGAAAATTGTTTTGCACTGTCACTGGGTGTATACTACTAAACACAACCCTAATGGGACGGTTGAGCTGTTGAAGGCTCATTTAGTTGCCAAAGGGTTCACTAAGACATATAGTGTTGACTATTTTGAGACATTCTCCCCGGTTGCCCATCTTAATTCTATTCGGATCATTATCTCTTTCCCTATGAATCACACCTGGCCTCTCTATCAGTTAGATGTCAAGAACACCTTTCTCTATGGTGATCTTCACAAGGAAGTTTATATGGAGCAACCTCCGCGGTATATGGATGTCCACTCAAGCATGCAAACTACATAAAGCTATCTATGGTCTCAACCAGTCCCCTCGTGTCTGGTTTGAGAAGTTTAGCTTCATTATTACTCAATGTGGTTTTTCTCCGTGCTATTCTGATCATTCTATATTTCTTCGACGGCAGCTTTCTAAAGTGATTATCATAGCAGTCTATTTTGATGATATTATAATTACAGGAGATGATGTATTTAGCATTGTTGAGGTCAAGTCCTATTTAAATACACACTTCCAAATGAAGGATTTGGACCTAGTTTATAATTTCTTGGGCATTGAAGTGGTTTGTTGCAGTAAGGGAATCAGTCTGTCTCAGAGGAATATGTTCTTGATCTTCTAACGGAAGCTGGCCTTCTTGGTTCTAAACCGGTTGACACTCCGATGGACCCTCATCAAAAGCTTGAAACTAGCGATATTCCTGATTTCCCTTATGTCCATCGATACCGACGGCTTGTTGGTAAACTCATCTATTTGACAATTACTTGACCTGACTTGTCGTTTATTGTTGGGGCCATTAGTCAATTCATGCAAGCCCCAAAGCGAAGTCACTGGGAAGCAACTAGTCGCACATTGAGATATTTGAAGAAATCTCCAGGCAAAGGCCTGATCTACCGTTGTCACATACTGATATCACTGGATATTGTGATGCTGACTGGGTTGGGGCTGATGGTGACAGATGCTCCACCACTAAATATTGTACGTTCGTTGGAGGAAACCTGATTACTTAGAGAAGCAAGAAGCAAACTACTGTGTCTAAGTCCAATACCAAAACTGAGTATCGAGCTATGGCCCAAACTTTTGTTAAACTTATGTGGATATGAAATCTTTTTCAAGAAATGAGTTTTCCCATAAATCACCCTATGACTATGTTTTGTGACAAACGAAGCTGCCATCTACATTGCTAGCAATCCGGTGTTTCATTAGCACACAAAACACATTGAGGTTGATTGCCATTTTGTTCGTGATGCTGTTCAGAAGAAGTTGTTGGTTACTCCCTTTGTTCCTTCATCAAATCAATTGGCAGATATTTTGACCAAACCTCTATTTGGTCCAAGATTCCGGCAAAATTGTTCCAAGTTGGGCATGAGTGATCTATATGCTCCAGCTTAAAGGGGTGTTAGCATCACCAACATAAGGCAATATAAATAAAAGAATATGAGAAGAGTAGAGAGCGCAAGTTGACTCTCTCCTCTCTAAGAGTCGATTTCTCTTCTTCTACTTCTCCTCTCTTCTTCCACTTCTCCTCTCTTCTTCCTTCTTCTTTAACGGTTCTGGTTTTCTTTTAGTTTCAAACTATAACAAACACGAAGTATCCCCCCTAATTCCACCCTAGCTGGCAGCTACTCGGGGGTGATTTAGATAATTTTACCCTGACATTGATCTTTCTTGCCCTTTAAGAGATTCAAAACATTTGTTATAACCTCTAAAAGATAATAACCGAGTATCACGGGCCCCGGGGGGGCGGGGCTGGGCCGGGCAGTGCTTACCCAGTCAATCTTCTAGACTAAAACATTCCTAAGGCTACACCAACAGAATGGTGATCCAATTCTTATTCTAACCTTCAGGCTTATGCCTGAGCTACGATATATCATATTTTCCCTTACATAAAAATTTACTTCCAGATATGAGTAACAACAAATGACTAGCAGTGAACCAGTCACATAAATAACTAAAAAAACCTTCTTTCCAGACTATTCTAAATAAGCAAAGACCCAAAAGTATCAAGTTGAAAAGTCTACAAAGGAAATGAACAATATAATTTCCTGAAATGACCACCCATCAGTCCTTAGTATACCTGGCACATGCTGCCACAGTACCAAACAGCCTGACAAGCTGAGCATTTCTTTAAGTTGCTTGATGTAAAACAACCATCACATTTTACGTCAACTGAAGAGTTATTTGGTACAGAGGCATAAGGGTCTTGGCTTATGATCACATCTCCTGCAGAATAAAAGCAATACTAGAAATGTAAATGAAGGAACTATTAAAAATGTCTAATAATTTTTTGTTATGTAATACATAATTGTCCAATCAAGTTCTAGTTCCTACTCAGATGAAAGCTCCGTATCTGATACGTAATCGATTCTTCCACCATAAAAAAATCTCACCCTCTCCCACTCTTTGATGCATCAACCATGAATGACCTCTCCGCTAGTGTTGCAATTCAGTGCCAAAATATTTTAAGGCATCCATCTCATTGTGCATGCACCAGGGCTAGGCTTTTCTACTTTTTTTTTTTTTTGGGGGGGTGGGGAGTGTTGTTTCTAAGTTGGGGAGAAAAAGCCAGGTGGTTTCTTTTTCGAAATTACAAACATAAGAGCAATTTCGAGTAAGAGGTATCTTTTAATCTGTTATACATAAAGATGCCAGGAAAAAGAGCTCCAAATATGATGTAAAATACTGAGAATGTCTCTTTGGATAAATATATAATATATCCTTCAAGTTCATAGCTCGAGCATACTAATCTGTCACATACTTTAACAGAAAATCAACAATAACTGATGTTGATATCCCTTTCTCAATCCAGCCAAAAAATTATATCCCAATGTTCTCTTCAAGAAAGTTGGAATTAGTGATACAAAATTTCACATATATTAAACTCCTTGCAATAATCACAGTGATAAGCAACAAGAACAGGTAGCATAGAGCAGTGAGAGGTATCAAAACTGATTTCTACGCTTGCTTTGGGCCAAGATAGAGATGCAATATGCAACCCATAAATAACTCAGCAGGCATTTCACTGGCATTAACTGTAATCACATCAGTCATATAACTTGCTAAATTTGTAAACTTCTTCCAAAGCTGTGTACCCTCTGTTTTGATAGGAAATGATGCAAATAACTAAGCAAACCTAGTCAGAATGAATAATTTAAGACTCGGATAGATTTGAATTATTGGCTTGAATAACCCCAAGGGGAAAAAAGAAAAAGAAAAGAAAGTACTTCAGTGATGATTTTCAACCTCTAAGCATGTTCACTGTTTTACTTTCACCCTACCGTGACCATAAAAAGGATTGTATACGTCGATGGTTTATATTATCATACTCAAAGCATAATAATAAGCAGTCATATGTAATTTGAATGAACTTAAGATCATGAGCAATTAAAAATTTAATTAATCTCCATCTTACGAACATAGGTGTCCCCGTCCCGCCCTCAAACTTAGAAGGAAAAAAAAAGGAGAAAGTTGAAAGTGGATTACGGGAACCCACTTCAATCCTTCTCAAAGTACTAAATTGGAACCAAACCCATCATTTGGGTTACGTAAATCAGTAAGATCATAGAAACCCAGAGACTCAAAGCTATCCAGAAAATACGCATTTCTAGAAACCGAATTACTGTGAAAGCTAAAAGTTTATAATACGGACATTTGAATTCAAACCTCGGGTCAATGCTGGGCTCGATATCATGGAAATAATGCTCTTCACCATCTGAGCACTTACATAAACAGGTACCAATAGACAAAAGAGAGCAGAGGGAGGGAGATAGGGAGAATGACCTGGGGAGAAGTTTGTAGTAGAAACGATACAACGACCTTTCTCTGGGTGTGTAGTGACAGTTAACCCCCGACCTGAAAGGGCACTCTGCAAATCCTCCATGTCAGAGCAAGAAGCAATGGCTAATTCTAGAGGTAAAAAGTAAACTGAAATGTTCAGCACAGACTCGGTTCCACATGAAACTAAAATAATCCCCTTCTACGTTGTACATCCAAGGTCACAGCCCTGGATCAGAATACGGGAAAAAATTCTCCTCCTGTCGCCTAGTCCCACAAGTCCTTTACGGAACGACCTGGGATCACGGTTCAAAAGCTGTGTTTGGTATATTTTTGTTTTTATTTTTCTCATGTGTTTATGTTTTTGTAGGTGTTTGACTGTTTGGTAAAAAATTTCATCTACACCCCATCAAGGATTGTTAACATCATCTACAACCACAAGATTGCAGAAACATCACCAAGGTCCACTTAACTGACGAAAATCACTAAAATTATTAAAATACAGTTTTATCCCTCATATTATAAATTGAAAATTTTAAAAATTATATTGTTTTAGCCACTCTCTCTCATGTGAACTTCCTTCAAACACAGCAGAGAGAGAGAGAGAGAGAGAGAGAGAGACAGAGAGAGACGAGAGAGACGAGAGAGACGAGAGAGACGAGAGAGATGAAAAAGAGAGATGAGATTCAGAGAAAGTTCTGATTATTTTTTGTGGGTTTTGTTTTTAATTTCTTGTTTTTTAATTTTAATTGATCCATTGCCCTATTTTCTCGGTTCGTTTCTACCTCGTTAATTTCTAAATGTTCAGCGTTTTTATGATTGGAAATCAAAACAAGAAAAAACATTCTACGCATGAAGAAAATGAATGAAGAACTCTAGAATAAAGAATCGTAATTTAGGAGAAGTAATGGCCGGAGATGCGAAATTACGACCATATCAGGAGAAGAAAAAATGATAGAAATAGAAATGAAAGAACTAACGGTTGGGACCCCAGCAGATGAGATTCATGACTTACTCATCCTTCTCAGCTTTTCTGGCTTTTTCCCGTTCATCCAACGCTGCAGTTTTCTTTAAAGGTTCAACAAAGACCAAATCCCATTTGATCGGAAACCGATAACCGATTGTTCTTGATGTGTTGATAAAAAGATCTCATGGCGTAATTCCATCTACGTAACCCTTGATCCTTGAGGTTTCAACGGCCCAATGCTTGCAGCCACGATCCAACCTTTGTTTGCCGAACTCATTCTCTGTTCTTCACTATTGTTGTTGCTTATCTTTGAATCTCGAGATTCAAGGGAAGAGATGGATTGGACCCTGCTCGAACTAGAAATTCAAGAAACAGACTTTAAATAAGGAATTTCGAGAGATGGTTGGAAAGTAGAAACCATGGGCGGTTTTATTTTGCCTACGGCGATGATGTCCTTGCCTTCTCGAAAACTGTTGGAGCCATGCCGGCTCCCTAATTTTCCCCCAAACCAGCTCCTACCATATGAATCGACTATGGAGAAGAGCGAAGAGGAAAAAAAGAGGAAAGGAAGAAGAAGAAGAAGAAGGGTAAAATGGTAATTTATCTTTACTTTAAGGGCAGTATTGTCCATGGAAATTTTTATTTCAGCTGGCGTCAGCATCTAACGGGAATCAACTGATGGAGTGGACCTCTTTGATTACCACAGCCAAAGTTTTGGGACCTAAGTGATGTTTCTGCATTCTTGTGGGTGTAGATGATGTTAACAATCTTTGATGGGGTGTAGATGAAATTTTTTGTTATTTTTTTGTTGTTATTTATAAAAGAAAAAAATAAAAATAAGCCCAAAATCAAAAAGAGGTTGAGACCTCTTTTTGTTTTTTGGCCATAAGTTATTTCTATTGATTTTTGCGTATGTCACTTACAGCACATGTATAAAATCGAGGGTAAAAAAGTAATTTTCATTTTTTTTTATAAAAGCATCATTCTTCCAAAAAAAAAAGTCCAAATCGGATTCCTTCTTTCTTGCGTTAGGGCTCGAGACTACTATCTCCAGCGATGGCAATTACTGGTCCATTGCGGTGCCAATGGGAGAGAATGAGAAGTGGACAAATTTAGAGGATGACACTGGAAGAATACAAGAGGAATATGTGAGAGAATGAGAAAGATAAATGAAAATCTCCATTAGAGACTTCAAAGCTATTATTGTCTTTCTCTCTCTCTCTCTCTCTCTCTCTCTCTCTCTCTCTCTCTCTCTCTCTCTCTCTCGCCCTTCTACACGCCCTATGATTTTAGGGGTTTCGTCTCTCTGAGAGCAGAGACCACTTGTTGGGGCGAAGACACCTTACATTGAGTACTTTGTTCAGACCAATTAGATCCCTCGTGAAATCCCAATTCAAAAGTACCCATCTTGGTTATTGGTCCTTGGAGCAGAGACTCTTCCTTTTAGCTATTCTTTCATTATGTCTAGCATTTGAATGATCCAGATTTCAAACTCTTCACCGTTCTTCGTAGTCGCAAAATCTCTATAACAGAGAGGCTTATCCTTCTATGCATCATTTGGTCTAGGTTCGTTCCAGATCTGAAGAAAACCATGGAAAACTAGGAATGATGGACTGTTTTCATCAATTATGGATTTGGGTATTGCTTTGCAGCATGAGGCGGGAGAAGGAATGTGGGAATTGCAGGTTTCAGGGGTGGGAAAGGGAGGTGAGAGTTCCACTTCATGGAAAACCGGTGAATGCCTCTACAGCAATGAACATACAGGAACAAGGAGGAAAGTTTCGCTGAAAATTAGATCTCAAAAAATAAATGAGATTCTTCCCCCTGATGAGGAGGAACTACAACCATTGCAAGAAGAATCTAGGGTAGGGGAGATTTGCAATGGAAGTCCTGTTGGCAGTTCCAACTATGAAGTAAAGGAATTCGTTGAACAATACACCATGGAGGAGCTTCAAGGTCTTGCACCGGGTTCATGGTTTTTGAACCATGGTTTGGGCCAAACACCTCTCTGTATCTGCTTCTTAGGAGCTTCCCAGTTTAGAAAATTCCTCAAATTCTTGCAGGAGGTTTTTCATTCTTGTGGCTTAAGCAAATATTTTGAGAAAACTACAGGTGATTCATACATTGGCACCCCGAGGTTTGAAATCAAAGAGAAGATTGTTCTCCCCGTATCTCTTCTTCCTTTAACAGTTATAAAAATTATTTTTAAACATTGGTATACCAAATCTATTTCTCATTATACAATCTATTTTTTATTAGAGTTACCAAACAACATTTTATTTTTTATCAAAAATGATTTTCGAAAATGTTTTTTGATAAATAGACAAAAATCAAAAACAAAAATGATACCAAACATAGCCTAAATCTCGACCGAAATTTATTAGAAAATCAAAGGTCTAAAACGATATTAGGTATTGAAATTGATAATTCCAAAATTTCGGCCAAAATTTTGGTTTCAATTGAAATCCGATCCAAACAGTAACTTAAACATAATATAAAATCCCTGCTTTCGGTCGAAATCAGATTGTTTCGACTGGTTTCCACTGAAAACTCTATGTTTCAACTGTTTTGGTAAGTTTTTTGAAAAATCTCTTTTTTCTTAGAGAAACTTGCATTCTTCACTCAAATCTTATGCTCTCTACTCGGTCTACACACTACAAGCAAAATTCAACTTCAATTGAAGCAAGGATTTGAAGATTTCAAGAAAAAGATAACCATCTCTTTTCTAAACTAAAATTTCTTAAGATTTTGTTTGTTAGGTTCATGGATGGTTTCGAAATTATTATATGTTGCATAAGTTATCATGATCTACAAGTCTATGGTGTTAGATTTCATGTACACTTATTTAATTTTTTTCTGTTTTAAAAAATTCAATTTTGTAGAACTAATTTTTGAATAAAATAGGTTAATACATGATAGATTGAGTTTATATTTATGTATGTTAGACAACATTGGCCAATCTACGGATTCATGGAGTCGAATTTATTTTTCTATTTTTAAATTATTTATTTTAATTTTTGGAAATGATATTAATATTTGATAAAATTAAAAAATAAATACAAATGAATAGTAATAATTTTCTGTTTTAGGTTTGAAAATTATGATAAATACTGAAATGTATTGTAAAATTTGTTTCAGCAGAAATTAAGCAATTTTATGATGTTCCATATGTATTTTATGTTGATTAATTGTTGAAAATTAGATTAATATTTGATAAAATCCAAAATAAATAGTAATAATATTCCGTTTTAGGTTTAGGGAAATTTACTTAGACACCCCCTTGACAATTGATTTACTACACAGAACTACCCTGTGTCTTTTGGACTTGTAGTCCACTACCTTATTATTGACGGTGTTAACTTAAATTTGGATAGACAAAAATACCCTTATTCTTTTTTCGGTCTCTCTCTTGCTATTCATCGCCTCCGGTGTTCTTACAGTGAATTAATCACCGATGATGCTCTTCCCGTACATCGCTGACTACATCCGGCAGCATGAGCCCTTTAAACCAAAAAAAAAATGGAGAAATTTAACAGAAAACATGATTGAGTTCATTGAAATGCACACCAAAGGTAACTCTAAGGTAACTAAAAGCTCCACCAGCAACAGGCATGTCAACGACAAACTCAGTGTAACAAAAAGCACATAAGGAGGTATGGAATAACGAACAAGAAAATAACAGATGAGTGAGCTAGAGCAAGAGATGGAGAGAAGAAAATGGCACCTTTGTCTGCAATAATCCCAAATCCCTTTTTGAAGCATCAAGATTAGCAGTAAACCCAGCCTAACTCGATTTTTCTTCCCGTGCCAGTTTTTTCCACCATAGACGGAACCGATGCGATGGCGGCCTAAGGCTTCTACTCGAACCAGGTACGTGTATGATAGGAATTAAGACGTGATTCGAACCAGAAACAACCAGAAATAAGTCCGATTGCAGCTAATCTGGTCACAGGGTTCCCAACCCTATGGGACCGGACCCTGCATCCGGACAGACTAAAGAGCCTATAAACGAATGACACTTGTCGAATTCTTAAGCTTGGGAAATTTAGAATATTCCCTAGATCCATAAATGAACCCAGTGGGTCCCAACTATAAAACCCGAACCCAAAAAATCAGGCCTAACTCGGATTTTCTTATTGTGTTCCGGTTTTCCACCGTTGACGAACCCGACCCCATTTCAACTTGAAGAGCAGCCCAAACCAAGTACGAACCAATCCATGACAACTTAGAAATTTAGACTTAGCATTCTCAAAACCAATCACCGGTCCTGACTTACAGGTCCTGAAAAGTCCTAGCCGGACATCGCAATCGATAAGACCTGGATAGACTACCCATGTTACACCCCAATTCTGGACTAACCAGTAGTGTGATGAACAGTTATAAGAACCAACGGTTCAAGCCAAGATCTCGTAAGACCGTGCCAACAATCCAAACCAAATACACATATCACATCAATAATCAGAGTAAATAAATAAATAGCGGAAGTCTTTTTAATAATGAACTGAGTATCTACAATGATAAGTAAATAATAAACTAGTTATCTCCAAGTAACAAAAACATAAATATAACAAACTATTACAATTACCAAAATACGAAAGTTAAACACTAGGCATAAACATCGTTGAAATACTCGCTTGACGAGTCATATTCGTCCTCCACAGCTTGCTCATCCATAGCCATCACGTGTCTATACGTTGGCGCATTCATATAGCCTTCAACGGTATTACCTGCATCATTAACAACTAAAAGAATAGCGTACACAAGGGTCAGCTCTCCAACTTGAGTTCAGTGAGTAAACAAAACAATACGCAAACATATGCAAGCATTCAATTTATATCTTTGGTTAGGTTTTAAGTTTGTAATGTGCTATAGAAAGGATTGGTGGCCACCACACCTCTATACACAAGTGTGTGAATCCGTCCAATGGATCAAACACCATCAAGTATTTGCTTCTGATGAAGTTGGCCCACCACCCCCTTTATCACAGTCCAACACATTCGCATTTTGCCATCTCACAAGCATCCACCACGAAATAGAGATAGAGCTAATCACACACAGTCAACACTTCCCCTGATGCCCTACCCATACCAACACGTAAACGCCTATTGGCGAGGGCTTACAAATTGGGCTGGCAACTAACCAAACCTAATGTCATCCAATGTATCCAAGGCCTCACCCCAGCATCCATCAATACGTTCATAGAGATAGAGCTAAGGCCCCCCAATAGAGTCAGAGACCATACGGTCCAAGACCACCTCCCCTGATGCCCTACGACGTAATAGTTCTGCTAAGGTAATGGCGATACGACGATGTCAGTGGCAAGACTTGAGTAGAGATAGAGCTAGAGTCTAGTGACTAAGCTGAACTATAATGCCACGTCCTTCGCTTCATGCCCCACTCACATCCAACACACTAACCACACACACAATCACATGTCTATTCCTAGCATCATCACCATCATATTATAAATAAACAGAAAAAAATATGCATGAGCAGAAATAGCAGTAATATTGGATGACATGTGAGATGCACATTACAAGCATACAAGCATAAAAGCATTCATTGCATTGGACAAATAAAATAAAATAGTTTATTATTATCCAATTAGTTTAGGTATTGTTCCCTCACATTTGATTGATGTTTGTTTCTCTTCCAAGCTTTGGAAGTCACTTTGAATTTATTGGGAACTTAAACAATTAATTAAGTTAGAAATTAATTTCCTCAATTTATAGTAGTCAAAAACCTTGTTTGGTCTCAAAACATACTTGCTGTTATCGTGTGGTCACAGGTTTGGTCGAACCTGTGGTCTCAATATATGCGACCACATACTGTGTGATCTGTAAGACCCGTATCGAACTAAGAGATCTTACCACCTTGTGCCAGGTCTACCTATCATGGTCGAGCCAAGGGGACCAAATGCGTGAAGAAACCACAAGACCAGGTATGAAGTCTAACTCAAAAATAGTTAAATATGAGGGTAGGGTTGCATGCCTAAACAGGTGTGACCGATCTCACCTCAAAAGAGTCCAACCCATGACATTTTGGTCGTGGGGTCGCATGACTAAAAAACGTAGGGTCGATGGATTTTGCGACCTTACATGCGACCCTATGATAACAGACAGAATCCAGAAATTAGGAAACCTTCCTAATTCAAAGGGGGTCTTTCCTAAACTCATTGGGACTTATTATGGAGGGTTTTTCTTTATAAATAGGACGTCCCTTAGCCTCTTTCACTCCTTTAGAACCCTAATTGTAAGTGAGAGAAAGAGAAGAGAAGGAAACTTGAAGAAGAAGACTAAGGAAGAAGAAGTTCAAAGAAACCTTTGAATCTTAGCAAATCCAAGGTATGAACCTAAATCCCTACATGAATTGGGAGCCTAGAATAGTTTATGAAGAACATAGGATTAGGAGAAACCCAAATCATCCATCCATGGATAAATTCCAAGAGATTTCATGGAAGAGATCGCTATGGACAATGAATGGTGTATAAATTGTAGTTATGAGCTATAGAACAACCATATGATGGACCATGATAGTAAGCCAAAGGATTCAAACATGAAAGAATGGACTTTAGAATGAAAGGTCGACACAGAACACGTGTGGTCGCACGTAGGGTCGAATGCTATCCGACCCTACGAGACCACATGATCGACCACATGCCCTCGGGAAGTCCCAGGGAGGGTGTGGTGGCACGTAAGGTCGAATGGTATCCGACTCCACCTACGACCCTACACCCTAGGGTCGCAGAAACTGCTACCCTAGGTGCTACCCTACCCTGCGACCTACCCCTATGGTCGCAGAAACTGCTACCCCAGGTGCTACCCCACCTGCGACCCTACAGTTTCAGTTAATTTAAACAAATTGGAATTAATTCTAATTAAAATCTATCGACTTGTTAGGTCTTTCCAGTGGTTTAAAAGTGAATTATAAAGCTTGAACGAGGATCTACTAGCAATCAAAGGTGAGGAAACAAGACCTAAACTAATTGGCAAATAATAAACTATTTTTTTAAGTCCAACACCATGAATGATTCTATGTTTGTATGATTGTAATATGCATATCACATGTCATCCACTATTCCTGTTATTACTGTTCATGCATATTTAATTTTGTTTATTTATAACATGATGATGATGATGATGCTAGGAATAGGCATGTGAATGTATGTGTGTGGTTAGTGTACTTGATGCGAGTGGAGCATCAGGGGGAGGACATGACACTGTGGTTCATCTTGGTCACCAGACTCTAGCTCTATCTCTACTCAAGTCTTGTCCACTAACATCGTCGTATCGCCATTACCTTAGCAGAACTATTACATCGTAGGGCATCAGGGGAGGTGGTCTCGGACCGTCTAGTCTCTGAGTCTGTCGGGGGGCCTTAGCTCTATCCCCATGGACGTATTAAGGGATGCTGAGGTGAGGTGTTGGATACATTGTTTGACATTAGGATTGGTTAGTTGCGAGCACAGTTTGCAAACCCTCGCCAATAGGGACTTACGTGTTGGTATGGGTAGGGCATCAGGGGAAGTGTGATGTGGTGCGGTCCTAAGCACTTTAGCTCTATCCCTATTCCATGGTGGGTGCATGTGGGGGCGGCATTGGTGTTTGATCCATTGGACGATTCCACACATTCGTGTATAGAGGTGCGGCGGCTACCTATCCTTTCTATTGCACATTGCAAACTTATGAACCAGACCAAAGATATGAATTGAATGCATGTATATGTTTGTTGCATTGTTTAGTTTGCTCACTGAGCCGTGATGTGTGCTCACCCTTTCGACTTCGAATATTTTTAGTTGATGATGCAAGTACCACTGTAGAAGATTATATGAATGCTCCGATGTATGGACATGCGGCGGCGATGGATGCAGAAGTTATGATGGAGTCACATGATTCGTCATGCGAGTGCAACTCATGCATCTTCGATTAGATTTTATTTAAATTATACAGACGATGTATTTGATTAAATTATTTTATTTTATGTCTTAGTATTTTTGAAGATAATTGAATAATTTATTTATGTTATCATCTTTAGACTCTCAGTTCATTTAATATTAAAGACTTCCGCTATCATGTATTTATTCTAATTTTTGTTGTGGATGTGTATGATTTAAGCAAACGGACACAGCCTATTTGAGATCCTGGTTGAACCGTTGGTTTATTGACGGTTCATCACACCATTTTGAATAGTGTAAAATTGGGGTGTGTCAACTTGGTATCAGAGCTCTCAGGCCCTGCCTATTAAACCAATATACTTCCACAAAAGTTCGTGAACTGAGTTAGGATAAAATTTAAAAGCTGTAATAAGAACACACTATAAGCACATGTGTTGTATGGGACAAAATTAAGAAAGAGAATAATGCACTATTAATAGGAGAAACAAGTTTCATATACATCAAATAAAAAACAATGTTTATACATATCCAAATCAGAGTACAGTCCACAATCTGAACAGTTACTCTGTAGTACAAAGAATAACAAAAAGAGAAATGTACATCATGGAGCTGGAGGTGCTGGAGGAGGAGGTGCCTCACGATCCTGGTCATAGTCCTCAGCATACACTCTAGTCAACCAGGCTACCTGAGTTTGGGTCGTCTGGAGACTAGCAGTTAACTCGGCCATCCGCTGATCAGACGCGCGCTGAGCATCTAGAAGCTCTCCTACTCTCAAATCAGTCACGCGTTGAGCCTCTCTAATCTCACGCAGTAGCCCCATCATATCATCAGATGGTGGGTGTGAAGGACCAGCAGAGTGTGAATGAACCCGAGATGGACCAGCTCCAGTAGAATGTAGTGGTGATGGAGGAGGTATGGCATCTACATCCATGAACATACGATCATCATCCTCAGCATCACCCCCATGGACCCCTGCTCCTGTTGCTGTTGCTGCTGTTGCTGCCGCTTCAGCATCTACTATCTCTACTCGAGTATGAGGACGCACCAGAGCATTCCTCTCATCATCACTGACCTGAGCATCCCGCATACCCATCCTACAGATAGCCTCCCAGTCAAGGTCCGATGAGAAGGTATCCTCATGAATCCTCTCATCCAATAAATCAACGTGTAGGCGGGTGAGCAATGTAGTAATTAGACGTCCGTAGGGCAGGTTGCCTAGCTGACCAGGTAGCGTAGCACGGATCATAGTCCTGATGATGATATATGGTAGGCAGACAGGCTGCCTAGTGCAAATCGCCCGATGGAACATACTGGGTCAGCTGAGAAATCCTATCATAGTGGCCACTCTGGGGGATCAGGTTGTGCTGGATGATCTTGGAGTACACCCGAGGCTCTGGCCGTAGGTTGATCGCTTTCATCTCCCAGCGATCACCTCTAAGGAGCTGACTATCAATCTCAGCACGCATTGCCAAGGATAGGAACTGGGGTTCCTTAGGAGCACAGTACCAAAGGGCCATTATTTGATATGCCCAGGAGATCAGCCAACTGTTGGCAGTTAAATGAAACTTTCACCCCCTTTACATAGCTAGTGATCCTGAGCTCCTTACCCCTCTCTATATCATTGCGATCCCCCACTACCTAGAGGTTGCAATAGAACTGCTTCACCAAAGCAGGACAGGTACAAGCCTCATAGGTGATCACAGGAAGCTAGCCCATGTCACCAAAGGCACCCTCTACGATAAACAAGGCTAGACTAGCCAAGTTTACACAACGACCCCCTTCTACTTTCTTACGATCATAGCGAGCATACCAAGCTTCTACCTCGTTGGAGCAGAAACGAACGGAATCATGAGCCCTAGGAACCTTGGTACGAGCCATACTATCTGCCAAGACACAGAAAAACAAACAAGATATTAGATAAGAAGAAAAACTCAAAATTTTGGCATTATAACGACATGATTTGGCCAAAAGCCTTACTTTCACCAAAACAACTGGGCAGGAGGACTTACATAGGTTCCAAACCATTCTGCAAAGCTCATACAGTTGAAAATTTAATCTAGGAAGATAGAATTTGAAGAAATTTCAATAAATTGGAAAAATCTCAAAAATTAGGTCAAAAATGGAAAATTTCAAGTTTCTCGATAACCAACCGATGAAACTCAAATATTTTTTAGGGCTTTCGTCCATTGGGTGACCAATAGCAAAAGTAGAGAGAAAACAATGTAAATTGATGAAAACCTAGTTTTGAAAGCTTAAAAATGAGAAACAGTAGAGAGCATACCTGAAGGGAAGGAGCGGAAGTCACGAACGGAAGAAATGATCACCAAACACTAGGGGTCGATATTGTAGCAACTCAGGGGAAGCGTGTTTAGTTGGAAGAAAAGAAAAAGAATAAGAAATGAATCCAAAATCAGTTTTAAAAACCTAATTTTGGATCGTGGGGTCGCAAAATTCGACAAAATGTGCGACCCTACGACTGACCCTACCATCGACCCTAGGCTCTCGGTGATCTGAAAGAAACCATGGGTCGGACCTAGGGTCGGACCTAGGGTCAGACATATACCGACCCTACGATTGACCCTAGGCTCTCGGTGAGTTGACAGGGTTTCTGGGGTCGCATACCCTAGAGTCGCATAAGGAGCGACCCTACCATCGACCCTACGATGGAAAATTCAGTATTTTCTTTGAATGACTTGAAAAATTGGAAATTTATATTGATTAGTTGGAGTTTGACTTGGGAACAACTTATATTGATTGCCTCACATGTTCTATGATTGTTTTCAGACACTACCACCACCAGAACATGAAATGGCTGGGCGAAGAGTGACTAGACGAGGCCGTAACCCAATTCCACCACCACCACCTGTGGGGGAGGACAGCCATGAAATTCCTGATGTACAAGAAAACCAGAATGCGGCACCGCCAGTAGCTGGTGGCCAGGCAAATCCTACAAACTTGCCAGCCCCACCTACAGATTTGGCTACAGTGGTAATGAACCTGGCACAACAACTGTAGCAAATACAGCAGGTGCAAGCCAATATGCAAGCTGCTATAGGAATGGTTTTTCCAGCTGCACATACGACACCTATGCCAGCCGGACAAGCTAGCACAGTACCAGGGAGAAGCAACATGGGACCCCACACACCTCAAATGCCAGTTATGCAGGCTCCAGTGCAGAATCCTGAGGTAGCTCAAGGCAGTTACCAGTATCAACCACCTATGTATGGGGCCTGTGCTCAGTATCAGTTGGACCACTCTCGACTGATCGAGCATTTTCTGAAGATGACGCCTAAGGAATACAATGGTAAACCAGTAGATCCTTTGTGGCCAGCACACTGGATCGATGAAATGGAAAGAAATTCCATGATGATGACGGTTAATGAGGAGGAGAAAGTACTGTGTGCAACATTCATGCTGAAAGGCGATGCACACCACTGGTGGAAGTCCACTCGGACTTATCTGTTAACCAAGCATGCCCAATTGACCTGGACTATATATAAAGAGGCATTCTTTGAGAAGTACTTCCCCAGAAGTTTCAGAGATGCTATGGAGAGAGAGTTCCTGAGTTTATATCAGGGGCAAATGACTGTGGATGCATACCAATAGCGTTACGAAGAGCTATTTTTTTTGCACCCGCTAGCATGCAAGAGGAAAATACTAAGACCCGAAGGTTCGTCATGGGACTTAGGGGAAGCATTCGAGAGCATGTTCTGGGACTGGAGAAGAAAGTTTACAACGAAGCCATATAGATTGCTCGAGTAATAGAGTCGAACCAGAAGGAGAGCTACTTTGCTCAAAATAGGGATTAAAAGGCCAAACAGAAATTCATACAATAGAGGGAATACAAGGACACTCAAACCCTTCCGTACTCAAGGCTTTAATACTGCAGCCAAGACTACTCCAGCAGCTCAACCGCAACAAAAGCAAAATAATGAAGGAATAAAATGCTTTAACTACAATCAAATAGGACAATATTCAAGGGAGTGTCCTAAGCCCAGAAAGAAGCTACATCAAGGAAAGGTTTATGCTGTTACATCTGAGGATGTTGTCGCATCGCTTGATGTGGTCACAGGTATGACCTGAATCTTTCATTTTGTATTACATTGTGTGAGCATGTAGACTAAATTAAAACAAATCATAGGTATCGTACCTATTAATGACATACCTGTTAGAGTACTCTTTGATTCTAGAACTACTCATTCTTTTATATCTGTGTCATTTGGGAAGAAGCTAAATCTACCCCTCATATCTTTAGACTACAAATTACTTGTACGATCACCTATGGGATTAGAAGTGGAATTAGAAAAAGGTTATGGACCATGTCCAGTTCTTATCGACGAGAAGACTTTGGATGCAACCTTGGTTCAACTTGAGATGGCAGACTTTGACGTTATCTTGGGTATGGATTGGTTAGCTCGGCCTTCTGTAAACCTATTGTGTGCAGAAAAGAAGCTGACATTTAAAGACAAGGAAGGAGCAGAGTTTAGTTTTGTCGGAACCAAACTTCCCCATAAATGGAAACTCATCATCTCTGCATTGAAGGCTAGAAAATGCCTCGAGAAAGGAGGAGTTGGGTATCTAGTATCCGTGGTCGACCTCACCAAGGAAGCACCACGAATAGAGGATATTAATATTGTGCGTGACTTTCCAGATGTATTTCCAGAGGAACTACCCGGACTTCCACCCGACTGAGCGACAGAGTTCGTTATAGATCTGATACTCGGAGCCGCACCAATATCCAAAGCACCCTATTGAATGGCTCCTACTGAATTGAAGGAATTAAAGGTACAGTTACAGGAATTACTGGACAAGGGTTATATCAGACCTAGCATATCACCATGGGGCGCGCCAGTATTGTTTGTAAAGAAGAAGGACAATAGCGTTCGACTGTGTATGATTACCGAGAATTGAATAAGCTGACAATCAAGAATCGGTACCCATTGCCTCGGATCGATGATTTGTTCGATCAGTTGCAAGGTGCAAAGGTGTTCTCCAAAGATTGATCTTCGATTAGGATACCATCAGTTGAAGATTAAGGAAGGTGATATTCCAAAGACAGCATTCAGAACAAGATACGGACATTATGAATTTTTAGTCATGTCTTTTGGATTGACTAACGCACCCGTAACTTTTATGGAACTCAAGAATCGGGTATTCCATGATATGTTGGATACGTTAATCATTGAGTTTATTGATGATATATTGGTCTACTTCAAGGACAAGGAAACTCATGTCATGAATCTAAGAGCCGCTCTACAGCGACTAAGGAAAGAGAAGTTTTATGCCAAATTTACAAAGTGTGAGTTTTGGTTAAATGAGGTCGCTTTCTTAGGCCATGTTGTATCCGCTGAGGGAATTAAAGTGGATCCTAGTAAGATTGAAGCCATTGTGAAGTGGGAAGTACCTAAGAGTGTTGCAGAAATTAAAAGTTTTCTAGGTCTAGCTGGGTATTATCGACGATTCATGGAAGACTATTCCAGAATTGTCGTACCTTTCACCAGTTTGACTAAGAAAGGAGAAAAGTTTGTTTGGACTGATAAATGTGAGAAAAGTTTTCAAACATTGAAGGCTAGATTGATATCTGCTCCCATCTTGACTATTCCTATTCCAGGACAATCATTTACCTTGTACACCGATGCGTCTGGATTGGGTTTAGGATGTGTTCTTATACAAGGAGAACAAGTAGTTACGTATGCCTTAAGACAACTGAAGACACATAAGAAGAACTATCCCACTAATGACTTGGAATTAGCAGCAGTAGTACATGCTGTCAAGATATGGAGACATTATTTGTACGGAGAGAAATTTCAGAATAAATCAGATCATAAGAGTCTCACTTATCTTTTTAATCAGAAGGAGTTGAACATGAGACAAAGAAGATGGCTGGAATTATTGAAGGATTATGATTGTGATATTCAGTATCATCCAGGAAAGGCTAATGTAGTTGCTGATGCGCTAAGCAGAAAAGCAATGATAAAATCTCAAGGAGAGGTTAACACGACTGCAGCAATGTGTGTTACAGAAAAAATATTCGATTACGGTAATGAGCAGTTCGTGAAAGATGCACAGGGTGAATCGACCAACCAAGGATTTATTCATCGGTTTCCAAATATGTTTGTGACATTGAAGATTGTACCAGATATAATTGATGAAGTGAAAGCTGCTATTAAATCAGACCCTTATTTGAGAACGGTACAAGAAGACATCGAAAAAAGTAGGACTATCCTGAGTTCACCTTGGACGATAAAAAGGTATTGAAGTACAAAGGAAGAGTATGTGTTCTTGAAAGGGAAAACTTAGACATTAGACACCGACTTATGAAGGAAGCTCACACCACCGCTTATTCGGTACATCCTGGAAGTACAAAGATGTATCATGATTTGAAGAAATTATATTGGTGGAGAGGAATGAAAGCAGATGTAGCTGAATTTGTGTCTTAATGCCAAAATAGTTAGAGGGTAAAGGCTGAACGGCAAAGACCGACAGGATTGTTGCAGCGACTGCCAGAACTAGCATGGAATTGGGACTGCATCACTATGGACTTCGTCACCAGGTTACCATTGACTCATCGAGTAGTTGATGCGGTCTGGGTGATTGTAGATCGTCTGACTAAGACAGCTCGCTTTATCGCCATACGACCATAGTATACCCCGGAGAGGTTAGCCAAGCTATATGTGGATAACATTGTCAGATTACATGGTGTACCTGAAAGCATCGTGTCTGATAGAGACCCACGCTTTACTTCAAAGTTTTGGGAAGGATTGCAAAAGGCTATGGGTACAACGTTGAAATTCAGTACAACATTCCATCCTCAGACAGACGGACAGTCGGAGTGTACCATTCAGATTTTAGAAGACATGCTTCGAGCCTGTGTAATTGATTTTAAAGGATCATGGGATGAGAAACTACCATTGATCAAGTTCGCCTATAACAACAGCTATCAGGCTACTATACAGATGTCACCCTATGAAGCATTGTATGGTAGGAAGTGTCAAATTCCTTTGTTTTGGAATGAAGTTGGAGAACGGAGCATCATTGGACCAGAATTTGTTGAAGAGACTTATCGAGTAGTCGACATTATCAAGGAAAGAGTTAAAATAGCTCAGAATCGTCAGAAATAGTATGCAGATACTTGACGTCGAGACCTTGAATTTGTCGTAGGTGATAAGGTATTCTTGAAAGTATCACCTATGCGAGGTTTAAAACGATTCAGACAGAAAGGGAAGCTAAGTCCGAGATATGTCGGGCCATATGAGATTATAGCTAAACGTGGAAAAGTGGCTTACCAGTTAGCACTACCACCATCTATGTCAAGTGTGCATGATGTATTTCATATCTCATTATTAAAGAAGTACGTCAGAGATCCAACACATGTTTTGACAGTAGATCCACCAGATCTAACTGATGAGTTGACATTCAAAGTAGCACCAACTGAAATCACAAGCTAAAAGGTTCAACGTCTACGCAACCGTGACATATACTATGTTAAGGTCACCTAGAGGAGCCGAGATATAGAAGAGATCACATGGGAAGAAGAGAATGTTATGCGGAAGCAATATCCTCACCTTTTTAACTCAGAAGGTATGTGCTAATTTCGAGGATAAAATTTCTAATAAGAGGGGGAAGTTGTAAGACCCGTATCGAACTAACCGGTCTTACCACCTTGTACCAGGTCTACCTTTCATGGTCGAGCCAAGGGGACCAAGTGCGTGAAAAAACCACAAGACCAGGTATGAAGTCTAACTCAAAAACAGTCAAATATGAGGGTAGGGTCACATGCCTAAATAGGTGTGACCGACCCCACTTCAAAAGAATCCAACCCATAACTTTTTGGTCGTGGGGTCGCATGACTAAAAAACGTAGGGTCGACGGATTCTACGACCCTACTTGCGACTCTACGATAACAGACAGAATCCAGAAATTAGGAAACATTCCTAATTCAAAGGGGGTCTTTCGTAAACTCATTGGGACTTATTATGGAGGGTTTTCTTCTATAAATAGGACGTCTTTTAGCCTCTTTCACTCCTTTAGAACCCTAATTGAAAGTGAGAGAAAGAGAAGAGAAGGAAGAGAAGAAAACTTGAAGAAGAAGACTAAGGAATAAGAAGTTCAGAAAAACCTCTGAATCTCAGCAAATCCAAGGTATGAACCTAAATCCCTACATGAATTGGGAGCCTAGAATAGTTTATGAAGAACATAGGATTAGGAGAAACCCAAATCATCCATCCATAGACAAATTCCAAGAGATTCCATAGAAGAGATCGCTACGGACAATGAATGGTGTATAAATTGTAGTTATGAGCCATAGAACAATCATAGGATGGACCATGATAGTAAGCCAAATGATTCAAACATGAAAGAATGGACTTTAGAATGAAAGGTCGACACAGAACACGTGTGGTCGCACATAGGGTCGAATGATATCCGACCCTACGAGACCACATGATCGACCACATGCCCTCGAGAAGTCGCAGGGAGGGTGTGGTCGCACGTAGGGTCGAATGGTATCCGACCCCACCTACGACCCTACACCCTGGGGTCGCAGAAACTGCTACCCTAGGTGCTACCCTACCCTGCGACCCTACCCCTGTGGTCGCAGAAACTGCTACCCCAGGTGCTACCCCACCTGCGACCCTACAGTTTCATTAAGTTTAAACAAATTGGAATTAATTATAATTAAAATTTATCGACTTGTTAGGTATTTTCAGTGGTTTAAAAGTGAATTATAAAGCTTGAACGAGGATCTACTAGCAATGAAAGGTGAGGGAACAAGACCTAAACTAATTGGCTAATAATAAACTGTTTTTTGAGTCCAACACCATGAATGATTCTATGTTTATATGATTGTAATGTGCATATCACATGTCATCCACTATTCTTGTTATTACTATTCATGCATATTTAATTGTGTTTATTTATAACATGATGATGATGATGATGCTAGGAATATGCATGTGAATGTATGTAAGTGGTTAGTGTACTTGATGCGAGTGGAGCATCAAGGGGAGGATGTGACACTGTGGTTCATCCTGATCACCAGACTATAGCTATATATCTACTGAAGTCTTGTACACTAACATCGTCGTATCGCCATTACCTTAGCAGTTTTATTACGTTGTAGGGGAGGTGGTCTCGGACCGTGTATTTTCTGACTCTGCCGGGGGGCCTTAGCTCTATCTCTATGGACATATTGAGGGATGCTGGGGTGAGGCCTTGGATACACTGTTTGAAATTAGGATTAGTTAGTTGCTAGCCCAGTTTGCAAGCCCTCACGAATAGGGGCTTACGTGTTGGTATGGGTAGGGCATCAGGGGAAGTGTGATGCGGTGCGGTCCTAAGCACTTTAGCTCTATCCCTATTCCATGGTGGGTGCATGTGGGGGCGGCAATGGTGTTTGATCCATTGGGCGGTTCCACACATTCGTGTATAGAGGTGCGGCGGCCACCTATCCTTTCTATTGCACATTGCAAACTTTTGAACCAGACCAAAGATATGAATTGAATGCATGCATATGTTTGTTGCATTGTTTTATTTTCTCACTGAGCCGTGATGTGTGCTCACCCTTTCGACGTTGAATATTTTTCATTGATGATGCAGATACCACCGTAGAAGATTAAAGAGGGACGTCATCTTTATAGAGAGAAACTCTCCATATATAGTCCTTCTTCAATTATAAAAGAGATCCCCTCAAATTAGGAAAGTTTCCTAAACACGAAATCAGTTCAACATCGTGTGGTCGCACGTGTGGTTACAGGTTCCGTTGACTACACGTCCCAAATATGTGACCACATGTTGTGTGGTCTCATGTATGGTTGACTACACCCCTCAAAAATGCGACTACACAACCAAAATTTACTAGTTTTCAGTTTTTGACTGGTTGCTTCCATACAACCTTAAACAGTCAATCACACCAACTAAATCTTACTTGTTACTTACCTTATCTTGTGGTTTTTTCATTCAATTGGTTTACTTGAGCCGGTTATGATGGGAAGACCGATCACGACACAAGAACATAAGGGTTAGACCGGGTTCGTGGCCTGCGGGGTCTTACAACTCCACCACCCTTAAAAGAAATTTCGTCCTCGAAATTTGCATACACGGATCTTACAACTCCCCCACCCTTAAAAGAAATTTTGTTATCAAAATTTGAATATACTTCGGAGTCGAATAGGTGGGATTACTGTTTCTGCATTGCATCTTCTTCTCCCCTTGCAATCTCTTCTACGTCTTCGCTTCGCCAGATCACTATAACAAAGTAGATATCTTAATTCTGAAGATGTTGTACCCTCTGACTAATAAGTTATGCTAGCACTACTTCGAGAGTTAAGTCTTCTATTAACTCCAGTGGGTCTGCCATCTGATACCTTAGTGGTTCTCTAATGTACTTCTTCAATAGAGACAAGCAAAATATGTTGAGCATACTAGGAATAGACGGCGGTAACGTGAGTTGATATATTACTCTTCCACATCTTTTCAAAATTTTATAACGTCCAAAACATATACAGGACATAACTTTTCCTTCTTACCACACCGTTTCAAACCACGCATAAGTGACATCTTCTATAACACTTTGCCACTTATGATTTACTCGAGGTCTTGGTGTCTCTTTTAACAATCCTGAGCTCTCTTGACCCTTTTTCTTTGATCTTGTTTGCCATTAGACAATAATCTTCAACAGACTCAGGTTTTACCATTCCTTATTTCTGATTTCATTCCAAAATAGAGGAGTTCGACATTTCCTATAGTACCACACTTTATAGGTGACATCTGTATGGTAGCGTAGTAGAAAAATTGATTAGTGGCAACTTCTAATCTCAAGCTCCTTTGAAATCAACTTCACAGGCTCGGAGAATACCTCCTAGGATCTGTATTGTCCACTCCGACTGTTCGTCGGTTTGGGAGTGAAATGCGGTACTAAACTTCAACTTTGTTTCCATTGGTTTTTGTAGTCCCTCCCAAAACTTCGAGGTAAAGCATGAGCCTCTATCCGACACCATGCTCTCAGGCATATCATTCAATCTAGCAATATTTTCCACATATACCTTAGCTAGCCGCTCCAAAGCACACCGAGGTCGTATAGCAATGAAACGAGCCGTCTTTACAAAGCGATCAATCAATCACCCAAACTACGTCAATCGATCTGGGAGTCAGTGAAAAAATCGGGGGCATAGTCCATTATAATGCAATTCCACTTCCAAACTGGCTCCAATAGTGGTTGTAGTAAGCCTACTGGTCTTCGTCTTTCAGTCTTTCCTTATTGGCAATTCAGACACTGAAACACGCACTAAGCCACATCTGTTTTCATTCCTCTTTACCAGTATAATCTCTTCAGGACATGATACATATTGGTATTTCAGGATGTCTTGAATATAGAGTACAATGGGCTTCTCACATTATTTTGTATCTAAGATTCGCGTTTTTCACCTTCAGGTATGCACAATCATCCTCTGTATCTGAGTACCTTATCTGAATCCAAGTATGTCAGGGTTAGGTTTTTCTTTTCTCCAAATCTTCTTACAACGTTCTTAGATATATATCTAACAAAATTTCTACCTTTACTTCGTCCATCGAATCAGAGGCGATCCTTAACGCCACAAACATAAGCGAGGAATTATTGCTCCATAAGTTCATCCTTAAGTTCTCGCTCAATTGGATCATCACGAGTTTCTATTATATGTTGCTCTTATTTTAAATCTGAATATGTTGCTACGAAACACAAGGCAACATCGGTACTAGGTCCTTCTTCAGGCTTCATTATTCCCCTTTTTTGCTCAAGGCCTCAACTACCACATTAGCCTTGCTCGGGTGACACTGAATATCGTAGTCTTAATCCTTCAGGAGTTCCAACCATCTCCTTAGCCCCATATTTAACTCTTTCTGGGTGAGGAAATAAATAAAACTCTTGTGATCCGATTTAATCTAAAATTCTTCTCCATATAGATTGTGTCTCCAAGTTTTGATTGCATGAATCACCACTGCTAACTCCAAGTCATGAGTAAGGTAACTCTTCTCATGTTCTTTCAGTTGTCTTGAAGCATAGGGAATCACTTGCTCTCCTTGCATCAACCTGCATCCTAGACCCAATCCGGAAGCATTGGTGTGTAGTGTAAAAGCTCTCATCGTGCCAGAATGATTAAGATGAGAGCTGATATCAACCTTGCTTCCAGAGTCTGGAATATTCCTCACACTTGTAGGTTCAAATAAGCTTCTCTCCCTTCTTGGTTAGCTTGGTAAGAGGTACGATGATTCTAGAGTAGTCTTCCACGAATCGTCTGTAATAACCAGCTAAACCCAAGAAACTTTTGATTTCCACAATGTTCTTAAGTGTTTCTCACCTCACAATATCTTTTATCTTACTGGGGTCCACTTTTGTTCCTTCTAATGATACTACGTGTCCCAAGAAAATCTTATTTAGCCAAAACTCATACTTCTTGAATTTGGCATAAGGTTTCTTCCTTTTCAATGGTTGTTAGGCTATTCTAAAATCTGTTGTATGAGTCGTTTCGTCTTTGAAAATAACCAAAATAACGTCTATAAAAACTATGAGCGACGTGTCCAACATGTCATGGAACGCTCAATTCATAAGCTCCATAAAAGATATAGGGGTATTGGTTAATCCAAATGACATAACTAGGGGCTCGTAATGCCCGTGTACCTAGTTCTGGAAGCTATCTTCGGAATGTCACTATCTTTAATCTTCAATTAATGGTATCCTAACCATAAATTGATCTTGGAGAATACCTTTGCACCTTGTAGCTGATCGAATAAGTGATCATTCCGTAGCAATGGATATCAATACTTTATGGTGAGCTTGTTCAATTCCCGGTAGTCTATACATAGCAGAACACTACCGTCCTTATTCATGAATAGCACTGGCACTACCCAGGCAGTATACTGGGCCGAATAAAACCCTTGTCCAATAACTCCTGTAGTTGAGTTTTCAGTTCCTTCAACTCTGTAGGAGCTATTCCATAGGGTGCCTTAGACACAGGTGCCATCCCTGGTAACAAGTTGATAAAGAACTCGGTCGCACAATCAGGTGGCACCCTGGGTAAGTCTCCTGGAAACACATCAAGGAATTTATGCATCACATCAATATCTTCCTTCTGTAGTGCTTCTTTAATAACATCTACCATAGATACTATATATCCAGCTCCTTTCTTTTCAAGGCATCTTTTTGCCTTAAGTGCATAGAGGATAAGCTTTCGCTTCCTAGGCACATGCTTCCAATAAAACTAAATTATGTGTTGTCTTACTCTGGAATAACAACCTCTTCTGTACACATAATAGCTTTATGGAGTCTTGAGACAATCAATCCATTCCCAAGATGACATCAAGGTCTGCCATCTCAAGTCGAATTAGGTTGCATCCAAAGTCCATCCATTAATACGATTCAGACATTGTTCATAACACTCATCTAATACAACATCTAGTCCAAAAGGGTTTGAACTAGCAAAATCTAATTTAAAGGTCTTAATGGCATGTTAATCCCCTTTTATCTCTTAGTTTTTTAATGACTATCATCAATAATCTCATATTGCACTCATTAGCTTATATCTCCTTTATCACTACTGCTTTATCTTGATCTTTCTTTGAAACATCCCGAATAACATCTTTTTGATTATTTACTCACTACATATCCCAAGTCTACCTATAAGCATTAGGGTATATGCTTATATTCTTATTGAATCCAGCAAACTCTCTTTTGGTCTTTATTCAATCATCTCGTTCGACGTTGGGATTAATTCAATAATCATTGTACTGAACCGAGTACTATCAATGCCACTACTCTTGATTCCATCCTTGCATCCACTCTTTGATATGCTTTTAGAAATCTTTTGCCTTATCAATAATCATACCGATATAGCCATCTTTAACTCTGTTCGAGTGCTATCTACTATTTACTAGTCGCTCCTGGTAGTTCTCACTTCTTGCTCATGCACTCTTTTACAGACATGACTCATATCCATCCATTTAGCAATCTCAAAACAGATTCTCCATTACTTCATTTGAAGTTTCTTGGCTATAGAATCTAATCTGAATTCAGTCGTCTTCCCTCCAATAATTCCTTTATTATCCAAACATCTTTACCAACAGAAGTCGGGGAATGTAAGAATTAGAATGTTTATCCGAAAGCAATTCATTTCCTTCTTTGAATTCAATATAATGACAAACACTTGTTTTATCTAGTGAACCTAGATTCGAAGGATCAAGAGTAAATCTATGGTAACAAAGTCGACTTTGAATTGAATTGGACCCATGGTTGTCGATTGCAATGTGGTCTGAATACGTGGAAATAGAGGTTCCATAGCTCTTAGCCTCATGATTTGTAGGTTCTTTCGAGTATGTTGTGCCATTGGTCAAGGCATTCATGTTGAATAGTAGGAGACGGGTATATCGCCCGAAAACTTGTAGTTGTCCCTCCGTAAGTAAGTTGTTCAGTCTTTCCTTCTTATGCAACACGGCTAGAGCAGCTGTGGCCGAACCCTTGTCAAATTCAAAGGTAACAACTTATCTATATTAACCAAACTTGTATGACCGACCAGAAAGCAAGGAAAGCAACGTACTCTCGGCTCCGGGTATGCAGGACAGCCCACCGAATAGCTGCCAAGCCAAGGAAGGAGGTTGGGGGACCAGAGTTGACGAGGTTAGGTCTCGACGCCCGTATGAATTTCAATCTCTTTCAGACCCTTGTTCCAAACGGGAGCTACGAGCAAATAGAACACCCTTCAGTAGTATTAATACCGTCACATGGATCGTAAATGCATGAATATGATGTACTAAAAAATCTGCTACTACATGAATAAATTTGGAAAATTTTTTGGTACATCAATATACTCAGGTATAAAATTAGAAAGATGTATGTTTAAACCTTTAACTGTTCATTCAGTTCATATCTCTCTTCATGTTAACAATCATGAGAGTAGCTTAGCTTGGCATAATTAGGATTAATCTAAGGAAACAACATTTATAACCCCAATTGACAAGTTGAATAAGGAAAGTATCCTGTCAAGGCATTATAATTTAAAATCAAGTATGTGTATCATCTATAATCATAAGGGTAAGTCAACGATGCACCACATCCTATATACACCTGTCTAGTTATATGGCCACAATAGATTTGATCCCTTGCTTGAAAATGTCCAAGGCTTCATCTTCAGGAAAACATTCCTCAACCCTGGTCGGATCATTCTGCCATGATGCAGCTATCCCATACCTCGGTGGCTGATAGGGATAACCACCCTGATACACTGCTTGTTGTGCATGAAGATTTTATACTAGGGTGTGTGTTATTGGGACATGCTATATGATAGGCACTGTGTTATGGCTAATAGGTGCTGGAGGTACAGTATCACTACCAACTGGTACTATACTTGGTCTGACCTAGAGGTGTTGGTGTAGCATTGACAACTGGGGTAGTAATTCCCATGGTAACTTGCATAGTCGGTATCACCTGTTGTTGCCGTTGTATTTTGTCAGACCAAGTTCATTACAATGGTAGCCAAGGTGCTTGGTAGTCTAGGTAGATTGACTGGAGTGGCCTGGTTGTTCACCCTTTTGATTTGCTGCAATTCGATTATCATTATTTGGCATCTGCTCAGATGGGTTCCCTTCACTCGTTCTCAACCCAGATAATGGTGGGGTCGAGTTACAACCTCTTCTTAATGTTCAACGGGCAAATGATCAGTGTGTGGAGAATCTCACTCCGAGTCTCCACGTCACCCAGGAGTATAGCTTATCTTCTTTTGTAGTTACTCTTATTTTCTGTGTATGGCCATTGTTCTCCTATCTCTGTTGGATTCGGCCCGAGATCTTTTCCTTTACCTCTATAAGGATTTAGGTGTTACCAGTCATTTTTCTTCTTCCTCTATCATACATCAAGTTCCACATCTTGTGAGTATCAACTCGGTATTCTAATTTTTTTTCTACTTTACCGATGCTCCCTTCTTGCTACTGTACTATATCCTTTGTATACTCAAGCAATGTCTGACTCATAGATTGTACCCTATGTTATTTGTTTATCCGGATACATTTAGATTCACTTATTCTTTTATCTGTATATACATATGGTTCCACCTTTTATACGTACATTATCGTCTTGTTTAAGTTCTATCTCAACCAATACATGTGCTTATGGTGTGTTTGTATTAAAGCTTTTAATTTATCCTAACTCAGTTCATAGACTCTTATAAAAGTACTCAGGTTCGATGGGTAGGGCCTGAGAGCTTTGATACCAAGTTGTCACACCCCAATTTTGAACTAACCAGTAGTGTGATGAACGGCTATAAGAACCAACGGTTCAAGCCAGGATCTCGTAAGATCGTGCCAATAATCTAAACCAAATACATATTTCATATCAATAATCAGAGTAAATAAATAAATAGCAGAAGTCTTATTATAATGAACTGAGTGTCTACAATGATAAGTAAATAATAAACCAGTTATCTCCAAGTAACCAAAACATAAATATAACAAATCATTACAATTACCAAAATACGAAAGTTAAACACTAGGCATAAACATCGTTGAAATACTCGCTTGAAGAGTCATATTCGTCCTCCACAGCTTGCTCATCCATAGCCACCACGTGTCTATACATTGGCGCATTTATGTAGTCTTCAACGGTATTACCTGCATAATTAACAACTAAAACAATAGCGTACGCAAGGGTCAGCTCTCCAACTTGAGCTCAGTGAGTAAACAAAATATTTGTGCAAACATATGCATGCATTCAATTCATATCTTTAGTCTGATTTTAAGTTTGCAATGTGCTATAGAAAGGATTGGTGGCCACCGTACCTCTATGCACGAGTGTGTGAATCTGCCCAATGGATCAAACACCATTGTCGTCTCACATGCACCCACCATGGAATAGAGATAGAGCTAAAGTGTCCAGATCATACACCGCCAACACTTCCCTTGATGCCCTACCCATACCAACACGTAAGCCCCTATTGGCGAGGGCTTGCAAACTGGGCTGACAATTAACCAATCCTAATGCCATCCAATGTATCCAAGGCCTTATCCCAACATCCCTCAATACGTTCATAGAGATAGAGTTAGGCCCCCCGACAGAGTCAGAGACCACACGGTCTGAAACCACCTCCCCTGATGCCCTACGACGTAATAGTTCTGCTAAGGTATGGCGATACGATGATGTCAGTGGCAAGACTTGAGTAGAGATAGAGCTAGAGTCTGGTGACCAGGCTGAACTACAATGCCATGTCCTCCCCTTGATGCCCCACTTGCATCCAACATACTAACCACACACACAATCACATGTTTATTCCTAGCATCATCACCATCATATTATAAATAGACAGAAATAAATATGCATGAGCAGAAATAGCAGTAATATTGGATGAAATGTAAGATGTACATTACAAGCATATAAGCATAAAAGCATTCATTGCATTGGACAAATAAAATAAAACAGTTTGTTATTATCCAATTAGTTTAGGTATTGTTCTCTCACCTTTAATTGATGTTTGTTCCTCTCGCAAGCTTTGAAAGTCACTTTGAATCTATTGGGAACCTAAACAATTAATGTATTTAAGTTAGAGATTAATTTCCTCAAGTTATAGTAGTAAAAAACTTTGTCTGGTCTCAAAACATACTTGTTGTTATCGTGTGGTCGCAGGTGTGGTTGAACTTGTGGTCTCAATATATGCGACCACACACTGTGTGGTCGATCCTAGTGGTCGCATATCATGCGACCACATCATAAGACCACATGATTCTGGGAAACTTTCAGAATAGCTATGGTTGACTCTCTAGTCACCCTATGGTTGACCATAGCTGCGACCATACAAAATTGGTTGATTTTTACTTCTCATACGAGTTCCTCCTCTTGGTTTATTAACGGGATTCACCCTAAGATCATTTTATGGTCTTAAATCACAACTTTTCCCTCATCCATTATCTCTAACCTATTCTCTATGGTTTTTCATAGAAAACCTATAACTAAAATCGTTGTATTAGGTTCCACATATCAACTTAAAAAGAACCTATTCTATCAGATCTACCCTACAAAGTCAAGTCCACACCTTAAGCTTGTTGTAGAGAGATATAATTCTTCTCTGCAAAACCTTCATCTTAGCCTTCTTCTCTAAATCTCCTTCTCTTTCTCTTCCTCTCTCTTTCTTTCTTAGGTTTAGGGTTTGAGATTGATTCAAAAGAATGAGAGAGGGTAGAGGGACGTCCTCTTTATAGAGAGAAACTCTCCATCTAGAATCCTCTTTCAATTAGGAATGAGGTCACCTCAAATTAGGAAAGTTTCCTAAACATGGAGTTAGTTCAACATCGTATGGTCGCACGTGTGGTCGTAGGTTCCATTGACCACACGTCCCAAATATGCGACCACAAGTCGTGTATCTCACCTGTGGTCTACCACACCCCTCAAAAATGCAACCACACAACCAAAATTTACTGGTTTTTAGTTTTTGACTGGTTGCTTCCACACAACCTTAAACAGTCAACCATACCAACTAAATCTGACTTGTTACTTACCTTATCTTGTGGTTTCTTTATACAATTGGTTCACTTGATCCGGTTATGAAGGGAAGACCGATCACGACACGAGAACGTAAGGGTTAGACCGGGTTCGTGGCGTACGGGTCTTATAACCCACGAAAGTTAAATTCAAAACTCCATTATAAACCATTGTGGGAATATTCCCTGAACCTAGGGACGATCCCAATGGGTCCCACATCACTCTTAATTGATCTAGAGTTAGTTGAGGAGGTCAAGAACCTAAGGGACTCCTTAGGATGCTAATTGGCAGTCCCTTGCAGTCTCCTACTCTCCTAGTTTTACCCCACGGGGGAGACTCCTAAACCATAAAACACTCCCTAAAACCCTACCTCTCTTAGAACATTATTCCAAACCCTAGAGTTCTGACGCATTCTTGGAGAGAGGAAAAGGATTAAAGGAAGAAGAAGGAGGCTGGGAGGAAGGTTCACCATGGGAGCCATCGACAGGTTTCGATATCATCGAACTGTAACTCAAAACCACTGTTAGTAGACTTACCCTACCTTGTATCTAATCTCAGACTTTGTAGATTGAAGGCTGGAACCTTGGTTCATCAACCAATAATGGAGTCATCGTCCATTGATGGCTGAACACCAAAGGAAGCTTCATCGAATTCAAGCTTGGGATAGGTCTTGTAGAAAAATTAAATGATGAACCCTAACATATGTGATTAAATTATTAACAAATTCATAAAGGATGGAATGGGGTTGATAAGCCATATGGATTTCAGACTAATAGTTCAGCAATAGTGCTCCATGACAAAGAGTTCCTTGTTGGAATCTCGGATGAGCTAAAACCCAGACCAACTCCACGGAGAGTGTTCCGTTACGCCAACATACAGGTCACGAAATACGCAACTAGATTTGTGACCGAATACAGGAAGCCCCTGGGAAGCTATTAGTCTCGACATCCGGTCTCGACATCCGGTCGCGACATCTGTGACATGACATGCAATCGGTTGGGATTATAGAAGGTTCTCGAGACCATCCGGTCCCTACAATTGGAACGGGTCAATCACAACCGGTTAGCCCCAAAAAGCCCTGTTAAGGCTGAATTGAAAATATCTAAGTAACTAATGAGGTTTACGCTCAATAGGTGACATGGAAGTAATCAAGAGTAACCATTGGACTAGGGATAACAATTATCTGCAATTATCAGGTAAGGGAACAGAACCCCTGTCCCATATGTGAAATGATTTCTATCCTGAATATGAATGTGAAGGCTGAATTGATTATGATAACATGACATCCTCTTTATTGTGCTTGCATGCATTTGCATCTCTTTATTATGAATATTGTGAATGTATGTAGATATGAATGAGCATCATGAGCTATGGTGAAACGATCGAGGACCAAGGGATCCGACTCATCGATTGATTGCCTTGTGATGTCTTTGCACCCCTAGCGGGATGACAACATCTTGGGGGGACAAAATAGATGGACTAGGATTCCTACTGGGTGTGTGTGGCGAAACTACAAGGGGTGACATGTAGATTGATGGCTAGTAAACAACCCATGTATGTGACCCTGGCGAATAGGGGGTTTGGTGTTGGTACAGATAGGGGAAGAGGGGAAGGTGTTGGAATGGTTATTGCTGCGTTATGGGCCAAACCTTTGCCCTAGTAGTGTCTGTCACTAGGTTGACACATGGGAACACCAAGGCTATTGGTGTAAGCTGGTGAGCACCCATTCTCTCCTGTGCATGGAGGTTATGGCCAGTTTCAGTGAGTGTGGTCAGGTCTTCCCCTAGCTATAGCATACATTATACCAAACCAATAGTGTAAACTAGGAGTAATAAGATGATCATGCATATTTCCATTTGCCCGTCTGTTTTCTTACTGAGCTCAAGTTGGAGAGCTTTCCATTTTTGTATACAATTTTTAGTGGATGTTGCAGGTAACACTATAGCTAATTTTGTGAATGCGTCAACTGTCTCTTCTATGGCATTTATGGATGTGAAAGGTCTGGAGGGAGATGAACATGATGCGAACTGTGAGTGTGACACATTTGTGTTCGAGTAGAAGAAGTAATGGACGTTGTGTCGGTTGCTGAAGAATGTTAGAGTTATTTTAGTTTTCTTTATTCAAGTGTTACTTTACTTTTTACAAGTACTATTTTATATCCCGATGCTATAGGACTGGATTAAGAATGATTTTTAATTGTGGTTGTGGAATGATGGAACTAGAATAATTATGATACAATGTTAATTACTTTTATTTAAGTATCAATTGAAGGTCAGTTTGTTTAGTTATTTCCGCTATCTATGTTACTTTAAATAATAAATTGTGACATTGGTCGTAATGTCGTTAAGATGGGCATGACACCGCTTAAGAGATTCTAGGTTGGACCGAAGATAAAATTTGTATCGGTTCAGTCGGCTCCAAAATTTTACATATCATAAATTTGGAATGTGCCAGATTCGGTATCAGAGCTTTAAGCTCTGTATGCCACTCAACCCAGACGATGTCACTTCTATATTGATCAACCAAGCATTAGGATTTTAACAAAAATCTATAGATCATAACTGTTAATTATGAAACTAAAAATTTGTTGCTGTGTGCTAAATAACCAAAAGCATATCGTGCTAGGGAAAGATTAGAAATTAATGCGAACCAAGAGTTATGCGAATGAAACATATTTGTATAAAAGAAAATATAGATAAATACAAGAAAATAAAGAAATAACTAGTTGTTTAAAATGAGTATGGTTCACAAGCTGAACCATTACTCGCTCAAAATGATATTAAAATAAAATGATAAAATGTCTATGTGTCTAATGGGGGAGGTGTAGACCCACGAACCCACTGGAAAGTCTGCACCCATGCTGTACCTGCCGCCAAAGTCTCCCCCATCCCTCTGGAAACAGCAATCCGGCTCTCATCAACCCCGCTTGTGTGCTATCAAGGCAAGTGGAGAGGGTGGTTTGAGTAAGATACATCCACCCAATCTTATTCTCCACCATATGAGCCTGCTCTCTCTGATTGGCCAAGATACTCCGAATCATTGTCATGACATCATCCAGCATGGCGTGAACCTGTGAAGGACTCAAAGGGAGACAACCACTGTCTCTCGGTATCTCCACTGGCATGCCCTCGTCCTTGCTATCATCTGTCTCATCTGCGCATTGATTCCCCATAACGAATAGGCTAGCTCGAAAATAGAATTGCCTATCCAGTGCTCGACTAGGTCCCCCAGTTCCTCGGCAGCACCTCGAGGCTCCGAAGGAGTTGTCTTACATGATTGTCGGGATATTCCCCACTCCATGGCATGGCACCTTTCGCTCATCCATTCCGCCCGCCTGTCCAGACGTGGCGCCCTTTCTCATTATCATCTACCGCCCTTTCTTTCCTCCCGGCTACTCTTCTACGGCTTCTTCTACATAGGCTCCTCAACTTCTGGAATTGAGAAAGACACCTTTCCAAGCCCGCGGAAGAACTGATCGCTAAAAACAATAACCAAATAGTTATCTACTAGCCATGTTTTGTTTCTGTGAGAATGCCGTAGGGACTCCGGGAATTTTGGAAGCTGAACATGCTCAAAAGATGCCTAAAGCATTTAGCTTTGATCAATCGACTGTCCGCCGAGTAAAACGCTTACAGCGCCTCGCTAAAGAAAACCAAAGTTCCACTCCAACCAAGGAAAGAGATAGATCACATCTTGGCCAAATGCCAATCCTCCTAGTTTGAAAGAGAAAAAGAGTTGAGTTTCGAGAACGAGAATCATCTATTTTCTCATTTATTTCTCGTAGTAATAATACACTAAGACGCACCCACTACACACCACACACTAAGACGACTAGCGTGGTCCTTCCCCCTGCTTAGCAGCCACGTATCCGGGGTTGACCACATCATCCATTGTTTGATCAAGGTGTGGCCACGGTCTCAATTGGGTCAGTTTTAAGTATGTCCAAGTTCCGTAGAGATTTGTAGTCCCTGAACGCATCTCCCTTATGAGGTGGAAGACAAGACAGACGGATTCCACTTCATAGGTAGCGTTCACGCCACCGAAGGCTCGCTCGAACACGTACCAAAAAGAAGGAGTGCTCCACCCGAAAGAGAAGGAACGGAAAGAGCAGGTGGCATCTCTCGTCGCCTTCACGGATTTTTGCATCTGAATGACCGAAAAAAGAGAGCCGAACTATGTTTGTTTCGGGATCGGAAAGGTCGGCCGATCAGGATCAAAGATGACTCCCTACTACGTAGTAGTAGTAGTAGTAGTAGTAGTAGTAGTAGTAGTAAGACCCGCCTTTCAGAAAAGATAGACACAAGGAACGCGAGGAAGAGGGCGACACGAAAAGGGGCCCCCCCCGCGTACAGCGCCCAGCAAGGACCCGAGCTGAGACCATATAGATAGATCACCATAAGTCTCGGGAGGGGTCATCCCCGTGGTAGGAAACACGTCCCAGTTCCTTACCTCCATCTAACCGTCACTCCTTACCTCGACCCCTTACCATACCATTAAAGCCCTACCTTACCATACAACTACCACAATATCCCAAACCCCCAAAAAAGGGGGGGGGGGGGCCGCGAATGAAAAACTAACTATTAGGTAGACCATCCTTTCTCATCGATGGCAAGCACCTCATGCACATCAATGTGGTACAAGGTGAAAAGGTAATGTAGGGCAAGCAGATGGGATTGTGAGTCATCAAGTGATACGTGAGAACTAGCAGAAGACTGACACTTCTTTGTAGTAGCCACCTTGTGGAACGATGTTATGATGTACTATTATGCAATATCAGGGAATAGGACAGTAGTTCGCACACTGATGCCTGTGGCCAGGGGATAAGGATCTGACTCCAGATTTTTGCCCTGATATGCTCAGTCAGAAAATCCTTCTCCTTAGGACTGCCAAAAACCACCTCTCCCTTCATCAAAATCCCTGAGAGTCCCGCTAACTACTAGGTGTTAAATGAAATGTCAACACCCATTACTAGGCTAATAATACACAGATCACGAGCCATTGCAAACTCCCATAAACCTTTCACCTGAGGGTTGCAATAAAATTGTCTCACCAACTCTAGCCTGGTAATGATGCTGTAATGAAGAACGGGTGACCAGACCACAGCATCAAAGGTCATCTGGACGACGAAATGCTCCAAGTCCTCAAATACTACCTGTCTACCCGCTTCAACAAGTCTGTTCACAAACCAGGGGTATGACTCTTATGCTTCTAGTGAGCGGAACCGTATGTTGTCAAACACTAGAGGAGTAGGGACTCTGGACCCCTTTCGCGGAGCCATTTAACTGCAAAAGAAACAAATAGCAAAAAATTTAAACATATTTGACGAGAAAGAAGGAAATGAGTGAGACGGCAGTGAATTGAGTGACAAAGCAGTGAGTAACGGCTATTTTGTACAAAATTTTCATAATAAAATGGAAAACATGAGAAATATGAAGAATTGGGAGAAAAACCCCAATTATAGGACATGAATTAAAAAATTCCCATGTTCCAATGATAATAACCATGGAAACCATGGAAGAAACGTACACAAAGTCATTTGGAAGTGAATTAAAAATCCAAGCATGTTAGTTGGTATTCATATGAATGAGTTTTTGGAGGAAACTGCATGAAAATAAGGAAATTCAATTGCAAAAAGGAAAATACTAAATTCAATATGATTTTATGCATTATGCCATGTAGAGTAGGATATGATCATTGCATAATCATGAGAAATGCATTTTGGGAGCATTAGAATGGACAAAAACATGCTAGAACTAATTTGGAATGAAAGAATTCAAGAAGTGAGAAGTTAGGGTTTGAAAATAAGAATCCCAAACCCTAGAAAGGAAAAGAGAGTAATTAGAATCAAGAATCTTACCTTTGGTTGATTTAGGAGAAGTTTAAATGGATTATCGAAGGTTGGAAGTCCATCGGATATGAAAACTTGGTGTTCGGAGGTGACAAGGAGAGTCCATACTGATGGAGAGAAGAAAGTAGAATGAACAGTAAAGTTAAAATCCCACGTGGGATTTATAGGGAGGGAAATTTTCCTCAACAGGTCGTGACAACCGGTTATCGCGACCAAATATCCCCACCGGTCAGGAAATTTGCTCTCGGTAATGGTACCAGTCTGGACTACCGGTCGCGCCACTGTTGCAACCGGATCTCATGACCGGATAGTTTCCGAAGACCCAAAATTGGTTACGGTGGGGAGCACTGGTCACAAATTATCAAAACCGGATGCTGTGACCGGATAAGTGAAAATTTGATTAAGAATGTTTAGTCATCTATTGTTTACTGGTGTCGTTTCATACATGTTCTGTTCTCATGTTACTCTTATGCCGTTATCATAGAACATGTCACTAACTGTGTTATGAAATGTTTTAGGAATCATTACCGGTTTCCAATGGCACCTAACACCCACTTAGGTTCAGACAATAACGGTCAGGATGACGATAATCCAAACGACACATAGCCACCTACCCTGCCTCTTGATGATGGCACCTAAGGGGAAAACACGTTGCCATTGCCACCTGAACCTACTACTGAGAATATGCCAGCAATTATGAGGAACCTAGCTCACACTATGGGCCAGGAACAATGGGATGTGCTGAGAGAACAATAGCAGGAAAGTTAAGCCCAGCAATGACAATTTTTGTCTGACCTCAGGGACATACTGAGGCCAGCACTGGCACCTCCAGGGACGGCTCCTCAATGGAACAATACCACCAAAGTTCCACTACCTGGAGCCAATGCTACCAACATTGTCGAAACGTCGATAACCCAGGACAGAGTTGCGAATGAGACTACTCGCAACATACCAACCATTCAGACTCAACATCAGGTTATACCAGTGCCACCACAACAAGACCCATCTAGGACTGTGGAGAGGTTCATGAAAGAAGCCTCTGAAATTCACTGGATAATCCCTTGCAGCCGGCAGTTTGGATCAAGTCCATCGAAAAGAAACTACGAATGATGACGTGTACTGAAGATGAAAAGATCTTGTGCACCACCTGTCACACCCCAATTCCAGCTGAACTAGAAGTATGAGTGAATCGTCACTGAACCAATAGTTCACACTAGGATCTCAATAAGACCGTGTCCACTCATACAAACCATTGCACATAATCACAATCAGAATATAATAAATACAGTAGAAGTCTTAAATTAAATGAACTGAGTAATCTATTGATAAATTTAAATAAAATATCTAATTATTCAAATTTCCAAAACTTCAGTAAATATCTTTACATCACTGTATTTCCAACAGAAAAATAACTGAAATAAATAAAATCAAATCCTAAAGGTACACGCAGAAAGGGCACTCGCATAAAGCGTCATGCTCGTCCTCTCCTGCTTGCACTTCCAGGGCAGCAACGCCTCCATACGCCGGAGCGTTCATGTAATCCTCCACCGAATAACCTGCATCAACATCTTAAAATGGTGTATACACAAGGGTGAGCTCACAACTTAGCTCAGTAAGATAATCAGACAATGCAACAAACATATGCATGAGTAACATTCACATCATGGTCTAGTTTTAAGTTTGCAATGTGCTATAGAAAGGATTGACGGCCACCGCACCTCTATACACAAGTGTGTAAAGCCGCCCAATGGATCAAACATCACTGTCGTCCCACATGCACCCTATCATAGAATAGAGATAGAGCTAAGGTGTCTGGATCAAACACCACCAACACCTCCCCTGATACTCTACCCATACCAACACGTAAGCCTCTATTGGCGAGGGCTTGTAAACTGGGCTCGCAACTATCCAATCCTATATGTCATCACAGTAGGCCCTGTCCCAGCACAGCTCCTTACGACATAGAGATGGAGCTAGAGTCTAGTGGCCAGGCCGGAGACCACAGTGCCACTTCCTCCCCCTGATACCCTACCCGCACCAAGCATGCTAAAACAGAACGATTCGAAAGATGCTAATGTGAGGAATGATCCCAGACCTCCAGTCCTTCCCATTCCACACACCAACGAAAACAATCACATGCCTAACAGTCACAACCTAGCATAGCAAGTATGCATGAACAATAATAATAACTGAAAGTAAAGGATGACATGCGAGAATGCACAAACATCAATCCACATAACCATAATTATTAACAAAGGTTTACTGTTATTAAATTATTAGGGTTTAGGTCCGATTCCCTTACCGAACGCTTGGTTGATAGTTCGCTCCGCGTCACAGTATCCAAACGTACTATCATAGGGTCCTACACAACGTTAGGTTTAATTAGAATAGTTTTTCCTTAGGTTTACGTTGGTCGAAAAACCAACTGGTCAAAAACACTCTTCACAGAGCAGACCGGTCACAGGTACCGGTCGCAGCACTGTAGGGAAAACCTGTGACCGGTATGGTAGGCCGGTCCCCACAGACCAGTCTCCGGGAGGTACCGGTCGCATATGGTGCGACCGGTATGGTCGACCGGTATGTCTCCGGAAGACCATAGGGTTTAGATCAATACCTGCTTTGCATGGTATTGATCCAATCATAATTAACCATCCTAGAATACTTAATGTAGAGGAAGGTTTAAGCACTTACCGTTGACTTGCGATAATGTGTTCTTTGTCGAACGGTAATGGCGGCTCTTCCCTCTCCTTCTCCTTCTTTAGCCTCTTTATCCTCTCTAGGGTTTGTAAGAATTAATGAAAGAGGTTTTAGGAGGTTTAAGGGTCCTTATATAGACTAGGATTAGGTTTAGGAAGCCTCCTAACATTAGAAAAGTCCTTTGGATTGAAATTTGGAAAGTAGGACCCACAGAGATCCGTTTCTAGATCCATGCTACACAGGCTATACCGGTCGACCATCGATCGGAACCATAGACCGGTACCATCAACTGATATGAGGTTTTTCATACTTGAATTGGTCCGATTGGTCAGATTTCATACCTGGTTGTCATCTGCTCGTCCCGTCTGGTCCAGTGATGATTGGAAGACCTGTTACGACATGAAACAAGGTTTAGATCGGGTTCATGGAGTGCGGGTCTTACACCACCAATATGCTCGAAGGTGAACCAAATACATGGTGGGAGTCCACACAACCACTCTTAGCCGCCAAGTATCTCCAAATCACTTGGGTAGCCTTCAGAGAGGCCTTCTTCGACAAATACTTCCCAAGAAGCTTTAGGGATAGGAAGGAGGTTGAGTATCCGAATGTGCCCCAAGGACAACTATAAGACCCGTACTTCACTAATCGGATTTAACCGTGTCGCGCTAGGTCTTCCTATCATTATCGACTTAGGTGAACCAACCGGATCGACCGTATAAAGGAACCACAATGCTAAGTAAGTAAAACCATGCAAAGTAGTGAATTTTAGTTCTGTGGTCGACTACTTGAACTTGTGTAGTTGACCAGTCAAATATTGAAGTTGAGGTCAGTTAGTTTCACTTTGTGTGGTCGACACCTTTGGATTGTGTGGTCGACGGATTTTGCGACCACATAGTCAACCACACAAACCCATAACCAACTCTGAGATTTGAAAACTTTCTAAAATTAGGAGGATCTCTTTCCTAGTTGAGAGAGGACTCTATATGGAGGTTTTTCCTCTATATAGAGAACGTTCCCTAATCTCTCTCACTCTTTTGGGATCAATTTTAAACCTTAAATCTAAGAGAGAAGGAAAAGGAGAAGGAGAAAGAAACTTGGAGAAGAAGGTTGGAGTAGATTTACAGAAGTGCTTGCCGATCGGTTCCATTCCTCTTTAGCAAGAAACCTAAAGTAAGAGACTCATATCTGTAGACAATAGGAATAGTTGGATTAGACTTACCATCATCATGTTGGTGAATGAAACTCAAAATTGAGGCTAAGATCATGAGATCTCCCAACTAAATCAAAAGAAATCATGGAAATAGGTTAGAGATACTGGTAAGTCGAAATCAACAAGGTGTAAAGGCCATAGAAATACCCTAAAAGGTGTTCCAATAATGAATGAAATGTTAGACTAAGAAAGACCCACGAAGACAACCAGTAAATTGTGTGGTCGCAACACTGGTCGACCACAAAATGACCAGTGAGTTGACCACAGGCTCTCGGGAAGTTACCCAGAGTTGTGTAGTCGCATCAGTGGTAGCACAACAACCCATCAATCACACAGTTGACCACACAATGTATGGTTGACATAAAACAGAAAGCTTATTTTGTGGCCATACTAGATTTTAGACTATTGTAACCTAATACCATCAAACTCTAATTTAAATTCATAAATTGTCTAGGTTGTCAACTATTACAAGTGAATTTTCAAAGCTTGGAAGAGAGTTAATACTACAATCAAAGGTAAGGAAATAAGACCTAAACTAACTGGATAATAACAAGCTATTGCCTTTCTTTTATTTATCAAATGTTGTGTTGAATGACATGCTTGTATGATTATAATGTGCATCTCACATGTCATCCAATGTTATTGGGATTCCTGATCATGCATATTTATTTTATTATTTTACTCTATTGTTGATGATGATAGGAATAGGCATGTGTTTAAATTTGTAGTTCGTGTGCTGTATAGGGAGGGGTGTGTGATCCCTAAACCGTGCATCACATTAACATCGTTGTATTGCTATTTCCTTAGCGGAACTAGTACGTCGTAGGGCATCAGGGGGTGTTCGTGGACCGTGTAGTTTTTGACTTTACCGAGGAACACTAGCTCTATCTCTATGGACATATTAAGGGATGCTGGGGTAAGGCCTTAGATACATATGGATGACATCTAGGATTGGTTAGTTGCGAGTCTAGTTTGCAAGCCCTCACCAGTAGGGTCATACGTACTGGCATGGGTAGGACATCAAGAAAAATATTAGCAGTATGTAATCTGGATACTTTAGCTCTATCTTTGGATCCTGCACCCTTGGATTTAGGATTGCAGGTTGAGAATCCTCTTGTTTCCCCCAACATCCCTATCTCTTCTATTTTCCCTCGGTTTGCGGTGCTGGCTGATCTCCAGGTTGAAATAGTTTCCTATTCTGGCTCCCCCCCTCTTGGCCTTGAACTTTGATCTGAGCCCTCCGTCTCTCTCATCTCCATATATCTCAGACCTTTCTCCCTTTGATAGCCATATATCTTTCTTACCGAGTCACAACCCTAGCAGTCCAACTCGTGTTCACTCCTCTTCTTCCCTTTCTACGGTGTTGTTTGGGCATGCAGACTTGGCGAACACATGCACGCGACCATCTCTTGGTCATTCCAACTCTCCTTCTAGCAGTAGCCTCCCATTGGGCCTGCCTTTATGCTGCCAGTTGGAGGTGGATGGTTTTATTCCTATTGGTCTGGCTCTTGAGCATAGGCAGTCTTAAGAATAGGGCCCAAGTTCTCTTGTCGACCCTGCTATCACCAACCACCCTCTATCTCCTACCTCTGAGATAGCTACTGTTTTCCCTCCTTGTACGCAATCTTCGACCATCCCTCTCAATCGTATGGTCCCTCGGCCACTTGTCCTGTATAGTATACAGCGGTATAAAGCCACTCTCCCACCTCTCCCTCTTACCCATTTGTCCTTCTTGTGGTTCCCCTTGTGCAACCTCATTATGCTGGTCATTCCCATAGAGCCTCTACTCCTTCTGGTTTTCTATTTCGACCAAGTTTTCTGGTCTCGTAGAGAAACCATGGAAAGTCTAGTTCCTCTGTGGACCCTGACTTTGATAGTCCTTCTCTGGGTATCCCGATCTTGCCCCCATCTTCTTTTAACCCCACCCCTCTTGCCATTATTCACCCTTCCACTCTTTCAGAGGAAGAATACTATCAGACTAATGATGAGGGATGGTACACCGAGTTCAAGATGTCTAAGCCATGTTGTGACACAGATGTTGAAGTCCAAGACCTGAACTGGCTGACTGAGATCTTTTTGGGTGATTAGATTCTGTAGGGTTCGGGGTTTTTTTAGTTAGGGGTATTTTGGGTTTATTGAATTGTATTCTTTTTTTTTTTTTGGTTCTTTGTTGGTTGGAGGGGCTTCTCGGGGTGGGTTATTTGTTGGTTCTTCTTTCGGGCCATGGGGTGGGTTTATTGAATTGTGATTTTGGTGCTTCATTGGTTAGAGGGGTTACTCGAGGTGGGTTCGTCTTTTGTAGTTCTTTCAACCTTGTGGGCTTGGTTATAGTGCTCTATATCCTAGGTTAATCAAAATATCTACTTACCTAAAAAAAAGCTTCAACTTGAACAAAGAATCTAATCAAACCAAGCATAAGTCACAAGCATAAACTTTAATCACACCTGAACTACAGTGGTGAACCTGATTTTAGGAAGAAATTTGAGATACATAGTCAGTATGGAAGATTCCAGATTCAGTTCGATTATTAGACCACATGGTTTGGTTTGGTTTAATCAAGAGAGTCTATCATAGGAAAGGCATAGGAGACCAATCATGATCGGGTAGTTTGGGTGCCTAACCCCTTCCCATAACTGTACTTGACACTTACCCTAATTTCTGATATAGACCAAAAAGCGGATCTAAAGGTCATGAGTCAATAGAAGTCTTATTTTATGATGAGACTATATTTAAGGTCCTAGACCTTAATCTAAGTAGCGACTCTAAACAAATCATTTTTCCGAGGAAGATGCGAATTCCCTCACCATTGTCCTCACAACCAAAAGATGTAATTTCTAGACGTCAATTTGATGGAAATAAAGTAGTGAGCTTGTGAAAAGTTAAGAGAATGCTATGATGTACCACTAAAAGGAGTGGTGGAGGCATTATTGGAGCTGTCGATGGTGGCCATTGCTAGCTCTGATACCATGTTTAAACACCAAATATTGTTGCAAAACAGAGAATTTTGTATTCACGACTTGTTGTATATGGAATTATTAATTACAATAGTATGTTATGTTGTGGTATACAATTATGGGTCGTAGTCTTCTATACATACACAACTCTTACGGATGGAGTTTTACCAAGTGTATGAGTCTATATGAGGTATGCAACTCAACTGATTAAGAGATATACAAAAGACTCAGTGGTCCACGGGTAAGTGTCATTTAATAAATGGCTAGAGTCATGGGAACAGGAACTCAAAATTTTCCATCTCTCAAAGAAAATTCATCGAGCTCGAAGCTTCATTAAAGTTCTCATGCAAGCTAATGGTACTTTTAATTTTGACTCTCCCCAGTTGGCTAGATACGTTGTGGATTATTTTGCATCTTTTAGCAAGGCTGCTCCAGTGTCCTCTTCGACAGACATTCTATTATCCATTCCACATATTCTCCAAGATGGAGATAATACGGTTTTGGTGGTTGTTCCGTCTAATCCTGAGATCAATGCGGCTGTCTGGGATCTTAGCCCAAAGAGTTCCCCTAGTTCTTGATGGCTTCCCAGGGGCCTTTTATTGTTGTGCTTGGAATATAATAAGGGTGACTTGTGTAATACTATAAAGAACTTTTTCATCGAAGGTATTCTTACTAAGGGCATAAATTACTGCTTCCTGACCCCTATTCCAAAAGTTAGTTGTTACTATTACTTTGGACAAATTCAGACCTATATGGATGGGAAATTTCTTCATTAAGGTGCTATCTAAAATTATGATAAGATATTTTCCTACTTCGAGGGTAAGGACTTCCTTAGAAAGAAGAAGAAGAGTTTTAAAAATTGAAGTCTGTCTCTCCCTTCGTATTGAGGTCCTTTTATATCCCTTTACATCCTATCCAATTACTTACTAACAACTTTCTAACAATCTCTGCACTCTAACAATATTTGGTTACATATCTAACAACCTCCTATGATAGATGTCCTACATCAGTAACATGCAATTCACATGTAATCTCAAGGTGTTAAGGTTGGTGCTTCATACACAAGCTTCTTCATAATGCCATGTCTGCTATGCCACATTGATCATCCTCTTTCTCAGCAACTGCGTGTGCCGATGGTATTAGCCCCTCTGTCATCATCAAAACCTTGTCCTCAAGGTTCAGAGATGGATATCAACACCGGATAAAAGAGACATCAATCCAGGTTACATCTTCAGGGGAGAACCCTTCCCATTAGATTAGTGCTTGGGCATACCACTGACCTTGCCGATGTATGTGATGGTAGTTCAACACAACTAGGGGGACTAGCAAAGCATCATCATCCAATATAGATAGAGGAATCAAAGGTGGTGAGGCAGGGGGTTCTCCAACGTGCTTCTTTAATTGTGAGATGTGGAAAACAAGGTAGATGCGAGCGGTCGAAGAGAGTTCTAACTTGTAGGCAACTGCACCAACAAGAACCAGAACCTTGAAAGGACCAAAAATCGCCGACCCAATTTGGGGTGATTTTGCAAAGGAATCAAGTGTTGTCAAATGGGCTAGAGCTTGACATACAACCAATCACCAACCTCAAACCAACGATTGGAACAATGTTTGTTGGCCTGATTCTTCATTCAGGCTTGAGCTCGGAGGATATTCACACGGAGTGTTTTTAACAACTCATCATGGTCAGTAAGGTCCTGATCTACTGCTTCTATAATAGAGTTGCTGTGAACATATGAGGTGAGAGCAGGGGGTGGCCAACCATAAAGAGCTTAGAAAGGGGTCATTTGCCAAGGTTGTTTGATGGGCAGTATTACACCAATACTCTGCCCACGGTAAGAGTTATGCCCAGCGTCTTGGATTGTCATGTATGAAGCTATGGAGGTACATTTCAAGGCATCTATTGAAACCCTTTGAAGTTGAACTCCTTTCCTTCACTGTCCTTGAAGGCTAGCTTCTTCTCAGCACATAATAGGCTTACCGAGTGCTGGGATAACCAGTCCATTTTCAAAATGACATCAAAATCAGACATCTCAAGCTGAACTAGATTGGCTTCCAAATCCCATCCTTCAATATGCACTGGACAAGGTCCATAATATTCTTCTAACACCACTTCCATTCCCATAGGAGACTGGACTAACAGGCCTTGGTCCAAAATCTTGGTGGGTAGGCCTAGTCCTTTGCCAAATGACACTGATATAAATGAATGGGTGGCCCCTGAATCAAATAGGACTTTGGCAAGTACCCCTGCTATGTTTATTGTACCCGAGATTTTTAATTAGCCCTTAGTTCTACATGCTCATACAAATAATGCAATAGCTAAAGGAGCAAGTATAAATTCATACCAGTAACCACATCAGGTGATGTGGCTACTTCCTCAATGGTAACAGTGTACACCTTGCCTTGTTGTTGTTGTTTCTTTGGTAGTGGGCACGTTCTAGCATAATGGCTAACCTGTTGATAGTTGAAGCACTTCACATTAGTGTTCTGACCAGTTACCTACTGTGTCACTACAGGAACAAATTTGGGTGGTTAGTATTAGCTGGTGGCCTAAATGGATGGTAAGGCCTGTTGGCCTATTTAGACCCCTGTTCTGTGCAAAGAAACTATCCCTCTGACTTGACTCAATAACTCGAGCCACCTATACATCTTCATTGTAGATCTTTAATCCTCGCCCCAACACATGTTCTTGTATGACACCTCTAAGATCCATTGTAAAGCGACGGGCCTTAGTTTTTTCTTCCTGCATACTAGTTGGAGCAAAGAAGAATAACTCCTCATACTTCTGCTGATAAGCCTCCACTGTCATTTGAGACTGCTACAGGCTGAGGAACTTCTTCTCCATCTTATCACGGAAGCTCCTTGGAAAGTACATCTCGAAAAAGGCCTCTTTGAATATGGCCCAAGTGATGATGCCATGCTTGGTTTCCAGATTCCCTCTGGTAGAGTTCCACTAACCATTGGCGTCTTTCTTCAGCATATGCATGACATATAGTACTTTATCCTCGTCAGAACACTCTAACAGCCAGAAGTTCTTTTCCATCTCTACTATCCACTAGTCCAAAAAAAATCCATCCACCGCTCTAGAAAGACTATTCTGCCCATACGGTGCTTGTCCATACGGTGCCTGTCCATACCATTGTGGCGGGTATGCATATCCACCCTGATATCTACCCTGATATCCCCCCGATATCCATCCTGGTCCTGGTTAGGGGTGGATGTTCTTGTAAACTGTTGAGGAAACGTTGTATGTTGCGTTGGCTACTGTTATTGTCCCTCAGTAGTTGTACTATTGCCTACCGGTATAGCATTTACATTCTCAGTGGTGATAGGTGGCACATTTGTGGGTACTGGCCCTGGTGGCCTGAACATCTTCAGCATTTCTTCAAAGAAATCGTCTACTGTGCCTCTATCTGGGTGACCAAATTTGCCACCACGGTCTCTGAGTTTGAGTGTGTAGAACCCGACAATGGGTTCTGGGTGTGATGCACTGGAGCTTCTTCATTGCTCCCCACCTGATTCCTACTCCCATTGTGTGGCTTTTGTTCTTCCTCATTTTCCCTCTCTTCATTCTCTTTAAAATTTTCAGTCCCTATATCCCTTTTCATAGGAGGTGCTCTCGAGTAACGGCATCTGCAAGGAGTTCTGTGACCATTTCCTCTCACCATTGCAGACTACTATAACTCAAGAATATCTAAATACATTGAACACACATGAGACGAGTTAAAAATAACGAGTCAAAATGATGTTACTCAGTCTCAATTAAAGCATAATAGGAAAATTATTCAGCAATGGAAAAGGGGTAGGATAAAATTTAAAATTTTCGGAAATTTTCTGAGCAAATTGCCTATACCGGTTGCACTATACCGATCGTGGGACCTGTAGGAATGGCCCGACAGGTATGTGCCTGCGGTATAAAAGTTTTCCCTTCCCAAGAGGTACTGGTCGCGAGACATGCAACCGGTATGCCCTGCGGTATGTTCCTCGTGAAGTATCGTCGCGGTACCCCAAGGACATACCGGTATGACTCAACAGACCCAGAGTCTGACTGGTTTGTCCAAAATAGCTTTAAAATCGCGATTTTGGTTCATTTCTCTCACTTTCTCTTTTGTTCTCCCTCCAGTGGCGATTTTGCTCTGAGTTGCTGAGTCTCTACAGTCCAACCGGTACTTGTAAAAGTGATTCCTCTCTATCAAGAGTACCAAACTCGATTCCAAGTAAGGTTTCTTCAGTCCTTCCTCTCTTTTAAAGAAATCTCAATGGAAAAGGGGTAGGATAAAATTTAAAATTTTCAGAAATTTTCTGAGCAAATTGCCTATACTGGTCGCTCTATACCGATTGCGGGACCTGTAGGAATGGCCCGACAGGTATGTGCCTATGGTATAAAAGTTTTCCCTTCCCGAGAGGTACCGGTCGTGAGATGTGCGACCGGTTTGCCCTATGGTATGTTCCTCGTGAAGTATCATCGCAGTACCCCAGGGACATACCGGTATGACTCAATAGACCCCGGGTCCCACCGGTATGTACAAAATTGCTTTAAAATCGCGATTTTGGTTCATTTCTCTCACTTTCTCTTTTGTTCTCCCTCCAGTGGCAATTTTGCTCTAAGTTGCTGAGTCTCTACAGTCCAACCGGTACTCGTAGAAGTGATTCCTCTCGATCAAGAGTACCAAACTTGATTCCAAGTAAGGTTTCTTCTCTCCTCCCACTCTTTTAAAGAAATCTCATCGTCTTTCATGCCCAAAAACCTAGATTTTCTTGATTTGGGAAATTCTGACCATGGAAAACCTGTTTCATTGCTTAGGAAAGATTCTTGGCATCTCAATGAGCAAAACCCCTCAACCTATTCGAAGTTCCACCAAGTGGTTTATGAGAAATCCGAAAATTTCAACTTTTGACCTAAGTTTTCTAGGTTTTTCAAAATTTTGTGAAATTGGTTACTTTATCTCAATTTTTCTTGCTTGGTTGCAATTTCTTAGTCATGTATCAATGTTATGAGATTATGTAAGTCCTCCTACCCATATTTGGGTGAGTTTGAGGCTTTTCCCCATTTACTGTCGTTATGCTACCGAAATTTTGAAAAGTTTCACTAACTTCCCTCTTGCTTTGGTTTAAATTTGCAGGTTAAGATGTCTAGATAGCTCGCAGCCGCTAAGAATGTATACCTTCCTAGTTCTCGAGGTCCACCTCTTCCTACCCACCTGTTTGACGATAGGCAGTTTCGCTCGATAGAGGTGCAAGACCGATATCCATGGTTTGACGCTAAAAACATTGAGTGTGACTGCCTTGTAAATCTAGAGCATCTACACATGTTCAACATTGAGACGGATTTTGGGGCAATGGGATGGTTACCTGTTATCCTGTACGATGATGCCACACACCCCGACGTAGTAAAGCATTTCTTCGCCGATCTGGAGGTAGAGGGGAATCCCAATGATTAGGAACATGCTAGGGATCGTCCAGAGCGAAAAGGTATCTCATTGAGGAGATGCGAGCAAAGATTGCTGACTAGATTCTATTACCAGATAGGATCATGCTAGGAGGGAACCTCCACCCATTACCTCGATTATACTGCCACATCATACAACATGACATTGACCCACAGAGCGGTCATTATGGGGAGGTGTCTCAGTTAACTCAATACATTACCTACTGTGTTACCATAGGGCACCGGGTCTGCCTACCCTATTGATCATTCGAACCATAGCCCATGCCACAATGCCCAATTTGTCGGGCAATCTTCCCTATGGTAGGCTGATTACAGAGTTGAGGCAATGCTTAGGGATGGACATGGGTGGCGAGCCAGTTTATGAGGACACCATGACCTCAGATATAGATGTAGAGGCTATCTATAAGACGTAGATGGATAGTCTAGAGCTTAGTGACGAGGAGCTACAGGCTCGTCCCCTTCTGCCTAGGAATCAGGCGGTAGCCACAGCAATTGCACCACCACCACCACTAGCAAAGGTAGGAGGTGGTGAGGATGTGCACATGGAGGACATCCCTGCACTTGCACCCTAGCCCATACCAATGGCAGGACCATCTCAACCTCCTCTAGATACAATGATGGGTATGTTCATAGAAATTTGAGATACCCAGCGCGAGATGAGCCGTAACCTGGTGAGCTTTACTCGCAGTATATGGGTCACACATGACCAGGTGCGCTAGCTCAGAGAGGCATATGAGGGGGACTATGATATCACTCATCGAATTCCACTCAGGCCCCCCGACACCATAGCCAGACATTATCTCATTCACTTACATATATACAGTTTATTGTTTATAACAAGGTAACTGTCTAACGTGTGGACTGTACCCTGTCGTATACTTTATATTTTTCTTTCATTTTCAGGTTATTACATGTTTATATAGTCTTCTTCCTAGACATATGTGTTTATAAATTATTTCTTTCAATTATAGTGTGTTATGCTCTTTTTCATTTAGTCTCAAGCATCAAACAAGCTGATGGGGTGTTCTTATTAAGATTTTTAATTTCCTATTTTAGTTTACTGGACTCAGTTAAATGCATAATGGTTAGCTGGATAGAGCCTAAGAGCTTTAATACCAAGTTGTCACAGCCCAATTCTGACTAAACCAAAAGTGTGAGTAAACTGTCTCAAAGCCTACGGTTCACACCAGTATCTCAATAGACCGTGTCAACCAACCAATCAATGCAAACTGACCACAATCAAAGAATAATAATAGCAGCGGAATTAAATAAATAAATGAACTGAGTTTCTATTTGTAATTAAATAATTATTCAAGTTATTCCATCAACCATAACATAATTAAATAAATTTAATACATCGTTTATAACCAACTAAAAATAACAAATAAAAGATCCCAAGGAACACACAGTAAAAGCACTCATATGAGGCATCATGTTCGTCCTCCACTGCCTGTGTATCTATAGCAGCCACTGTCCCGTACGTTGGAGTAGCCATAAATCCCTCCACAGTATAACCTGCATCAACATCTGAAAAAGGTTGTATATATACAGGGTGAGCTCACAACTTAGCTCAGTAAAGCACAAGACCATGCAACAAACACAATGCATGAGATAACATTACATTGGATCAGGTATAACTTGCAAGGTGCTATGGTAAGGTTTGGAGGCCACCGCACCTCCATGCACGAGAGTGTAAGCACACCCAACAGTCAGGCTCCTATCCACACTACCATTGCCCCACATCACTCATTCTGGTATAAAGATAGAGCTAGAGTCTAGTGAGCAGGCAAAGCCACAATCTCACGTCCTCCCCCTGATACCCTACGCAGTATCAATACCTAAACCCCTATTGGCAAGGGCTTGCAAGTGGGTTCCGTTTCTAACCAGTCTTATATGTCATCAAAGTATCTATGGCCCTACCCCAGCATTGCTCCCTATGACATAGAGATAGGGCTCAAGTTTGGTGGGTAGACGGAGCCACAATCCCACGTCCTCCCCGTGATACCCTACTCGTGCCAAGCCCGCTAAGGTAGACGACGATACAAAAAGGTGTTAGTGTGAGGATATATCCAGGGCTACACTCCCTTTCACATTTCATACACTAACGAAAACATTCACATGCCTAACAAACATCATTCATAGCATACGAATATGCATGAACAGATAATAAAATTAAATAACAGTATGACACGCAAAAATGCACAAGCAACAATCAATCAGATTATAGAAATAAAGGCTTACTATCCTTGATTAATTAATTAAGGTTTAGGGTCTTGTCCCTTACCTGATGCATGATTACAAGTCTGCTCTGCGTCACAGAGTCTACTCACACCATCTACAAGTTCTACATGACTATATTCATTGATTAGAATTATGTTTACAAGGTTCTAGTTGGTCAGAACCAAGTATGGCCAAGCAAAAAGGCTCGGATAGACATACCGGTCTTGCTCAACAAACATACCAATCTTGTCTAGTCCAGTAGATATGTGCCTGCGGTATATACTGCATGGCCATACCGCAAGACTTTTATCTAACCGGTATATGCCTGCGGTATATACCGCCTGGGCATACCGTAAGATGTTAGCTCGACCGGTATGCCCTGCGCTATAACATACTGCAGGACCTATTTGTCTAGTGGGTATGCCCGACGGTGTGAGTCAGAGAGCCCGATCTCGGACCTCCCTCTCCCGTCGGACCACAACTTGTTTTCAAGATTCCTCCTAAACCATTCTAGGGTCAAGATACGGTTAGGTCACTTAGGTTTAGATTATTTTATCGCTTAACATTGTAAAATGATGTTTCCATCCTTCTCATAATGGATCTCGATGAAAACTAGGGTTTTACAGATCTAAGGTTTTGGATCAACACTTCGTTTCACGGCTTTGATCCTTAACCCAGGCATTATTACGGAGGTAGAGTACTGATCGATGTTTGTTGAATGGCGGTGCTCTCCTCCCAATGGAAAATCCCTTCTTGAACAGCCTCCTTCATATCTTCTCCTTCTCAGATCTCTTCTAGACGGCTATAGGGTTTAAGAGTCTTTGAAAATGATCTAAGGAGAAGAAGGATGCATATATAGAGTGGGAGACCATTCTAGGAAGGTCTCTGTAAGAACCGTGTACTAAAAACCGGGTCTAACCCATGGTTTTATATGGTGACAGACATTCCAATCATAACCGGATCGGAAGGCAAAGCCGGGTGACGAACCACTCGATTTTCAGGTATGAAAACCTATGGAAAAACTGTATAAACTTCATACCGGTTTGACTATGCCCTGGGATGCGAAGGTTCATAGATTAAGGAAGGCCCGGCCCAACTCGAGGTCCACTGTGACACAAATGCGTGTAGTTTGGCGACCTAAGGCTAAGGGGCAGACACTTTTTGTTATCTAAAGGCGAAGAAGCGAAGAGGCCAGCGAAGACAACGGAAGTGCGCTTCAATTGCTTATCCAGCTTCAGTTCAGGCAGATCATATTCCTATAAATAGGGTACCGGGGAAGCGAGATATCCGCATGTGTCACCCTGATCGTAGAGCACCGTTGCGCTAACGCACGCGCTGTAGTTTTTCAGCTTGGTTCTGGCGCACCTGAACCTCTTCCAAAACACTCAGATCGTCCACCATGATTTCCCCCTTGGCATCCCATTTCGGAACTAGCCTGGCCTGTTCCGATTGTGTAGGTAGACTATAAGGAAGAGTTTTCGGGTTTAAAGAAGAAGACAGATTCATGCCAAAAAGACAAACTTTCCTTGTGTTAGCGAAACTGGAACTGGGATATTTTGAGCTGACGCTTGATAAGGACAGGTAGCTCTAAAGGTTATGACCGCACTGCCTCAATCACCTCCTTGAAAGGGTCTACCGGTTTGAGTTAGTCAGCCGGTATGGTGCAACCGGTATGTGTATACCGGTCTGACTATACCGGTCTGAGTCAGTCAGATCGGTATGTGCGACCGGTATGTTTAGCTTCGACTAGAGACGGACTCCAACGGGTTCCTCACTTCCGCTGTATTATTTATATTCTGATTTTGGTTATGTGCAATGGTTTGTATGAGTGGACACGGTCTATTTGAGATCCTGGTGTGAACCGTTGGTTCAATGACGGTTCACTCACACCATTCTGGTTGGTTCAGAATTGGGGTGTGACAACTTGGTATCAGAGCTCTCGGACTCTGTCCAACAGACCATATTGCACTTAACTAAGTCGATGAACTGAGTTAGAAAAATTTAAAAATCTTAATACAAACACACCCTAAGCATTATTTGATACCTGAGACTGATTAAGAAAGAGCATAATATACTATATTAAATGTGGAATTTAATAATACCCATGCACTAGTTTGGAAAATCATAAAACTTTCATTAAATAGAAAAATGAGTATCAAATGAAATAGTGCTACAGGGTACAGTCCACAAACCGGATAGTTACCCTGATACATATATATAGACCAGAAAGAAAAGAGAGAAAATAAAAGGAAAAATCATGGGGTAGGGGGCCTAGAAGGAATAGGGTCCGCTATGTCATAATCTCGCTCGTAAGCGACCCTAAGCCAGTGTACCTGGTCCTGTGTGACCCGTAGGCTATGAGCCAGACGTCCCAACTCCTGACCCATCTCCCGCTGAGACTCTAGGATGACCCTCTGGGTGTCCCTGATCTCCATGAACATGCTCAACACTGGGTCCGGAGGGGGATGAGACGGTCCAGCTGTAGATGTAGACTGTGGTGCTACAGGTATAGGCTGTGGGGCTGGCACTGGTGCGTCCTCTGCCCTATCATCGTCATCATCATCACTCTCAGCCTCTGCTGCGTGTGCCGCATTGGCTGCTGATGTTGCTGCTGCTACGGCTACAACCCTCTTGAGTGGGCTAGGGCGAGCCTCCAACTCGTCATCACTAACAGGCAGATTGTCCATCTGCATCCTCAGAATGGTGTCCCAGTCGATGTCGGAGGTCATGGTATCCTCCACAGCCACCTCGCCTCTCATGCTCACTCGTAGACGCCGCAGAAGAGTAGTGATGAGACGACCATATGGGAGATTACTGGTCTGATCGGCCAGAGTCGCCTGATGCATAGTCTGAATAATGAGGTAAGGGAGAGAGACCCGCTCCCCTGTGCAGACGCAGTAGGTGATGTACTGAGTGAGCTGAGATAACTCACTGTAGTGGCCGCTCTGAGGCACAATGTTGTGCTAGACGATGCGGCTATAAACTTGAGCCAGGGGCTTCAGACTAGCAGCCTTCATAGGAGCCCCAGGATTTAATATCTGCTCCGCTATCTCTCGGTGTAGATCCTCGCTCAGATAGCCCTTCACCTTTGGAGGGCAGTATACTAGGTCTCCATCATTGGGCACCCCTAGCAGGTCAGCCAATTGATGAGTGTCGAAGGAGATATGGACGCCCTTGACGTAGCTGGAGATGCGCAAGTCCCTACCCTGATTGGGATCGTTGACATCCCCATAAAGCTCCAGGTTGGCGTAAAAGTGTTTGACCAGATTGGGGCGAGTGGTCTCAGTATAAGTAATGACAGGCACCCACCCAATCCTGTCAAAAGCCGCTTGCACATCAAACCTGTGCAACTGTTCCAAGTTAATCCGCCGTCCAGATTCAATGTTCTTGCTATCGAACCAAGGGAAACGGGCTTGTGCCACCTCAGAACGGAACTACTACTCATCGAGTTGTGGAACTAGTGGATGAGGAGTGTGCATGCCCAATCCATAAGAACGCTTGCCAAGACCGCGTCGTGGAGGCATTTAACCTGCAAAACAAAAAGAAAACAAGAAGAAAAATGTTAGAAATTGTCGAAATTTCGGCAGCATAACGACAGTAAATTGGGAAAAAGCCTCGAACTCACCCAAAAACTTGGGGAGGAGGACTTACGTAACCCCCGCACTCTTCAAACAAATCAAACATAGACAATTCCAACAATAAATTTAAGGAATTTAGAAAAAATCAAGAAATTTTGAAATTTTGAAAACCTAGGTTAAAAATTAGCAAAAATTTGATTTTGTTGGAAATCGTTCGGTGGAACCTCAAATTAGTTGAGGGCTTTTGCTCTTAGGGGTCCCTAAACCCTTTCTAAACCGAAGGAAAAGAGTTCCTACGGTTAGAATCTCCCAACCAAAGAAAAACCTAAAAATTCTAACTAAAGACGATATGGAATTTTGTAAAAACTTGATAGAGAGGGAAGAGACCTACCTGGAGACGATGTTCTAAGTTTTGAACGGAAGAAAATGGCTTCTAAGGTCAACGGCCGGACTGTAGCAACTCAGGAGCTAGAGATAAATCGCCACCGGAGAGAAAAGAGAAGGAAAAAGTGAGATTTTCTTTTTCGCGATTTTAAGCCCTTTCTGGGCATACCGGTCGACATACCGGTCGACCGGTACCCCTCAGGGCTGCGACCGCTATGTCTCGGTCAGAATTTACATTCTGACCGGTCGACTATACCAGTCGCATAGTACACTACAGTGGTGCGACCGGTATGTTGCGACCGGTCAGCACCAGAACAACCAGAAAATTTTATGAAAATTTTTAAAAATTTTGTAAATTTAAATTTTTACTTTACGATTGTTTCGCCTTATATTGTTCAAGACTAACACCACCATTATTGTTCTCATGGGTTATGTCTTCTTCTCAGATCCAAACAGAATAGTCTGAGATGGTAGGCGGAAATGGTCGTAGGGGCCGAAAGCGTCACCAGGCTAGGGTGCGCCTCGAGGAAGAAGAACAAGTAGAACCAGGCTATGTTAGAGAGCCAAGCCCGGTAGCTGAGGAAGAGCAGGTTCCAAGGGTACCGATAAATTGGCTTGGGCCTCCTCACAGGAATTTCGAGACAATTGTTACAAATCTGGTCTATCAAATGCAAGCTCAGCAGAAAGCATTCCTGAGCGAGATGTTGAAGATGTTCAGGCCACCGGGTCTTGTTCCCAATGAAGGTACGCTTGAGTCTGGAGGGAATAATACTACACAGCCAATGCATGTTAGTCCAGGGCCGATGGGCCAAGCACAGAATGTACCACCACCGCACCAGTTTCCGTCGTCTTCTACTTATCAGGGAGCCTATCCGTATCCACCACCATGGTACGGAATGAATACACAGGGACAGCACGATCTGAGTCGGGCGGTGGATAGATTCCTAAAGTTGAAGCCTTATTCATTCACAGGTAAGACAGGGAAACCATTGTGGCCAGCACAGTGTGTCACACCCCAATTTGGGGTGTGACACAGTGGGTTGCAGAAATGGAGAAGAATTTCTGACTGATGACTTGTACAGAGAATGAGAAAGTCTTGTTTCCCACTCATATGCTGAAGGAAGATGCGAATGCTTGGTGGAATTCTACACGGGCATATCTGGAGACGAAGCACACACAGGTGGATTGAGAAGTGTTCAAGGTTGCCTTCTTCGATAAATATTTTTCGAAGAGTTTCAGGGATCAGATGGAGAGGGAGTTCCTTAATCTACAGCAGTCTCAGTCGACTGTGGATGCTTACCAACAGAGGTACGAGGAGTTATTTTTCTTCGCACCGGCAAGTATGCAAGAAGAAGAGACCAAGACACGTAGGTTCACCATGGGACTGCGTGGAGGCATCAGAGAGCATATATTGGGTCTGGACAAGAAAATTTACAATGAGGCTGTACAGGTTGCGAGAGTGATAGAATCCAGTCAGAGGGACAACTTCTTTGCACAGAACAGGGGAATGAAGAGACCCGCTATTGAGGGTTCGGGTGGCGGTAACAATAGACCTTTCCACCCATACAAGGCTCAGACCGCTACAGTGCCTGCAAGGAACAATATGGCACCACCTGTGCCACAGTTCGCTGGACACAACCCGAACATTAAATGTTTCAACTGTCAGCAAGTGAGTCATATTGCAAGGACCTGCACTCTACCTAGGAAGCAACCTCCCTAGCAAGGAAAAGTATTTGCGGTCACTACCGAAGAGGCAGCCGCATCACCTGATGTGGTCACTGGTATGACTCTATCCCTTACTATTTAGCTTACTATTTCATTGTGTGTGTAAGCATGTAGAACTAAGGGACAATAAAATTTCAGGAATTGTAAATGTAGCTGGTATACCTGCCAGAGTACTCTTTGACTCTGGGGCCACGCACTCCTTTGTTTCTATTTCCTTTGGAAAGCATATGGAGTTACTGATCAAGCACTTGAACCCAAGCTTCATAGTTCGCTCTCCGCTAGGAGTTGAAGTGGATTTGACTGAATATTATGGACCATGTACAGTTTGTATTGAGGGCCGAGACTTAGAAGCAAGTTTGGTGCTACTCGAGATGGCAGACTTTGATGTCATCTTGGGAATGGGTTGGCTAGGCCATCATTCAGCTATCCTACTATGTAGTGTGAGGAAGCTTGTGCTTACAGATAAAAAGGGAAAGGAGTATAGCTTCACTGGGACCAAGTTACCTAAGAAGCGGAAGCTGATCCTCTTCGTCCTAAAAGCTAAGAGATGCTTAGAGAAGGGGGGAGTGGGGTATCTAGTATCTATAGTCGACATCGGATCGATGACTTGTTCGATCAGTTACAAGGAGCAAAAGTATTTTCTAAGATCGACCTTCGATCAGGCTATCATCAGCTGAAGATTAAAGAAGGTGATATTCCGAAGACAGCATTCAGGACCAGATATGGACATTATGAATTTTTGGTTATGTCTTTCGGATTAACTAATGCACCGGCAACGTTCATGGAACTTATGAACCGAGTTTTCCATGATATGTTGGATACGTCGGTTATAGTATTTTTTGATGATATATTGGTATACTCCAAGGACAAGGAAACCCATATCAAGAACCTAAACGCAGCCCTACAGCATTTAAGGAAAGATAAGTTATATGCTAAATTTTCAAAGTACGAGTTTTGGCTAAGTGAAGTCGCCTTCTTAGGCCATGTAGTATCCACTGAAGGAATCAAAGTGGACCCCAGCAAGATCGAGGCTATTGTAAAGTAGGAAGCACCAAAGAGCGTTTTGGAAATCAGAAGTTTTCTGGGTCTAGCTGGTTATTATCGGAGATTCGTAGAAGACTATTCTCGGATTGCCGTCCCTCTCACCAGTTTGACTAAGAAAGGTGAAAAGTTTGTGTGGACCGATAAATGTGAGAAGAGTTTTCAAACGCTAAAGACTAGATTGATATCCGTTCCGATCTTGACTATTCCCATTCTAGGACAGACCTTTACTTTATACACTGATGCGTCGGGACTGGGATTGGGATGTGTGCTTATGCAAGGAGAGCAAGTGATTGCTTATGTTTCAAGACAGTTAAATGTACATGAGAAAAATTATCCCACTCACGATCTGGAGCTAGCAGCAGTAGTACATGCGGTCAAGATATGGAGACATTACCTATACGGGGATAAATTCCAGATTAAGTCGGATCATAAAAGTCTTACTTATTTATTTAATCAGAAGGAGTTGAATATGAGACAAAGAAGATGGTTGGAACTATTGAAAGACTATGATTGTGATATCCAGTATCATCCAGAAAAAATGAACGTAGTAGCAGATGCATTAAGCAGAAAGGCAATGATAAAATCGCAAGGAGAAGTTAGCACGACTGCAGCAATGTGTACTACCAGAAGGGTATTCAATCACGGCAACGAGCAGTATGTGATAGATACAATAGATGGATCAGCCAACCAAGGGTTTATTCATTGGTTTTCGAATATGTTCGCGACATTGAAGATTAGACCGATATAGTGGATGAAGTGAAGACAGCTATCAAAGCATATCCTTATCTGAGAACAGTACAAGAAGATATTGAGAAAGGTAGGACCAACCCTGAGTTCACCTTGGATGACGAGAAGGTACTGAAATACAAAGGAAGAATATGTGTACTTGAAACAGAAAGTGCAGACATTAGACACCGACTGATGAAGGAAGCCCACACCACCATCTATTCGATACATCCTGGAAGTACAAAAATGTATCATGACCTAAAGAAACTATATTGGTGGAGGGGGATGAAAGCAGATGTAGCTAAGTTCGTGTCCCAATGCCAAAATTGTCAGAAGGTAAAGGCTGAACTATAAAGACCCGCAGGACTGTTGCAGCCATTACCGGAACCAGCATGGAAATGGGACTGTATCACTATGGACTTCATCACAGGGCTACCATTGACTCCTCGAGTAGTTGACGCAGTTTGGGTGATTGTGAACCGTCTGACTAAAACAGCTCGCTTCATACATATACGACCTCAGTATACACTGGAAAGGTTAGTGAAGCTGTATGTGGATAATATTGTTCGGTTACATGGTGTTCCAGAAAGCATTGTGTCTAATAGAGATCCACGATTTACTTCCAAGTTTTGGGAGGGATTGCAAAAGGCTATGGGTACAACGTTGAAGTTCAGTACTGCATTCTACCCACAGACATATGGACAGTCAGAGCGTACAATCCAGATTCTAGAAGATATGCTACGAGCATGTGTAATTGATTTTAAAGGATCATGGGACGAAGAGTTACCATTGATCGAGTTTGCTTATAACAATAGCTATCAGGCTACCATACAGATGTCACCTTATGAAGCACTGTATGCCAGGAAGTGTCGAACTCCCTTGTTTTGGAATGAAGTTGGGGAACATAGTATTGTTGGACCGGAATTTGTTGAAAAGACTTGTCGAGTGGTCGACATCATCAAGGAAAGAATGAGAACAGCTCAGAACCGTCAGAAGCAATATGCAGACACTCGACGAAGAGATCTGGAGTTCGCCGTAGGTGATAAAGTATTTTTGAATGTATCGCCTATGCGAGGATTGAAGAGGTTCGAACAGAAAGGGAAACTAAGTCCAAGATATGTCGGGCCATATGAAATTTTAGCTAAGCGTGGACAAGTGGCTTATCAGTTAGCACTACCACCATCTATGTCAAGTGTGCATGACGTATTTCACATTTCCCTATTGAAGAAGTATGTCAAAGACCCAACGCTTGTTTTGACAGTGGATTTGCTGGAATTGACTGATGATTTGACATTTGAAGTAACACCAACAGAAATCACTAGTCGAAATGATCAACGTCTACGCAATAGAGATATCTACTATGTTAAGGTCACATGGAAAAGTAGAGACATGGAAGAGATTACATTGGAAGAAGAAAACGCTATGCGGAAGCAATACCCTCACTTGTTTGATTCAGAAGGTACGTACAATTTCGAGGATGAAATTTTTATAAGTTGGGGGGAGTTGTAAGACCCGTGTCAATCTAACCCGGTCTTACCACCTTGAACCAGGTTTACCCGTCATGGTCGAGCCAAATGGACCAAGGGCGTGAAGGAGATCGAGATCCCAGGTATCAAATCGATCCAAAAATACTTAAAATAGGGGGAGGGTTGCATACCCAGCTAAGCAGGGTCGGACCTCCCAAAACAGAAAGTCAGACCCTCAGTTTTGAAGGGAGGGTCGGATAACTTAGAACCCTAGGGTCGACGGTGTAAGACCCGTGTCAAACTAACCCGGTCTTACCACCTTGAACCAGGTTTACCCATCATGGTCGAGTCAATGGACCAAGGGCGTGAAGGAGAGCGAGATCCCCGGTAACAAATCGACCCAAAAACACTTAAAATAGAGCAAGGGTCGCATACCCAGCTAAACAGGGTCGACCCTCCCAAAACAGAAACTCAGACCCTTAAAATTTGGGAGAGGGTCGGACAGTGTCAGACCACAGGGTCGACGGGATCGTCGACCCTCACTTGCCGTTGAAACTGAAATTAGGAAATTTCTTAATTTTCGATTGGGATTCTTTCCAAATCTCAATGGGACTATTATAGGACATTCCTACTCTATTTAAAGGACGTCCCTAAGCCACTTTCACTCCTTTCACAACCCTAATTGAATTGAGAGAAAGAGAGAAGAAGGAAAAGAGGAAGAAAAGAGGCAAGGAAGAAGACTTAGCAAAAAGGAGAAGAATTTCCAGAGAAAAGTAATCTTCTCAGGTATGGATACTAATTCCATGAGTTTCTACAGACCTTAGGTTAGATATGGTTGAGTGTAGGATTTCGGAGAAACCCAAACCATCCATCCATGGTTAGGTTTTCATGGAAAACCCTAGGAGAATGCATGAAAGCTATTTAAGAGGATGAATCATGGTTTCAGACCATGGAATGAATGTTTAATGGAATGTGGAAGCAAGCCATAGGACCCCAAACATGAAGAATGAATTAAAAACTGGAAATTGCACCTGATTGCACAGAGGGTCGCACACGGGGTCGATAGACCCATCGACCCTATGCACCACGACCATCGACCCTCGGCATTCGGGAAGTTCGGGACAGAGGGACGGGGTCGATAGACCCATCGACCCTATGCATTCGAGCATCGACCCTCCGATCGACCCTCGGATAACAAACATGGTTTTAAAATTTAAAATTAATTCTAATTAAATTTTATCGACTTTGTTAGGTTGCTAACATTATAATAACATTGTAGAGGTGATTCTAAAGCTTGGAAAAACATCCTATAGCAAACTAAGGTGAGGAACCTTAACTCCAAACTAAATTGGTTAATAATAAACTGTTTTCTATTTCTTGAGTCCTATGCTATGTTTGATTCTATGCGAATATGATTGTTATGTGCATACAGCATGCCATCCAATATTTCTATTAGTTGTTCATGCATATTTACTTTATTGTTTATAACATGATGATGATGATGATGATAGGAATAGGCATGTGCTTGTATGTGTGTGGTTGATGTGCTTATTGCGAACGAGTATCAGGGGGGGTGTGATGAGAACGTCAATAAACGTTAACCTTTGGCGGGTCTCAGCACTTTAGCTCTATCTCTAACTCAAGTCTTGTGCATTGGCATCGTCGTATCGCCATTACCTTAGCGGAACTATTATGTCGTAGAGTATCGGGGAGGTGGTCTCGGTCCTTGTAGTCTCTGACTCTACCGGGGGGCCTTAGCTCTATCTCTATGGGCATTCTGAGGCATGCTGGGGTGAGACCATGGATACACTGTTTGGCATTAGGGTTGGTTAGTTGCGAGCCTAGTTTGCAGCCCTCGCCAGCAGGGGCTTACGTGTTGGTATGGCACTATATAGCAACAAACGTAACCTTTGTTATATAATGTTCATGGTTGGGTGCATGTGAGTTGACGATAAACGTGATCTTCGGGTAACGTCACACACTCGTGTATAGAGGCGGAGTCAATAAACGCGACCTTTGGCTACCTCAACCTTTCTATTGCATATTGCAAACTTCAAACTAGACCAAAGATATAAATTGATGTGCATGCATATGTAATGTTGCATTATTTTGGCTACTCACTGAGCCGTGTTGTGTGCTCACCCCTCGACGTCGAATATTTTTAGTTGATGATGCAGGTTACACAGTTGAAGACTATATGAATGCGTCTGCGTACGGGAATATAGCAGCAATGGACGCTGGAGCTGAAGATGATACACACGACTCCTCTTGCGAGTGCAACTCATGTGTATTTGATTAGATATTTTTTTATAGGTTCCTTGATTGGATTTATAAGACATGTATTTGATAGTTAAATATTTATGTCTCAAGTTGAATACAAAATAATTTGCTATTATTTATGGATATCATTTTAGTTCTCAGTTCATTTATTTATTAAGACTTCCGCTATTATGTATTTACTCTGATTATGATCATGGATGTATGGAGGTTCAGATAACGCGGGGATAGCCTATTCGAGATTCTGGGTGAACCGTTGGTTATTTAGCGGTTCATCACACCATTCTGAAATGTGTGGAATTGGGGTGTGACAACTTGGTATCAGAGCATCTCGAGGCCTTGCCCCGCGAACTATCATACATTTACCAAGAATAGTGAACTCGAGATAGGATAAAATAAAAACAGTAATATTAACACATTATAAGCACAAGTGATGTTGAGACCGAATTTAAAAAGAGAATAATACATCTATTAAAAGGAGAAACAAGTTGACATACAATGAGAGCGAAACAAAGTGTAAATATATATCTAAAGCAGAGTACAGTCCCCAACCCGAATAGTTACTTTGAAGTATAGGAAAAACAAAAAGTAAAATCAGGAAGCGGGAGGCGAAGGAGGAGGTGGAGCCTCACGATCTCTGTCGTAGTCCTCAGCAAAGACTCTGGTCAACCAGGCTATCTGAGTCTGGGTCGTCTGCAGACTAGCTGTGAGATTGGCTACTCTCCGTCGGTCGCACGGTTGGGTCTCCAACAGCTCATCCACTCTCATGCGCCGAGCATCTAGCAACTCCTCCATCCTCTGGTCCGATCGGCGCTGAGTCTCTCTGATCTCGCGCAACATCTCCATCATATCAGAAGACGGATGCGAAGGACCAGTCTCATGAGAAGGACCAGTTTCAGGTACAGAATCCACCGCATGCGAAGTATCAACTCCAGCCGCATGTGTAGGTGAAGGCAGGGGTATCGCGTCGACGTCCATGTACATACGATCATCATCGTCGATGGGATCCACCTGAGCTCTAGCAGCAGCAGCAGCCTCAGCATTAGCCACCTCAACCCGAGTGTGAGGGCGCACCATCGCGTTCCCCTCATCGTCGCTAACCTGAGCGTCTCGAAGTCCCATCTTGCATATAGCCTCCCAATCTATAGGCGACAAGAAGGTCTTCTCCTAAATCTTCTCATCTACCAGGTCAACCACCAGACGAATCAACAGTGTGGTGATCATACGTCCATAGGGTAGATTACCCCTATGACGGACAATGTAGCACTGATCATCGTCCGCATGATGATGTAAGGAAGATAGACGGGCTGATGAGTGCATATACTGTAGATCAAAAACGGGTCAGTTGAGACACCCTCTCATAATGCCCACTCTGCGGGATCAGGTTATCTTTGAATGATCCTACGAACACCCGTGGAGCCGGACGCAAGTAGCACGCCCTCATCCGCCCGATCGGGCTGTAGTAATCGACTATCAATCTCGGCCCGCAACCACGTCTCAATAAAGTCGTGCTCACCAGGTGCACAGTACACCATAGGACCATCATAAGGAATGCCCAACAGGTCGGCCAGCTGCCGATAATCAAAGGAAATCTGCACCCCTTTGACGTAGCTAGTGATGCGCAACTCCTGACCAAGCTCCACATCGTTATGGTTTCCCACAATTTGCAGGTTGCAATAGAACTGGCGCACTAACTCTGGACTGGTGCATGCGTCGTATGTGATGACAGGGAGCCACCCCATATCACCAAAAGCTCTCTCAACGTTGAACAAGGCTAGCTCAGCCAAGTTCACCATACGACCCCCTTCCACCTTTTTTCCTGAGTAATAGGCATACTGTGCCTTGGCTTCATTAAAACGGAAGCGAAGCGGATCACGAACCCTGGGTACTTTGGTACGAGCCATAGTATCTGCAGATAAGAAAGAAAAAGGAAAACAAGGAGTTAATTGGAGAAAAATTCAAAAATTGGGCATTATAACGATGTAAGTTGGTCAAAGGCCTCACTTTTCACCCATACAAGTGGGCAGGAGGACCTACGTAAGTTCCAACATATCACACAACAGTTAAACAGAAGGAAATGGTAACCGACAAGGTCCAATTTGAAGAAATTTCAAGAAATCAAAAAATTTCAACAAATTAGGGAAAAAAGAGAAAAATTTAAGTTTCTCGATAACCAACCGATGAAACTCAAAAATTTTTGAGGGCTTTCGTTCCTCAAGACACCAACAGCAAAAGCCCCCAATAAAAATCGAATTTTTACGGTTGGAAAAAGTTTAATTTGAAAAATACAATTTAAATGAGTAAAAACCTAGAAATAAAAATCTAAAAACAGGTAAAGTTGGGAAAGTATACCTATAGAGGTGATGTGGATGTCGAAACTCGGACTAAGAATGATCCACAACAGTGAAGTAGCACTGTAGCAACTCGGAGAGAAGAGACGAGTCGAAACGGGAGGGAAATAATAGAAAATGACCCAAAATCGGACTTTAAAAATCTGATTTTTGGTCAGAGGGTCGGACAACTCGACCCGGGGCCATTGACCCTCCGATCGACCCTCTAATCGACCCTCCGCTCTCGGGAATCGACGAAACTACGGGGGTCGGACATTAAGGGTCTGACATACCATCAACCCTCACCATCGACCCTGTACAGAAAAGACAGTATTTTTTTTTATAAAATGAGCTCGAATTGGAATTGATTATTGGTTAACGTGCCTACATGACATATACATGATTTCTCACCTATTTTGATAATTTTCAGGCACCACCAATCATCGAAAAGAATTATGTCTGGACGTAGAGTTACCCGACAGACCCAAAACACAGTCCCACCACCACCACCGGCGGATGAGACTAGTCAAGAGAACAATTATGCACAAGGTAATCCCGAACCGGCAAACCCTACAAATTTGCCACCACCACCACCAGAGCAAACAACAGTGGTGATGAATCTGGCACAACAACTGCAGCAAATGCAACACGCACAAGCTCAAATGCAGGTTGCAATGGGAGTTATGTTTCAAGCCACTCAGGCTGCAACCATGCACACTAGGCAAGCTAGTGCAGCACCAGTGGGTAATCACCCAGCTCAACAGACATCTCAACAACCGGCTGCACCAATTCCAGTGCAAGTCCCGAAGCAGCCCAAGGGAACTATCAGTATCCACACTATATGTTTGGGGCAAACCCCAAAACCAACTGGATCACTCCGACTAGTAGAGAGATTTCCGAAGATGAAACCTAAGGAATTCAACGGTAAACCGTCTGATCCGTTGTGGCCAGCACCAACGGATAGACGAGATGGAGAGAAATTTCCTTATGATGACTATTTCAGAAGAAGAGAAAGTATTATGTGCCACCGTCATGCTCAAAGGCGACGCACACCATTGGTGGAAATCCACAAAAACATACTTATTGACCAGACATGCGCTATTGACATGGGCTATATATAAAGAAGCGTTCTTCGAGAAATATTTCCCACGAAGCTTCAGAGACTCAATGGAGAAAGAGTTCTTGAGTTTGTACTAGGGACAGATGACCGTAGACGCATATCAACAGCGCTACGAAGAACTGTTTTTCTTCGCACCGGCGAGTATGCAAGAAGAAGATACAAAAACCCGTAGGTTCGTCGCGAGACTAAGAGGAAGCATAAGAGAAAATGTTCTGGGCTTAGAGAAGAAGATTTACAACGAAGCTGTCCAGATCGCTCGAGTAATTGAATCGAGCCAGAATGAGAGCTATTTCTCCCAGAACCGAGGAATCAAGAGACCAGCCGGAAACACCTACAACGGAGGCAATAATAGGACGTATAAACCTTTTCGTCCTCAGAATTTGGCTACTCCATCGAAGCCTACTTCAACAGCTCAACCACAGCCAAAGTCAAATTTTGAAGTCCCGAAGTGCTTTAACTGCAACCAACTAGGGCATATGGCAAGAGAGTGCCCAACACCCAAGAAGCAGTTACATCAAGGACGGGTATATGTTGTTACATCAGAAGATGCTGCCACATCGCCCGATGTGGTCACAGGTATCGTACCTATCAATGGCATACCCGCTAGAGTACTCTTTGATTCAGGAGCTACTCATTCATTTATATCTGTGTCATTTGGAAAGAAGACCAATTTGCCCATCAAAACATTAGACTACAAATTACTTGTACGGTCATCGATGGGATTAGAAGTGGAATTAGAGAAAGGTTATGGACCATGTCCAGTTCTCATTGGAGAGCAGACCTTGGATGCAACCTTGATACAACTTGAGATGGCAGACTTTGACGTTATTTTGGGAATGGACTGGTTAGCTTGGCATTCTGCAAATCTGTTATGCGCCGAAAAGAAGCTAACATTTAAAGATAAAGAAGGAGCAGAATTCAGTTTCTCGGGAACCAAACTTCCCAGGAGACGAAAGCTCATACTCTTAGCATTTAAGGCTAAGAAGTGCCTTGAGAAAGGGGCTGCCGGATATCTAGTATCAGTGGTCGACCTAACCAAGGACGTGCCACAAATGGAAGATATTGATGTCGTGCGAGATTTTCCCGATGTATTTTCGGAGGAACTACCCGCATTACCACCTGACCGAGCCACAGAGTTTGTAATAAACCTTCTACCCGGAGCCGCACTCGTATCAAAAGCACCTTATAGGATGGCTCCTACTGAACTGAAGGAATTAAAAGTACAATTACAAGAACTGCTGGTTAAGGGTTATATTAGACCGAGTATATCTCCATGGGGAGCACCGGTGTTGTTCGTTAAGAAGAAGGATGGTAGCGTTCGATTATGTATCGACTATAGAGAGTTGAATAAACTGACCATCAAGAATCGATACCCACTACCTAGGATCGATGACTTGTTCGATCAGTTACAGGGAGCAAAAGTATTTTCAAGATCGATCTTCGATCGGGCTATCATCAGCAGAAGATTAAAGAAGGTGACATTCCGAAGACAGCTTTCAGGACAAGATACGGACATTATGAATTCTTAGTAATGTCATTCGGATTAACTAATGCACCGGCAACATTCATGGAACTTATGAACCGAGTTTTCCACGATATGTTGGACACGTCGGTTATAGTATTTATTGATGACATATTGGTATACTCCAAGGACAAGGAAACCCATGTCAAAAACCTAAACGCAGCCCTACAACGTTTAAGGAAAGAGAAGTCATACGCCAAATTTTCAAAGTGTGAGTTTTGGCTAAGTGAAGTCGTCTTTCTAGGCCAGGTAGTATCCGCTGAAGGAATCAAAGTGGACCCCAGTAAGATCGAGGCTATCATAAAGTGGGAAGCACCAAAGAGCGTTTCAGAAATTAGAAGTTTTCTGGGTCTAGCTGGATATTATCGGAGATTCGTAGAAGACTATTCTCGGATTGTCGTACCTCTCACCAGTTTGACCAAGAAAGGTGAAAAATTTGTATGGACGAATAAGTGTGAAAAGAGTTTTCAAACACTGAAGACCAGATTGATATCCGCTCCGATTTTGACTATTCCGATCCTAGGACAGACATTTACCTTATATACCGATGCGTCGGGATTGGGATTAGGATGTGTGCTTATGCAAGGAGAGCAAGTGATTGCCTATGCCTCGAGACAATTGAAGGTACATGAGAAAAATTACCCCACTCATGATTTGGAGTTAGCGACAGTAGTACATGCTGTCAAGATATGGAGACACTACCTATACGGAGAGAAATTCCAGATTAAGTCGGACCATAAAAGTCTTACTTATTTATTTAATCAGAAGGAGTTGAATATGAGACAAAGAAGATGGCTGGAACTATTGAAAGACTATGATTGTGATATCCAGTATCATCCAGGAAAAGCGAACGTAGTAGCAGATGCATTGAGCAGAAAAGCAATGATAAAATCTCAAGGAGAAGTTAGCATGACTGCGGCAATGTACAATACCGGAATGGTATTCAATCACGGCAACGAGCAGTATGTGATAGACACAACGGATGGATCAGCCAACCAAGGGTTTATACATCAGTTTTGAAATATGTTGGCAGCATTGAAGATTATACCGGATATAATGGATGAAGTGAAGACAGCTATCCAAGCAGATCCTTATCTGAGAACGGTACAAGAAGATATTGAGAAAGGTAGGACTAACCCTGAGTTCACCTTAGATGAAGAAAAGGTATTGAAATACAAAGGAAGAATATATGTACCCGAAACAGAAAGGGTGGACATTAGACACCGACTGATGAAAGAAGCTCATACCACCATCTATTCGATACATCCTGGAAGTACAAAAATGTATCATGATCTAAAGAAACTATATTGGTGGAGGGGAATGAAAGCAGATGTAGCTAAGTTCGTGTCTCAATGCCTAAATTGTCAGAAAGTAAAGGCTGAACGACAAAGACCCGCGGGACTGTTACAGCCGTTACCGGAACCAGCATGGAAATGGGACTGCATCACTATGGACTTCCTCACAGGACTACCATTGGCTCCTCGAGTAGTTGACGCAGTTTGGGTGATTGTAGACCGTCTGACAAAAACAGCTCGTTTCATACCTATACGACCTCAGTATACACTGGAAAGGTTAGCGAAGCTGTATGTGGATAACATTGTTCGCTTACACGGTGTACCCGAAAGCATTGTGTCTGATAGAGATCCCCGATTTACTTCCAAGTTTTGGGAAGGACTACAAAAGGCTACGGGTACAACATTAAAGTTCAGTACTGCATTCCATCCACAGACAGATGGACAGTCAGAGCGCACAACTCAGATTCTAGAAGATATGCTACGAGCATGTGTAATTGATTTCAAGGGATCATGGGATGAAAGGTTACCATTGATCGAGTTCGCTTATAATAATAGCTATCAGGATAATATACAGATGTCACCTTATGAAGCACTGTATGGAAGAAAGTGTCGAACTCCTTTGTTTTGGAATGAAGTTGGAGAACGTAGTATTGTTGGACCGGAATTCGTTGAAGAGACTTGTCGAGTGGTCAACATTATCAAGGAAAGAGTGAGAACTGCTCAGAACCGTCAGAAGCAATATGCAGATACTCGACAAAGAGATCTGGAGTTCGCCGTAGGTGATAAAGTATGTTTGAAGGTATCGCCTATGCGAGGATTGAAAAGGTTCGGACAAAAAGGGAAACTAAGTCCAAGATATGTCGGGCCATATGAAATTCTGGCTAAGCGTGGAAAAGTAGCTTATCAGTTAGTACTACCACCATCTATGTCAAGCGTGCATGACGTATTTCACATTTTCTTATTGAAGAAGTATGTCAAAGACCCAACGCATGTTTTGACAGTGGATTTGCCAGAATTGACTGATGATTTGACATTTGAAGTAACACCAACGGAAATCACTAGTCGAAAGGTTCAACGTCTACGCAACAGAGATATCTACTATGTTAAGGTCACATGGAAAAGTAGAGACATGGAAGAAGTTACATGGGAAGAAGAAAATGCTATGCGGAAGCAATACCCTCACTTATTTGATTCAGAAGGTACGTCCAATTTCGAGGACCAAATTTCTATAAGTTGGGGGGAGTTGTAAGACCCGTGTCAAACTAACCCGGTCTTACCACCTTGAACCAGGTTTACCCATCATGGTCGTCAATGGAAAAAGGGCGTGAAGGAGAGCGAGATCCCAAGTATCAAATCGACCCAAAAACACTTAAAATAGAGCAAGGGTCGCATACCCAGCTAAATAGGGTCGACCCTCCCAAAACAGAAACTCAGACCCTTAAAATTTGGGAGAGGGTCGGACAGTGTCAGACCACAGGGTCGACGGGATCATCGACCCTCTCATCGACCCTCACTTGCCGAAACTGAAATTAGGAAATTTTCTAATTTTCGATTGGGATTCTTTCCAAATCTCAATGGGACTATTATAGGACATTCCTACTCTATTTAAAGGATGTCCCTAAGCCACTTTCACTCCTTTCACAACCCTAATTGAATTGAGAGAAAGAGAGAAGAAGGAAAAGAGGAAGAAAAGAGGCAAGGAAGAAGACTTAGCAAAAAGGAGAAGAATTTCCAGAGAAAAGTAATCTCCTCAGGTATGGATACTAATTCCATGAGTTTCTACAGACCTTAGGTTAGATATGGTTGAGTGTAGGATTTTGGAGAAACCCAAACCATCCATCCATGGTTAGGTTTTCATGGAAAACCCTAGGAGAATGCATGAAAGCTATTTAAGAGGATGAATCATGGTTTCAGACCATGGAATGAATGTTTAATGGAATGTGGAAGCAAGCCATAGGACCCCAAACATGAAGAATGAATTAAAAACTGGAAATTGGACCTGATTGCACAGAGGGTCGCACACAGGGTCAATAGACCCATCGACCCTATGCACCCTGACCATCGACCCTCAGCATTCGAAAAGTTCAGACAGAGGACAGGGTCGATAGACCCATCGACCCTATGCATTCTGAGCATCGACCCTCTGATCGACCCTCAGATAACAGCATGGTTTTAAAATTTGGAATTAATTCTAATTAAATTTTATCGACTTTGTTAGGTTGCTAACATTATAATAACACTGTAGAGGTGATTCTAAAGCTTGGAAAAACATCCTATAGCAAACTAAGGTGAGGAACCTTAACTCCAAACTAAATTGGTTAATAATAAACTGTTTTCTATTTCTTGAGTCCTATGCTATGTTTGATTCTATGCGAATATGATTGTTATGTGCATACAGCATGCCATCCAATATTTTTTTTATTTGTTCATGCATATTTACTTTATTGTTTATAACATGATGATGATGATGATGATGATAGGAATAGGAATGTGCTTGTATGTGTGTGGTTGATGTGCTTGATGCGAGTGAGTATCAAGGGGAGTGTGATGAGAACGTCAATAAACGTTAACCTTTGGCGGGTCTTAGCACTTTAGCTCTATCTCTAACTCAAGTCTTGTGCATTGGCATCGTCGTATCGCCATTACCTTAGCGGAACTATTATGTCGTAGAGTATCAGGGGAGGTGGTCTCGGTCCTTGTAGTCTCGACTCTACCGGGGGCCTTAGCTCTATCTCTATGGGAAGTCCGAGGGATCTTTGGGGTGAGGCCTTGGCTACACTGTTTGGCATTAGGGTTGGTTAGTTGCGAGCCCAGTTTGCAGCCCTCGCCAGCAGGGGCTTACGTGTTGGTATGGCACTATATAGCAATAAACGTAACCATTGTTATATAATGTTCATGGTTGGGTGCCTGTGAGTTGACGATAAACGTGATCTTCGGGTAACGTCACACACTCGTGTATAGAGGCGGAGTCAATAAACGCGACCTTTGGCTACCTCAACCTTTCTATTGCATATTGCAAACTTCAAACCAGACCAAAGATATAAATTGATGTGCATGCATATGTAATGTTGCATTGTTTTGGCTACTCACTGAGCCGTGTTGTGTGCTCACCCCTCAACGTCGAATATTTTTAGTTGATGATGCAGGTTACACAGTTGAAGACTATATGAACGCGTCTGCGTACGGGAATATTGCAGCAATGGACGGTTGGAGCCGAAGATGATACACACGACTCCTCTTGCCCGGTGCAACTCGTGTGTATTTGATTAGATATTTTTTTATAGGTTCCTTTATTGGATTTATAAGACATGTATTTGATATTTAAATATTTATGTCTCAAGTTGAATACAGAATAATTTGCTATTATTTATGGATATCATTTTAGTTCTCAGTTCATTTATTTATTAAGACTTCCGCTATTGTGTATTTACTCTGATTATGATCATGGATGTATGGAGGTTCAAATAACGCGGGGATAGCCTATTCGAGATCCTGGGTGAACCATTGGTTATTTAGCGGTTCATCACACCATTCTGAAATGTGCAAAATTGGGGTGTGACAGACAGGATCATCGACCCTCCCATCGACTCTCAGTTACCGTAGGAAATAGAATTAGAAAATTTCCTAATTTTCGATTGGGATTCTTTCCTAATCTCAAAGGGACTTATTTTAGGATGTTCCTACTCTATTTAAAGGACGTCCCTAAGCCACTTTCACTCCTTTCACAACCCTAATTGAATTGAGAGAAAGAGAAAGAGAAGAGAAGGAAAATAAGAAGAAGAGAAACAAGGAAGAGAATTAGGCCAAAAGAGAAGAGTTGTAGAGAAGGATTATTCTTCTCAGGTATGGATACTAATTCCATGAGTTTCTACAGACCTTAGGTTAGCTATTGATGAGAGTGTGATCTCGGAGAAACCCAAACCATCAACCCATGGTTAGGTTTTCATGGAAAACCATAGAAGAATGCATGAAAGCTATTTAGGTGGATGATTCATGGTTCTAGACCATGGAATGAATGTTGAATGGAATGTAGAAGCAAGCCATAGGACCCAAACACGAAGAATGGATTAAAAAGAGGGTATTGGACCAAAGTGCACAGAGGGTCGCACCGAGGGTCGATGACCATCCGACCCTAGGTGATTCTGACCATCGACCCTCAGTGTTCGGGAAGTTTAGAGTTTAGGGAGGGTCGCACCGAGGGTCGATCAGGACTCCGACCCTACCTCCGACCCTCAGTTAATAGCATGGTTTTTAAATTCAGAATTAATTCTAATTAAATTCTATCGGCTTTGTTAGGTCTTCTAGCAATATAATAACATTGTAAAGGTGATTCTAAAGCTTGAAAAAGTATCTATTAGCAAGCTATGGTGAGGAACCAGAACTCCAAACTAATTGGTTAATAACAAAACGTTTTTCTATTTCTTGAGTCCTATGCCATGCTTGATTCTATGCGAAGATGTTTGTAATGTGCATACAACATGTCATCCAAAATTTCTATTATTTACTCATGCATATTTATTTTATTGTTTATAACATGATGATGATGATGATGATAGGAATAGGCATGTGATTGTATGTGTGTGGTTAGTATACTTAATGCGAGCGGGTATCAGGGGAGGTGTGATGAGAACGTCAATAAACGTTAACCTTTGGTGGGTCTCAGCACTTTAGCTCTATCTCTAACTCAAGTCTTGTGCATTAGCATCGTCGTATTGCCATTACTTTAGCAGAACTATTATGTCGTAGAGTATCAGGGGAGGTGGTCTCGGTCCTTGTAGTCTCTGACTCTATCGGGGGGCCTTAGCTCTATCTTTATGGACATTCTGAGGGATGCTGGGGTGAGGCGTTGGATACACTTTTTGGCATTAGGATTAGTTAGTTGCGAGCCCAGTTTGTGGCCCTCACTAACAGGGGCTTACGTGCTGGTATGGCAATATATAGCAAAAAATATTAACCTTTGTTATATACTGTTCATGGTTGGGTGCACGTGAGTCGACGATAAATGTGATCTTCGGGTGACGTCACACACTTGTGTATAGAGGCGGGGTCAATAAACGCGACATTTGGCTACCTAAACCTTTCTATTGCATACTGCAAACTTTAAACCGGACCAAAGATATAAATTGATTGCATGCATATGTACTGTTGCATTGTTTTGGCTACTCACTGAGCCGTGATGTGTGCTCACCCCTCAACGTCAAATATTTTTAGTTGATGATGCAGGTTATACCGTTGAAGATTATATAAATGCATCTGTGTACGGGAACGTGGCAGCAATGGAAGCTGGAGCTGAAGTGGATACACACGACTCCTCTTGCGAGTGCAACTCGTGTGTATTTGATTAGATATTTTATAGGTTTCTTTATTTGGATTTATTACGACATGTATTTGGTATTTAAATATTTATGTCTCAGTTGAAACAGAATAAATTGTATTTAAATTTTAATATCACATAGATTCTCAGTTCATTTATTTATAAGATTTCCGCTATTGTGTATTTACTCTGATTGTGATTACGGATGTATGGGGGTTCAGATAACGCGGGGATAGCCTACTCGAGATCCTGGTTGAACCGTTGGTTTATTAGCGGTTCATCACACCATTCTGAATAGTACGGAATTGGGGTGTGACATCCTTTGCCTAGGATCGATCAGTTACAGGGTGCAAAGGTTTTCTCAAAGATTGATCTCCGATCGGGGTACCACCAACTGAAGATCAAGGCTGGAGATATTCCGAAGACTGCTTTCAGGAAAAGGTATGGGCATTATGAGTTCCTAGTTATGTCATTCGGGTTGACCAACGCCCCAGCGTCATTCATGGAACTGATGAACCGAGTGTTTCATGATATGTTGGACACTTTGGTCATCGTATTCATCGATGACATATTGGTCTACTTAAAGGACATGGAGGGTCATACAACACATTTGAGGGCAGCCCTACAACGGATGAGACAGGAGAAGTTTATGCTAAGTTCAAGAAATGCGAGTTTTGGATGAAGGAAGTGGCTTTCTTGGGCCATGTAGTATCTGAAGATGGTATCAAGGTTGATCCAAGTAAGATAGTTGCTATAGTAGGATGGGAAGCACCAAATTCTATTGCGGAGATTCGTAGTTTCCTTGGGTTGGCTGGTTATTATAGAAAATTCGTGGAAGATTACTCCAGGATCGCTGTTCCACTCACCAGATTGACCAAGAATGGGGAGAAATTCATATGGACAGATGAATGCGAGAAGTGTTTTCAGACTTTGAAGTCAAGACTAGTCTCTGCACCTATCATGACCATCCCAGAACCAAGCGTACTGTTTACCATATATACGGATGCTTCAGGGTTGGGTATTGGGTGTGTATTGAGGCAAGGAGAACAGGTGATTGCTTACGCATCAAGACAGTTAAAAGAGCATGAGAAGAACTATCCTACGCATGATTTGGAGTTAGCAGCGGTTATACATGCAATCAAGACTTGGAGACACTACTTGTACGATGAAAAGTTTCAGATTAAGTCAGATCACAAGAGCTTAACTTATCTTTTCACTCAGAAGGATCTGAATATGAGACAGAGGAGATGGCTGGAATTGTTAAAAGATTATGATTGTGACATCCAGTACCATCCGGGCAAAGCAAATGTTGTGGCTGACGCCTTAAGCAGAAAGTGGTCATCGAAACCTGAGGCCGGGCCAAGTACAAATGCTGCATTGTGTGCTACAGCCTCAAGTTCAATGGAAAATGATGAAGAACATATAATAGAGACTGCAGAAGATCCAGTCGAGCAAGGCTTAATTCATAAGTTCACCATGATGTTCGCAGCTTTGAAGATCTCACCGGATCTAGTTGATGAAGTTAAGGTAGCAATCCTATAGGATCCACATCTCAAGACAGTGCAAGAAGACCTAGTGAAGGGTACGAGCAATCCTGAGTTTACCTTGGATTCAGACAAGGTACTCAGGTATCGTGGACGGTTATGTATACCTGAGAGTGAAAACTGCAATATCAGAGATCGAGTTATGACTGAAGCTCATTACACTCCATATTCGGTACATCCAGGAAGTACCAAAATGTACCATGATTTAAGAAGACTGTATTGGTGGAGAGGCATGAAAGCCGATATAACTCGTTTCGTATTTCAATGTCTAAATTGTCAACAAGTTAAAGCAGAAAGGCAAAGACCCGCAGGTTTGCTACAGCCACTATCGGAGCCTGCATGGAAGTGGGATTGCATTACTATGGATTTCGTCACTGGCCTACCTTTGACACCAAGGTCAGTGGATGCAGTTTGGGTAATAGTCGATCGACTCACCAAGACAGATCGATTCATTGCAGTAAGACCTCAGTATACCATGGAGAAACTGGCCAAGTTATATGTTGATAATATCGTCAGACTTCATGGCGTCCCAGAGAGTATAGTATCTGATAGAGATCCCCGTTTCACATCAAAGTTTTGGGAAGGATTACAGAAAGCTATGGGAACGAAGTTGAAGTTCAGTACAACTTTTCACCCTCAGACGGACGGGCAGTTAGAAAGGACCATTCAAAGTTTAGAGGATATGCTCCGAGCTTATGCATTAGACTTCAAGGGAGCTTGGGACGAGAAATTATCACTTATCGAGTTTGCTTATAACAACAGCTATCAGGCTATAATTCAGATGGCTCCATATGAAGCACTCTATGGGAAAAAGTGTCGCACACCTCTGTTATGGAACGAGGTGGGAGAAAGGAGAATTGTAGGACCGGAGTTTGTTGAAGAAACTTGTCGAGTGATTGATCAAATCAAGGAGAGAGTAAAGACAGCTCAAGTTCGACAGAAGCACTATGCGGATAATCGACGTCGAGATCTAGAGTTTGCAATGGGTGACAAAGTATTCTTAAAGATATCACCGGTGCGAGGTCTGAGAAGGTTTGATAAGAAGGGAAAGCTATGCCCCATGTATGTGGGACCATACGAGATATTGACCAGACATGGTAATGTAGCATATCAATTGGCTTTACCACCATCTATGTCAGGCGTTCATGATGTGTTCCATGTATCATTATTGAAGAAGTATGTCCAGGATCCGTCCCACATCTTGACAGCAGTCCCCCCCAGACTTGACTGAAGACTTAATATTTGAAGTGGTGCCTATGATGCTCTCAAGCCGAAAGGTACAGCAACTTCAAACCAAGGATATCCATTATGTGAAAGTGCATTGGAAAAGCCAAGATGTCGAAGAGATTACTTGGGAAGAGGAGAGCGCGATGAGGAAGGAGTACCCTAACCTTTTCGACGATCAAGGTACGTTCAAATTTTGAGGCTGAAATTTCTTTTAAGGGTAGGGGAGTTGTGAAACCTACATGCAAATTTTGGGACAAAATTTCTTTTAAGGGTGGGGGAGTTGTAAGACCCGCACTCCATAAACCTGGTCTAAACCTTGGTTTCATGTGGTAACAGGTCTTCCGATCATCACCGGGCCAGACGGGACGAGCGGATGACAAACAAGTACGAAATCAAACCAAAGACGGTCAAATAATTATGATTTTATGTTGACCGGTTGATGGTACCGGTCTTGGTACCGGTCGACCAGTCAGCTCTGCGCAGCTGACTACGGAGATCCAAAATTTGATCTCTGCGGGTCCCACTTTCCTAAACCCTAATACCTGAACCTTCCTAATCCTAATAGGGTTACTAAACCCTAATTCTAGCCTATATAAACACCGGTAAACCTCCTCAAATCCTTTCCATTATCTCTCACAAACCATAGAGAGGAGAATGAGGTTGGTAAGGAGAAGAAGCTAGGAAAAAGAAGGAGGTGCCGCCATTGTCGTTCGACGACGCTCACTTTATGCCAGTCGACGGTAAGTGTTTTAAGCATTCTTCTTACTCTATGACTCTAGGATAGTTGTATGGGTGGATCAATACCATGCAAAGTAGGTATTGATCTAAAACCCTAAATTGGATATTATACCCTAAGTTGCCGTCAAACCCTAGATTCGAGTTTCGAGATGATATTCATTGAAACTAGACTCGAATGAGTTGGAGATAACTCTCACTCATAGCTCAGACTTAGAATGGATAGGAGAAACCTTGGAAATCCATGGGGATTGATTGAAGGTAGTAAAAAAACCTAATGTATGGTCTTCCGGAGACATACCGGTCGACCATACCGGTTGCTAGTTTGCTTACAGTAATGCGACCGGTATGTTGCGACCGGTCATCTCTGAAAGGTTGGTTTTGGACATTGTTGGTTTTTCGACCAACATGAAACCCTAAGAAACTATTCTAATGAAACCCTAATAATATTGTAGGACTTTGTGATATTCTGTTTGGATCTTGCGACGTGGAGCAAGCTATCAAACGAACGTCAGGTAAGGGAATCTGACCTAAACCTAATAATTAATGGGCAGTAAATCGTTGTTAATAACCTGAATATATATGATGTGATGTTTGTGCATATTCACATGTCATCTTTTACTTTCGGTTATTATTATTGTTCATGCATTGATAGGATGTGATTGTTAGGCATGTGAATATTTTCGTTGGTGTGTGGAGTGGGGCATGGGCCTGGGATCATTCCTCACACTGGCACCTTTTGTAGTATTCTATTTCAACATGCTTGGTACGGGTGGGGCATCAGGGAAAGGTCGTGGTACGGTGGTCTCCGATGTTGATGTTGGCCTGGCCATGGTTATGTGGCACTGTGGTCTCCGATGCCGACGCTGGCTTGTCCACGATGTTTTAGCTCTATCTCTATTCCGTAGGGAGTTATTTTGGGATAGGGTCTACCTGCGTATTGTTCTATCCTAGTATGTTAGTTGCGGATAGGGTATCAGGGGAGGTACGGGGATGCCTTAGCTCTATCTCTATGTCGTAGACGGTTGTGCTGGGATAGAGCCTACATTGATGACATATAGGATTGGTTAGTTGCGAGCCCAATTTGCGAGCCCTGGCCAGTAGGGGCTTAGGTACTGGTATGGATAGAGCATCAGGGGAGGTACGAGGATATCTTAGCTCTATCTCTATTCCATGAGGGGTGCATGTGGGCCGGTGGTGGTGTGATTCCATGTGGTGCCACACACTCGTGTATAGAGGTGCGGGGGCCACCAAACCTTTCTATAGCATATTGCAAACTTAAACCAGACCACAGCATAAAATGATTGTTACTCATGCATAATATTGTGAAACTGTCTGATTGTCTTACTGAGCTAGTTGTGAGCTCACCCTTTGTGTACACATTGTTTTTAGATGTTGATGCAGGTTACACGGTGGATGACTATATGAACGCTCCGGCGTATGGTGATGTTGCTGCTCTGGGTGTACAGGCAGGAGAGGATGAGCATGACGCTTCATGAGAGTGCCCTTTCTGCGTATACCTGTGATTGATTTTATTTATTTGTTTCAGTTATTTTCGGTTGACTTTTAAAGAGATGTAATGATATTATATTTTATGATTGGATTTGAATAATGAGATATTTTATTTAATTTATCAATAGATACTCAGTTCATTCTATTTATAGACTTCCGCTATATTATTTATATTCTGATTGTGGTTATGTGCAATGGTTTTATGAGTGGACACAGTCTATTTGAGATCCTGGTGTGAACCGTTGGTTCAATGACGGTTCACTCAAACCATTCTTGTTGGTTCAGAATTGGGGTGTGACAGGTATACTGAGACCGGTATGCCTTCCGAACCTTGTTTGCTTGACCAAACATGGTTCTGACCAGCTGTGACCTTTATAAATGAATTCTAACCTTAATAAATGAATTCTAACTTAAAAGTATGACTATGTAGGACTTGTAGACAGCGTGAGTAGGTCCTGTGACGTTGTACAAAGTTGTTATCACGTGACAGGTAAGGGACAAGACCCCAAACTTTAATTAATTAAATAACAGTAAACCTTTGTGATTAAATCTATGTGTAAATTGAATTTCTTAGTGTTTGTGCATATTCACATGCCATGTAATTATTTCTTTTGCTATTATCTAATCATGCATTTCATATGCTAGGATGTTGGATGTTAGGCAAGTGTATGTTTTTAGTTAGTGTGTGGAATGTGAAGGGGAGTGAGCCCTGGATATATCCAAAACTAACACTTTTCTCGTATTGCCTTCTACCTTAGCAAACTTGGTGCGAATAGGGTATCAGGGGGAGGACGTGGGATTGTGGTTCATCCTGCCCACCAGACTCGAGCCCTATCCCTATGTCGTAGGGAGTTGTGCTGGGGTAGGGTAATATCGCCATTTACCTTAGTGGACTTGATTGCGAATAGGGTATCAGGGGGAGGACGGGGGATTGTGGTTCATCCTGCCCACCAGACTCGAGTCCTATCTCTATGTCGTAGGAAGCCGTGCTGGGGTAGGGCCATAGATATTGTATTAACATTTAGGACTGCTAGAAACGGAACCCACTTGCAAGCCCTTGCCAATAGGGGTTTAGGTATTGGTACGGTGTAGGGTATCAGGGGGAGGACGCGGTAGTGTGGATTGTTGCCTGACCGCCAGACTCTAGCTCTATCTCTATACCGGAGTGAGTGATGTGGGGCAACAACAGTAGTGTGGATTATTGCCTGACTATTGGGTGTGCTCACACTCTCGTGCATGGAGGTGCGGTGGCCACCAAACCTTACCATAGCATTTTGCAAGTTTTACCTGACCCAAATTGTAATGTTATCTCATGCATTTTATATGTTGCATTGGTCTTGTACTTATTGAGCTAAGTTGTGAGCTCACCCGAATATATTCTATTTCTTTTTCAGTTCTTGATGCAGGATATACTGTGGAAGACTTTATGACTGCCCCAGCTTACAGTACGGTGGCTGCCCTGGATACACAGACTGTAGAGGATGAGCATGATGCATCATGCGAGTGCTCATTTTGTGTTTTCCTTCAGTGATGACTTATTTTCTTTTAGTACAATGTAATAATTATTATTTAAATTTTGTGAATGATGGAATAATTTGAATATTTATTTTTATTACAACATACTACTCAGTTCATTTATCTTTTATTCTGCTGCTATGTATTATTCTCTGATTAAGTTAGACTGCTTGGGAATGATTGGTTGACACGGTTTATTGAGATCCTGGTGTGAACCGTGGTTTAGAGCCGGTTCACTCACACTTCTAGTTTAACCAGAATTGGGGTGTGACAATCTCCTACGTCAAAAAGATCTCCTAAAATTGAATTCGGAGTGTGGGACCTACTACCATCCATCAACACTCGGGCCCACGTACCGGTTGGACATACCGGTCTAACTCAGAGTCCAGCCAGTATGTCAGACCGATATGATAAAACTTGGTTTAAAAGATTATTTCTCATACCTGGAGTTCGTGGTTCATCACCCGGCCTCGTCTTCTGGTCCAGTTATGATTGGAAGGCCTGTCACAACTCGAAACATAGGTTAGACCAGGATTCCAGAGTGCGGGTCTTACACCCCCTGCGGAGTCACCAAGGCATAGTAGACAAAACCCAATATCTGTGTCTCCCTAGTTTCAACCTGTGTTTGTCCCGCATGAAAGTGATGTTCTAGTTATATCTGAAGAGGAAGATCCTTCCTTCACCTGTTCGTCTGAGGTCACTTTAGTGTAAAAATAATTGCTACCAAGAATGTTTGGAGGCAAGCAGTCCTTGAGGGACTACCTAAGGTTTGGAAGCCTATCCATGGGGTTCAGGTTCATATTTATAAAGAAGATATTTATACATTTACTTTTAATCATACTGTGGATCTTCTCAATGTTATGGCTGAGGCTCCTTGGTTGATGATGGGCAACCTTATTGTTCTTGATTGTTGGAACCCTAACGGTGTCTAGGATTTTAAGCATTTTCTTATTTGGGTCCTATTTTTTGGTGTTCCATGGGAGTTTCATACGAATGCGATGGTTTCCAAAATCATTGGGAAAGCTAGGGTTACTTGTCGATTGATGTCTCTGGATGGCCTTGTTGGAAGTAAACAATTCTATTGTATTAGGGCTCGCATCAATTGGCCACTGAATGTTCCTCTTATAGATTTGTTTCTCCTGAAATGAAAGTTGCAAGATGATCGGTTAATCCTTCTCCGATATGAGCGTTTGCCATTGTTTTGTTTTTACTATGGGTTAATTGGCCATGAATATGCAAGATGTGTGCAGTATTACAAGGATTGTCAAGCTCACATTCAGGCTCATCACTGCCCTGATGTTAATCAATGTGCAGAGTTACCCCGATGCCGGTTTTCGGCTGATCTCAAAGGGAATGTTCCCCTTAGCCCCTTCTGGAGCAAGCCCAATTTTTTTCGGTACCTTCTTCTTTGGTTTCATATGCATCCTCGTCAGCTCCGCCAACGCTAGTGCAGTCAACTGGTATTAGTACTCCTGAGAGTCAGGTCCCTACCACTCCACTAGTCAATTTCCCAAATTACCCTTCTCTAGATTTTTCTCAGTCCATGGATTACCATGTGCTACGTAGCTTTCCAGTTGTTTCTCTTTCCATGACTCAGGTTCCACCACATTATCCATCTCCAGAACCTTCTCCATCTTTCTACACCCTTCATGCTCCTTCTTCCATGGTCTTTACTCATTTAAGTGGGCCGGTTCCCTCGATTAGGTATGGGCGCGGACCATCTGATGAACCATCCCAACCACCTCTTTCTTTATCTACTTCACAACAAGAATTTATTCATAATTATCTTTCCACTCATCCTTCCTTAACATTGATGATTCTCGGGCTGGCTCCACAATTATCTGGTCTCTCACTTGTTCATCCTCTCACTCCCGATTCTGCAGCTCCACCACCTATTTCATTATCCATTGCCCTTCCTCCACCTTATATTTCCTCACCCACAATGGACCCCCATCCTTCCCATACCAAACGCCCAAGACAATTGGAGGATGCCACAGAGATTACTGGAGATGAAAACACTGGCTATTTTTTAACTTTTGGCCCCGTGGAGGCTGGGGGAAATCATCCCCATGGGGAGCCATGAAGCTTCTTTCTTGGAACTGTCAGGGATTGGGGAGGGCCCTGACAGTTCACACTCTATTCTACCTGCTTCATATGATGAAACCAGATATAATTTTTTTAATGGAAACCCGGCTTAATCAAGCCAAGCTAAGCAAGTTATTTCGGAGATCTTGTTTTGTTCATTCTCATGTGGTTAAGCCTAGAAACTCAGCAGGAGGCTTGGCTTTACTTTGGAGAAGGCCAATTAAGATCGAAGTTCTGTTTGATTTTTCTCGGTTTATTGATTGTCATGTTCTTTTTCCCACTCTCTCTCCTTTTTATTTGACTTGCACTTATGGGGATCCTATTAAGAGTCGCCACTCTGCTGTTTGGCAGCAACATGAGCGGTTAGCATCTTCGCGATAGAGTGCCTGACTTTGTTGTGGTGACTTTAATTCATTTTTATCTTGGAAAGAAAAACTAGGAGGCCATGAATTTTTCCCACATCATTCTGCTTCTTTCCTACAGATGCTCAATCGCTGTCAATTTCTGGAATTGCGATCCCATGGCCCATTTTTTACTTGGATTAATCGATGTAGTGTTGTGGCCAATATTAGAATTAAATTGGATTATTTTTTTCTAATCCTAGTTGATGTCAATCTTATCATCAGGTAGTGGTCTTGGTCCAGATGGCGTTGGGGTTGGATCATAATCCGATCGTTCTTAACACACATTATTCCCCAGCAAGGGCTCGTAGGCCTTTTCACTATGAGATAATGTGGTCCAGCAATTCTGACTCTCACTGAGTAGTCAAATGGTGTTGGCCCTCTATTGCTGCAGCCTCAGATGTTGTTCATGACCTCCAATAGACACTTCAGTCCACCCGTTTGTGAGGACAATGGGAAATCGTGATCCTCCTCAGGATAAATGTGTATCCGTATCAATGAAGATCAACTGTTCTGTTGGAGTTGCCACCTAGATTAAGGTCTAGGACCTCTAAAAATGTAGCCTCACCCTAAGGTAAGACTTCTATTGGTTCATGACCTAATGTATCTGTTCTTTGGTCTGCAAGAGATTGGGTAAGTATTCAGGTTACGATTATGGGAAGGTGTTAGGCACCCAAACCGCTCGATCAATATCGGCTTCCTAAACTTTCCTTAAACTCTAATTTTGACTGTGTTTGGTCAACTAGATGACTAGGGTTCAATGGGGGATGTCCTAAACCAAGTTGCTAAGTTATTCTAACCTAGGGTTCAGCCAATCATATTTTAAAGCAAATAAACAAGCAAATGTAATGTACAATATTATATAGTGAACCGGACCAAAGATGGTTCGGTCTTAGACTGAATCTGAGACGTGTAAGACATCTCAAACTGCCTACGTATTCCAATCCTGGAAATCAAGTCCAAAAATGTAGTTCGAAAAGGGTTTTGTGATTAAAGATTATGGAAGTGATTTATGCATGTGCGTCAATTAGATTCTTTGTTTAAGTTGAAGTTTATACTGAATGGATGGTTGATGGGTGGCTTTGTACCATATTTGGGATTCCCAAATTGCCTACGTATTCTAGGGTGTGCCCTAGAAATCAGGTACGACATAGTTCGAAATGATTGTGAGAGTCGGATTTAGAATGTGTACCAAATTCCATCCATTTTTGTCGATAGGATCTAGGGATGAGACCTAAATTCCTACCATTTTTATTTGGGATGTGTACCAAATTCTTTCTATTTTTATCAATAGGATCTAGAGATGAGACCTAAATTTCTACCATTTTTATTTGGGATGTGTACCAAATTCTTTCTATTTTTGTCAATAAGATATAGGGATGAGACCTAAATTCCTACCATTTTTGTTGTTTCCATTTTTAGGTTTTTAGGGTTTCCTATCCCTTTTCATTGTGATTTTTATTTTTTAGGGTTTCATACCCTAATTATTCTCTTTATTCTAGGGTTTATCTTGCCCTAATTATTCTTTCCATTTTTGGGGTTTTCTACCATAATTGCTATTTTCTTTCCATTTTTAGGGTTTTCTACCCTAATTGCTATTTTCTTTTCATTTTTAGGGTTTTCTACCCTAATTGCTATTTTATTTCCATTTTTAGGGTTTTCTACCCTAATTGCTATTTTCTTTCCATTTTTAGGGTTTTCTACCCTAATTGCTATTTTCTTTCTATTTTTAGGATTTTCTACCCTAATTGCTATTTTCTTTCCATTTTTAGGATTTTCTACCCTAATTATTGATCTTTCCAAAAAAATTAAATATGGTATGTGAAAGCATTCCAAATATAGTAGTAGTAGTAATCCAAACATAGCAGTATGCATCCAAACATGGCAGTAAGCATCTAAATATGACAGTAAGCATGTGGCAGACAGATATAACAATAAACATGTGTAACAGATAGATATAGCAATGAGCATGTGTAGCAGACAAATATAGCAATAATGTATAGCAGACAGATATAGCTATAAGCATTCTAAACGTAACAAATGAACATCTAAAAACATAGCAATATGTGAGTATGTGAGTTGTCAATCACATGGTGACGATAGTGATGATGGTGATGACGATCAGATGGTGTAGATGATGATTAGATGGGGTGATGGGGCAGATCAGATGGTGTAGATGATGATCAGATAGTGTGAGATAGAGTTGTGATGATGATCTAATTTGACAGTGATGATAATCTGATCTGGTGATGAGGATGATCTGATAGGATGATGGCTTGATCAAATGGTGAGGATGATGGTTTGATCTGATGGTGATGATGGTGGCTTGACCTGATCAAATGGTTGTGTAGATGCTGATCGGATGGTAGGGATCATGATCAAACGGATAAGGATCAAATCAAGTGGTAAGGATCATGATCAGATGGGTAAGGATCAAATCAGATGGATCAATGGTTCAGATTGAGCATTAAAATTATCATAATCAAATGGTCAAGATCAAAACATTAAAATTATCATGATCAATGGTCAAGATCAACGCATTAAAATTATCATGATCAATGGTCAAGATCAATGCATTAAAATTATCATGATCAATGGTCAAGATCAACGCATTAAAATTATCATGATTAATGGTAAGATCAACGCATTAAAATTATCATGATCAATGGTCAAGATCAAACGCATTAAAATTATCATGATTGACGGTTCACAAGTAATATTATCACATGATCAAAATTAGAAAAATTCAATCATCCAATGGTCCTTATTTTCATATCATCACTTGATCAAAATGCATGGTCAATGGCTTGGTTTTTCAACTCATCAAAAGCTCCAAATTAAAGGGTCATATTAATTTCACATCGAAATGGCCATATTTTATTTTCATGAAATCCAAGATCAAATACTAGATTTTAATCTCATTGAAGATTCCATGATCAATGGCTTGATTGTCATCATATTGAATTCTCAATTAATATCCAATGGTTAGATTTTAACCACATTAAAAAACTCAATTTAATATCAGATTCACATTGGATCAAGGGTTTAATTTTAAATCATACTACAATTCATGATCAATGTTCAGATGAGGTCGAGAATGACATGTGGAGATGAAGGATGAGGGTAATTTAGATTCAGTGACAGTAGGGGTGAAGTGCATGTGTTTGTGGGTTTGATGGTAAGTCGATGAGGGATTAGATTCGGTGGAGCAAGAGTAGAAGAAGATGGGGGTTGTTGAGGGTCATGATTGGTGAATGGTTTGGTTTGATGGAGGGAACCGATTGAAAAATGGTTTGGTGGCGGAGTTGGGATACAGGTTATGGAGGTTTGCAGGTCTTGTTGGGTATCGAGATAGGTAGGTACACAGATTAGAGAAAAAAATTAAAAATTATATAGAGAATCAATAACGAAAGCTGAAGCAATCACGAAAGCAGAGCTTACCTGCCTCTGCTACTCCTTCTTCCTCTCTTCTCCTTCATTATCTTTGCTGCTCCTCTTCTCTTCTCCTCGTCAATGCTACCTCTCTTTTCCCGTCTCTCTCTCTCACTCTCTCTCTCTCTCTCTGGTTTTCTTTTTTTTCTTTCTTTCCCCCCCCCCCCTTTTTTTTCCTCCCTCTCAGCCCTCTCTTTTGTCTTGTTCTTCTTTCCCTCCCCCCTCTTCTTTCCTTCTTCTCCCTCTTCTAGATCTCGTCTCCTCTTCTTTCCTTCTTTTTCTTTCTTTTTTTTCTTCCCAATCTCTCTCTTTCTTTCATTTTCTTCTCTTCTTCTCTTTCTTTCCTTTTTTCTCTTCTTCTCTCTCTTTCCTTTTCTTCTCTTCTTCTCTTTCTTTCATTTTCTTCTCTTCTTTTCTTTCTTTCCTTTTCTTCTCTTCTTCTCTTTTTTCCTTTTCTTCTCTTCTTCTCTCTCTTTCCTTTTCTTCTCTTCTTCTCTTTCTTTCCTTTTCTTCTCTTTTCTTTTTTTTTTTTCCTTTTCTTCTCTTTTCTTTCTTTCCTTTTCTTCTCTTCTTCTCTTTCTTTCCTTTTCTTCTCTTCTTCTCTCTCTCTTTCACGTTTGCTTTCTAGAAAACGTGAAAGTTCCTTCTTTTTTTTTCTTTTCCTTTTTTTCTTTTATTTCTTTCTCTTTCTCTTATTCTCTCTCTTTCTCTTATTCTCTCAGATTCTCTCTTTTCTTTCTTTTTTTTCTTTTTCCCAATCTCTCTCGGATTTTCCTCAATCTCTCTCCGATTCTCTCTTTCACGTCCCCTCCCCCTTTTCTCTTTTCCTTTCCTTTTTTCTTCTCCATAATCTCTATTCAATCTTTTTTCGGATCTCTTTCCTAGTCTAACCGAACCATTAGCCAGCTATCTCCTCCAATAAATATATATACATATATTCAATCCATAAAAATAAAATTTAATATCTAAAACAATACATAATCTAATAATATGTATAATATACATAATATGCATGCACATGGGTCCAATAGATTTGGTCTGGATTGACAAGGATTGACTGGATTTGGCCAAGATTGGCTTGGGTTGAGATGAGTTGACTGGATTGACTGGGTTGAGCCCAAGACTGGCTTGGGTTGAGATGAGTTGACTGGATTGACTGGGTTTCTCTCTCTGTCATTTCATGGGCTATTTCCGTTGTCATTCCGCATGGAATTTTTCGATAGCCTCTATTTTAAATTTTCTACGTTCACTTTGTAGAACACTAAAAATGAGAAATATTGGAGCTTGAATCACCTCATTTGGAAATAAAATAGCCAACTTATAAATTTTTGAAGTTTAAGCAGGCCAATTATCGATAATTTGGCTGACCCTTCTGCATGGGATCCTTCGGGGACTTCTACTAGAAATCCTTTACGTCTACTTTGTAGAATACTAAAGTTGGAACATAATGAAACTGAAATTATCTGATTTGGATATGGTGTGACCAAAATATGAATTTTCAAAGATTAAATGACAATTTCCATATGTAATTTTGCATGGGACTCTCTGGAGACTTCTACCCGAGATTTTCCACATCTACTTTATAGAACATCACAAATGAAGAATAACGGCCTTGGAATCATCTGAATTCAATGTAGAACGACAAAGATATGAAACTTTGAAGTTCTAATGATAATTTTGCATGAAAGCTTGCATGGGACCCACTGGTGACTTCTACCTGAGATTTTTCACGTCCACTTTGAAGAGGATTAAAAATAAGGAATAATGGGACTTAAACCATATGATTCGGATGTTGGATGGTCAAGATATGATGATTTGAAATTCAAACAATCCAACTTACGATAATTTTCATGAAAGCCCCTAGGATTATTTATGATAATTTCAGAAACCTCCCTTGTACGTATCATCCGACTAAAATGATCATATCTTCTTCATTTGATATCAGAATTGAGCAATTCTGGTCTCATTTCGAAGATAATTCCAAGACCTATGCATCCATGCAGATTACAGCCTGTGACCTTGTTGTGGGACCTACCAAAAACTACCTCAAGGTCGTAGTAAAAACCAAATTTTTACTCATCTCTCTTCCTTTGTTGTCCACACACCAGTAGGACTTTGTTCAGTTGAAAATGGCAAAAATGGGATGCTTACACCGCTCTCAATTTTTGGATTGGAACAAATCAATTTTCGGCCATCTTCAAACAACTATTGCTCAGACGCAATCACAATTATTAAAACTATAAGCTTAGTCTCACCAACCAGGTGATCATACTCATGAATTGGAGATCCAATCGAGACTGGACGATCTGTTAAATCAAGAAGAAGTGTTCTGGTGATAGAAATCTCGTGTGGACTGGCTAAATAATGGCAATGCAAATACGGCCTTTTTCCATATGACTACCATTCACCGTCGCTCTCATAATTGGATTTATCAGCTTAAGCTGCCTTCTGGTGAGTGGATTTCTTCTCAAAGGCAACTAAATATTGTTTTTTTATCATATTTCCATTCAGCCTTTACTTCTGAGAGGGTCACTTCTGAGGACTTGGCATCGGTTTTATTTTATAGTTTGTTCAACCTGTGGTCACTAATGAATTGAACTCTATTCTTATAGCTATTCCAAATCTGGAGGAAGTTCGATCCACTGTCTTTAGTTTTGTGCCATCCAAAGCGCCTGGTCTGGATGGTCTACCTCCCCACTTTTTCCAGCACTTTTGGGCAGAGATACATCCTTTACTTTATAGGTTTGTGTTGATTTCTTTACATCAGGACCTTTTCCTTCCTATGATATGTCGACCTTAAATCAAACCTATCTTTGTCTTATACGTAAGGTGACTCAACAACAAACTGTAGACCAATTCAGACCCATTAGTCTGTGTAATTTTAGTATGAAAGTGATTTCCAAATTGATAGTGCGCCACCTAAAACATCATTTGGGAGCCATTGTGGACTCGCATCAATTGGCCTTGTTCGCGCCATATCTCGGATAATATTGTAATGACTCATGAAATGTTCCACTTTATTCGCCATAAAAAAAAGACCAAAACCAAATACCTTGCTTTGAAGCTCGACTTATAGAAAGCATATGATCGTTTAGAATGGGTCTTTATTGAACAAGTGTTGAGGAGATTGGGATTTTCTCCAATTTGGATAGCTAAGGTAATGCAATGTATTCGCTCTGTCTCTTATACCATTTTGTTAAATGGAGCTGAAGGCGGGTCTTTTATTCCCTCTAGGGGTATCCGACAGGGGGATCCCCTATCTCCTATTATTTTTATCTTATGTGCCCACGCTTTGTCATGTCTATTAATATCATCCATCTCACAGAGTTCATACTGGTATTCGCATTAAGGCGAACAGATCCTATTGATCATCTGCTTTTTGCGGACGACTGTATCTTGTTCTCAAAAGTTTAGTTGGACTCAATTTTTCACTTAAAAGAATGTATTGACCTACACTGCAGGGCATCTGGTCAATGGATAAACTATATAAAATCTTCTCTTTATTTTAGCCCTAATACTCCTATTCGATTTTGCAGATGGTTTGCCCACATTTTGAAGGTTCCCCATGGTCACCTACCAACCAAATATATTGGAGTTCCGACTGACTTTGGAATATCCAAGTCTCTTCTCTTCAAAGCTGCTGTGGATAATACCATCTCCAAATTGAGTACCTGGAAGACAAGTTTGTTGTCAGCTGCGGGCAAGGAAACTTTAATCAAATCGGTAGCATTACCCCACTCCAATTTTATATGTTCTTTTTTCGAACTTCCTGGATGTTTACTTGAGGCGCTTAAACGAGCAATGGCAGAGTTTTACTGGAGTAATGGGACTGATTCTTGGTGCATCCACTGGGTATCTTGGGCTCGCTTATGTTTTCCCAGGAATAAAGGGGTATGAGGGACCCTACTCTTCAAAACCGGGCATTATTGGCTAAACTTGCTTGGCGGGTGTGGACTAGTTCGTCATCTCGTTGGGTTTAATGCTTAAAAGCAATTTATTTCCCTTCATCTGATTTTCTCACTACCTCTTTGGGCTCTAGACCCTCTTGGCTATGGCATAGTATTATAAATGGGGTTTAGGTGTGTAAGCTTGGTCTCCTTTGGAAAGTGGGTAATGGTCATCGCATTCGGATATGGGGTGATGCCTGGATCCCCAATTTCCATCCATTTTAGAATTTATCTACCCCTTTACGGCCTACAACTGTTTATTGTGTTTCAAATCTTATTGATGAATCTACCTGGTCTTGGAAATTGAGGGTGTTTCAGGAGTTATTCCTTCCGATTTCGTAGATGGTTCACCCGCTTTTGAAGGTTCCCCATGGTCACCTACCAACCAAATATCTTGGAGTTCCGATTGACTTTGGAATATCTAAGTCTCCTCTCTTCAAAGCTGTTGTGGATAATACCATCTCCAAATTGAGTACCTGGAAGGCAAGTTTGTTGTCAGCTGTGGGTAAGGAAACTTTAATCAAATAGGTCGAATTACCCCGCTCCAATTTTATATGTTCTTTTTTCGATCTCCCTGGATGTTTACTTGAGGAGCTTAAACGAGCAATGGCAGAGTTTTACTGGAGTAATGGGACTGATTCTCGACGCATCCACTGGGTATCTTGGGCTCACTTATGGCCTCCCAAGAATAAAGGGGGTTTGGGTATGAGGGACCCTACTCTTCAAAACCGGGCATTATTGGCTAAATTTGCTTGGCCGGTATGGACTAGTCCGTCATCTCGTTGGGTTCAATGCTTAAAAGCAATTTATTTCCCTTCCTTTGATTTTCTCACTGCCTCTTTGGGCTCCAGACCCTCTTGGCTATGGCATAGTATTATAGATGGGGTTCAGGTGTTTAAGCTTGGTCTCCTTTGGAAAGTGAGTAATGATCATCGCATTCACATATGGGGTACGTGATGCCTCCTGGATCCCCAATTTCCATCCATTTCAGAATTTATCTACCCCTTTACGGCCTACAACTGTTTATTGGGTTTCAAATCTTCTTGATGAATCTACCTGGTCTTGGAAATTGAGGGTGTTGCAGGAGTTATTCCTTCCACATGAAGTTTCAGCCATTAGGTGAATTCCTCTTTCAATGCATTCCACAAAAGATCGCTTAATATGGGGAGCCTCTAAATCTGGGATTTTCACTGTCCATATTTTATCTAATTTAAATTACCAGCATCTATTATTGGATCTTTCTTCATACTCTTCCTCATGGTCTTCTTCCTCCTATTGTTTGGAAGACAATTTGGTCTTGTAAAACTTTACCGAAAATCAAGCATTTCTTATGGCGCTGTTGTGCTCAAGCCATTCCATCTAGTGATGCGTTGGCTCGGCGTCATCTTTTGGGGATCCTATCTGTCGAAGATGTGGACTAACATTGGAGACTTAGACCATATTCTTCTTCAATGCCCTTTTGCAAGGGCTGTCTAGCTAGGTTCACAATTGGGGATGTTAATGCCGACTAGTAGGTCTCTTTCTTTTGCTCACTGGTTCTCTCTTTTATGTCGCAAGCAAACTCAAATATCTAAACCAGTGAGTAGACTTATGCTCTCAGAAATAGCTTTTATTTGTTGGGGGTTATGGCAAGCGCGTAACAGTTTATACTTCGAGAATCGCCAGTCCACTCCCCTTGAGGTTCTTAACATATCTGAGGCTCGTTTTGGTGAATTATGTCGTGTTAATGGTCTGGGGCCTCTGCTGAACCCTCATCCTGTTTCTTATAGGATGGCTCTTCACTGGTCACCACCAGCACAGGGGGTGTTGAAAATTAATTCTGATGCCGCTTGATCCTTTGATTCTTCTCATAGTGGTATTGGCTTTGTCTGTAGAAACTCCATGGGTCAACCTCTCTTTGCTGGTCAACCTCTCTTTGCTGTGACGGATTCTCCCTGTTTTAGTTCTACCGAAATTGGTGAAGCTCTAGCTGTTCGAGCGGCGTTGTGTTTTGCTGCTTCTCGTGGCTTTACCGATATTCTTCTGGAGACTGATAGCTTAGTTGTAGTTAATTATGTTAATGTTGTTGCGGTTTGTAAGGATATTTATCACCATACTTTGGTCTAGGATATCTCTTTGTACATACCGTCAAATGGTAAGATGTCAGTTGGTTTTGTGTCCCGTGTGGCTCATGCTTTGGCCCAAGCTGCTCTTTCTCACCCTGGTTTGCAGGTTTGGGAGGGGTCTTCACCCTGGCTTTTAAGTCTGTGTCTTGCAGATATGTCCCATGTACAATCTTTTTCTGATGAATAGAACGTTGCTTTACCAAAAAAAAAAAGTTAGCTAGGTAATTATCTTATGACATCAGGAAATGATCCTCGCAGCTCTTCCAAAAAATTGCATAATTTAATTTGTTCGAGGGAGGAATCCATCAAATATCAGTACAGGAACTTTTGTAGAAATCAGCAGTGAAGAGTAGGATTGATAATATGTTGGCCCCGATCAGGCTGAGAGACTGATTTTAATGGTGACAGTTGGAGGCTTTCAATCTTATAAAAATCAAGCCCCTTGAACCTTTTATGCAATAAATTTGGAAGAAAAAAATAAATTGAAGGCTACAAATAACAGGGTAAGTATAGCACAATGACAAGATTGATTTATTTCCATTCTTTATAAGAACTACAAAAGATGATTCCAAAAATCTCGGGTCTCGATTGAAAAATGCAGATTTCACATCACTTTGATCAATTATTGCTTCTCCCAGGAAGAAACTTTTGACTCGATTGGAGAGCTGTTGAGCTTGTTGTACCAAAACGTCTCACTGCTGCCGGGACAACTCGAGATGGTGACAGAACCTCCGCAAAAGAGATGTTGTAAGAGTCTGTCCCTAACCGACTATATAACCAGCCTTTGCTCCCAGAGAACCCATCAGCCATGATCCAGCAGTTATTAAATCCAAAACTTGTTAGTGCCCTTGCAACTATTTTGGCTGTGTCAGAGTACCTGAATATTTCAGTGACCGAATTTCCAAAGCTTCGTTAACATAAAACGATAAAAGGATAACTGAATTGACTCGAATGAAGAAAATCAGAAAGATTAACTAGTTTTGTGCAGTTATATTGAACATAGTATGACAAGGGAAGAAAGAACCTACGAGCCCATGATCACGATGTTGGACCCATTATTGATTCTCTTGAGATATGAAATCTTTAGAGCAACAATTTCAGCTTCCACTTTCTTAACACTTCTAACCAGGCCTCTGAGCTTGCTTGGGAGTTCCTCCAGACTGAAACATTGATAGTATAATAGAAATAGTGGTTATGTAGATGCTCATGAAGACCAAAATAACTCTCCCATATTTTATCAGCCTATGAAGAAGTCTCATGCCCGACCCTACATCCAATAACATAACCCAAGCTTTGATTCCCACAGGCTCAGTTCGGTTGCAAGGGAAATTAAAATTATAAAACCTAGAAAGGAAACTTTTATAGCTCTAACACAACATGATTGTGTAAACTACCTAAATTTCTTACCATATTTTTCTTAAGTAAGTAATTTCTTACCATATTTAGTTATGATACTTATTACATGTAAAATTTATTTACTTTTCAAATGCAAGGGATATGGACGCAAAGTCAAATGTATGTTAATAACTAAACATGGAATGATTTGGAATTAGTTACATAATCATGTGATAGCATATGATGTAATAAATACAAAATTTTCTTTTTAAGTTTAAAATTTCACTTCCTTTCCCTTTAATTCCCCTTGCAATCTATCAAAGCCACATGGAATCCCAGAATACACAATATATTACATTGTAACCATTAAGACTCCTAGGGGACGGTTAGAATTTGTTAATAAGTGAGTGGATAAAGCATGATAGTCAGCTCTGTCTTGGTAAACTTCTTTTATAGAACATTTACAAAAGATGATGGAAATATTTTAGATTCAAGAACCAGAATCACGTACAGGAAAAAAAAAAAGAATTACTTACGGGACTGAGATAATCTTGTCTTTAGCACTAGATGGAAGGCGAGGAATACCCGCATTGTTCTTGTCCTTCTCTGATCGAATATCTATCATGACATGATTTTGTGTACATAACAGATCAAGGGTCTGTGCAGGAGTGAGCTCACCTAGTGCATAACAGAACCACAACATGTTAGTGTAACTTTACAACTTTAGCTCCCATAATATAATGCAAATAGTATCAGGGTTAAAAGTGACCCACACAAAAACCAGAATGATGTACAAAATTCTGCACAGAAATATGGGTGTGCATACACAAGATATGGACATGTTTACAGTCACATCATATAAAAACAATAACTAGGAATTTTATACATTCTAACTTGCCAAGTTGTTTTTCTCCATTCTAACCCAAAGTACCAGACAACAGAAAAAGTACCTTTGTAACCACGAAGGCCATAAGAGATTGTTGACCAGATAGATGGAAGGAGAAGATATGCAAGGAACAACACTCCAGCGGTAGTAGCCAATGTCACAGGGTCTGTTGACAATACCGTATCCACTGTGGAGGAAGCAATGGGTTGGGCTTCTGCGATCAGTTTTGTGCTCTGCTGAGCTACACCAGCCAGAGTCTGTGATAAGGAAAGCTATATGAGCCTATACCACATATAAACGTCTATTACTAGTGGTTTGTTGAGTATCAATCAATATTCAATTGAAAAGGAAAACTAACCAAGGTCTATAACTACATCCCCAACCTTTTTAATTGACTGTTAATTACAATCCCCCCTCTTTTTTTCTCGGGTAAATCCCCAAGACTTAGTTGAGTTCGAGCATAAAATTATTTTCTGGCCAAATTTAAACAATTTGAAGGTGATGCCAAGGTGGCCTTCTCAATATACAGCTTCCCAATCATAATAATATTTACACTGAAGCAGGTGTTGTGGATGTTGAATCCAATCCAAACTGCCAGTTCAGTGAACTAACATGAAATTCAATAAAAACATAAGGAATCAAATGTGCGTAGTCAAATCATCCAACCACAGTCATTAATAGATTATTCCATCTCAAACCAGTGAACAACTGCTTAGCGCAGTCGGTTGGTGTCCTGCCAATAGAGTGCAGGTACCGAAGAAGTCATGTATTCGACTCTCCTGTCTCACAACGTGCCTTACGGCACCCCCTTTCCTCTCTCTCCCTCCCTTCTAACTATAATTACCTGTACTCAAAGGTCAAAGCCCCGGCAGATAGATAGGCTAACCGAAAACAAAATCTGAAACCAAAGTGGCCCATTTCAAACACAAGGCCACTTCTCTCAGTTGTGTACTTCAGAAAACCGAAATTAGAAGAACCTAGAAACCCCACAAGCACTAAAACAGATCCACTTTACGGCACTGATTATGCTCACCCTTACTTGTCCCTGATTTAACCTAAACTCAGAATTTTGACAACCACAGGATCATCAGCCTTAAGGCAAGAACACCCTGTTCTCCTAGACCAAGTATGAATTCAGGGCATGTAGAATGTTCATGAATTAGATAATCATAAGCTATTTATGCCGCATGGTTATGTTGGTAAAGAAATTGAACGACAGAGAGAACCTTAGCAGCACCAACAACTGGCTCAGTATCAAAGCCTGTGCTCTGAATGGCTTCCTGGGCCTTCTTGGAAGCCTCAGATATTGCCGGTGAAGCAACCTTCAATGCCTGATACCCAACTTTTTGCATAATCGGCAATGCCACATCAACACCGGGCTTGATAGCTTCGATCACCACCTGAATAACACGCTGTGAGAATTCTACCACCCCCGAACCCACTTCCTGTACCTGTTCAATTGTATTCTCCACCTACGGAAACAAAAACGAAACAGGAAGAATTGGAGAACATTAGAGAAATATTTTATTGATTTTAAAGGGTAATGACTTACTTGTGTTAGAGAGGATATAATCTGTTCTTTGGAGAAGCTGAAAGCCATGGCTTCATTGGGGGCTGTAAAGAATACAGAAAGAGAGATTGCTGTTGAGGTTGGTAGTGATAAGGAATTGGGTCCAAATTTAGCTCGGGAAGCACGTGTAGAGAAAGAAGAAGCTCTGGGTGCGCAAGGGAGACTGGAAGGAGGGATTGATGGCCTTGCCGTGGCTACTGATCGGAAGTTCATCTCCATAGCTACCTCAGTGAGGCAGAGACGGGTGAGTGACGATGGAGAATTCTCCAACACGCCACAAAGATTTGGGAGATCGAAATAAGAGGTCAAAAAATTTTCGGGTTGTTTAAGTAGCTAGTTGTCCAGTAGAAGTAGAAGAACCCAATCCCACCGTGTCAGTTAAGGGGTATCGGTACCAAAACCGTTAACGGAAAAACGTATTGTATCATTCACATCAAAATAGTTAGTTCTTTCTTTCTTTTTTCTTTCTATTTTTTGGGTGGGGGGTTGGAATTATAATTATTCATTTCATCATGAGTGGCTTGTGGATTGATGGACACACATTGTACAACCATAGAGTGCATAACAGTTAAAACTGTCAGGCATGACTTAGGGTTTGCAAAGCAAGGGAATGAACAATGCTGTTAATCTCCCGTGAAATGTACCTAAAAGAACAGGATACAAAGTAGTAAGATAGAGTCTAAGACCCAACCTAATAATCTATATTACTACAGGTCTTCCCACCATACAAATCCCATAATTAGAGAAGCAAGGGCTAGATGATTCTCATTATACCTAAGTGAATGTGTAAACCTTATCTTTTATTATGATTTGAACCCTCAAGTAGGTTGTAGAGACGACCATGAGTCTTGAGGTTCATATATTTCATTGGGGTTTTGGTTCCTGGGCAAATCACCATAAATAAAGCCAACCAGAAGCATTCATCGAAAGAAGTGCTACCAGATCCACTTCTTCCGGTATACTTGGGCCATCTAAGTTTTACAGGTTTTACAAGCACCATAAACCCCTATAAATGGTTGGGTTGAGCTTTAACTCATCCCAACTGCTCCATTCATGAATTGCGCTCTCCATTGAAGACTTGGCTCACTCTTGGCTCTCTCTTCACCTCCTTAGCTCTTTGCCTTCCCTCTTCTTCGACACCCAACCACCATTGGAGGAAGGTTGTGTATGTAAGACCCGTATCGAACTAACCGGTCTTACCACCTTGTACCAAGTCTACCTATCATGGTCGAGCCAAATGGATGAAGTGCGTGAAGGAAATAGCGAGACCAGGTATTAAACTGACCCAAAAACAGTAAAATATGGGGCAGGGTCGCATACCCAGATAGGCAGGGTCGGACCCCCCTCATTAGGGAGTCAGACCCCTGAATTTTTGACCGAGGGTCAGACAATTTAGACCTGAGGGTCGATGGGATCTCCGACCCCCTCATCAACCCCCTCATTGCCGACAGAAACCATAAATAGGAAACTTTTCAAATTTCAAGCGGATTCTTTCCTAATCTCAATGAGACTTATTTTGGGAGGTTCTCCTCTATAAATAGGACGTCCTTTAGCCTCTTTCACTCCTTTTGAAACCCTAATTGAAAGTGAGAGAAAGAGAAGAGAAGGAGAAGAGAAGGAAAGTTGAAGAAGAAGACTAAAGAGAAGAATTCAGAGAAACCTCTGAATCTCAGCAAACCTAAGGTATAGGTATGTTTCCATTAATGATTTAAGACCTTAGAATAGTTTAGGAGAGGGTATGGTCTAGGAGAAACCCAAATCATCCATCCATGGGAGGATTCAATGAAATCCATGGAGAAAATCATGGTAGGTAAAGTAAGGAAGAAACCTAGAGTTTTAAGCCATAGAACAAGCATAGAATGGATTGTGGAAGTAAGCCATAGGACCCAAACATGAAAGAATGGACTGTAGGATGAAAAGGTCGACTCAAACCACGGGGGGTCGCACGTGGGGTCGATTGGGATTCGACCCTACCAGACCACAGGATCGACCCCCAGCATTCAAGAAGTCCAAGGATGCGGTGGTCGCACCGACCCTGGCATCGACCCTACACCCTGGGGTCGCAGAAAACTGCTACCCTACCTGCGACCCGTCCTGCGACCCTCGCTTAACAGCAAGCCTAAAATTGTCGGAATGAATTCTAATTATAATCTATCGACTTGTTAGGTTTTCCTATTGATATGAAAGTGATTCTTAAAGCTTGAAAGATGATCTACACTCAAGTAAAGGTAAGGGAACAAGACCTAAACTAATTGGCTAATAATACGTTGTTTTTATTTTCTTGAGTCCAATGCCATGACTGATTCTATGCGTGTATGCTTGTAATGTGCATTCAAGATGTCATCCAATATTCCTGCTATTAATGTTCATGCATATTTAATTCTATTTTATTTATAACATGATGATGATGATGATGATGATGATGATGTTAGTAATAGGCATGTGAATGTATGTGTGTGATTAGTGTACTTGATGCGAGTGGAGCATCAGGGGGAGGACGTGACATTGTGGTTCAGCCTGGTCACTAGACTCTAGCACTATCTCTACTCAAGCCTTGTCCACTGACATCGTCGTATCGTCATTACCTTAGTAGAACTATTACGTCATAGGGTATCAGGGGAGGTGGTCTCGGACCGACTCTGCCGGGGGGCCTTAGCTCTATCTCTATGGACGTATTGAGGGATGCTGGGGTGAGGCTTTGGGTACACTGTTTGACATTAGGATTGGTTAGTTGCGAGCCCAGTTTGCAAGCCCTCGCCAGCAGGGGCTTACGTGTTAGTATGGGTAGAGTATCAGGGGAAGTGTGATGCAGTGTGGTCTTAAGCACTTTAGCTCTATCTCTATTCCATAGTGGGTGCATGTGGGACGACAATAAACGTTAACCTTTGGGAGGCTTCACACACTCGTGTATAGAGGTGAGGCAGCCACCGAACCTTTCTATAGCACATTGCAAACTTATATACCAGACCACAGATATGAATTGAATGCATGCATATGTTTATTGCATTGTTTTGTTTGCTCACTGAGCCGTGATGTGTGCTTACCCTTTCGATGTCGAATATTTTTAGTTGATGATGCAGGTACCACTGTGGAAGATTATATGAATGCTTCTGTGTACGGACACGTGGCTGCAATGGAGGCTGAAGACATAGTGGAGACGCATGACTCCTCATGCGAGTGCAACTCATGCGTTTTCGATTAGATTTTTATTTGAATTATTAAGGAAATGTAATTGATATTTTATTTACTTATGTCTCGGTTGATACAACATAATTTGATATTTTATTTATGATTATCACAGTTAGATTCCTCAGTTCATTTAATATTAAGACTTCCGCTATTGTGTATTTATTCTGATTATGGTTGTGGATGTGTATGGTTTAGTTTACAAGGACACAACCTATTAGAGATCTGGTTGAACCGATGGTTTATTATCGGTTCATCACACTGTTCTGAATAGTACGGAATTGGGGTGTGACAACTTGGTATCAAAGCATGGAAATGGGACTGCATCACTATGGACTTCGTCACAAGGTTACCATTGACTCCCCGAGTAGTTGACGCAGTTTGGGTGATTGTAGACCGACTGACTAAAACGGCTCGATTTATAGCTATACGACCTCAGTATACACTGGAGAGGTTAGCTAAGTTGTTTGTGGATAATATTATTAGATTACACGGTGTACCTGAAAGCATTATGTCCGACAGAGATCCACAATTTACTTCAAAGTTTTGGGAAGGATTGCAGAAGGCTATGGGTACAACATTGAAGTTCAGTACTGCATTCCATCCTCAGACAGACGGACAATTGGAGCGCACCATCCAGATTCTAGAAGACATGCTCCGAGCCTGTGTAATTGATTTTAAAGGATTATGGGATGAAAAGTTACCACTGATTGAGTTCGCTTATAACAATAGCTATCAGGCTACTATACAGATGTCACCCTATGAAGCACTGTATGGCAGGAAGTGTCGAACTCCTTTGTTTTGGAATGAAGTTGGAGAACATAGTATTGTTGGACCAGAATTTGTTGAAGAGACATGTCGAGTAGTCGACATTATCAAAGAAAGAGTAAGAACGGCTCAGAATCGTCAGAAGCAATATGCAGATACTAGATGCCGAGACCTTGAATTCGCCGTAGGTGATAAGGTATTCCTCAAAGTGTCACCTATGCGAGGTTTGAAACGGTTCGAACAGAAAGGGAAACTAAGTCTGAGATATGTCGGACCATATGAGATTCTAGCTAAACGTGGAAAAGTGGCTTACCAGTTAGCACTACCACCATCTATGTCAAGTGTGCATGATGTATTTCATATCTCCTTATTGAAGAAGTATGTCAGAGATCCAACGCACGTTTTGACAGTAGATTTACCTGATTTGACTGATGATTTGACATTTGAAGTAGCACCAACTGAAATCACCAGCTGAAAGGTGCAACGACTATGCAACCATGACATTTATTATGTTAAGGTCACCTGGAGAAGCAGAGATATAGAAGAAATCACATGGGAAGAAGAGAATGCTATGCGAAAGCAATACCCTCATCTATTCGACTTGGAAGGTATGTACAAATTTCGAGGACAAAATTTTTATAAGAAGGGGGGAGTTGTAAGACCCGTATCGAACTAACCGGTCTTACCACCTTGTACCAAGTCTATCTATCATGGTCGAGCCAAATGGACCAAGTGTGTGAAGGAAATAGCGAGACCAGGTATTAAACTAATCCAAAAACAGTAAAATAGGGGGCATGGTCGCATACCGAGATAGGCAGGGTCGGACCCCCCTCATTAGGGAGTCAGACCCCTGAAATTTTGATCGAGGGTCAGACAATTTAGACCTGAGGGTCGACGGGATCTCCGACCCCCTCATCGACCCCCTCATTGCCGACAGAAACCGTAAATAGGAAACTTTTCAAATTTCAAGCGGATTCTTTCCTAATCTCAATGAGACTTATTTTGGGAGGTTCTCCTCTATAAATAGGACGTCCCTTAGCCTCTTTCTCTCATTTTGAAACCCTAATTGAAAGTGAGAGAAAGAGAAGAGAAGGAGAAGAGAAGGAAAGTTGGAGAAGAATACTAAAGAGAAGAATTCAGAGAAACCTCTGAATCTCAGCAGACCTAAGGTATGGGTATGTTTCCATTAATGATTTAAGACCTTAGAATAGTTCAGGAAGAGGGTATGGTCTAGGAGAAACCCAAATCATCCATCCATGGGAGGATTCAATGAAATCCATGGAAGAAATCATGGTAGGCAAAGTAAGTAAGAAACCTAGAGTTTTAAGCCATAGAACAAGCATAGAATGGATTGTGGAAGTAAGCCATAGGACCCAAACATGAAAGAATGGACTGTAGGATGAAAAGGTCGACTCAAACCACGGGGGGTCACACGTGGGGTCGATTGGGAATCGACCCTACCAGACCACAGGATCGACCCCAAGCATTCGAGAAGTCCAGGGATGCAGTGGTCGCACCCAAGGTCGATGGAACATCCGACCCTGGCATCGACCCTACACCCTGGGGTTGCAGAAAACTGCTACCCTACCTGCGACCCGTCCTGCGACCCTCACTTAACAACAAGCCTAAAATTGTCGGAATGAATTTTAATTATAATCTATCGACTTGTTAGGTTTTCCTATTGATATAAAAGTGATTCTTAAAGCTTGAAAGATGATCTACACTCAAGCAAAGGTGAGGGAACAAGACCTAAACTAATTGGCTAATAATAAACTGTTTTTATTTTCTTGAGTCCAATGCCATGACTGATTCTATGCGTGTATGCTTATAATGTGCATTCAAAATATCATCCAATATTCCTGCTATTAATATTCATGCATATTTAATTCTATTTTATTTATAACATGATGATGATGATGATGTTAGAAATAGGCATGTGAATGTATGTGTGTGGTTAATGTACTTGATGCGAGTGGAGCATCAAGGGGAGGACGTGACATTGTGGGTCAGTCTGGTCACTAGACTCTAGCTCTATCTCTACTCAAGTCTTGTCCATTGACATCGTCGTATCGTCATTACCTTAGCAGAACTATTACGTCATAGGGTATCAGGGGAGGTCATAGGGTATTAGGGGAGGTGGTCTCGGACCGTGTAGTCTTCGACTCTGTCGGGGGGCCTTAGCTCTATCTCTATGGACGTATTGAGAGATGCTGAGGTGAGGCCTTGGGTACACTGTTTGACATTAGGATTGGTTAGTTGCGAGCCCAGTTTGCAAGCCCTCGCCAGCAGGGGCTTACGTGTTGGTATGGGTAGAGTATCAGGGGAAGTGTGATGCGGTGTGGTCCTAAGCACTTTAGCTCTATCTCTATTCCATAGTGGGTGCATGTAGGACGACAATAAACGTTAACCTTTGGACGGTTTCACACACTCGTGTATAGAGGTGAGGTGGCCACCGAACCTTTCTATAGCACATTGCAAACTTATATATCAGACCACAAATATAAATTGAATGCATGCATATGTTTGTTGCATTGTTTTGTTTGCTCACTGAGCCGTGATGTGTGCTCACCCTTTCGACGTCGAATATTTTTAGTTGATGATGCAGGTACCACTGTAGAAGATTATATGAATGCTTCTGTGTACGGGCACGTGGCTGCAATGGAGGCTGAAGACATAGTGGAGACGCATGACTCCTCATGCGAGTGCAACTCATGCGTTTTCGATTAGATTTTTATTTGAACTATTAAGGAAATGTAATTGATATTTTATTTACTTATGTCTCGGTTGATACAACATAATTTGATAGTTTATTTATGATTATCACAGTTAGATTCCTCAGTTCATTTAATATTAAGACTTCCGCTATTGTGTATTTATTTTGATTATGATTGTGGATGTGTATGGTTTAGTTTACAATGACACAGTCTATTAGAGATCCTGGTTGAACCGTTGGTTTATTAGCGGTTCATCACACCATTCTGAATAGTACGGAATTGGGGTGTGACAGTGCATTGAAGAGAAACATAAAGCAATTACAACAAGTAGGTACAATTAACCAACACATTATACTGATTTCTTTGATTGGGGGAAAAACACCATGATGGGGAGTAGTGGGGGTTTTCACCATTGGTGCAAATTATGGTGGAAGGAAAAACCCCTCTCAACCTTATGCCTTGTTCCATGAGTTGAGAAGGAGTAAGGGAAGAGAAGATATTGACCTAGGGCATCATGCTCCCTTCACTTGCACAAGAGTTGGAGCTCCCAGGCAAATCTTAAGCCTTGGGGGCCATTACCCCCCAATAGTAGGCTTTGACATTAGAGAATATAGCCCTAAAATGAGCCTTAGCTCAAACCCCTCTTGGCTCGTAGCAAGACAGGCACCGGAAGCACATCCAGAAAAAAGTACATCCGGGTGGGTTTTGTAAGGGCTTGGAAGCCAAGGCCGGAAGCAGAGTTCGCTTCCGAGTTAACTTTTGAATCTCCTTTCGGTCCTCGCAGGTTCATTCATCTAGAGGAAAATTTTCGGAAGCACTAATTCCGGACCCATTACTTTCAGTTAGTACAACCCAATGACCGAAAGGGAGATTGGAGGCAATGTGCTTCCAGGTTAAGCAATTGATGACCTGAAGAAATCCTGAAAGTGTTACCTCTAGATACGCTTTCAGTCACCACAGAGTGTTCACTAGAACTCTCTGTAATGTACCAAAAGAAAGTTACCAGAAGCATTACTTTCGAATGTCTTCTTCTGGTTGGGGTCCAAAACACTATTTTGGATATTGGTAGTGTTTCTGACCCAAATGGTCGAACCCATAGGCCCTATTAGGTTGTCCCTGAGTGTCTTTTGGGGTAATTGGAGATCATGTGTGGTATAATCCGAAATGAACACTAATTCATTGCAAACTAATAGGTAAAACTCTATAGGGGTCTAAGGAAGGTTACTGATGTCTTCTCCCTATTCGGTTGGGCCACTGCATTGACCTGCTATACGTGACTTACCCTTTTGTGGGTTGCTGATGGTTTATAGCTCCCTTACCTTTTTCTTACGGAGGTCTGGGCTCGGGTCGGGCGACCTCGTTGGGAGTCCCCTTCTGGGCTATGTGCTCGTTCCTTTGTTGGTTGGTGTTTTGGGTATGATTCCCCATTCTCCTTAGGCTTGTGATTTGGGTTTTTGTTCTAACAGTTATCGTCAAAGCTTAAATTCCTCAGGCCCCATAGTGGGTGCCCATCTATTTCGTCCAAATCTCGCATTCGAGATCTTTGTTGCTGACTCGACCTACAAGAGACAAAACAGGGCAGGGGAGGCTAGGCCTATGACCCCGGATCCACTCCAATGCCTAAGTCAGGGAGTTGTGAACAAACAATGGGGTCAGTATCCAAGCCCTCATATTTATGTGTTTTATGGGGTAAGTGAGGGATTCTTAGTCCAAGGTGTGAGAGCCAAAAAACTTTATAGCATGAGACTATACCAAAAATGAGACTTAATATAAGACGTACAAGAAGGCTGGATTTCAGTGGCTATTTATAGTGAAAAGTAACCCTTCATAAAGTGGCTTTTGCCCCTATCTCAGGCAGGAAAATATGAAAATACCCTTCCGCGTGATGGAGGATACTGATGCGGATTGGTGCTTTCCAAGTGTCGCCATCCTATTGGTTGGCTGGTGAATTTACCTAACACGCATCAAAATGGATGTTCTTACAATCACAACCAGAAAGATTTCTTGCTTAAACAGAAAAGAAGTGGTGTAGTAATTGTTAATTTGTTCTGTGTGTGTGTGTGTGCCTTTCACTGGTCCTTTAATAAATTTCAGTTTTTGAAACCCTACAATAAAAGATTGACAAGAAACAGACAAAACCCCCCTCGTTTCTATGTCTATCTTACATAGAGAAAGTTCCTTTTATACAGTAGAGAAAATCAGAGGCATCATGACAACTTTTCTATATAAAAACAAACAGAGATAAATGGAGGCTTAAATGGAGTTGTAGCTCGAAAAATGAAGAACCATAGTAGTCGTAGATAGAAAACCAGAAGCTGCAGCTTGCAGGGGGTGAAATTGAAGAAAATACAGACAAACAAAGGAGGGAATGAGTTGTAGTGAGCGCACAAGAGGTGGGGGAGGGGAACGACTAATATTATGTACTAATATTCAAAGGGTATTTTTGTCTTATTATAATGTTTGTTAACACTATTACTTTTTATGGACCTGAGTGTAAGTCAAAAACACCTAAAGTAATGTCACATGATAAATGGATTGTCAAGGGGAGTTTTGTGTAATTTTCTCACATTAAAACTACAGCTAACAAAGCAACCATAACGATCTGAAGGAAATCAATCAACAACATTATTGGAATTATACAACCAACACTAAATCATACTAAAACCAATGAAAAAGAAGGGGAATAAGTTTCAAACTGAAAGAAGATACAAGATTGATCAAAGAAAACATAATCTAGGTTCCTAAAATTTACTTCGGTTAAGATCGAATTGAACAAACGATTGTGGTAGTGGTCAAGGAGGAGGAAGGAGCATCATCTCCATTTATGGTCGCTGAGATGACTATGAACGAGGAGGAAGAGAGAGAATAGGTTTTTCTTCACTTATCATCAACGAGTCCTTAGCTCATCCCAGTTACTCAAAATCTTTGAGTAAGTGATCAGAAGAAGTTTTGAGATTTTTTTTTCCTTTTTGGATAGATGAAGCTTTGAGGGGTTACTAAAAGAAACCCTACAATAGAATTTTATGTAATCTATAAAGGTAGGTTCAGAGCGCAAAGGGAAAGTTGACAAGTAAAGAGCATTCCAACTACAGTTGTAGAAGATTTGTCGTAGTGACAGTTGAGAAGGGACATTGGCTATTAGGGTTTCTCATCGGATCAGAGGTGAGGGATATGAAGGAGATTCAGGAGAAGAATGGAGTGTAAGAGAGTGTGACGGTTCATTCGGTTAGGGAGAGTTAGGGTTCGTTCAGTTAGATTATTTACATAATTACAGACACACATAAAATGTAATATGATATATAATTGGTTACATGGTTGGGTTGGTTCGGGCCTGGCTCAACCCGAGGTTTCAACTAGGACCGGTCCATTCCATTCCTATCAAGGTCCGGAAAAATAAACCCAAATCTGGTCGTATTCAGGTTCAAGATGGATTTGGTCTTGTCCAGACTCCGGACTCAAGACGGGTTCACATGCCAAATTGACACCCTTATGCCAAACATCGTTCTCCCGTTTTTGGGAAAATATCAGCCACACCCCGTAGTATGTCTTAATGTCACCCCCCTCGCTTTTTTCTCAATAATATCACTAACACCCATTGAAGACATCCAAACGTTATTTAGACTAACATAATAATTAAAAAGACTATTTTACCCCAACATTAATCACTTTGTTTTTTATATTTTCCTTTTAATATTCCCTTTTTATTTTCACATTTACCTTTTAGAGGAAAAAAATAGGGAGAGAAGGAGAGCTGTGAGAGGAGAGAGGGAAAATGGATTGCAACTGTGCAGAAAATAAGAGAAAAAGGGAGAATCATGGGAAGAAGAAGAAGTAGGAAAAGAAAAGAAGAAGAGAGAGGCAGTAAGGAGAGAAGTGACTGAAGGTAGGAAGCTATAGAAAAGGTGAAGAACGAAAGGAGGAGTGAAATCTTCCGGATCTAATTTTTAGAAATAGAGGAGGAGAAGAAAGAGTTCAGATCGCAACCGAGGCAGAGAATAAGACTGGCGTTTCTGAAGAGTAAGATGTGGGGAGAAAGAGATTGCGGGTGAGAGTAGAGGAAAAATAGGAGAAAAAAAAATACAAAGAGAAGGAGAGCTATGAGAGGAAAGAGGGGAAAGGGATGGCGGCTGTGCAGAAAATAAGAAAAAAAAAGGGAAAATCATGGGAAGAAGAAGAAGAAGCGAGAGAAGATAAGAAGAAGAAGAAGCGGGAGGAGAAAAGAACAAGAGCAGAAGAGGAAAGAAGGAAAGAGAGGCAGCAAGGAGAGAAATGAGTGAAGAGAGGAAGCTACAAAAAAGGTGAAGAATGAAGGAGGAGTGGAATCTTCAAGATTTTGGTTTGAGAAACAAAGGAGAAGAAGAAAGAGTTCAGATCGCAACCGAGGCAGAAAGCGAGCACCCGTTTCTTCATCTTCAAAATCTACAGGTAGGATAACGATCAGCGGTATATGGTAAAATGGTGAAAAGAGAAACCCTAAATCTATTACATAACAAATTAATCTTTAAGTTTTTTTTTTTTATTAAAAAAAGTAAAATATTAAGTCATATTGATGGGGTAGTTTTGTCATTAACGAATTTAAGACGGTGACACGTCATCTGTTAATAGCCATGACTATATTTTTATAAGTAGAGGATGTTAGTGATATTATCTTGAAAAAAATGCAAATAGATGAGATTAAGCCATACTACAGGGGTGCGGCTGATATTTTCCCCATAAATATATAGATAGGGTCAGGCTGGGCTGGCCTTATAAATCCAAGGCCTGGCCCAGCCCCGGCCCTGCCTGCTCAGGGTGGGCATGGAGTTCAGTGGGCCATACTTCCACAGTTACACCACTAAAGAAAATACTCGTTTTTAAGTTCTTAAGAACCAGAGATGAAAACAATCGGGAGACCTTTGCGCTGTTCGGAACTTTTTAGCCCTCAAAGTTTTTGGCCATGGCGGCAGCATCAGCTGCAACAGCTTCCGCCTTGACACGCTTTTCTTCACAATGCCAATCTCCCTACCTACGTATCACTTCACGTAGGGATGTCTGTTTACGTCAAAAGCTCTCAATGGCCATCACCTGTTCGATGAAAAGCCCCTTCAAACACATCTCCACGTATTCGGGTTCTAAGTCTCCTATTGTCCCCCTCTCCGCCACCACGACCAATTCGCCCACCACATCCCCTACATCCACCCCCAACTTCCACGGCATCTGCTACGTCGTGGGTGATAACATCGACACCGACCAAATCATCCCCGCCGAGTACCTCACCCTTGTCCCCTCCAACCCCGATGAATACCGCAAGCTCGGTTCTTACGCCCTCATCGGCCTTCCCTCCACATACCCCGTTCGCTTCGTGGAGCCAGGGGAGTTCCAGTCTAAGTACTCCATTATCATCGGTGGCGACAATTTCGGATGTGGGTCGTCAAGGGAGCACGCCCCTGTAGCGCTTGGGGCCTCGGGGGTTAAGGCTGTTGTGGCAGAGTCATATGCGAGGATATTCTTTAGGAATTCGGTTGCCACAGGGGAGGTTTATCCATTGGAATCAGAGGTTAGGTTGTGCGAGGAATGCTCAACTGGGGATGTTGTCACTGTTGAACTTGCTGAGTGCTTGTTAATTAATCACACCACTGGGAAGCAGTACAAGTTGAAACCTATTGGAGATGCTGGACCTGTTATCGATGCTGGAGGGATTTTTGCTTACGCAAGGAAGACTGGGATGATCCCATCGCAGTCGACTACCTGAAATATGGTACAGTTTCTTGTGTTTGCATATTTTGTCCCTCTATTTGGCTAGTTTTAGTTAATATTGCTCTTATTATTCTTGTAGTTTTGCTCTATGAGTGGTGTTTGATTTTGGGCATTTCCCTAAGATTGTCTGTTGTTTTCTTTCTGGGGAAATAAGGTAGGCGAGGCATTAGTGCTAATTAAAGATGCCTCAGGATTAACAAGGGTAGGCCGATATTACATGGGGATTAGTAGTTAAAAACAGATATCGATATAACAATAAATATACCTTCAAATTGGGTTGAATGGAGTATCAGATTCATGCAGCCAATCTTATTTAGTTTGGAAAAGACTTAGTTTTCATTTTTTTTTTTCGGGTGCAAGAGAAGGCTAGTTGAGTTGGATTGGGTTTGAGTGAAAGAGTAAAGATGGAGGAGATATTGTGAATGATTGTTCTTATGGAGGAATTTGGATTGTGCAGTTAGGCCAAAGCATATTATTCTCCTGTTCTTTCAGGTTCCTAGATTGTTTCTTAAAATCAATTTTGGTTGGGATATTTTTGTCACTAATTGATTAGGATGGAGGAAGAGGGATGAGAGGAAGAGGTGGATGGTTCTTACGTTTTGAAGTGAAAGCAAGAAAGTGGGGTGCTCCTTGTCATAGATATCACAGTAGCATGACTAAACAATAAAGAAAGTTCAAAAAATTGAATTGAATATCATGAAGAGCATCCACAGTAAAGTTCCTGTTCTGTGTCAATAATAGACAAACTCAGAAGGAGAAGAAATTAGCGACCAGCTAAAGAGCAGACTAATTCCTATTGAGGATCATCAATTTTTTAAAATCACATAACCAAAAAAAAAAAAAAAAAAAAAAAACCAACTACATGTTAGATTCCAATTCTATACTACCATGAGATTAGGAATTCAAAAACAAAGATACTCAGCAAAGTGCCACCTAAAGGAATTCTAATTGGAATGTGAAGGGACCAAAAAAAAAAAAAAAAAGAAGCCACAATTAAATGCAAAAATACTTTGAATGAGATAAGAATCATAAGTTAAAATAAAGAAATTGATCCATCTCATGTCGGTTGTTATTTTAGTATGGTCCCTGCCCCAACTGATTGATCTTTCTTTCTTGCTCCGCAGTGTATAGAAGAATCTAGCATCATAAAATGACAAAGCAGAACATGAATATGGTGAGGAATTTGACTGTGAGATATCTTCCATGGTGAATTTGTGGCACATAAGGATCGGGTGACTTGGATGTATGATTGAAATTTGAATGCTCCACCATGAAAACACCACTGTCAAGTAAATTAGATGGCTATTGCTAGACTAAGTTAGATGCCTGTTGAAGAACAAACCCTTAGCTTATAATATTCTTTTGGGATAAAATCCCTTGCTAGCATAGTCAAACTCATAAGTAAACCTTTTCTTTTAGTATTAGTAGACAGTTTTTGATAGGTCAATTTCTGTTTAAGGTTTTGATACAGTATTCCAACAAGAAGAGAATTGATTCAATTGTCTGGGTCAAATTGAATCTACGGTTCAGGATTGGTTCAGGTTAGTCTAAAATATATGTCCCAATGGGTTCTATGGGTCATGGGCCGAGTATTTTTGGGTTTCCTACTATAAATGGCCCATTCTATAAGGTCAAATTTTAGGGATTTTATTCTTATTAGGAAATAGGTATTAGTTTCTGTTTTCTTAAGTTTCTGAAGTTTCTATTTTCAAAAGTTTTATTGGTAATGGAATTTCTCCTTAGCTCATGTATGGGAGAGATTCCTCATTTCTGTTTTTCCTTAAAGCTATAAATAAAGTGAAGTTTTTGAGTTTCAGAAAAGCTGTGTTTTCTTGTTCTGTGAGAGATGGAGCCTAGTTTTGTAAGATTTTTGAACTGCTCTACTATGGGATTAGTAGGGAAACCTGGTGATATTCCAGGATTGGCGCTAGGTAGGATTCCTGCCCTGCACTTCAGTTGGGACCAAGGTTTCAAGTATCGATATGGTATGGACCGTATTGGCTGATACATACTGGTATCGACAGGGGTTGATACGATACCCCTGCAATATGTATCTCATATAAAAAAAAAGTAGTGTATCCACATGTATCGAGCATATCGAACCGATACGGCTCGATTCACTTTGATACAGTTGATACAATCGATACGTGTCGATATACTCAACTTGGACCATTTTCTCGCCAAAAAAAAAAAAAAGTTGTATCGAAGAGTATTGACCAGTATCGAACCATAATACGGCCTGTTTTTTCTTTTGATTCTTCTTCTTTTTTCAAACTGAGACTTGCTACCCACGAATAGGAAAGGTAACTTGGTCCAAATACTTGAAATAACACAAATAATCGATCAAAATATCTTGGGGTTTTTGTGAAGAACCCAAAAACGAGTCAAATTGAAGCATCAAAGTGAAGATTTGCTTAAATCTTCGATTTCATTTTGAATTCCTGAGTGTCGGAAAACCTGGGTAAACCTGCAACTCTCTCTTTTTCCTTCAATATTTCATTTTTTTCTTGACATGAATCAGTAGTTAATTGATTGATATGATGAATCCATGCATCAAAAACCAGTTTTAACATGAATCTGAGAATCGATTTGAGATTTCTTTCAAGAACACCAAAAATTTCGAAATTTTTTCTTTTGTTCCAGAAAACGACCATATTGTCTTGTATCTTTTATATGTTGATGTTAGAGTGCTGATCTATCAGTTTGTACATAGCATCTAATTTTCGGTATTTCAAATTTTTTTTAATTTTCTGGAAAAAAAATTAATAAATATAATTTATAAATGCATTTTTTTTTTCATGCAAATGTGCTTCAAATTTATGCAATGTTTCTGATTTCCATGAAAAACACAGTATAAAAGTATCACATGTTTTTTTTTTTGTTATTTATGCTTAATGTTTTTCAGCTTTGAAAAATCCAAAAATTACTTATTAAATTAAAAAAGATATATTTTTTGCTTAAAATGGTTTCTACAATTACTTTAATTGCATAAATATATTAAGGATGTTCCTTCATCATGATTGATAATTTCAGACATGACTATTTGCAATTCTATGCAATTTTTAATTGCTGAAAAATAAGAAATTATGTATAAAATTAAGATAAGAGGTAATACATTATTGAGTTTATATAGGGTATTTCTTATGAAATTTGTATGTCTGTCACACATGTGGTGTATGATACTTGGAAGAAAGTTGTAGAGAAGGCAATAAGGATATCCATATGGTTTTTATGACTTAAAAAAAGTTATGACAGAGTCCCTAAAAAGTTAATTGGCAAGTACTAGAGAAGAGAAGCGTTTCAAGCAAATATGTGGACATAGTCAAGGATATATATTATAATGTAGTGATTAGTGTGAAACCCGTGAGGGGTCAAGGTAGTGAATTCCCAATTACAATTGGGATACATCAATGATCAGTTTTAAGCATAGTTCTAAATCTCGGTGAGATCTCAGCGAAATCTTGGAAATCTCGACCTTTATATGGTAAAAAAATGCAGTGTCTCGGTGAGATTTTTCGAGATCTCGAAAATTTGGGACCTCACCTAGACAGGGTTGAGATTCGAGATTTAAAACCTTGGCTATAAGCCCTTATCTGTTTGCCCTTAATAAATAGCCGATTTAGGATTCAGGGGTAATCTTGTTTTTTTCCCTTCTTTATTATCATTGGGGTTTTATCATTATGAGTCCACCTTAGCCGACTTATTCTAAGTGGCGGCTAAAGAGGGACATGGTTGTAATTTGGTTACCAATTTTCAATTATAAATAAGAAGTCTGGGTGAAGGAGAAAATCATCTCACTCATTTATCACCCATCTCTGATTCAACATGGTATCAGAGCTGACATCTTTGGGATTCCATCCCTAGCTGCCACAACCCTTTCTCTTTATTTCCTTCCATCTTTTCCCATCCCCGCCGCCACCACTCCTCTTTCGTTTTTCACCACTCCCACCTACCGCCTCTCTCTCTCTTTCGGTTTGTCCTTCACCTTCCGCCTCCTTTTCTAGCCTCCATTACCTATGCCACTCTCAGTGGGTTAGACAACCACCACTGAGAGCCTTGATATTCCTTTCTTGAGGTTCTCAATCCTCTCCATGATTTGAGAACTCTCTTCAAGGATCGGTTGTCACTTATTACCAAACTTTTGTTGATATGAGCCGTGTTTCCCTACTTGTAAGGATTTCTTCAAAGAGAACGCACAAATAGCCATTATCGATTCTTCCTTGATTTTATGAAGATCGAAACGTACTGAAGATGTGTGTCTCAAATCTCAATCACAGAAGACTGAAAACTGCTCCTAAAGATTGCCGTAAGTTGAAATCAATAAGTTTAGTTGAAACAGCCTCTCCTCATTGTGGGGGTAAGACTGCCTACATTCTGCCCCTCCCTAAACCCTACAGTAGCAGGAGCCTCATGCACTGGGGCGCCCTTCTAATTTTCAGAATCCACTTTTTATTTCTATCTCTTGTTTTCATTTTCGGTTTCAGTTCCCATTTGTTACTCTCTAGATCTATTAGTTACTAATTCTGTCTCTGCTCCACCTTCCATTTTCTGACCTGATTTAGTAAAGCTATTTTGGGGATTACACCATATCTTGGAATTTGACCTTTTGATCTGGTTCAAACTTAGTATGACTTTAGGGGACATGCATCACAAGAGCAATTAGCACCATGAACCCCAGAAGCTGGACCTTCCACATCCTCGTTGTAGCCCTCTACAACGTACAAAACATCTAAATAATCTGCCACAGTGTACCTTGCATCAAAATTTGGAAGGAAACACGATCGTGGGAGTGAACTTCACTAAGCTCAGTGGGGATGGGAACATGCAAGCAGACAATAATGATAATGAGTATATTAATTAAGTCAGGTATTGTAAACCACAAACAACATCTTGGGTATGACCATGCATAAAAAAAAAACATCTTGGGTATGACCACTGCATCGGTCAGGACAGAACCCTCACAACGATAATGGATTGAGTATCGCCACTTCGTTGGGCGATATCCATCCCACCCAATTGTAGGCCCATTCCTAACGTTTTAGTTACAAATACATCGGCATCATCCTCTAGCACCGGCAATGGGGAGAAGTAATATTGATTACGGGACCTCGTCCTACCTTTTATAATTGGACCCACATCAACACGTAACCCCCTGTTGGGAGGGGTGCGGTCACATGGGATTATGCACTTAGCCACATACAATTCTACATGCCTACATAATTCCATAAGTTGTACACCAATGGGGATCACAGTACTGGAACCTCCATTGGCCATACCGTATTCCCACAAGTGTATGACAAGGAATAAACAGGGCAATCACGGTACCAGAACAAACCTTGGTTAATCCATACTCCACATAGGCTAAATAAACCGCCAACACTCAATACCAACCAATAGTAACAAAAGATAATAATGCAATGTATGATAGTGGCATAGCAGTTTTATTGGATGACATATTAGCAATCATAACAGACATAGCATGCATAATCACACATGACAGTTATATAAACATTTCATAAAACAAATCAAGTCCAACCAACTCACCTTGACGGTGCTTGCAAATAGATTTCCGATTGTACGTGAGTTCCCCTATGTAACTACCCAAGAAGTTTACCTAAACATCTTGAGTTTGAGTTATTGTTAGCAATTGTACAATATCTTAATGTCCCCAAGACATCAAGATAATTACTGGTGAAATTACCTTTTACTGGAGGGAGGCTGCTGGTTGAAGGTGCAGTTGGTAGATGCATCCGGTAGGATCTGAAAAACTTTGTCAGACCGTACTGGAGGCTACCTGTTGATGCTACTGGTAGCATACCTACGATCGGTAGGTACGGCCGATAGACATTGACAGGTCATTCTGGAAGCTACCGGATGGAGCCAATGGACGTAGGATTTGCAACCGGTGAGTGCATCCAGTACGTTGTTGTCTCAGTACGGGAAGAATGTCTTCCACCCGTGCTTTCGGGATTTCATTCCAATGTTTTCCTTGATCTTCCCCACTAATTGAAATTCATCAGAGACATTATTTGAAGGATTGCCTTTTTATTCTACTCATAATCGTAAGTCTCATGAATTCTATCCATTATTCTCCTTCTAGGTCTAGACTTGTAGTTCATTGAAAGTCTCTTATTTTGTCTAGCCATTAATGGCTTTATTGAGATCTGAAGCCTCAACCAATAGAGATAGGGAATCTCCCTAGACTATTAGAGGCCATGGAAAAAGTAAAAGAATAATTAGAACCTTATCTAAGGATCAAAATCCAAGCTTTCCAATGGTTTTCTATGGTGTTGATGGTCTTCTAAGGATGGTTTCTCTCCCAAAAACTCCTTTTGTGATGGTGTTCTTGTTGATACCACAATTCGCTCACTAACCATTGGGCGACACGTGTCATCTGGATTCATGACGTAGGAAGGAAAACACGTGTCTTGGTGGTTTTGACTGTCAACTCGTCCCTCTGGGGGTTGCCTCTTCCCGCGAGTTGGAACTCACCTCTAGACGCTGCGGAATGCCAACTCGCGTTATTACTTAGCGACTTGGTGATTGAATACTTCAACTCGCGCCTTGTCATGTTCCTCGACTGTCATACGTGCGGAAAACTTCTTAGTCATTACGGCACTAGGTTCTGTGATGATCTTTCCTTGCTGATTGAGACAAGCGACTTGTCGCATCTTGGCCGTTGGTTCGTAATCTTACGGTCACACTTGGATCTCGGAGATACTCTTGACGGTTATGCAGTTACTCCCATGCTTTATCCCAAGAATGTTCAAGATTCTCCATGTCTATAAAAGCCATTCGACACGCATTCAGAAAGGCCAGATTCTCCGCTAAGTAATTCAATTCATTTGAATTCATTTTCTTCCACCACGACTAAGGAGCTCAATCTTTTCAAGCTCCATATTGTTAGCTTCATCACTGACTTGATCGTCGGAGTGGACGTCAGGCTATCTTGGCCTGCCCTCTGGTAACGATTTTCTCTTTCTATCTTGTAGGAGAACGCGGATTAAGTGCCCGTCAGTAAACAACAACAGTTTGGTGCTCGCCATGGGGCCTCCAATTTCATGAAGATCTGAATTCAAGATTCAGTCTGTCTCTGAAGAATGGTCAAGATACTTGTAATAATCCCGGTGGCGACAACCCTCTTCCAAATGATGATACGACGGGGGGACAAGGCCAAGACATGGTTCCTACTGAGAATATCGGCGACAATACCTCTCCCGGCCGAAATTCCCCTCAAGAAGACGCCCTTGTAGGTCCTGAGCCTACGCCACAATACGTCACGGTGGTGGATTTCAACTCTTTGAAGACCCAGATCGCAGAACTAGCGAGGTTATTCAGACCGCCGCAAATACCAACTCACCCCAGAGGTATTCGTGCACCACAGTGAACTACCAACCAGAACCAAGAATTGCCCGAAGAAGAGGAATTGCCCAATCTAGTCGACGACGATAATGGCGTGGAATATGTTCCACTGTTGCCGACTGATTCAGACTCGTCAGGAGGACAATGAAACAAGAAGGATGATCTTCGGGCGGAAGGGCAATCGGAAATCTCGAAACGACGCACAAGATCGGGTGGAGGCCGGAGGTATAGAAAGAGAGGCCGTTGCTAACCGACTCGCAGAACAAAGGCACGCCGCAGAAAAAGCAGCACGGCTAAATGCCCTGCAGAGTGAGCTAGAACAGCAATTCCTGGCCATGCAAGCCCGCATAACTGAAATGGAAAAGAAGCTGGCAGCCCCGGCCGTAGTATCAAGAAAGAAAGAATATTGCGCCGACCTGGCATTCACAAAGGAGATTATGGACGTCCCAAGGCCAGAGCATTTCTTCATGCCGAAAGTCGACCCATATGATGGAACGACTGACCCACAACTACACCTCGACAATTTCTCAGCCTTAATGGTGCTTCACCAATATGAAGACGCGATCCTTTGTCGGGCCTTCCCACCGACGCTACGCGGGGCGGGGCGGGGCGCCTTTGGTTTAACAAACTGCCCGTTAATTCCATCCAATCCTTCGACCAATTGAGTGATCGCTTCTTTGAACATTTCTAAACTTAGACGGCTCGGAAGAAAACATCAACAAATCTTATCAATGTCAAGCAGAAGCCAGAAGAAACCTTGCGGGCTTATCTTTCAAGATTAAACCGAGAAGCTTTAGAAACCAAGAACATCAGTTCGATAGTTAAATGACGACATTGCAAGGCGGAATCAAGGACAAAGACCTCCTGAAGTCGCTCTACAAAAGGCCTCTACAAACATACGCTGAACTGATGACCAGGGCAGGAAAGTATGCTGCAATGAATGAAGCCCTCCTTCTCATACATCTAAAGTCCGATGAAAAAGAAGATTTGAGGATCAAGTTACAACACCCGGCGATAAGTCCAAGAAGCAAAAACGGGGAAAGATGGGTTCCCTGGCAAACAAGTCGCTAGGGTCGATCCAACCATCGATCAGTTCACCAAACTCACCATCCCAATTTCTGAAGTGCGGCATAACCTAAAATGTACACAATACGAGCTGGCCGCTCCACCACCTATGAGGCTTGACCTGAGAAGAGATAGATCGAAGAAATATTGCAGGTACCATCGCGAGAATGAGCATGACACGGACAAATGCTGCGTACTTCGTTACGCGATTGAGGATCTAATAAAATGCGGTCATATCCGCCAATATGTCGACAAGCCGCAAGACGTAGATGGCAGGCAAAAGGGAAAGCAGCCCGCGGATAGAGAAACCCAGGCTGAACAGCGGCAACCCTGCAAGGTCAGGATTAAACCAAAAATGAATGATTCGGAATCGCCACCTCTCAACAAGATTGGCGATCCGAGAAGAAGAATCGGAGTTATCCAGAAAAGCACTGAGCTTACATCACTGCATAGAGGTTGTAGCAGGAACCAGAGCCTGAGGACCAGCCGCTGTAGAAGAAATATCTTGGGACACAAGTCGGAACTCATCTCGAGGAACAACTATTAGCCCGGGGGACTTGTCGACTTGGCCGGACGACTTCCAATCTGCGACCACTTAATAAGCCGCTCGACCAACCTTCGGATCTGATGAATATTGCGACACCCAGAAGAAGTACAAGCCCACCATTGCCGCGAGTTGGCACCCCTCCTAACGAAAATCTCCTACCCCTGAAGAAAGACGAATACATAAGTTGGGATTATTACCAGACCCGGCTTGTAGTTCCCGAACATTATTCAAGCACAATCATTGGGGGTCCAGCAGCAGGGAATACATCGAAAATTGGGAGAAAATCTTACGCCAGGTTGGAGTGCCAGTCATCCAATCCCTCTGCGCCATACCAGAATGGGGATGTAATAACATTCTTGGACGATGATTTAATTGACGTTGAAGTCCTGCATGAAGATGCCGTGGTCATCACCATGGTGATGGATATGATCAACAAAGTGGAACGGGTGCTCATGGATACAGGAAGCTTGGCTGACGTCTTGTACTATCACGCCTTCAAGGCGATGAATCTCAGTGAGAAACGCCTACGCCCCATAAAGTTCTCCCTGATCAGCTTCTCTGGCGACGTGGTGAAAGTCAAGGGCGGCATAATTCTAGAAACAAAAGTCGGCATCAAGCTGAGAAGAGCAACAGTTTCCTTGTCCTATTTGGTGGTGAACATACCATCCAGCCACAATGTCATCCTAGGAAGACCTGGTTTGAATTTATTGTGGGCCTGCATTTCAACCTACTACTTGGTAATGAAGTTCCCCACAGAATACGGGAAAGAACGTTTTAAGGTTGACCAGAGGCTTTCTCGCCGGTGCTATGCAATAGATCTGGAGACCCACGAGGATAAACTAACAGGAGAAATTCAAATAGAAGACCTTCGAGATTAAATCGAGCAAGAGCGGGGATCTCCTGTAGAAGACCTGATTTGCATATCTGTTAATGAGGATGAGCCCGAAAAGTACTTCCAAGTCGGCTCCTCGCTGCCCAAGGATCGACGTGACGAGATTGTTGCCTTTCTTAGGAACAATCTCGACGTTTTTGCCTGGTCGGCATCTGACATGCCAGGCATCCCGTGCGACTTGATGGAACACTGACTCGCAATAGACCCCGCATGCAAGCCGGAACAGCAAAAGAAGAGAAACTTTGTGCCAGAACGGGAAGCTGCGATCAAGACTGAAGTAGAGAAACTCCTCGCCGCTGGGTTCATCACAGAAGTAAAATACCTGCAATGGGTCTCCAATGTTGTAATGGTGAAGACAGCCAACGACAAGTGGCGTATCTGTATCGATTATTCCGACCTGAATAAAGCATGTTCTAAAGACTACTACCTTTTCCCTATAATTGATAGATTGATTGATGCCACCGCCGGCCATGGCATGCTATCCTTTTTAGATGCTTATTCGGGTTGCAACCAAATTAAAATGTACAAACCTGACGAATCAATATTGCATTCATAACCAACAACGGTTTATACTGCTATAATGCCATGCCCTTTGGTCTCAAAAACGCTGGCGCCACATACCAGCGACTTGTCAATAAGGTATTCGCAGACCAAATCGGCAGAAATATGGAGGTCTACGTGGATGACTTCCTAATCAAAAGCAAACAACCGTCTCGCTACTTAACCGACTTAGAGGAAGCTTTCGCCGTATTACGCTGGAACAAGATGCGACTTAACCCAACGAAATGCGCCTTTGGCATCGAGTTAGGGAAATTCCTGGGGTTTATGGTTTCCAACAGAGGGATCGAAGCAAATCCAGCAAAGATAGAAGCTATAATGAACATGTCGCCTCCTACCAAACCTAAGCAGGTTCAAGAGCTGACAGGATGCATAGCCGCCCTTGGCAAATTTATGTCTAGAGCGGTGGACCGATGCCTACCGTTCTTTAAGATGCTAAAAGGGGCTAAGCGGTTTGAATGGACGCTAGAGTGCTAGTAGTCCTTTGACGAATTGAAGGAATTCCTGACGTCACCTCCCCTACTCGCCTATCCCGAAGTCGGCAATTAGCTCTAACTCTATCTCACAGTCTCACCTGAGGCTATCAGTTCCGTTCTCATAAAAGAAGTCGACAAAGTTCAGCGGCCAGTCTACTATGTCAGTGTTATGTGGAAAAAATCCCATCCATTTAAAATCTTACATGTGTCAAGCCCATCTCCGGAGCTGACCGCTATTTCTATGTTGCGCTCGGCCTATGCCGCTCGGAAGTCACAATCCGTTCATGGCGGTGAAGCGGTCGGAGTTGCATACCTATTCGGTCACGTTTCGCGATCAGAGGTTAGCGTCCTAATCCGACTATGCCACGACAGAGGAGTCCTTCTCCTTGTATGATACGACGCCGACTATCACGGCCCTACGACCACCCTATGACGACACGTGTCATTCCTGTGGTTGACTGACTTAGCTTCCTTGGCTACGGTCTCCTACTCCTGCTCGGAGTCTATGACCTAGGTGCTCCTCAGAGCGACACCTGGCAGTCCTACTGGCGATCTACTTCTCTGAGTTCTGGTGCCTCCATGTTTCTTCCCAATCTCTATAAGTAGAGGACGATCCCTAAAGGTAATATCATCTCACAATTCACAATCTCTCTCATCCACTCTCCATTCTCGCACGCTCAAGCTCTTTCATCGTCCCACTCTCTTTAAACTGGAGATAACTTCCCGCTATCTCTTGACTGTTTACATTGGGAATCTGACTTAGGCATCGGAGTGTACCGGGGTTTAGTCGCCCAACTCCTTTGTCTCATCTCTGTGATTGTAGGTTGCTCGGATCACAGACCGGCGGACGATTTCCAATCGTAACAATTTGGCGCCCACCGTGGGGCCTTTTGACTGAGTTTGGCGATTAGCGCACGAGCACTCGAATTTCAATGGCTCAAAGAAGAACTCGGGCCCAAGCATCTAATCGCCCATCTGAACCGTCCGTGTATGTGCACGTAGATAGCAGTGAAAGTACAACAGGGGCGAACCGCCTGCCGACGCCAGTCCCGGCGCCAAGGCCGACTCCAGTCCCGACGCCCGTCCCGATACCAACGCCGACTGCGCCGCAACCGCCCCCTCAATATGTAACCCGTCAACAATTTGACGAGCTAAAGCAGCAGATCGAGCAGCTGACCAGAGTCTTAGGGGGTGCTCGAGTGAGTAATTCGGCCGCCGGGGTAAGGGAAAACCCTCAGCAGGCCCCGGCACCGAACGTGCCCCAAGGAGCTCCCCCGCAGCCCGCGCGGACAGTCTCCACCAAAGCCACACCGAGCAATCCCCCCATGGGATATCACCAGCCCGCACGGAGCATGGCTGGGTCGGTCGCTCGGCATCATCCAACGGATCAACACCAGGCGCCGCCTCCTCCGGCGAGAGGCGCGAGGTCCTTCCTCGACGCCCTCCGTCAGGAGAGGGTTAACGTGGAAACACCGACAACGGTCGCGGCGCCGCCTCTGGACACCCCACAGTCCGAGGTCTAGCGACGTTTGTTGGAATTAACCACTCGACTCCAGCAGGTGGAGCAGAGCCGTGTCGCTCCGCCAAGGACGGCCTATACGGCCGTCACCGCACTCTCTGACGAGATTATGAGGGCCCCCCCTCCTGACAACTTTAAGATGCCTGTCCTGGACTCGTACAATGGAAGTACCGATCCCGAGCAGCATCTGGACGCGTTCGTCTCCACGACGCTTTTCTACCCCCTCAGCGACAGCCTTATCTGTAGAGCGTTTCCTTCAACGCTCAGGGGCGCCGCTCGTACTTGGTTCAACAACCTCCCTCCGAGGAGCATTACATCGTTCGAACAACTGTCGAACAAATTCTTGACGCACTTCCAAGCCAGCGGAGTGCGCAAGAAGACATCATACCACCTGTCGACTGTCAAGCAACAGAAGGACGAGTCCCTGCGGGACTTCATCAAGCGCTTCAATACCGAAGTGCAAGAGATCAAGGACGTCGAGCCCGCAGTACACATGTCCAGCCTGCAGGCCAGGGTAACAGACAAGGAGCTTTGTTGGTCCCTTGCCAAAAAGGCCCAGAAGAACTTGGACGACCTGCTTGCCAGGTGTGAGAAGTACGCCTCCGCAGACGAGATGACGAAGGCCTAGAAAAATAACGTGGTGAACAACTTGAAGGTCGAGCAAAAGCCTGCCGACAAAAAGAGGTCTGAGTCGGCCGACCAGACGCCGAACTCGACCGACCCTAAGAAGCAAAAGTTTGGCAAAGAACAAGCATACCGGCACCCGTACAAGACTTTCGAGTATTATACTCCGCTCAATGCCTCGATGGCGGAGATCCTGGAGGTTATCAAGAATGATTGGAACCTCCGACCACCTCCAAAACCCTTGGGCGACGGAAGGAATAAAGATCGTTCCAGATACTGTCGCTTCCATCGCGACTATGGCCACGAGACGGAAGAGTGTAAATACCTCGAAGGAGAAATTGAGGATCTCATCCGACGTGGATACTACGACAATTTTGTCAGAGATGCTGGCCGAGGACCAGCTCCCGCTCGGCGAGAGCGTGGGTTACCACCTCCGCCCCCGCGAGAGCGTGGGTTACCACCCCCGCCACCGAACAACTGCCGAGTCGATGCCGGCGACAATCAAAACGCCACTTGGAGAGATGACAGAGACCCGGATGGAGGTCACGCCGCTCCTAGACAGTGGGTCGGCGCCATCCAGTTTGGGTCAATCGAAAGCCCGTCTGGGGCAAAGCAGGACATAATACCAGTAAAGGAAAGGCTCGGAGGTCGGCAGCATATCCTGTTCGGGTCCATCCCGTCCTGGTCAGAACCGGAAGGCAGGAGCAGAAGAAGGAAGAAGTCCCACCCGGCGTCGAAGAGAAGAAAAGCCGAGCGGAGGTTCGTGGGCAGCCCACAACCGAAGGACCTACCGCACACTTCAATGGGCCTACGCATCCCTGGTGACAACGGCGTCTATGCCATCACCAGAGGACCCGAAGCCAAAGGAATGACAGTCCTCACAATAATAGGAGGACTTGCGGCCGGAAACACTTCCAACCGGTCGGCCAAGGCTTACTCACGTCTAGTAGCAAAGACAGAGTGGCCGTCCAAAAAAGCTCGAACAGGAGAAATAATCACTTTCAGTGACGAAGCGGTCCCCCACGAAGATGCCATTGTCTTCACGGCCGGGATCGAACACTGCGATGTCGCCAAGTGCTTGGTAGACACAGGAAGCTCAGTAGACATCATATTCTACCATGCATACCAAAGAATGTAGCTGGAGGATGACCAGCTCCAGCTGGTCACATTCGACCTTATCAGCTTTTCTGGAGACCCGGTCATGGTAAAAGGAGGCATCCAATTGCCTGTAATTCTCGGCCACAAACCCAGGCAACGGAGGGTGATGGTCGAATTTATGGTGGTTGATCGGCCATCTGCTCACAATGTTATCCTTGACCACCCCTCGCTGAACAAGCTCAAGGCGTGTATGTCCACTTACTATCTGGTGATGAAGTTCCCGACAGAGGACGGAGTCGGAGAATGCCGAACAGATCAAGGGACATCAAGAAGGTGGTACGCCGCTGAGCTGAAAAATAGTCAGCGAGCTCTGAAAACAACACAGGTGAACGTTATAAAGGCTCGGGACATCGACCCTCCGAGCAGGGGAGAACCCGCCGAAGAGTTGTTGCAAGTACCTGTGACAGAAGATCAGCCAGAAAAGACATTCCAGGTCGGCTCCCTGCTACCTGAGAATAAAAGGGAAGAACTGATAGAGTTCTTGAGGCAGAACCTAGATGTATTTGCATGGTCGGCCTCTGAAATGCCGGGAATCCCCAGAGAAGTGATCAAACATCACTTTGCTGTCGACCCCCAACACAGACCTGTCAGACAGAGGAAGAGGTGCTTCGCACCCACCCGACAGTCTGTGATAGATGAGGAAGTCCATAAATTACTAGCGGCTGGCTTCATCAGAGAGGTAGATTATCCAGACTGGCTCGCCAACATGGTCATGGTGCCCAAGGTGAACGGGAAGTGACGAATTTGCATAGATTTCACAGACCTCAATAAGGCCTGCCCAAAGGACAGCTATCCGCTGCCGCGCATTGACCAATTGATAGATGCTACAGCTGGGCACGAGCTGCTCAGTTTCCTCGACGCATATTCAGGGTACAACCAAATCAAGATGAGAAGAACAGACGAGGAATGCACCTCCTTTGTCACCAATCAAGGGCTCTTTTGCTACACGGTCATGCCTTTTGGCCTAAAGAACGTAGGAGCCACCTACCAGAGGTTGGTAAATAAAATATTCAGAGGTCAGATTGGCCGAAACATGGAAGTATATGTCGACAACTTTCTTGTGAAAAGCCAGCGGGCCGATCATCATCTGGCCGACCTCAAAGAAGCATTCCAGGTCCTCCGAAGGCATAGCATGAAGCTGAATCCAACAAAGTGTGCTTTTGAAGTTGCGTCTGGAAAGTTCTTAGGTTTCATGGTCTCGCAGCGGGGAATTGAAGCCAACCCCTCAAAGATCACGGCCATACTGAACATGGCCGCGCCGACGAGAACCAAGCATGTGCAGGAGCTGAATGGCCGAATAGCCGCCCTCGGCCGATTCATGTCCAAGTCGGCCGAACGTTGTCTCCCGTTCTTCAAAACACTGAAAGGAGCTGGAAAGTTCGAATGGACCGAGGAATGCTAGAGAGCTTTTGAGGATCTCAAAGCCTACTTATCCTCACCACCTCTGCTGGTGAAACCCAGCCCCGGAGACGAGCTACAACTTTATCTAGGAGTCTTTGACCGGGCGGTAAGCGCTGTGCTGCTCAAAGAAGAAGACAGGGTCCAACGACCAATATACTATGTTAGCAAAGTGCTGTTGGACGCCGAGATCAGGTACAAGCCGATCGAAAAGCTGGCGCTTGCCTTGGTTACAGCCGCGCGGAAGCTCAGACTGTACTTCCAAGCATACCCCATTGCTGTGCTCACCAACACACCTTTGAAGGAGGTGTTATCAAAGCCCGATGTGTCAGGTCGGCTCATAAACTGGTCAGTGGAGCTCGGCGAATTCGACATAAGATACGTCCCCAGAACTACCATCAAAGCACAGGCACTGGCGGGCTTCATCGTCGAAAGCACCATACCAGAGGGCGAATTTGTTGAGCCTCGGGCCGAAAAAGATCACGAGCCGGCCGAAGCCGTGTGGACACTGCAAGTGGACGGATCCTCCATGGATGGCCGAGCAGGAGTAGGCGTGATTTTGACAAGCCCGGAAGGATTCAAGATCCGATCAGCAGTAGGATTCGGCTTCGTGCCACAAACAATGAAGCCGAGTACGAGGCCCTACTGGCCGGCCTCAGACTCGCGAAGAGCCTAGCTGTCCGTCTGCTACTGGTCCAAGGTGACTCACAGTAGGTCATTCGTGAAGTACATGGAGATTACGAGGCTAAACGGCCAGAGATGTAGAAGTACTTGGACAGAGTAAACTAGGCCATCACGGCCTTCCGAAGTGTTGAACTGCAATACGTCGGCCGGGACGAGAACACCGAGGCAGATGAGCTGTTTAGGTTATCCCTAGAAAACATCCATGCAGTGGATTCTGCCGTATACGTGGAATTTTTGGAACACGCCAGCAACTCTCCCGAAGAAGTAGCCCCGATCGGAGTCGTATTTAGTTGGTACGACGACATATACCGATACCTCCAAACGGGTGCACTTCCGGATGACAGGAAGGAAGCTCGGTGAATCTAAGCCAAGTCCAGGCAGTACACCATTCACAACGATGTGCTGTACAGGAGATCCTACACCATGCCACTGCTTCGGTGCCTCCGATTAGACGAAGCCGAGCAGGTGATGAAAGAAGTCCACGAAGGTATCTGCGGCCGGCACCAGGGAAGCCGATCGCTGTTTCAGAAGATCCTCCGACAAGGCTATTATTGGCCAAAAATGCATGATGACTACATTGAGCTAGTGCGCAGATGCGACAAGTGCCAGTTCTACGCACCAGTGCCACATGCTCCGGCCGCACCTATGCAGCCGATCACAAGTCCTCTCCCCTTCGCCATCTGGGGCATGGACATCATGGGGCCCTTCCCCAAGGCAACATATCAGCGGCAGTACGTCATTGTAGCCATTGACTACTTCACAAAATAGATCGAAGTCGAGGCCGTGGCAAAAATTGACGCGTCCAAAGTGGAACAGTTCTTCAGACATTCCGTTGTCTACGGTCGAGCGGGATAACGAATCCCGAGTTTGATGCCTCGAGCCTCGTGTAGCGACTGATCGTGCGGGCGGTTGGTAACGGCTGTCTCCCACTCAAGCGATGGTTCCGGTCATGGTGAAGAATTCTCGGAGGATGCGTGTGCGGCACAAGTTTGCGGCCGACCGTACTCTTACGATGTCCGAGCGGAGTTTTGGCACTTTTATTTGACACGATTGCACTGTTGAATTCGTTGAATCCGACAGCGCAAGGGGCATCTGTTATGTAGGAAAAATCCCATCCATTTAAAATGTTACACTTGTCAAGCCCATCACCGGAGCCGACCGCTATTACTATGTTGCGCTCAGCCTATGCCGCTCGGAAGTCACAATCCGTTCATGGCGGTGAAGCGGTCGGAGTTGCATACCTATTCGGTCACGTTTCCCGATCGGAGGTTAGCGTCCTAATGCGACTATGCCACGGCAGAGGAGTCCTTCTCCTTGTATGATACGACGCTGACTATCACGACCCTACGACCACCCTATGACGACACGTGTCATTCCTGTGGTTTACTGACTTAGCTTCCTTGGCCACGGTCTCCTACTCCGGCTCGGAGTCTATGACCTAGGTGCTCCTCAAAGCGACACCTGGCAGTCCTACTGGCGATCTACTTCTCTGAGTCCTGGTGCCTCCATGCTTCTTCCCAATTTCTATAAGTAGAGGACGATCCCTCAAGGTTATATCATCTCACAATTCACAATCTCTCTCATCCACTCTCCATTCTCGCATGCTCAAACTCTTTCATCGTCCCACTCTCTTTAAACTGGAAGCTATCTCTTGACTGTTTACATTGGGAATTTGACTTAGGCATCGGAGTGTACCCGGGGTTTAGTCGCCCAACTCCTTTGTCTCATCTATGTGATTGCAGGTTGCTCGGATCGCAGACCGGCGGACGATTTCCAACCGTAATAGTCAGCAAGGTTCTTCTAAACGCCGAAACAAGATACAAACCCGTTGAGAAATTGGCTTTAACACTTGTCTCTGCAGCACGGAAGCTTCAACCTTACTTCGAAGCCCATACCTTCTTAGTCTTAACTGACAAACCGCTCAAGAAGATCCTCGCTAGACCTGACATCTCGGGGCGACTGGTAAATTGGGCCATTGAACTCGACGAGTACGACATATAATACCACCCCAGAACGATAATCAAAACACAAGTACTGATGGATTTCCTTATAGAAATGTCAAACGACGATAGCGCCGACATCGAAAAGACGCTAGCAGAAGAAGATGGCGGGCAAACGCAGAAAAAGCAGAAGATGGAGGTTTCGCCGACATGGACCTTATTTGTAGACGGTTCCTCCAACGACCAGCACTCGGGGGCCGGGGTAGTCCTCACCAGTCCAGAAAATTTCAGAGTACAGGTCGCTTTGCGATTTGAATTCCATGCAACAAACAACTTGACTGAATATGAAGGCCTGTTAGCTGGACTCAGATTGGTGAAGTTCCTCATAGTACGGCGCCTGGATATTTACAGCGACTCGCAGGTCATTGTAAGGCAGATCAAGGGCGAGTATGAAGCTAAGCAACCACACATGCTCGAATACTTGGCAAAGGCCAAGTCGAAACTCGCACAGTTCGAAGACTATCAAATCAGCAATGTGGACCGTGAAAACAACACGGAAGCCGACGCACTGTCACGCTTCATGGCTGAAGATTTATCCGGACTTGACTTGTTAGTTTACATTGATATATTGAAAAAACCCAGCATTACCGGCGACCCCGAAGTTCAACAAGTCGCTAGTGAGACGATTTGGATAGATCTAATTAAGACTTACATCGAAACTGGCGAGTTACCCGAAGATCGTCTTGAGAGACGAGTTCAAGCAAAGTTCAGAGGGTACATTGTCCTCGACGGTAAGTTATACCGTAAGTCTCTGACTCGCCCCTTTCTGCTTTGCCTCACACCTGCATAAGCAAAAGAAGTAATGTGGGAAGTACACACCAGCATATGCGGCAATCATCACGAAGGCCGTGCCTTATGCGAACGGTTATTGCGACAAGGCTACTATAGGCCGACAATGATGGCCGATTGCATGGGTTTCACTGCCAAATGTGAGGCCTACCAAAAGCACGCTACAGTGACCCATTTACCCACAAACGAGTTACAACCTGTTGCCAGCCCGCTCCCTTTTGCAATGTGGGGATGGACATAGTCGGTCCCATGCCCGGGGGCAAGTTGTCCAAGAAGTTCCTAATAGTAGCATTTGACTACTTTTCTAAATGGGCAGAAGCGGAAGCTGTAGTCAAAATCGATGCAGACAGAGTCAAAGCTTTCACTAGAAATAACATCATATATAGATACGGAATCCCTTAAGTCATTGTGACTAACGACGGACCATAGTTTGATAGCCAACAATCAAAGGCATTCCTTAAGGTTTTAACATCCAGCAGCGCTTTGCAGCAGTCTACCATCTGGAAGCCGCGGGTTAGGTGCAAGCGACTAACAAGACCATATCCCGTGGGATCGCTCGACGACTTGGACCCGCCAAAGGCAAATGGGCTAATGAGTTGCCGAGCGTATTGTGGTCCTATAGGACGACGAGCAGAACTCCCACTGGAGAGACACCCTTCATGCTCGTATATGGTGCAGAAGCGGTGATACCCGTCGAAGCTACCCATCCTACTATCCGCATCATCAACTACGACGAATTGCAAAATGATGAAGGTTTGCGAGCTAAACTGGACTTAATGGAAGAAACTTGCGACAAGGCGCGGCTCATGATATTAGCCTACCAGCAAAGGGTGGCCAGACACTACAATTTGCGCGTTCGAGTTCAGAACTTCAAGGTCGGCGACTTAGTGCTCCGCCGCACCGCTGTCTCACAACCCAAGCAACAAGGCAAGCTAATGCCAACTTGGGAGGGACCATACAGAATCACCCGTATAACGAGGCGCCTGATACTTATTATTTCGAGACATTGAAAAAGAAATATATCGAAAAGCCATGACATTCCAAGAATTTACGGAAATTCTACCAATGATGTATTTGACTCTACTCATAATAATGAATTGTCTTTGAATTACTCCTTTTTAGCCTAACTGGATCTAATGTGACGAATCGGTGTAACCCGAACACAACACAAAATGAGCACATCTGGACCCACGGCTACTCGCACGCGCCCGTTTTAAACAGCTCATGCACCTAGGCCATCGATCAAGCCGCACAAAACTTCCTGGGAATCATAGCTTAACCCGCTTCACCCAGGAACATAACCACTTGGATCCAATGGCACACACCACGTAAAAATTGGTGAACACACAAAGGGCGAGACTAAAGATGCCCAAGTTCATACTTTAGGCAAAAAGCAAAAGAACGTAGATACAATTACTTAATGATACACCGCTCAAGATTAAACTATCACTTACTTTTTAGCAGTATACATACCCTCAACTGCTAAGAACTAGGGGGGCAAGAGGGACAGCTTGAGGGACAGTTTGAGAGAGCTAGCAAAAACATTAAATTAAACAAAGCAAAATGCGTTACAAAACATTTACAACGCCCGCTATATTACCTAGTGTACACTCAAAGCATGTCTCCTAAGGATTCCTACGTGGTGCCTTGGACAAACCTTCTCTCCTAGCTGCTTGAGACGACTCTCCTCTTCTTGGCAACTGAGAAGATTCCTCCCTCCTCGGTGCCTCAGTCGATCCCTCTCCCGCCTCCCTATATAATAACTGTAGGCTCACGACATCCTCAACCAGTTTTTTCGCGTCCAATACGGCTTGAAGCCACGCCTCCACACTTTGCTGCGACATCACGCTGTACATTTTTTCAAAGTCAGGAGTTCAGGTCCGATAATAAATCTCTCTATTCCTCCTACCGCCCGTCAGCTAACAAACTCGCTCTTGGGCCGTCGTTAGTTTTTCCACCAGCTTATTAGCACGCTCTTCAGTAGTAACTCTAAGATGCCGATCGGTGGCACTCTCTATCCACCACTCGGGAACCTCGCCCCGCAACTGATCGAGCTCTCTACACGCTTCCTTATGTTGATTAAGGAGCCCCTGATGTCGACCTTCCAAACTGGCTAACCTGCCCCGCAATACCCGGATAGTCACCCTCCATGAGTCTTCCTTCTTGAAGCGCTCGGTCAAAACACCGGTCACTTCATCATAGACCTCGCCAAAGTAACCACCTAGAATGCGGAGCAAGTTCACTTCGTCCTCTAGAGCAGCCACGCGAGCGACGAGCCTGTCCCGCTCCAATGTTGTATTATGTAGGTGGGTCTCCAAAATATGTTTCGGGGCAGGCTCACCGATTCGCAGTTGCTCAGTTGATGGAAGCCTCTTCCTATCATACACCTAAAGGCGACATAACAAACGTACAATCAACCCGCGACAGAAATAAACACCACATCTATCAAAAGGTGAACTTTATTTAATGTTAAGCAGATGTTTACAATGGAAGGAGCACAGATTACATCATTTTTAATCAAACTAAAGAAAAAGGGAGTGAGGAACTTTAAGGATCATGTGGCTCCCCTTGGATGGCTTGGTCTGACCGCGTCTCCGACTTTGGTAAGGTAAGGGCGGAACCGGATTCCTTGGCACCTTGTACTGGGGCAGGTCCGGAGGAGGGATCTCCAGAAGATCGTTCGATTCCTCCGTGGCAACATCTTCTGGTGCAACCTGCTCGGGTATCGGAGGAGGAAGCGGCAACCTGGAACACGCTGGGGTCCTTGACGAAGGCCCATCCCCTCGCCTATGTGGGGTGGATTTGGTTGCAATGGTCTTCGTTACCCGCGCCTTCTTGGATGTTCCTTTGCTCGTCCCACTGGCAAACCTCTTCTTTGGTAGTTGACTCGCGAGTGCTTAGGCTACAGCGTCGGTATTCAACCTCTCGCGACCCACTGAGGCACAAGGAAGCGGAAGTGTTAGTAATCCCAAGAGAGAATAACAAAGCAATTAGTTTCCAATCTTACCTGCGACTTGTGCGGGATCATAGAAAACGTACTGGTCATCCCCGTTCTCGAAGTCGCTGGGGTAGTATACCTCTGCCCGCGTGAGGTTAGTATGTGAGATTGGGTCGCAAGTGCTAATCATCTATAACTTTCTTCGTCATAGTCTCTCCGCCTTGGGGTAGGATTCTTGGGTGCAACCTCGGGAAACCCCCATATGTTTGGGAGCGGCATGGGTCTTTTGTAATGTCGCCTGATGAAGAAGAACTTTTTTGTCCAATTGTGGACCTTGTTCCTCACAGCCGCCACCTTCGGCGCACCAGGGCATGCTTTTAGGAAGTACCATCCCGTGGGCTCGGCTCCCTTGGCCTCATCTTTATTCATAATAAATAAATGCCTGAATAAGTTGACTGTCGCTAGCCTATTTAAACGCCTAAGCATCACTACAAAGACGAGTATGCAGGTCCACGAGTTGGGGTAAAGTTGTGGCACAGATAGCCCGTAGAACTTCAGGATTTCCATGGCTTCTCTCTTGGTAATGGGATCTTGAATCTGGAGTCAAAGAAGGCTAGGTAAAAGGCACATCTCATGGGCATTAGATTCACTTGCCACTTCATTCTCACCCGGTATGCGGCACTCATATCGTTCGGACAGATTGGTGAGAACTTTCCTAAAGTCAGGATTGTTCGCTTCGAGTTCACTCATACCCTTTGCCGCCTTGATAACAGGAGAAGACGATTTGGATCTGCCTAGACTTCGCTCCATGGGAGTTGCGTGGGGATACAATTTGCTTCTGCAAAGAAGGGGCAGAAACAGTTACTTTCGGGGTCTAGATTTTTGCCGGAAGTCTCCCCACGGCAAGCAGCCCTAGGACATTTATCCCTTAAACTAGGGTTTCAAATTTTTTTTTTAACTACTATAAGGAGTGAGTACTTATTATTTGGATGCCGACGATGAAGAAACTCTCTGAAGGCTTTGTCTTACAGTTGCAGGCTTGCAATGGCCACGGAAGATCTCAGAAGAGTTGCAGGAGGAGGGAGATTCAGTTTTTCACTTAAAAAGCCAGAAGTTTCGAAGAAAGATCAACTGAACCAAGGACCGTCTTTTTATAGGCGTTCTACACCAAAGGAGTAGCTTCTCCAAGAAGCTGATCGATGGTCATTATGACCAGATATTTCGGTGTCTTTTCTGACGGGACATGACCGCTCGGGTAGTACATGGCAGTAAATGGTTGAGTTAGTGGAGCTGACTCTCAATCGTCGCAGGGACGCGTGGTGTATCCTCGTTGGCCTAATTCAAATACTCATGATGGCGCTCTTTATATTGAAAAATCGCACGAACAGAATCGGCGGGATTTCTTGAGAATCTGTTCCGTCTTTCATTAAGGAGCTGTTATGCCTTTATGATACATTTATGGCGGCGAGGAAATGGGCGAGTTGCTTTAGCTGTTCATCGCTGCCGGTTTTGTTCGTCATAAAGATTCTCCGTGACCTGGTGAATTTTCTGCGACTTCTCCTTGTTATGAGAGGCGAATTTCATCTCCTATAAAGATTGTCCCATTGTACTCGTCAAGCTCACTGGGACAAGGAGCAACTGTTGATACCACAATTCGCCCATTAACCGTTGGGCGACACGTGTCATTTGGATTTATGACGGAAGGAAAACATGTGTCTTGGTGGTTCTGACTGTCAACTCGTCCCTCTGAGGGTTGTCTCTTCCCGCGAGTTGGAACTCACCTCTAGACGCTGTGGAATGCCAAGTCACGTTATTACTTGGCGACTTGGTGATTGAATACTTCAACTCGGGCCTTATCATGTTCCTTGGCTGTCATACGTGCGGAAGACTTCTTAGTCATTATGGCATTAGGTTCCATGATGATCTTTCCTTGTTGATTGGGACAGACAACTTGTCGCATCTTGGCCGTTTGTTTGTAATCTTACGGTCACGCTTGGATCTCAGAGATACTCTTGATGGTTAGGCAGTTGCTCCCATGCTTTATCCCAAGAATGTTTAAGATTCTCCACGTCTATAAAAGCCATTCGACATACATTCAGAAATGCCAGATTCTCAGTTAAGTAATTTGATTTCCACTTGAATTCATTTTCTTCCCCCACGACTAAGGAGCTCAATCTTCTCAAGCTCCATACTATTAGCTTCATCACTGACTTGATCGTCGGAGTGGATGTCAGGTTATCTCAGCCTGCCTTTCGGTAACGATTTTCTCTTTCCATCTTGCAGGAAACACGGATTAAGTGCTCGTCAGTAAATAGCCACAATAGTTCTGATCTTTTTTTTTTCTTCCAAATCCGAATTCAGGTATCTCCACTCTTCTTTTCTATTTTTAGAATTATGTAGTTCCTAATTTGTTAGAGATCTAATGGGAGGCAAGACTTTTAAAGAGGAAGGAGTCCTCTATAGTTTGGTTCAATCTCAACCAATATGTAGTTGACACTTGGGCTGATATCATCAACTGTGCTAACCTTGATACATAGTTAGTAAATATGTGTATAATACACGTACGGTATTTTTAAACAGTTTTTTCCATATATTATTGAATATACATAGAGATACACGTATAACGTTTTTTTATATGATGAACTGTATTAGACACGTTTAATATGTGTATGGCGTATTAAATGTGTATAATACATTAACAGTTATTTAAAAAAAAAAAAACATTAAAATCTTAAAAGACTACACTATCAATGGTTTTGTTCCCCAAACTAAAACAAAACCCTAGACCCTTGATTTGTTCCCCATTTCCCTTCCTCCTCGACTTGTTCCCCAAATTCCTTCCACCGGCGAGCATATAAGCCTATCTTCATGAGCCAGTCATGTAGTTCATCTTCATGTGAAAGAAATTGGAGTGCTTTTGAGGCAGTGCAAACAAAGAAAAGAAACAAATTATGTCCCGAGATGATGGATGATTTGGTTTACATAACGATGAACTCCCTTATGAAAAATAAATCAAAGGAAATTGAGAAATTTGATAAGCACTTACTCAAGTTTGATAACCTTGTTGTGCTTCTAGTAGTTAAGGATGAGGATGTTGAAGTTGTAGATGAAGATGATGCTGAAAATGAAGATGATGCGGCATTGCTTAATAGAGAATTTGGGATTGAATTTACATTTGGATCTAGAAATTTTAACACTCCAATTTATAGTGGCACTCTTAGTCAACTACATCCTATATTTGATTTTGAGACACAAACACCTTCTAAGACACAGACACCTTGATGTTGATGATTTGAAGGAAAATTTTTTTTTTTTGTGTGAATTTCATGGATTGATGATGATATTTTAATTTTTATGTTTGATGGGATGTTTATATTTTAGTTTTTATATTTGCTTAGATGATGATTTTTCACTTTATGTGTGTGATGGGATGATAATTGTGTGGGATTTCATGGATTGATGATGAAATTTTAGTTTTTATGTTTGATGGGATGATTATATTTTAGTTTTTATGTTTGATGGAATGGTGATTTGTCACTTTATATGTTTGATGGGATGATAATTTTGTGTGAGATTTCATGGATTAGAAGGCTTTTTTATTTATAAATTCTATTTATATGTTACTATTTTATTTGTTAAATGCTGTAGATGTTTATTGCATAGTAAATATATGCCTGTATTTTTTGTCCCGATTTTTCTATAGGCTACCGTCTTAAACATGTATTAAACACGTACTGTATTAATGCCGTATACGTTTTTTTCTTTTAAAATGGATTATTGATCCCCGTATCAAAGTTTGGCTTCGTTTAATACCCTTACGTATCCGTATCCGACTTTTTGTCATATCTGAACTTACTAACTATGCCTTGGTATGGAAGTTATGCATGAATGTAACGCTCACAACTTCCCTCTAGACCTAGCTATTGTTAAAGCTCCATCTATAAATGGATAAGACTTAGGTCTTAGTGTATATGCGTTGTTGAAGGAGCAATACCGAACTTGGGCAAGGAGTTTTAATCCCATTGCCACTTGGCATTCTCTTCTTGTTAAAAAAAAACTAGACTATCTAGATCCAATGGGACAAAAATCTCATCAATTTTTCTTTTCAAGACTGATCATAATACACGTAACTATTTAGTGGAATATGGAACAAGATTCTTCTACGACTGGAGGGAGATTGGCAAGTCCCATCTAATCTCCTTCCCATCCTTCTTTCAGTCCACTTGCCACATGGCAAGTTCTTGCAAATTGGGAAGAGATTCCTATCTTAGTTCATATTCCTTCTACCAAATCTCCTAGATTTCCTTTCTATTTCCTAGTTCAACCAAACTTCTAAGGTTGCAATTTTGTCCCATAAGTTTTCCCTTCTTCCATCTGGTTTGCCACATGTCAAGTTACTGCGAAGTGGCTAAGTGGTTTTTTTTTTTTTTTTGAAGAAAAAGAACAAAAGCCATTTCGTAGTAGCTTTGAGCCTTCCCCTGTGTTTATGAAAATTTGATCATGAGACCTCTAATAGGCCTACAGTTGACTAACCCAATTAAAGCACTAGGCTTATGGGCCAACTTGACATTAAGCCCAAGTTAACTAATTATAAGTGCTGGCCAACTAGGCTAAATATTAAGTCATGCGGAATCTGCACATGACACTGGTGGATCCCACAGCAAGAGGAGTAGGCTTCTGCTCGAAATCACTTACCGGATGATTCTACTGGCTGATGGGTCATCTAGTGGCTACAATTTGCAAGGCCTATCTTTGCATTTTTTTCCATTTGTTCTCTTACCCTTTATGGACTTCAAGATCCTCATTGTGTGTCATGTACACATTATGACCAATATTCACTCTAGGGCAGGGTGTTACTGTGTAATGATTCGAGGAGATCACACAAAGCTAAGTTGGGTCAGAATCCATGGTGTCTGCGGTTGTAAGTCCTATCGTCGGGCAAAATCCAAATTAGTCTGGGATTTTGGGTGTGGGTCTTACACTTGGATTGTGAAGGTAATTCAATTGGTATTGTTGGGGGAAGTTTGCATTCGAGACCTTGGTTGAAAACCTGTCCCCAACAATAAACCATTGACCTACGTCCCTTATCCAGAAGTAATTGTTCTAAATCTTGTCAGTGATTTCTATGCTGCCAAATATTCTGATGAACTTGCATTGATGAGTGCAAGATAATGCATATGGAGTGACAGATATTATGTTGCGAGCTGTTGCTAATAAAGTAATGGTTATCATGGTAAATACCACTTGAGACCGGACATTAGGAGTATCCTTGACATTAATATTCTTGGATGACTTGTATTGGACGTGACCCTATGTCCCCCCCCTCTCTTTTTTATTTATTTATTTTTCTCGTGCCTTTTCTACTTCTCTTTGAATATGTACAAGCCCTTGCTATTACAGTATAGGTTTTTGTATTTGTGATTTGCTTTCTATTTATTGGGATTCAGTTAAATCAATTGTTTTTTTTAGCAGGGTTTGGAATTACGATACTCAGATTTATGAATGTATTAGCAGCGAGTGGATTTGAGTCATTTTCTTTCAAAATCCTTCTTCAGCAGCCTTGTATTGGTAATCGAGTTGTTTTTTCTTCATGTAAAAGTAAATGAGAGTATTCAGCTCATATAATGCTGTGCGTTTGTTCTTCCAGTTCATATGTGGAACTTCCGGTTTTAGATGCTTCAATTTTATGTTATTGAACTATGCGGTGTATTTCTGTTTCACTTGGGTTAGTTTGAGTAGCAATAAAATCTGACTCTTTCCACAGGACACTTGATTATTCGGATATTGGACACAAGATTTGGATTTTCCTTTTTATCAATTTGTTGTTGGATTTGAATTTGGATAGTGCTTTATCTACTTCATTATGTAACCTTGAGAAATAAGTATTGTCAATAACCTGCCATCATCCGTCTCTGCCGGCTCACCGCCAATCGAAGACTCTATCTCTATGCACTAAATTCTCCTTCGCCTGACCTGTCTTCGTCTTGGCTGCCTATCTAGCTGAGGGATCTGCTCCAACTCATCGTCACTGATGCTAGCGTTGTGGAGATTTCATTTGGCAAGAGAACTTAACCAAAATCAGTATGGATTGATGTCTCCACACTCTCCTCTGTAGAGATGTCAATCTCAATCGAAAAGACAAGACTGTCAATAAGCCCCGTAAGAAAGACAGCTAGACTAAGTATAAAGCGTTGTAACAATCAGAATTCTCAAAGGTAGACAAGCATGCTGGTCATACCCTGCAATTGAGGTAAAGCATAGTTTGCTGCCTTAGAAGTGGATAACTCCTTCCCGGTAGATATTGGATGAACAAGGGAGGATTGGGAGTGGAGAAGAGCAATTCTTGAAAGACCAATGTCTCCAACATTCTAATATATGTGGTGCATGAAGAGATTAAGACATTAGATAGTGTTGTTTTGAAGGAAATCAAGTAATGAGAAAAACTCAATTTTTGCCTGAAGGAAGAATGGTGAAATTTGATATTTACCTTGAAAGTCAATATTAGTAAATGGAGAAGGGATTGAACATGGGGAAAGATCATGAAAACGATTCCCTAACATGACGGGATAATCAAAACCCTATCGTTTCAATCCATGATAAGGAAATAGACCCTAGGAATCGAAGGTGATATTCGGTTAAGAAAGGAAAGATGAAAAGCCGATATAGTACTCACATCAACGATGTGTAGAGATAACAAATGAAAGAATTGAAGTGTGGAATCACCAAGAAATCCTTCAAGGAAGTTGTATGGCTTGTGTATTTGTGATTCTAGCAGTACAATACCATCCGCACAGTCCAATCGCACTCATTCTCCAACTCCACGTTCTGTTTTGTTGTTGTTCACTCCATTTTGGATGTTTATTCGCTTGTTACGTTTGCAATGCTCATGTTAATCCAATCTGTCGACTTTGAACATTTTCATTTGCGTGACGTTCTCATAGAAACATTCTTATTCGTGTTGCGACTAACGATTTAAATCCTTTGGAAGAATTGCCAAGTCTACCCCAGATAGGAAGACGAAGTGCGTGATCGGTCCTACCCCTAGGATCGGCACTCTTATCAAAGGCACCACGTAGAATGACACCGTAGAGTTGAAGGAACTCAAGGTGCAGTTATGAAGACTGTTAGACAAGGATTCCTTAAGATCAAAGGTTTTACTTAGAGGAAAACTCCTGTTTAAATTGTAAAGAAGACGAAGGCTACGTATCAATTATCAAAAATTTGATAATATCACTGTCAAGAATGTAACCATTGCCCAGGATCGACAATCTATTTGGTCAACCGTAAGCACTGCAGTGTTCTTAAAGATCGGCCTCCGAACCGCCTCCCACCAACTAAGAATCGGAGGTAATGATAGTTCAAGAATGGTTTTAAAACCCATTATAAATGCTATGAGATTCTAATGATAGCATTGGGTCAAATTAGACCTTGCCTCATGTATGGAGATAATGACCAGAGTATCCCATGACTCTTCTATATGTTCGTCACCTATCCTGGTGTACTCTAGTTACTCTGAGGATCCCGAGGTACACTCAAGGATAAGAAGATGGTATAATGACTAATAGATGGGAAATTGGTAATACAATTTATGAAGTGAAGAATAATGGTGGTTAGAGTACTAAATGTTGGAACCTTGGCCAGTGTTGAGCAGATATCTCATGGGCAGTTCCAAGTGTATTATCATTGTTGGCAACCATGGCAGTGCGTGTGCGCAGAGCAGGGACAGTCTAAATGGTAATATAGATCAGTGCACAATGGCCAGTGTTTGTGGCATTTTTCCAGCTATCCAGCATACAGAAAGCATCTAAAGAGGAGAGAGAAAGAAGAGAGAGAAAGAGGAGAGAGAAAGTGGGCCATGTGGGTCCCATATGTTGTGGCTTGCCACCTTGGCACCAGCCCAGGCCAACATGGCCGAGGCCTGTGGCACCAGGCCGACAGCAAGGCAGCATGGCTTGCCAGCCACTAGCCAGCCTCAAGTGCCGCACGCAACAACATGCCGCGCGCGCGCACACAAGGTGGCTCGAGCAAGCACCCTCGCATGCCCCCACCAACTGTTCAACGTTTTGCCTCAGTGGACAGGGTCCTCAAGACCCTACTGGAATCCAAAACCCTGAATCAGTTTAACAAACGGTTACAGAGGCCATTCGGCCAAAAGGTAAGGGTTTTCTGATCTTTTCGTAAGAAGAATGATTCAAAATCTAAGGCAAAAAGGGAGCCATCAAGTCCAGATCCGGATCCTACAGCCTTCGAAAGCGCGGGCTATGGTGTAGCGCACAGATCACGTCAAGAACCATGCGTGAGCTTCCTGATTGGTGGGTTGCAAGTTAATTCGCTGAGATGAGATGCATGAGGAGCGCGCCTTGATTCAGTGTAATGCGAGGAGAGAGGTTAGCCACCCGCAAGCAGCATGTCGCAGGCCCGCTTGCTGCGTGCACACAAAGGACCCTTGCTCGCGCAAAGCCATGCCACAAGCATGCTCACAGAACCCGTGCTCGAGCAAGGCCATGCCGCAAGCATGCCCGCAGGCTCACAGGCCCCGCTATCGTGCATGGATTCAAAATGAACGATCAGGAGTGAGCCACGAAGCCTAGGTGCCAATCCAGCGGTGAGAAATGATGCGGGCTAAGTTGTATTGCAAGCATTCCGTCAGATGCTCTTGAGGACAATTTAATTGGTCAGATGCAACTTTATAAGTTGTTTTCCGTTGCATTAAATGGAAGACCTGATACGGCGTGTTGCACCTATCGTACGACGATGAAGGAAATTGAAATCCATCAGCCTACATCAACTCCGAGATTTGTATGACGTGATGGATGCAGATCGGAAGGCCCAGCGAAATTCCCACTTTAATCTGACAGATCCAGCTGCTTGGATTGAAGATTCCATCTTCCGCGAATGAGAACTCGACAACGTCGAGCCGTACGTTAGAGGGCGGCTACTACGGTGCTTCGCGGCGCATAGTATGAAGATCTGGAGATTCCTTTTTGAATAACTTGAGCGGCCGAACCTTGATCGGCCATATCTTGGCCTTCCGAGCTCAGATCGACATGATTCAAATTCCCCTGGTCTCTATCTTCGAAGGTGAATCCATTGGAGCAATTTTGAAGGTCTGGTTGTGCGAGAAAACTAGGGTTTTCCTATAAAACTCTTGTTGGAGCATCTCGGATTTGATTTTTGGATTCCACATTCTTCCTACTGTCATTAATGCCTCAGTAAGGTATAATAAAAGTGCTGTGAGCTTCTATTGAGCTCCCATAGAAGTTGTTGTGGAAGAAATGGCATGAGTGACCATTAGAAGTGGTGAACAAGCTCATTAGAGTGTTCCACAGAAGGACTGATTATTCCGGGAAGGTAATCTCTCTCTCAAACCCTCAGTATGATGTTTGTGCTTAGTGGGAAGGGTTTGTAATCAAAATATTCATGTTGTTTTTGGTCTACTGGGTTGGAGCTTAGCAGATTTGTGGGTTGTAGCTCATATTTGAGTTGTAGCTCGTCTTATCCTAGTGGTGTGGCACCTCGCTGTTGTAATAGTTGAACTCTACTTATTATAGTTGTGTATTGGGTATAATACGAAACCCTGATTAGGGTATTATCCCGTGGACTAGTCATCACAGTGTGTGATTGGTGAATCACGTTATATTCTGTGTTGTGGTTGTACATGTGGATGCCTATGTATGTGGAATAGAAGTCTGTGTGTTGCAGGTCTAGGTGTACACACTTGGCAGGCCGAGCCCCTGGTATGGATACCTGTGGGTGTGTGGTTGGTGTGTGCACGAAATGTGTTTGACAAACTGGGAATGAGAAAAGTCCATTTGACAGCTCAAGGCAGCACACAGTGAACAACAACTCTTGGCAGCAGTGTCCAAAGCAGTAGGCCAGATCATCTCAGTGGGATTGTTTTTGTGGGTACTGATTCACCCCCCCATCTCAGTGCCTACCTGGGATTAACACTAAAAAGATTATGAAATCAACATATAGTACCACCTGGAAAGATTGATGTATGGACTGATGCCTTGAACAGAAAGATTTTGTTTCTACAATCATGAATACTAAACCCAAAGGAAGGTGAAATTTGCCATGGCTATATAGACACTGTTTAATACTTTAAGTCAAAGCCGTCTTATCAGAAGTGGGTATGAAGGAATTTGTACTTAAGGACCTCTACCTTAGTGTGCTGCCAAAGACCTTAACCAAGGCAAATTAGATTACCAACCTTATTAAGAGATAATGAATTTCTATATCTCAAGGAATGATTTGTGTATCGAGAGATGATGAAAACATTGGGAGGATATATCACGATGGATGCCTATACCACATTCGACTCTTTATACCTGAAGGCGATAGAATTTGGTACATATACAAATCAAGATCTATGAGCACCAACATTATCAATTAGAAAAGTCGATTTTATTTGGAATAGAAGTTGATTGGTATGTATCTTCCTTGTTAGTAAGTTAAGAGGTCGATATGGAATAAGGTGTAAGATTTCATTAAACTGGATTAATGTCAGTGAAAGGAATTTTGGAGTGAAATAATTCAAGAAATTTTGAGAAGGACGAAGGAATTAAGGAAGAATTAAGACCACCTAGCCTCGCTACTCCCCAACGAAGCTGGTATCTTGAAGAGGTTTCCTTTTCGACATAGTAAAGAAGTTAAGCAAGAAAGAAACGTAGAATCCTGGTTACGTTGGAATTGGGAAGCACTGGGCCAAGCGGAGCTATATTACCAAATGGCTCTACCGTTAGTTTTTCCAACAGTCATATGGTGATCCACACATTAATATTAAAAAGGTACATCAGATACCTGAAGTACGTGTTGACCACCTAACTGCCTCCAGCCCAGGTAGATTTGTCTTATATAGTGGAGCCTTCAACTATTGCAGATCAAATTGCCCTAATTACAGAAAGATTTGTTTTATATAGTTGAACCTTCAACCATTGTAGATTGAAAAGGGCAATGGATTCAAACTGCACTACCTTGTTGAGTTTGAGTCCTGTGGAAGGACTATATGGACAAAGAAGCTTTATGGAAAAGGTGAATGTTATAAGCAAGAGCACCTACAGTTGCTGAGGATGTAGGAACATATAAATTTCGAGGATGAAATTTTTGTAAGGGGGTGGAGTTGTAAGACCCGTGCACAAATTCCGAACCTAAGTTGAAAATTTCGACATGTGACGGGTCTTCCCATGTACGAAAGTATCGGGCCGACACGACCGAGGACGATGACATACTCGGGAGGTGACACAAACCCATCATCCTAACCTCCTAAGTCATTAGAACGCAAGACATCGCACTACGAGAGGTCTCGGACCCGACAAATGCAACAAATCGATACCCGACATGCACACACCTTAGCTGGCCGACCAAAAATGGAGGTCCGACTGGGGAAGGTGGTACGACTGCAAGCCACCCGCAGGTAGTTTGCAACCGCACCCTAGCGTGCGATTGGGATTGGTGACCAACGGTCAAAGGACCCACTGTGTCACACCCCAAATTTATGATATGTAAAATTTTAGAGCTGACTGAGCCGACACACATTTTATATTCGGTCCAATCCAGAATCTTGAAAGCGGGGCATGCCTAACCTCAATCACACCATGACCAATGTCACAAATAATTAATCAGAGTTATATAAATAGCGGAATACACTAAATCAATTGAGCTTCTATTGATACCTTAAATAAAATAAATAACATTGTATCAAACCTATTCTGGTTCAACCATCCATAACCAACAAATAAAAACCATTCTTAATTCAGTCCTATAACATTGGGCCATAAATTAATATTGTAAAAGTAAATGAATACGAAAGTAAATAAACTAAACTAAAGTGAAGCTTCAGCATTCTCCAGCAATCGATACAACATCTCTTGCTTCTTCTACTCGAACACACATGCTTCACATTCACAGTCAACATCATGTTCGTCTCTGTTCAGAACCTGCACGTCCATACACGCCACAGAAGTAACAATCGGGGCATTCACATAATCAACTACCATAATACCTACAACATCAACTAAAACGTTTGTGTACACAAGGGTAAGCTCTCCAACTTGAGCTCGTGAGAAAATAGACAGGCAATAGGCAAGATGCATGATCAGATTATTACTCCTAGGCAATATACTATTGGTTTGGTATAATGTATGCTACAACTATGGGAAGGCCTGATAATGTTCACTAAAGCTGACCATAACTTCCATGCATGGGAGAGTAGAAACTCACCAGCCTACAACAATAGCCTTGGTGTTCCTACGCATCATCCCAAGATAGACAGTGATAGGGCAAAGGTTTGGCCAATGACGCTCCAACGATCATTTCCAACACCTCCCCCTCTTCCCCCATCGGTACGAACACCTAACCCTTGTTGGCCAGGGTCACATACATTGGTCGTTCCATTAGCCATCATCTTACATGCCACCCCTTGTAGTTTTCCCACACACCCATCAGGAATCCCAGTCCATCCAACAACCCCCCTAGATGTTGTCATCCCACTTAGGGTGCGAGAACAATACAAGCCATCATTCAAGTGAGTTGGATCCTGTTGTCTTCGACCATTTCACCACTTCTTACAATTCACATTCACATACATTCACAACATTCATAACATAGATGCAAATGCATGCAAGAGCAGTTATTGGATGACATGTTATCATAATCAATTCAATACATTTACAGGCATCAACAAGATAGAAAACATTCCATACATAAGACAGGTGTTTTGTTCCCTCACCTAAGATTTGAAGATAATTGCTATTCCCAGTCCAAGGGGTCACTCTGGGTTACGTACGAGTCACCTATTGTATGGGAATTTCAGTAGATACTTTGTATATTAAATACAGCCTAATACAAGGTTTCCTGGGGCTAACTAGTCGCGACCATCCGGCTCCGATTGGTAGAGACCGTGTTGAAGCCGGTTGCCCTCGAGAACCCTTCTATTCCCAACCAATCACAGGTATCACAACTGGATGTCGAGGCCGGTTACTTTTCATGTGCTCCCCCCGAATGCATCTGATCGTGAATCCGGTTGCATATATTGCAACCGGTAGGTCGCGAACGGACCTCCTCCGAAGAGTTGGTCTGGGATTTTATTCATCTGGGATTCCAACAACGAATTTCTTGTGATGGAACTCCATTGTTGATCCCATGGCCTGACATCACTGTGGGATTATCAATCTTATTTCTAGGCTTTGCAAAGTCATTAATCCATATACTAATTACGCTAGGTTTTTCTTGTTTGAATTTCTACAAGGTACCTATTGGAGTTGAAATCGATGGAATTTTCTTCGATACTCAGACATCAATGGACAGTGGCTCTGTTAATGGTTGATGATCCACGATTTCATCCATCCTTCCTAGGTTAAGTTCCATTACAAGGTAAGATAGGATTTATTTACAGCGGTTTCGAACTAACTCTTGATGATATCAAAACTCGCCGGTGATCTCCAAGGTGGATCTTCCTCTTAGTCTCCTTCTTCTTCCTTCAACTCTCTCCTCTCTCTGAGAATGCGTCAGAACTTTGGGTTTAGGAATTGTACCCTGAGAGAGAGAGAGAGAGAGAGAGAGAGAGAGAGAGAGAGAGAGAGGCTTTTATGGTTTTGGAGTCTCCCTCTTGAGGTAGAACTCCTTAGGGAATGGGAGGTTGTAAGGGACTGTCAATTGGTATCTTGAGGAGTCCCTTAGGTTCTCCGCTTTCTCCATCAACTCTAATTCAATGAGGAGTGAAGTGGGACCCATTGGGGTCATCCGTAGGTCCAGAGAATATTCCCACACTACTTTGAAACGGAGTTTTGAAATTGGCATTCGTGGGCAGATACTTCTGGCTTTACTGGCTGCGACCATCTGGCTCCTACTGTTCAAGACCGGTTGTTGCGACCGGTGCCTAGTTTTGAGAGCACTTAGTCTAAAACTTTAAAATGTTATCAATTGGTTCATGCCTGGTTCGAACTGATCCTCAAGTCGACGTGGGGTCGGGTTCATCGGCAATGGAAAACCCTGGCACGATAAGAAAATCCGAGTTAGGCTGGGTTTTCTGGGTGCGGGTTTTACATACTGATTCAAATTTAAACCTTCTTTAAGCATGGAAGGCTTATCACAATGGGTCTATCTAAGGAAGGGATGGAGAGAGATCTTCCCTCGCTGCCGTTTATGATTCCTTGAGATCCCATAATCATATCTCTTTCCATATGGACCGATACAACTCTCTTAGTCTAACCAAATTAGAGCAGAAAACTCTGAAGCATGAATTAGGAGAGAAAGAGAGAAGAGAAAGAAGAGAGAAAAGAGAAGAAGGAGAGAGGAGAAAGAGAAGAAGAAGAAGAAAAGAAGATAAATCCTCTCTTTGACACACATGCCCAACAGAGAGAGAGGGAGAGAGAAGGAGAAAGAGGAAGAAGAGAGAAGGAAAGAAAGGAGGAACCTGTACCTGACATCACGAGCTTGCCGGAGAACTCGAAGGAGAAATACCCACTGTAAGCACTCCTTCATTCTAGTTAAATCAACTAATAATACCCACAATGGAAATACTTAGTGAATGGTGTCAATAAATGATATTTTTCGTATTAAGGGTTTATTATGTAAGTAGCAATGGTGTCTCCATGATTGAATCATAAGTCCATGATAGAATCAATGGAAGAAATATCATTCACCATTAATGGTGAAGCTTGGAGCCATATAAGGTACTGTCTACTGGATCGGATCGTGAATAGTAGTGCCTACAGTGCTAGAGACGGATGGTAACAAGTCAAATGGATTAAGTAATACCCATAAGCTCTCCAAGTGACCATAGGAGACCTGGATCATGAAACCAATGTTGGATTTGAAGGTTGGGAAACCAGATCCGAAGGTTTCTAGTTCGGATCTGTCAAAACGGATACCGTTTAGACGGAAGCAACGTTTGAATAGGGGTGTAGAAAAAGATCCATGAACCCAAAAGTCACAAGCACATTGGGTTGGGACTAGGAAATACCTCAGAAGTGAAATCGGCACCATTTGGTCACGCGAAGACGTGCGGCAGTAACCACGTGCTGCACATCTTGCAACTGATAGGGTGTGGTCGCGACCACCAGCTGCAAGCCATTTTTCTGCTATGGTTTGGCCAGTGACTTGTTACAACCCCTATTAGACTATTTTTGGAAGGCTTAGGGCCCTGTGATAATGTTTAACAAAGAAATCCTTTGTTGTTTCAAGTGTTACGGAGGTGGAATTGGACTACATGTTAAAACGTCCAACCTCACACCAACTCTGCACTTTTAGACAACAAACTCAGCGTACTGGGACTAGACAACACCCCAAGGGTGCAGGCGTAGTCGCACGACCACGCAAAAGCTTGTGGTTGCAACCACCAACAGCGCGACCCTTAGCTGGTGAAGTGCGGCTGTGGCCACTAGTCGCACGTTAATTTTAGGCCAACACCCCCAGTGTCTGGCCAATAGCTGCTATAATACCTTATGAACCTTGTTCGAGGGTCAGAATCCTTATACCTTCGTTTTATGAAGTCTTTCTTAGTATTAAGTCCAATAAATAGTGATAACGGACTGACAAGTGAGATGTTAGTCTTTACACCGCTTGTCAGGCATGGAAAGTAGCCGAGCGTAGGTTGGAATTGAACCATAGACTTTGAAATATGATCTTAAGACCTGAAGTGCCAACTAAACGTAATGGTACACTATGATATATGGATATTTAGTTGATAATGGACCTAACTTATGGATTTTCTAGTGAAATATTAATCCACATGCTATCTACCTCACATGGACAATAGGCCTGTCATGAGTTAGATATACCTTTAAACCATGAACGGTAATAAATGTTTAATGTTATGCTAGGACGAGCAAGCTGTAGGCATAAAAGATAGACGAATTAACAATACTGTGAATATAGGAATAGTATGCTTAAATCTAAAGCAATGCTAGAACTAACTTTGTTAGATAATAAATTAATGGATAATACAATATGATTTTGATAGAGATATGAAGAACACCAAGATAGAAAGCTACTCGATCGATGCTATGGTAGTTTACTCTACTAGCTTTCGGTAAGGGAATCAAACCTTTTGTTTGCGTGTGTTCTCTATTGATTATGATATGTTTTATGTGAGATTGATAACATACATTGTTTGATAACATGCCATCCAATAAACTATATTGTTTGCCCATGCATATGCATCTCTCCTGTGTGCGATCAGTGATATTCGTAGTGGTTTGGAAGCAGGGAGGTATGGGATGCCTCATGACCTCTCCATGAAAAATAGAGCTGGTCTTGGTGATTTATGATGTTTGGTTAAGTTGGTAAAGAGGAAGGTGGGTGGTATGAGACACTTGCCCCACTTCTTACTGGCGTTGCTTTGCATTGACCATATGTAACTTAGCTAAATTGCGATGTCATTTGAGGGGGCTCGGACGGGGTTGAAAGCTTGGTGACGTTATGGTCCACTAATATGATTAATTAGGTGGACATGGCTAGTTGTACAAAATATCTGTATAACTATACCCTAATCAATAGGGGGTTATATATTGGCAAAGGTTCAATAAAAAGGTGGTATGAACATAGCTGCGATGCTCTCCATGTTCGACATAGTGTGAATGGGCAGGCGAGTCGACTAGTGGATTACCATCTCCTCAAGTGTCACATAGGTGAACTTGAGATGAGTCATGGTCAGGAGAGGACCAAGATGCCAGACCTATACATGGGGGATGTTTGTTGTACGCCAAGTGAGGCGACGTTCATCTTTTGGGAGTGACCCGTGCAACCTGGGGATGTTTGCTGTATGCCGAGGGAGGAGGCGGCATTCATCGTGGTGGCCCATGAGTTGGCACATACAGTTATCATACCTGACCGTAGTTAATAGTTGCATGCATTTGTATACTAAGCTTGGTGATTGAGCTTACCCTTGTATACACAAATATTTTAGATGATGTAGGTACATTGTTTGATGCTTCGGTAAGCTATCCATTTGGTGTGGGGGATGACAACAATGAGCTTGAAGAAGAGATCTATGATCCCTTGTGTGATTGTAGAGATTTTCTATAGGCTTAGGCTGTGCCTACTCTGACTTTAGATACTTTTATTTTTGGTTTTGTTACTTGGGGAAAATGTTTTATCCCAGAGTTTGCATTGGAATAACATTTTAATTCGTTTGGAACTTGGATATTATTTTTATTAATTGGATTAATAAAAATTAGTATGTCAGCTTGAACTTAATGAACAGTAAGTCTTTTGCTGCTACTTTATTCAATTATGATTATATGGTTTGAATAGATGTTTTAATTACTCTGTTAAATTCTGATGAGTATTTTTATGGATGGCTTGATAGATGGTTGTACCGCAATGTGTGATCTTGGTAGGGGATTTCTATTGCCCTGACTGGATGAGGGAATCCCATTATATTCCATTATATCGGTAGGGAACGAGGTGTGACATACTCTATTGCCATGCATTGTCCTAGCGTCTAGGGGGAAGTGGATGGACTATGATTCCTACTGGGATACTATGGGAATGCATATGATGACATGTAGGACTTCCTTAGTGGCACTATCCCATGTATGCAACCTTGGCCAGCTGGGGGTTAGGTGTTGGTATGTGATGGGGGATGAAGGGGAATGATCGATAGTGGTTGTTGGAGCGTCATTGGCTGGACTTCTGCCCTATCACCACTCATAGAGGAGACGTGTGGCTTCACCAGGACTGTTGGAGCAAACTGGTGAGTGTTCGTTCTCTCCTATGCATGGAAGTCTTAGTCAGCTTTGGTGAGTGTAGCTAAGCTTTACCTTAGCACTAGCATACATTATACCTGACCTTGCTTGTTAATAATCTGATCATACATTATTATTTGGTTGCTTGTATCCTAGTGGGATCTGAACGATCAGAATGGGACGACCGTCTTGGTCCATATGCTCGGGTATGACTATTTTAGGACTAGTTAGTTACATAGACCCCATGTTTGTGACCTTGGCCAGTAGGGGGTTAGGTACTGGTGTGGGGTTGGGGACGAGGGAGGTGACCTAGCGGTGTTCGTTGGAGCATTTCCGACCCAAACCCACAATTGGAAGACACGTGGCTTCAGCAGCACTGTTGGAGTAAGCTGGGTGAGTGTCCATTCACTCTCATGCATGAAGGTTATGATCAGCTTTGGTGAGTGTGGCTAAGATTTTCCATAGCACATGACAAACATCACCGGACCACTAAAATGAATACTATCTCATGCATTATAGCTTCCTTGCATGTTCTATTCCTCATTGAGCTCAAGTTAGCAAGCTCACCCTTGTGTATACATCTTTTTTCTAGATTTTGTTGCAGGTTACTATGGCTGATTTCGTGGAGCTTTTCTTTATGTTACTGGTGATTTTGGTGACAAGTGGACGATATTTGCAACTTGGATTTCTTATGATACTTGTGTGTTCAGAGGCCAAGTTGGAGTTGATAAAGTGTTGATTTAGTTTTGGTATCTTTGATATGACATGTTGTCCAATACTATATGTTCCAATATTTTATTTGAGGTAATACGATTATGTCTTGAGTTTTGTTGAAACGGAATAACACATGTTACTATTGTAAAAATATCATTTAGAATCCATCAACGTTGATACCCAGATTTTATGTAAGTCTTCTGTGGTATTTCACATTTTATTCTGATTATGTGGTGGTTATTGTGTTTATGGGATGAGACGGTGTCATGTGTGCCCTGCGTCACAATCTTGGAGGTTAATAGGACAGTGATAAGCGTTCAATTCATAGCCCTGGCATGTGCCCAAAAAAAAATAAAATTTGGGGTGTGACAGTCTCCCTCCTTACCCACCATCTAGGTAAGAGACCTTATCTCTAAGGAATTGTCTAGAGCTCTCACTTTTTAGTCAACTTAGTCATCTATCTTAGTTCTCGAAGATTTAATGGAAATTTTGGAAAAGAGCAAGATCAAGTGTCCAAATACTGTTGAGGATAAGATTTGTAAAACCTGCACCCAGAAAACCTGGCCTGACCGGATTTTTGTTGTGCTAGGAGGGTTTTCCACCATCAATCAAAAGGTTTCCCAAGTCATTAACAGGAAACTTGATTGCACTAATGATGGACCAAATTGCAAATAAAATAAAGTTACAACATAAGCCTTTGATACCAGCGTCAGTCGCTAGGGCCGGTTGGTAAACCCGATAGGGTAGCGACCGGGACCATTGACCGGGTAGGCCAAATTGACCTATATGCAGGATTTAATGATTTGAATCCATTTTGAAAGTTGTATGGGAATATTCCTTGGACCCATGGACGGATCCAGTTGGTCCCAACCCTATCCTAACCACCTTAGAGTTTGTTAAGGAGAAGTAATCCTCTTCCATCCCAATTACTTGCCACTTGGCATCTCCCTAGAGTCCCTTACTCTAACTAGGAGTTTACTCTAAGAGGGAGACTTTAATCAGCATAACTCCTCCTCTAATTAACCTCCCCATTGAGTACATATTCATCATAAAAATTCTGACGTGTTCCTAGAAAGGGAGGGAGAGTTGAGGAAGAAGGATAAGCTTTGTGGAAAGAAACTCGAAGAACTGCTGGCATCCATTGACGCTTCCGATCTCTACTCAAACGATTGTCTGTAAATCTCCTTAAACCTTACTATTGGTTCTTAATTTAGAGTGCAATACTAATCTATTGTTAGATCTAACTTCATTCCTCGATGAAGCTCCATTCTCCATTAATGGTAGAATAGAGTATTGTCTTTCCAATATCGAGAAGATATGTTCTTGATGGTTGATTCAATGTAAACCTTGAATCCATCTTGGGATTTAACTCAAGATTTGTGATACCTAGACCTAGGAGGTAGGCCCCTAATCGACCCTACTAGGCCAAGGAATAATAGAGTAAATTAATGGAGAAACTCTGACAAAAGGCACTGCTGACGGACTTAAAAGGAAGGGGTCTAGATGGAGCACTAGATGCAACCCTGTGCGACCGGAAACTTCCAGAATGTAAGGAAAATTGGCCAATATTGGAACCCGATTTTGAAATAAATGTTTGACCAATCTAAACATGGAATTTGACCTGAAATTTTGATATGTTATTTTCCTGTAAGTCTAGTTTATACTGCAAAAAGAATGAGGTCATTTGGACTTGGGATGAGGGAGATATGGTCTCTGTAAGTTGCTGTGCACAGACTGAATTTGATTTTGTAAGTCCAACTTGGAAGACCTAGTTCATAGGGTTGCACTTGTTGGAATGACATGAATTTTGGGGGAGATATTATATTTTAGGTCTAGTTTCACAGGAAAGAAAATTGAGGTGATTTGGATCCGAAGTCATGGACTTATGGTCTTTGTAAGAGGCAAATGTCAGATTCTGATGGAATCTGGGAGCTATCCGAACATTACCATGAACGATGGATCCTAAGATCCGGCCCAATGACCAAACCATCTCAGAAGGCCACTGGAAGTGGCCTTTTTAGTGGCGGTCATTGTGACTGCTCCACCCAATGCTACGACCTACCATTGGCAGAATGTTCAGACCTCTGTCGGATGCTATGCCAGTCGCGATATGTGCGACCAAGGCACCGACTGACAAACCCCCGATTTCCATAATTTGATAATGACTAATGTAGAATTTATAACCAATAATTCCACACTTTGCATAGGTGTAGAGCACACTGGAAACACTGATTATTCTAGCGTGGGTAACCACAATCATGAGATTTCAGGTGAGGAACAGAACCCCTGATTTATTTTGGTGTGTTTATAATATGTGATTGCTATGCCATATGTTTGCTGTGATAACATGCCATCCAATATCTATACTTTTCATGCAATGCATCTATATATGAATCTTGTGATTGTGTGATGATTGATGCTATCTTGTGATTGTGTGATGATTAATGTGGTATCTTGCAACTATGTAATGATTGAGACCTAGTGGGCAGTAGTGAAACGGTCGAGGATCATTGTATCCGACCTACTTGTCAAATCTTGATGGGTATGTCACTCATCCCTAGTGGGATGACAACATCTTGGGGGGCAAAACAGATGGTCTGGAATTCTTGTTGAGATTGGTGAGAGGGATACATCGGATGACATGTAGGAATTGGTTAGTGGCATTACCCTTGTATGCAACCCTGGCTAATAGGGGGTCAGGTATTGGTAGGATGGAGTAATGAGGGAGAAGGGTCGGCAATGTTCGTTGGAGCGTCATTGGCCAGCTTTGCTGCTTGATCACCATTCTGAGTGAGATGTCGCATGGCTTTACCAAGGCTATTGGAGTAGGTTGATAAGTGTTCGAACACTCCCATGCATGAAGGTTATAGTCAGCTTCTGAGAAGTGTGGCTAGACCTTACCATAGCATACTAGCATACATTATACACGACCTTGCTTGCTAATAATATGATCATACATTATTGTTTGCTTGCTTGTATCCTAGTGGGATCAGGACGACTGGAATGGGACGACTTTTTTGGTCTTGGGGTATGGCTATTTTTAGGACTGGTTAGTTACATAAACCCCATGTTTGTAATCCTGGCTAGTAGGGGTTAGGTACTGGTGTGGGGTTAGGGACGTGGGAGGTGGCCTAGCAGGGTTCGTTGGAGACTCTCCAACTAGGGCCAACCTATACCAAACTCACAATTGGGATGTCGTGTGGCTTTACTAGGGCTATTGGAGTAGGCTGGTAAGTGTCCAAACACTCATGTGCATGTAGGTTATAGTCATCTTCTTGGAAGTGTGGCTAGGCCTTACCTTAGCACATGACAAACATTACCAGACCATTAAAATGAATACTATCTCATGCATTATTGCTTGCTTACATGTTCTATTCATCATTGAGCTCAAGTTGGAGAGCTCACCCTTGTGTATACACATTTAATCTAGATTTTGTTGCAGGTTTACTATGGTTGAATTCGTGAAGCATTTCTTATGTTATGGGTATCTTCAGCGATAAGTGGACGACACTCACAACCTTGATTATTTGCTATACTTGTGTCTTCAGAGGCCAAGTTTGAGATTGATAAAGTGCTGATTTGGTTTTAGTACTTTTGATCGGACATGTTGTCCAATACTATGTGTTCCAATATTTTATTTGACATAGTATGTTATTTCTTAAGTTTTGTTGAAATAGAATAAGACATGTTACTATTGTATAAATATCTTTAGAATCCTTCAATGTTATTACCCATAATTTATATACGTCTTCTGCTGTATTTTACATTTTATTCTGATTATGTGGTGGTTATTGTGTTTATGGGATGAGGTGGTGTGATGTGTGCCTTGCATCGTGATCTTGGCGGTTAATAAGATGGCAATAAGCGTTCTATTCATAGCCCCGGCGTGTGCCAAAAGAAAAGAAAATTTTTGGGGTGTGACAGGATTGTTAAGTTAAAGCATACTGTCATTGTTTTGGTACGCTTGTTCAGCAAAACATCTAAGTTCGAGCAGCAACAACTGCCCAAACTTGAGAAATATTTGAGAGAGTTGGCAGGGTATTTTCCCCTTAGGCTATTTCCTCCTAAGCTTGTTTCATCATCTCCAATTCATGTTCTGGTCCATCATGAAGAAGTGAAATATTTTGTTATCATAGGACTATTGTAGACAAAAAGCATAATATTTAGAGTTTTGTATGTTTGTTCTCTCTTTGTCTCGACTAGATAGAGACCCATTTTTTTCATTCTTTGTCTTTACTTGTTAGAGTTTGTATTTCCTGTATTTCTTAGTTATAGCTTGTATTTTCTGTGATTATTTGTCCCTACTAGGTGGAGTTTGTATTTTTTGTAATTATTCGTCTCTACTAGCTATGGCTCTATATGTTTGTCATTCTATGTCTCTACTAGTCAGAGATCGATTGTTGTCATTCTTTGTCTCTACTGGTTAGAGTGCATTTAGTTTTACCATATGGAGCTCAGTCTACCCCTCATGTGTTGTCTCTATCAGTTAGAGCCCAATATTATAAATTAGAATTGATAATTGGGAATAGCGAGAGAGCAGTCTTCTCCATTTTCTTGTTTAGCAGAAATTTTTGAATCATATCCCTTGGAGTTGATTATTCCCTCTGTTGGAGTTTCCAAAATTCCAGCATTGTCATGAGTCACTCAATGTTTATCTTTTCTTATCATGTGATGAAATCAGACAAGAGATGTCCTGCTTTCGTGAGTCAAGAATCCTAACTTAGGAGACTTCTTAGAGTAGTCATTGCAAATTCTATCGAAGTCCTATCCTAGGTTTTAGGCCATTAGGAAATCATGAGTTACAACAGCATGCTAGGCATCTATGGAAATTGTGTCTCCTTGATTGGCGGAGTTAATTTCAGACTCCTAAGTACAGTCTGGCGGAGTTAGTTTCAGATTCTTGAGTACAGTTGTGTCATCCATCCAAGATTATCAGAGGTCCCTGACTTAAAGACAATCGCAGACTCTCAGGAGTCACATTTCCCTCCCAGAATTATCTGTGATAAGGAAGGATCCCCAGTGGTTATTGTTTATCTCATCAGAGGTAATCCAATGATGAATTTTAATGGACCTAGGTTGGGGTATAGAAGAATGATCAGCATCAAGGGTAACCCAATGATGAGTTTTAATGGACCCGAACTGGGGTATGGATTAGAATGATTGCCATCAGAGGTAACCCAATGATGAGCTGTAATGGACTTGGACTGGGTATAGATCAGTTTGGTGTGCATCAGGTACATATTGATAGGTAGACGTGATGAGTCCTACTTTTTTCTCTGGGTAGAGATTTAGTCCCACAGTCAATCATTGTTTTCGCCGATGGCATTACACCCAATTGGAAATAGTTTAGATAAGTTCTTCAGTCTCAACTTGTCATTGGTTGTATCTGATAAGTTGTCCATGTTTGGTTCCAAGGCTGATGTCTATAGGCAGTCCAGTCCAATCTGCTCCGTTAAATAAAAAAAATCATCCAACTTGGGACTTCAATTGTTGAGCTTTGTATCTTCCAAAACATTTTCTCCCAAGTTTAGCATTCATTCCACTTCCGTGCCCTCATTCAATTTTGACTCTAATGATGATTTGGATGATGAGCCATCACTTGAACTTCTATGCCACCTGGCCTCTTGAGAAAAGAAAGTCCAACTCAACTGTGAAAACTATAAATGATTGATTTGATTTGGAAAACACGAGCAGTTTTGGAGAGATAAACTGGCAAATTTCAAATGTTCAAGAAGTTACCTTGATCCACTGAAGGAACTTCATGGCATATTGTCAAAAGGCGTCAAGTGATCATAAACTCATTATAGCGACTTTGATTTACAAACGGGATGAAGTTTAATCTGTCATCAATTTTATAGTAGTCAAAGTGAGGCAAAATTTTTACCAAGAGCACATCATTTGCAGACATGAAATGCCATGGATTTAATGTGGATTAGAGATAACATCATCGAGGCGAGAAGGAAAAATATAGAAGAAAAAAGGGGAAGAAAAAAAAAGCAGAAGACGTGTTGTGCACGTGTTCTTATTGTCAGACACATGTCTCCTCTCCATCATGGATTGGGGTGGTCACAACCTGAACAAAGCAACAGTCATTCTAAAAACTATGGTAAAGAAGATGCCGATTGGACAGACGAGGAAGCTAAGGGAGTAGATGCGGATTTTGGTATTTCGATTGAGTAAACATAGATGTCAAATGGATAGGCACAGATGCGGATTGGGTTAAACAAACTACTTTGCCGTGCTGATTTACAAAGGATGAGTTCTGACTGGGGTAGCACCATCCTCTCTAGTCTACAACATAGAATTGCTACCACCAGCTGAGTTGAAGATACAGTCTACAAAGATTCTCATGAACCCATTGCTTTCAAAGTGGAGACTCTGTATTTGATATATGGTGTCGGAGACTTGGTCGAATGGAGAGGTACCTTGTATGGCCTCCACATCCAAAAAATGCTTAAAAAAGAAGAAAGAAATAAAGAAAAAAAAAAGAAGAAAAAAATCCATAAAAGTAGAGATGTGGGATGGCATTTTTCTTTGAATTTGGACATTGGGTCGAGTTGTTTTCTGTGCTTCACAGAATGTCCTCTTCTATCAAGACCAAGTGGTAAGCCGGTCCAGTTGTTGTGCCTTAACGTGTGGTAGTCTATTTGGGATCTTGGTTGCAAGACTATTAAGCTATGGTGCATTAATGTGTAGTGGTTTCCTTTGGAGCCTCGTGACAAGTTTGGTTGTTTGTGGTGCTTCACGTCGTGTGTTGGGTTGAATTTTAGATTTTTGCTACTACATTCTGCCTTTACAGGGGATGGTCTCATCACTTTGTTATCGGCAAAGGATTTCTTATCGTCAAAAGACTCTTCCTCTTGTCCATCAATCAGACGGTCTTCCAAGAGTCTTCATTACAAGCCCCCCCTTCAATTATCGAATAAGTTTTATGATGTTGTCTCTTGTGAGCATGTCATTCTATTTGTGTGTAATTTTGTTCAATAAATTTGATTGGAATTTCTTTCGGTCGTTTATTAATTCAATGACGTCCAAGAATTCCAAGAGTCCATTCTTGATAGCTAATAAGATGGTATCTCCTCAGTGGGATTGACCATTCTACATGAATAACTAAAAATGCTCCCCAAATGGTAGACCCATGTGGGCAGTTTCTTATTTGTCCTCTTGGACCTTCATCATCGTATTGTCTATGGATTTAGAGGTTTTGGGCTCAGTTGTGGCTATATCTACTTAAGCATTGGCACGTAGCTTGTTGAGACACACATGTGCTGTCTAAGCTTCTCCAAGAGGGAGGTATCATGCTTAATTCTGATGCGGGACTGCGTCTCTCTAAGGTTGCTTTTAGCGGTGACTCAAAGAGTCGCCTGTTTATCAATGCGTGCTATTGTATACTAAACTTTGGGGGTAAAATTGCCTATTTGTTTTCTATATCATGAATTTGGGAGGCTCATTGTGAGCCCAGACCATTTCAAGTATGCCTAGATCTATTAGCAACAGTTCACCACATTGGGATCATTTGTTTAAGATTTTAATTAGGTTTAGCTGTAAGGAAAAAAATGCAAAAATTGGATGGGTTGCCCATATTTGCCCTTCATAGGGAAAGGACTTGGTCGTTCATTTGTTTAAAGTGTGACCTGTGTGAATCTGGCAAGGATACAAAGCATATTGAGACTGTCCTCCATAGGATAGAAGAAACTTTCTTTCATCCTAGAGTGAGTCATGTCTGGAGAAAGTTGATTAAATCATTTCTCGTTGTTTTCCCAGATTTGAGAGTAGCATTCACTGACAAACACAATTACCAAATCATTCATTGTTTGCTTGTGTTTTGAGAAACTTCATTGAGATCCCGTGCCCTGTATGGATAGGTTCATCAGATTCATTTTATCATCCATAGGGGAATGAGCAAGTCATCCTCTTCATCTCATGGGATCCAGAGTGGGGTATCCATTGCTAGAGAGTAATCTCTAATCATTTTGTCATTCTTCTGTGGTAGAGGAAATCTTTGTGTTGATGTTTGACTTGATTTGTTTCCGCATGTAATCCGTTCATACGTGCTTTTAATTTTTGGGTACGATCTCTGTATCCTTTTGTATACTTTTATATGCACTAAAGCGTAATATGTTGTGATATACAGACACTGGGGTATGGATGCATTCTTTTGAAGGGGGTTAGATTTAATCATTCCATTCCCATCTGCACCGAAAGTGTGGTCTATTGCAATATACAGACACTGGGGTATGGGTGCATCTTGTTAAATGGAGTCGAACTTAAATCATGTTGTTTTAAGTCTATGTGTTGCCCTACATCTAATTGTTAGATTTGCTCGAGCTCTAAACGATCAATCTTGGAGTCATTGATAGATTGGGAGAGCATCTCCATTCAATCATTCTTCGTATGCTTCTTTTCTTCCTCGATTCTGTTAAGGGGGAACTCTATTGTGGTTTTGTGCCTGTTGTCATTGGATCATTTAATCGTTATCGTTTGTATTTGGCTGATTGATCTAGCCTTTCCTCAAGTCTTGTGTGGTGAGGAAATTCAAATCCTGTTTAAGGAGAATTTAGATTTTGTTTGCAGACTGGTGCTTAATTTTGGTTGAATCCATGTATTGTTCAAATCTTGTGGAGTTATTGTGAAAGTTCTGAGCAGCTTTGTAAGACCCGCACTCCACTAACCCGGCTTAACCGTGTCGTGCCAGGTCTTCCCATCATAGCTGATTCGAGCAAACCAACTGTATGAAGGAACAATGCTAAAACATTCAATTTTCTTTGTGTGGTCGACCAGTAAAATTCAGAAGTCAGACTAGTCAATTTGGGTTGTGTGGTCGACACTTTCATATTTGTGTGGTCGACGAATTATGCGACCATAGAGTCAACCAGTCAAACCCAAATCTGGCTCCGTGTTTTGGAAACTTTCCAAAATTAAGGGGATTTCTTTCCTAGTTGAGAGAGGACTCTATATGGAGGTTTTCCCTCTATATAGAGGACGTCCCTCTACTCTCTCTCACTCTTTTGGATCAATCTCAAACCCTAAAACTAAGAGAGAAAGAGAGGGGGAAGAAGGAGAAGGAGACTAGGAGGGGAAGGCTTGGAGAAGATTTTGTAGAGAAGCTTGCCGAAGGGTTCCAACTCTCTACAACAAGGAATCTAAGGTAAGGAATTTGTCTCTGTAGGTATTAGGTTGGTTAAAATGGATCTCCCAATATAGGGTGATGAGTTGAACTCAATATTGCAAATTGGGATCATGAGATTCTTCAAGCAAAGAGAAGGGAATCATGAATAATAGGTTGGGGTATTTGTTAATTGATAAGAAGTGACTTAAAGGCCATAGAGTGACCCTAGGATAAACCCTATTGATGAGCCAAGGAGTTGATTCAAAAGGAATAAGGAATGCAAGACAAAAATTGACCAAACCTTGTGTGGTCGCATCATTGGTCGACCCTAGTGCGACCAGTGAGTTAACCACATTCATTTGGGAAGTGTCCCAGAGTTGTGTGGTCTCATCAGTGGTTGCATGATGCACAACCATAAAGTCGACCATACAGTGTCTGGTTGACATATACTGGCGACCACAGAGTCGACCAATCAACAATTAAAAGACCTGTTTTGCTTTTCGACTGTTGAATTTGATACAATTGAACCCTAACTGAAATCCATAAATTTATTAGGTTTCCAACTAGTTCAAAGTAACTTCCAAAGCTTAGAAGGGAATCAAATATCGTTTATAGGTAAGGAAACAAGACCTAAACTAATTGGATAATAACAAGCTTTGATATTTCTAATTTCTATCAATTTGATTTAATGCCATTCTTGCATGATTGTTTGGGCATCTCACATGTCATCTAATATATGTTTTATGTCTGTTCATGCATATTTATTTCTGTCTATTTATCATATGATGATGATGTTAGGAATAGGCATATGCTTGTGTGTGTAGTTGATGTGTTGGATTGGGTAGAGTATCAGGGGGAGGACATGGTATTGTGGTTTAGTCTGACCGCCAGACTCTAGCCCTATCTCTATTCTGTTCTTCATATTGACATCATCGTATCACTGTTACCTTAGCAGAACTAGTATGACGTAGAATATCAGGGGGAGGACGAGGTACTGTGTTCTTTGGCTTGACTGTCAGACTCTAGCTCTATCTCTATGGGCATATTAAGGGATGCTAGGGTAAGGCCTTGGCTACATCTGGATGACATCTAGGATTGGTTAGTCACGAACCCAGTTTGTAAACCCTCGCTAGTAGGGGCATACGTACTAGTACGGGCAGGGTATCAGGGGGTTCTGGCGGTGTGTGATCCGAGAACTCTAGCTCTATCTCTATTTCATAGTGGGTGATGTGGGGTGACAGTGGTGTGTGATATGTTGGGCGTGCTCACACTCTTGTGTATGGAGGTGTGGTTGCAAACTATCCTTACCATAGCCCATTTGCAAATTTATATCTGACCAAAGATAATAATTTGACTGCATGCATATGTCTGTGCATTATTTTGTTTACTCACTGAGCTGTGATGTGCTTATCCCTCGACGTCGAAAATTTTTGGTTGTTGATGCAGGTACCACAGTGGAAGATTACATAAACACACCGTCGTACGAACACGTGGCAGCTATGGACATGCAAGCTGTGGAGGACGAGTATGACTCTTCATGCGAGTGCTTTCAATATGTTTACTCTCAGTTATTTTCCTAATTGAGTTATGAGGACAAGTAATAAATTATTTACTTATGTTTTGGTATTTGGAGATAATTAGAATATTTATTTGTTTATCATGTTAGACCTCAGTTCATTATTAATAAAGACTTCCATTATTTATTTTTTTATTTTTGATTGTGATGTGGAATGTGTTTGGTTTGATTTGTTGGCACAGTCTTTACGAGATCCTGGCTTGAACCATTGGTTCTTATGACAGTTCATCACACTAATGGTTAGTCCAGATTTGGGGTGTGATAAGCTTACACCTTGGATCATGGGTCTGATTCGTATCTCGTTTTGCTTGCTTGCCAGGCTGTCTCGTCAATCTGATCTACTTCCGTGCTTAATCGAGAATCTGCCAATTTTTGTGTTTCCTGTAGAGTTTAATTTAGAATTGGTCACTAAATTTGCTTCTGTTTGGAACTAGTGAGCCATTGTGCTTCTATTTGGAGCTTTATCTGTTGTCCTACTAGGGCATCTCCAAGATCCTTAGGGTTATCCTATTTGTTGTGTTTGTTGTGTTAATATTGGGTCTGTAAATGATGCTTATGTTTCGCACCCAGTGCACTGACTCTTGATGGCATTCTGTCTAATAGATGATTACATCTGTGAATTTGGGTGTTTGGTTGCCAATTAATATTTGGATTTGGCTTTGTTGTTGATCTATGTTGTTGTGTACATGCTAACAATTGCAGGTTGTAACCTTGGCATGTTTATTAGAGTAATTCTTGCATATTCTTGATTCGTTCTATCATTTACAGGAGAGTCTATCCTATTGGAGTTGGTTCTGCTGAATGCAGAAAAGCCCATTTTGTCCAGGCTCATCTTGAGGGTCATCAAACCTATTTGGCTGCTACTCAAGAGAGTTTCATCTTGCTGATCGGCTCGTCTTGAGCGTCATCAAGCCTAATTGGCTGCTACTCAGGAGAGTTTAACCTTTTTTGCCGAACTATATTTTGGACTTGATTTTCAGGATACCATTGGAATACGTAGGCAGTTAAGGTTGAACATCCCAAATTCAGTCCACCACTATGACTGCATCGGTCCGGTTTGATTCGGAGCTTCTAATCTGTTTGCATCTTACTGTTGCAGTTTCAGTACAAGTTATCAAGTTACAGTTGTAACATCTACTCGTCTTGTAGGTTATCAAGCCTATTTGGCTAATACTCAAGAGAGTTCAACCCATGCCCGAACTATGCAGGGATTTGATTCTTGAGTGATAGAGGGCTCAAGAGATACGTATGCAATTTGGGCATGTGTCCCAAATTTGATCCAAAGGTTATATCGGCCATTTCGACATATTTGTTGTTGCATTGGCTTTTTTGTTGAATTGGTTCCCGTACACCTTGGGTTAAGTGGGCCTTAGACCAGGTTAGCGGCTTAGGACATAACCCTGCCCCGAACTATGCGGGGACCTAATTCTTGAGAGATAGAGTTCTCAAGAGAGACGTAGGCAATTTGGGCATGTGTCCCAAATTCAGTGCAAAGGTTATGTCAGCCCTTTCGACATATTTGTTATTGTATTGGTTTTGCTGTTGCATTGGTTTTCGTACACACTGGTTAATGGGCCTCAGACTTGATTAGTGGCTTTGGACACAACCTTTCTTTTGAACTACACTTGGGATTTGATTTCCAAGATACTATTGGAATACGTAGGCAATTTGGGTTGCATATCCCGAATTCAATCTACCTTTGCTATTAGTTCCGTTGTTGCGAGATAATATTTGTTTGAGCGGTTTCGCAAAATGCATGAAAGCTCTTCTTGTGATTTTGACTTTGAGGCCTGCGTGTGTGCAGGATGTCAGTTTCTTTTTTGGAGTTTGGCTTCCATTGAACGAGGAAGAGTTCCCCCGTGATTCCAACTTTGATACTTGCGTGAGTGCAAGATGTTGGTTTCACTTTTGGAGTCTGGTTTCCATTGAATGTAGAAAAAGCTCCCCCTTGGGATTCTGACTTTTGGGACCTGCATATGTGTAGGATATCAATTTCCTTGTGAGTTTGGCTTCCTTTGTTTGGGAAGAGTTCACCCCGTGATTTTAACTTTGAGACTTGCATGCGTGAAGGGTGTTTGCTTTACCTCAGACTCTGACTTTGAGACCTGCGTGTGTGCAGGGTGTCAGTTTTCCTTGTGAGTTTGGCTTCCTTTGTTAGGGAAGAGCTCACCCGGTGATTCTTACTTTAAAACCTGCATTCGTGCAGGGTGTTAGTTTTCCTTGTGAGTTTGGCTTCCTTTGTTCAAGAATAGCTCACCTCGTGATTCTGACTTCAGGACCTGCATGCGTGTAGGATGTTAGCTTTTTCCTTGGAATCTGGTTTCCATTGAATATGGAAAGGGCTCCCATAGGTTTCTGATTTTTGAGACCTGCATGCATGCAGGGTATTAGTTTCCTTGTGAGTTTGGCTTCCGTTTGCTTGCAGAAGAGCTCACCCTTTCAATTTCGACTTTGTGCCTATATGTGTGCAGGATGTCTATTTCGATCTTATTGGGATTTGTTCTATTAACTGTGGAAGAATCCATCTTGTAGGTTTTGTTCCATTGAGTGCGGAGGAACCCATCCTTGTTGGGGTTTGTTTTGTTGAATGTAGAAGAGCCCGCTTTGTTTTCAGGACTCTTGAGAGTTCCAAGGTCAGCTCGGCTGCTACTCAAGAGAGCCTGTGTGTTTTTTTTTAACCTTATTGTGACTTTTTAATAATTGCAACAGAAAATTGCGGGACTTCTTGTTTTCAGTCTTGATTGGTACAATCTCGATTAAAGAGGGGTATAACATTAAGAGAGGGGGTACAATAATATACGTATCGTGTGTGTGTGTGTATATATATATATATATATTAAGAGAGGGGGGTACAATAGACAATCGAGCAAGGGTTATAAAGGGACCCATGAACCCCAAACGAAGGGTGGGAGACCATTTTGAGAGAGAATGAGAGTGAGATTGAGACAGGGGCTAGCAGTTAGGGATGAGAGGGAGAAAAATAAGGGGATGGAGAGAAGAACAAGGGAAAAGAAATAGAGGGAGAGAGCTGCCAGTCAGAGAGAAGAAGAAGGAGAGAGAAGTCACAAGTTTGGTGCAGAATGAGGCAGAGAAGAAGAAAGAGGAATAGGGAGAAAGCGGTTGGAAGAAGAGAGAGTTGCAGTGCTGCGCAAGAATGAGAAAGAAAGAGATAGGAGAGAAGATCGAGAGATTGAGAGAGAAAAACCGAGAAGAGAGAAGGTCAATTGACTGAGATGGAAGAAGAAGTAAGAGAGAGATGAGAAGTAAAGACCGAGAGAACGACAGAAGGGAGTACTCTGGAGAGAGGGCTATCGAGAGTTGGTTGCTGCAGAAAAATAGGGAAGAAGTTTGAGAAGCTGTGGTAGCCAATGAAAAAAAGAAAGAAAGCAGATTGAAAAGAAATAGGGATAAAGCTGAGAAGAAGTAGGGAAGAAGACAGAAGAGAGGAGGGAAACTAGAGAGTGAGAGAGGATGAGTTTTGTTGGCTGTAACTGAGAGGAAAATAGGAAGGGGCGAGAGGCAGCCGTGGGGTTGCTGAGTTTTAAGCGAAGAAGAAGCCAAATGAAATGGAGGAAAGAGGCAGCCATGGCTAGAAAGAAGTGAAAGTGAGAAAAAAAAATGGAAGAAAAAAGAAATAGAAGAAGAAACGAAATGCCAATCTCTTTTATTGGTTTAAAAGATTCAAAGAGGGAGAACATGGCAGCGAGTTTTGAGGGGCAGAGAGTTTTGAGGTACCGTATGTGATACAGGGACTATCGCCGAAGCGACCCGCTGCTAGGGGATGATGAGGTGAAGCAGCCGCTTATGGTCGACCAACAGCGACAGATGGAGCAAGGAGTTGCAGGAATGGTTATGTCAACGGGAGTTATACCTGGAAGGGATCAGGTTATTGTAGCCAATATCGCATCCATTCGGATGCGAACTCTAATTCTCAGATGCCGATCAATGGCAATTCTACAATTCAAACTTTTTTTTTTCTATTTTCCCTTCATCGATGAATCGATTCGATTTTACCATACCTACAATTGAGCTTCGGAAAGGATTTAGGTGACACTTGTTGGAAGCTTATGTTTGGCGCATACTTGTTCATGTACAAAATAATACTTTGTTCAACTCCAAATGATGGTGAGCTTGTCAGAATTTGCGGCAGAGAAGATACATTCCATTGCCATAAGAAAAGGGTTCGCTGAGAGCATACACAAGTTGTTTGAGTTAATGCTTGAAAGAAATGTCGTGGCATGGAACTCTATGATTAATGGTTTGCCCTTAATTGGAGGGTCTTAATTGGAAGCCCAATGAGACTCTAGTGCTTTTCAGTGATATAGGCTTGGAGGGGGTTCAGCCAGATGGGTTCATCATGGTTAGTTTGCTCACTGTTTGTGTTGAGCTTGGAACTTCGGCTTTGGGTAGGAGGGCTCAGGAGTACATATTGAGGATTGGTTTGAACAATAATTTGCATGCTGGGAATGCTCTTATAGACCTCTATGCAAAGTGTGGGAGGATTAAAGAGGCACATAGAGTTTTTTATGAGATGGAGAAGGAGCAGGAGGATGTAATCCCACCAGTCTGAAATTTTTTTGGGATACGACTGGATCGACACTTTAGTTTGGATGTAATCCCGCTAGGACTTCATAAGTAGTGCACACACATACCAACCACTTACCAACACAATGCCACAAACACAATCCAGAGTAATAAATAGCGGAAGATAACTAAATAACCACGAGCACACTATTGATAAATAAAAGTAATACTATCAATGGTTAACATCTTAATCAAACTTGTCTATCAACCATCCCCATCAACAAACTGTAAAGTATCATGGCCCTATAATTCACGGATAATTAAATGTAAATAAAATAATCCAAAAAGACAGTAATAAAAGAAAACTGTTCATTGTTCCAAAACTTCTCATCCTGAAACTCTATCCATCGAAGACACATGCCTTACATTCGCAGTCTGGGCCATGTGCTTCGTATTGATACTGTATTCCTCGTAACTGGGCCAAGTGAGAGATCACAGGTGCGTTCAGATGATCAGCAACCGTGGTACCTGCAATATCATCTCAAAAGAATGGCGTACGCGAGGGTCAGTTCTCCAACATGAACTCAGTGAGAAACAAACATGTAAGCAAATAAGTATGCATGATTAGTTTATTACACACAACAATACAATAGTAAGGTATCATGTATGCCAGTGTGCTATGGTAAGGCCTAACCACACTTCCCAAAATCTGACTACAACCTGCATTTACGGGAGTGTTGGATATTCACCAACTTACTCCAATAGCCCTGATGCTCCCACATGACATCCCAATCGGAATGGTGATCGGGTAGCAAGTCTGGCCAGTGACGCCTCCAATGAACACTGTCGACCCTTCCCCCTCATCACTACACTCTACCAGTACCTGACCCCCTATTGGCCAGGATTTCATATAAGGGTAGTGCCACTAACCAAATCCTGTATGTCATCCGTTATATCCCTCTCACTAATCCCAATAGGAATCCTAGACCATCCGTTTTGTCCCCACCCCAAGATATTGTCATCCCCCCAGGGGTGAGTGACATACTTGTCAATAACTGCTTAACAAGTTGGGTTCAACGGTCCTCGACTATTTCACCACTATCTACTAGATCACAGTCACATACATTCACACATCAATCATATGTTATAATGCAAAAGCATGTACAAAGCAGTTATTGGATAACATGTTATCACACAAGCATGTGATACAGTAATCATATATTGAAACACTCCAAAATTCATTAGGGATTCTGTTCCTCACCGGATATCATGAACTTTGGTTTCCCAAGCCTGTATTACCAGTGTCCTTGATGTGCTCTATACCTATATAAAGTGTGGGAACATGGGTTACAATTTCTATATTACTTTTCATCAATTTATCGAGGTCTGGGGCTAGCCAGTCAGTGTCCCGGTCGTGACTGTCCTGTCCATCGCATCTTCTGACAGAGACTAGACCCTTCTACCAGGGGTCGATTGTTGAGTCGATCAATACAATATCATTAATCGCCCCATTGTTCGGCTACCTCCAGAGAACTTTTTGGGACTAGTCGGTCGCTACGCCGGTCCCTACAGTATATAGTCTGGTGTATCGACCGTCCTCCTTCCGAAGATCAATTCATGGTCTTCCCTATTAGAATTTTACTACAAACTTAGTCCATACATTTCCAATTCTAGTGTGGTCCAATGATCGGGTACCTCTTTAGTCTACATTTCAACATGACAAGCATGAAATTTGAGGTCTATTTTATGTTAGTTATTGAGGAGGTTTATCCTCATGATCAAGAAACAATATTAATCAATGGAGAATGATTGCCAGTCCTTCCTATTCTAAATTATTCGATGGAATATTTGAATCTACAGTAAGTTCAGAGTTTTACCGATAATGGCTTGATCAATATTGATCGGCGGTGTACGTTGTCGGTAATTCTCCCAACATAAGTGATGCAGAGCTTCACCTTCTTCCTCTCCTTCCTCCCTTTCTCTTGAGAATGTGTCAGAGCTTTCTAAGACTGATACGTACTCAAAGGAGGGTGAAGAGGTAGGGTTTTTATTCTATTAAGGTTTCCTTGTTGGGGTAGAACTCTTAGTTTGAATGGGAAACTCCTAGGGAGTTGCCAAGTGGCAAGAGTTTGAATTAGAAAGGGACTCCTTCCCTTCTACAACTCCAAAGTAGTTAGGATGGGTGTGGGCCCCTTCTAGATTCGTTTATGGATCCTAAGAATATCTTAAATAGCCTCCTAAAATGAAACAAACTGTTAATCTCAAGAGTAGGTCTGTTTTTGGCCTGGCTGGTAGATGGTCCTGGTCCTTGTACTATCGGATTCCAGACCTCCCGACCGCCTAGTAGCTATTGGCCCCCCTTTAAAGTTACACCTCATCATATAGCTAGAAAAGTCTAAGGGTTTAAAGGGTACCTGTCATGCTAGTCCTCAATTTTGTATTGAATCGGGTTTAGCTATGGTGGAAAATCCTGACGTGAAAGAAAATCCAAGTTAGACCGAGTTTTCTGGGTGCGGGTTTTACAATGAATGCTTTGAGAAATTGTTGTACAAGTACGTAAATGAAATAAACACTGGGTAGATGTAATGAACGCTTAGGCTTGTGGCCTTGAGGCCATTAGTGTAAGACTCGTATCATACTAATCTGGTCTTACCACCTTGTATCTGGTCTTCCTATCATGGTCGGACCAAGCGGACCAAGTGCGTGAAGAAACCACAAAGCTAGGTATGAAATTGAATCCAAAATCATCTAATTAGGAGCGTTTGGTCGCATACCTTAATAGGTGGGGTTGACCACACCTCAGAATAATGAGACCACTAGAGTCTGGGACGTGTGGTCATAGTTTTTGGATGTTTGGTCAACGGGTTCTGCGACCCCACGTGCGACCACATGATGTTATAATCGATTCCGTGATTAGAAAACCTTCTTAATCTGAAGGGGATTCTTTCCTAATCAAAGTAGGACTCTATATGGAGGGTTTCCCTCTATATATAGGATGTCCCTTAGCCTCTTTCATTTTTTTAGAACTCAAACTAAAAGAGAGAGAGAGAGGAGGAGGAAGAGAAGGAGAATTGAAGAGGAAGACTAAGAGAAGGAATTTCAGAGAGAGCTCTGATTCTTCAACAAGTTTAAGGTATGAAAACATCCCCTACATCAGTTGAATGCCTAGAATAGATCATGGAGGAGATAGTGATTCAAAGTAAGATCTAAATCCTAAGACTATGGACAAAACTCTAAGGGATCCTTGGAGAATGGATTAAAGTGAAGAATTATATAAAAGTTGAATTTTAAGCCATAGAACAATCATAGGAAGGATCATAATGAGCCAAGGAATCAAGACATGAAAATATTGGATTAAGAGTGAAAAGTCGACCAGCACTAGTGGGGTCGCAGTTTGATCGACTACAAGGCACATATGTTCGACTACATGCCCTCGGGAAGGTTCCAGGGAGGGTGCGGTCTCATGTGTGTGGTCCCATGATATGCGACCACACGTATCAACCCTACACCCTGTGGTCGCAGAAACTGAGACCATAGGTGCAGCCACACCTGCGACCACTCAGCTTATGGAGGTCTGATTGATTCCAGATGGGACAATTAAACACTGTAATTAATGAATATGAACTCTAACTTAGAATCCATCAATTTATTAGGTTTCAAGTGGTCCAAAAGTAATTTACAAAGGTTGGAAGAGGAACAACCATCGATCAAAGGTGAGGGAACAAGACCTAAACTAATTGGATAATAATAAACTATTTACTTTATTGAGTCCAATGCCATGATTGATTCTATGCTTGTATGCTTGTAATGTGAATTTTGCATGTCATCCAATATTCTTGCTATTACTGTTCATGCATATTTAATTCAATTTATTTATAACATGATGATGATGATGATGCTAGGAATAGGCATGTGAATGTATGTATATGGTTAGTGTGTTGGTTGCGAATGGAGCATCAGGGGGAGGACATGGCATGATTGTATTTGACCTCGTCACCAGACTCTAGCTCTATATCTACTCAAGCCTTGCCCACTCACATCGTCGTATAGCCATTACCTTAGCAGAACTATTACGTCGTAGGGCATCAGGGGAGGTGGTCTCGGACCATGTATTCTCTGACTCTGTCGGGGGGCCTTAGCCTTATCTCTATGGAAGTATTGAGGGATGCTGGGGTGAGGCCTTGGATATACTGTTTGGCATTAGGATTGGTTAGTTGCGAGCCTAGTTTGCAAGCCCTTGCCAATAGGGGCTTACATGTTGGTATGGGTAGGGCATCAGGGAAAGTGTTGGCGGTGTTTGTTCCAAACACTTTAGCTATATCTCTATTCCATGGTGGGTGCATGTGGGATGGCAATGGTGTTTGGTCCATTGGACAGATTCACACACTCATGTATAGAGGTGCTGGGGCTACCAAATCTTTCTATAACACATTGCAAACTTATAAACCAGACCAAAGATATGAATTGAATGCATGCATATGTTTGTTGCATTGTTTTGTTTACTCACTGAGCTCAAGTTGGAGAGCTGACCCTCGCGCGCATAATTATTTTTAGTTTCTGATGTTGGAGGTGTTATGGTTGAAGATTATATGAATACGCCAACGTGTAGACATGCAGTGGCTATGGATGTGCAAGTTGTGGAGGACGAATATGGTTTGTCAAGCTAGTTTTTCAACTATGTTTACGCTTAGTGGTTAACTTTCGTATTGTGATACTTGTAATCAGTATTAATTATGTTTTGGTTACTTGAAGATAACTTGTTAAATATTTAATTATCACTATTGACTCTCAGTTCATTATTAATAAGACTTTCGCTATTTATTTATTTATATACTCCAATTATTATTGTGGAATATATTTTGGTTTAACATGATTGGTAAAACCTATACGAGATCTTGGTTTGAACCGTTGGTTCATTGACGATTTATTACACCATTCTGGTTAGACCAGAATTAGGGTGTAACAACTTGGTATCAGAGCTCTCAGGCCTTGCTCATCAAACTTGAATACTTCCACTAGAGTCCATGAACTGAGTTATGATAAATTAAAAGCTTTAATACAAACACACCATAAACACCTGTGTTGGTTGAGACATAACTTAAACAAGACAATAATGTACATATAAAAGGTGGAACCATATGTATACACAGACATACAAAGAAAATCTAAATGTATCTTGATAAACAAATAATTTAGGGTACAATCTATAAGTCGGGCAGTTGTCTAAGTATACAAAGGATATAGTAGAGTAGCAAGAAGGGAGCATCTATAAAGTAAAAAATTAAAATACCGAGTTGGTACTCACAAGATGTGAAACTCGATGTATGATAGAGGAAGAAAAAAAATTACTAGTAACGCCTAAATCCCTGTAGAGGTAAAGGGAAAGATCTCAGGCTAAATCCAACAGAGATATGAGAACAATGGCCATACACCAAAAATAAGAGTAACTATAAAGGAAGATAAAGCTATACTCCTGGGTGACATGGAGACTTAGAGTGAGATCCACCACATGCTGATCCATTGCCCGTTGAGCATTAAGAAGAGGTTACAACTTGACCCCACTACTATTTGGGTCAAGAACAAGTAGTGAAAACTCATCTGAGCAGATGCTAAATAATAATAATCAGATTGAAGAAAATCAAAGGAGATGAACAACCAGGCCACTCCAGCCAATTTTCCTAGACTACCAGGTGCCTTGGCTATGGTTGTATTAAACATGGCTTGACAAAATGCAAGAGCAACAATAGATGATACTGACTATGCAAGTTGTCATGGAAATCACTATCCAAGTTGCCAATGCTACACCAACACCTCCGGATCAAACCAAGTACGGTACCGATTGGTAGTAACACTGTACCCCCAGCACATGTTAGCCGTAACACAGTGCCTACCATACCATAGTCCCAGTAATGTACATTCCAGTGTAGAAGTTTGGTGCACAACAAGCAGTGTATCAAGGTGGTTACCCTTATTAGCCACCGATGTATGGGATAGCTACATTATGGCAGAATGATCCGACAAGGGTTGAAGAATATTTTCTGGAGATAAAGCCTCAAACGTTTTCAACAAAGGATCAAATCTATTGTGGCCATATATCTAGACAGATGTATTGTAAGACCCGTACTTCACTAACTTGGTCTAACCGTGTCATGCCCATAGTTATTTAATTCGGATTCAGAAATTATTCGGAAGGAGAATAATTCAGAATGAGTCGTTTCAATAATTTAAGAATTCGTTCAAAGATGCGGTAAAAAAATGAACTAAAATAAAATTTGAATTCGGATCGGTTCGAGAATTATTCTTTTGTCTAAAAATAATTTGGACAAAAAATTCAGATGTTAATTTTTACTATTTGGTTCTCCTATTAATCAATTGTTACACCTGCATAACATATAAGTGACATTAGAATAATATTTAATTTATAAATAACAATATAATACATAATAGATGGGTATGTGTGTATAACGGTGGATTTGTTAGATTTCACTACAATATATAATGTGGATCATTAAATTTTATTATGATTGCAAAACCAATCAGTGGAGCTGATGTTCATAAATTCAAACATTTTCACAAATTCATCCAATCATCCTCATGAAATCCATCTCTTTTTCATGTTTGTTAATTACTTCCTCATGGTTTGTATTATAATATTTATTCTTACACTCATATTTAATCCCAATTGAAAAAGCACACGAAAGTAATGACTTGCTTTGTATTATGGTATGAATTTTATACTCATATTTAATTCCACGTTGTCGAACGAAATTAATGATTTGCTTTGTATTATGATTTGATTTTCATACTCATTTTTAATCTCTCATTGGAAAAAAAAAATGAAATTAATGATCTATTTTATATTATGATGTGATTTTTAGACTTATAATTAATCTTAGATTGGAAAAGATGCAAATAGTTATGGCATTAAGTTTTTTTTCTTCGAAAAACATTGTTTGAGAATAATAGTTAAGGCATTAAGTCCTCCACTAGGATATTAATAGTTTTTTAAGTATAAGAATTATTTGGTATAATTCGGATTTGAAAGAATAATTCGCGATATTTATTTCTAGACAAAAAATGCAAGAATTTTAAAGAATCATTGAATATAATTCGAATTCGGGAGAATTATTCGTATTCTTTGGTTCGAAAGAATAATTCACGAATAATTCAGAGAATTAAATAACTATGGTCGTGCCAGGTCTTCCCATCATTCCTGGACCAAGTGGACCGGGCGTGTGAAGATGGATCACAAACTAGGTATGAGAATCGAGTTAAGAACACTGAAAACATACCTAAGGTCGCATACCAAGGTAGGTATGTCGACCATAAGGAAGGAAACAAAAATCTCAAATCCAGAACCCTACGGTCGATGATTTCGACCCTACGGTCGACGGTTTATGCGATCGTATGATCGACCGTGAGACCCCAGATCAGACTCTAAGTTTTGGAAACTTTCCTAAATTAAGAGATTGCTTTCCTAATTGAAAAAGGACTCTATATGGAGAGTTTTTCTCTATATAAAGGACGTCCCTCAGCCCTTTTTCACTCTTTTAGAACATTAGTAAACTCTAGAGAAAGAGAAGGGAAGAGAAGGAAGAGAAGGAGAAAAAGGAAAAGCTAAGGAAAGGAATTTGCTAAGAAGAGATTGACTCTCTATCACAGGCAACGGTATGAGCCTAATCTCTAAAGATGTTAATTATATGGACTAAGGATTCTATGGAGGATTTGGAATGTCAACCTATTATGATCCATGTGATTTCCTTGAGAAAATCCCAAGGAGAAGTATGAGGAGTGAATTTGATGATTAGGGTTGATAAGAAACTACTAATGATGGCCATAGGATGACCTTAGAATAAACACCATTGAAGAGCAAAAGAATTGACCCAGGAAGAACTCGAATTGCATGTAGACTGTGATCAGAAATCTCAAGGTCACAGCTACAGTCGACCATAGCATGACCAGCATGACTAGAGGATCGACCATAGGCATTCGGAAAGATTTCATAAGCTATATGGTCACAGCTACGGTCCCACCTTATGCGACTGTAGGGTATCGACTGTAGGTAGTAAGGTCGATATAGTATGAGACCATAGGACCAATCAAACACCTATCAGTGCTCTGTTTTGATTTTTGACTACTGTAAAATGTCACATATGAATCCTAACTTAAATTCATATAATTTTTTGGTTGTTAAATCAATTCAAAGAGAATTTCAAGGCTTGGAAGGAGATCGAGTATTGCTAACAGGTGAGGGAACAAGACCTAAACTAATTGGATAATTATAAACTATTTATTTTTATTGAGTCCAATGCCATGCTTGATTCTTTGCTTGTATGTTTGTAATGTGTAATTTACATGTCATCCAATATTCCTGCTATTACTGCTCATGCATAATTAATTCTGTTTATTTATGACATAATGATGATGATGATGATGCTAGGAATAGACATGTGAATGTATGTGTATGGTTGGTGTGTTGGATGCAATTAGAGCATTAGGGGGAGGACGTGGCATGGTGGTCTTTGACCTCATCACCAGACTCTAGCTCTATCTCTACTCAAGTCTTGTCCACTAACATTGTCGTATTGCCATTACCTTAGTAGAATTATTACGTCGTAGGGCATCAGGGGAGGTGGTCTCAGACCGTGTGATCTCTGACTCTGCTGGGGGGCCTTAGCTCTATCTCTATGGAAGTATTGAGGGATGCTGGGGTGAGGCCTTGGATACACTATTAGGCATTAGGATTGGTTAGTTGCGAGTCCAGTTTGTAAGCCCTCACCAATAGGGGCTTACATGTTGGTATGGGTAGGGCATCTGGGGAAGTGTTGGCGGTACTTCATCCGGATACTTTATCTCTATCTCTATTCCATGGTGGGTGCATGTGGGACGGCAATGGTGTTTGATCCATTGGGCGAATTCACACACTCGTGTATAGAGGTGCGGCAGCCACCAAACCTTTCTATAGCACATTACAAACTTATAAATTAGACCAAAGATATGAATTGAATGCATGCATATGTTTGTTGTATTGTTTTGTTTGCTCACTGAGCCGTGATATGTGTTCACCCTTTCGACATCCAATATTTTTAGTTGATGATGCAGGTCCTACCGTTGAAGAATATATGAATGCGCCAACGTGTGGACACGTTGCTACGATAGATGTAGAAGCTGAAGAAGATGCGCATGATTCATCATGCGAGTGCAATCAATGTGTTTTTGCTTAAGTTTAGTTATAATTTGAACATCAGATATGTAATTGATTATTTTTTTATGTCTTATGGTTTGGAGATAATTGGATTAAATATTTATTTGTCACTGTTAGACTCTCAATTCATTATCTGTAAGACTTTCGCTTATTTGTTTATTACCTCTGACTATTAATGTGGAATGTGTGTTTGTTTTGATATGGTGGGTACGACCTATACGAGATCCTGGTTAAACCATTGGTTTATTGGCGGTTCATCACACCATTCTGGGTAGACCAGAATTGGGATGTGACATCTTGGTATCAAAGCTTCTCAGGTTCTATCCATTGACTTAACCACTTCTACGTGAGTCATGAACTGAGTTAGGATAAAATTAAAAACTATAATACAAACACACCATAAGCACCTGTGTTGGTTGAGACATAACTTAAACAAACAATAATGTACATATAAAAGGTGGAATCATATATATATACACAGACAGAAAAAGAAAATCTAAACGTATCTTGATAAACAAATAATATTGGGTATGATCTATAAGTCGGGCAGTTGTCTTAGTATACAATGGATATAGTACAGTAGCAAGAAGGGAGCATTTATAAAGTAGAAAATTAGAATACTGAGTTTGTCACACCCCAAATTCTGAACCAACCAGAATGGTGTGAGTGAATCGTCACTGAACCAACGATTCACATCAAGATCTCGAATAGACCGTGTCCACTCATACAAACCATTGCACATAACCACAATCAGAATATAAATAGTACAGCGGAAGTCTTTAAATAAATGGACTGAGTATCTATTGATAAATTTAAATAAAATATCCAATTATTCAAAATCCAAATATAAACTAAATATCCTTACATCTCTTTATTCCAACTGAAAATAATTAAAATAAATAAAAACCAATCAAAGGTACACGCAGAAAGGGCACTCGCATGAAGCGTCATGCTCGTCCTCTCCTGTCTGTACATCCAAAACAGCAACATCACCATACACCGGAGCGTTCATATAGTCGTCCACCATGTAACCTGCATCAACATCTAAAAACAATGTGTACACAAAGGGTGAGCTCACAACACAACTCAGTAAGACAATCAGACAGTTTCACAATATTATATGAGTAACAATCATTTTTATGTTGTGGTCTGGTTTAAGTTTGCAATGTGCTATAGAAAGGTTTGGTGGCCCCTGCACCTCTATACACGAGTGTGTGGCACCGCATAGTAGATCACACCACCACCGGCCCACATGCACCCATCATGGAATAGAGATATAGCTAAGGTATCCCCGTACATCCCCTGATACCCTACCCATACTAGTACCTAAGCCCCTACTGGTCAGGGCTCGCAACTAACCTATCCTATATGTCATCAATGTAGGCTCTATCCCAGCACAGTCGTCTACGACATAAAGATAGAGCTAGAGCGTGCAGGCTGGGCTGGAGACCACAATACCTCACCTCCCCCTGATACCCTATCCGCAACTAACACACTAGGATAGAACAATACGCAGGTAGACCCTATCCCAACATAACTCCCTACGGCATAGAGATATAGCTAAAGCATCGTGGACAAGCCAACGTCGGCATCAGAGACCACAGTGCCACATCACCATGGCCAGGCCAACATCAACATCGGAGACCACCGTACCACGACCTTCCCCTGATACCCCACCCGTACCAAGCATGTTAAAATAGAATACTACAAAAGTGCCAGTGTGAGGAATGATCCCAGGCCCTATGCCCCACTCCACACACCAACGGAAACAATCACATGCCTAACAATCACATCCTATCAATGCATGCACAATAATAATAACTAAAAGTAAAAGATGGCATGTGAATATGCACAAACATCACATCATATATATTCAGGTTATTAACAACGATTTACTGTCCATTAATTATTAGAGTTTAGGTCAGATTCCCTTACTTAACGCTCGTTTGATAGCTTGCTCCACGTCGCAAGATCCAAACGGAATATCACAAAGTCCTACAATATTATTAGGGTTTCATTAGAATAATTTCTTAGGGTTTCACGTCGGTCAAAAAACCAACAAAGTCCAAAACCAGTCTTTCAGAGCTGATCGGTCGCAACATACCGGTTGCAGCTCTGTGAGAAAACTAGCAACCGGTATGGTCGACCGGTATGTTTCCGGAAGACCATACTTTGGGTTTTTCGACTGCCGTCGATCAATCTCCATGGATTTCCAGGGTTTCTCCTATCCATTCTAAGTCTGATAATTGAATTAGAGTTATCTCCAACTCATTCAAGTCTAGTTTCGATGAATATCATCTTAGAACTCGAATCTAGGGTTTGACGGCAAATTAGGGTTTATTGTCCAATTAGGGTTTTAGATCAATACCTACTTTGCATGGTATTGATCCACCCATACTAGAGTCATAAAGTAAAAGAGGTGATTCAGAACACTTACAGTCGACTGGCGTAAGGTGAGCGTCGTCCAACGGCAATGGCGACACCTCCTTCTTCTTCCTAGTCTCTTCTCCTTCTCCAACTTCCTTCTCCTTTTTATGGTTTGTGAGGAATAATGGAAAGGATTTGAGGAGGTTTAGAGGTGTTTATATAGGCTAGGATTAGGGTTTAGTAACCCTATTAGGATTAGGAAGGTCCAGGTATTATGGTTTAGGAAAGTGGGACCTGCAGAAATCTAATTTCGGATCTCCGTAGTCAACTGCGCAGAGTTGACCGGTCGACCGGTACCAAGACCGGTACCATCGACAGGTCAACATAAAATGACACTTATTTGACCGTCTTTAATCTGATTTCGTACCTGTTTGTCATCCGCTAGTCCCGTCTGGCCCGGTGATGATCAAAAGACCTGCTACGACATGAAATCAAGGTTTAGACCGGGTTTATGGAGTGCGAGTCTTACAGAGTTGGTACTCACAAGATGTGAAACTCGATGTATGACGGTGGAAGAAGAAAATTAGCTAGTAACGCCTAAATCCCTGTAGAGGTAAAGGGAAAGATCTCGGGCTAAATCCAACAGAGATAGGAGAACATTGGCCATACACCAAAAATGAGAGTATCTATAGAAGAAGATAAAGCTATACTCCTGGGTGACGTGGAGACTCAAAGTGAGATCCACCACACACTGATCCATTACCCGTTGAGCATTAAGAAGAGGTTGCAACTTGCCCCACCACTATCTAGGTCAAAAACGGATAGTGAAAACTCATCTGAGCAGATGCTAAATAATGATAATCAGATTGGAGCAAATCAAAGGAGGTGAACAACTAAGCCACTCTAGCCAATCTACCTGGACTACCAAGTGCCTTGGCTATGGTTGTAATAAACTTGGCCTGACAAAATACAAGAGCAACAACAGATGAGACCGATTATGTAAGTTGCCATGGAAATCACTATCTAAGTTGCCAATGCTACACCAACACTTCTGGGTCAAACCAAGTACGGTATCGGTTGGTAGTAACACTGTACCCCCAACACATGTTAGTCGTAACACAGTGCCTACCATATCATAGGTCCCAATAATGCACACCCCAGTGTAGAAGCTTGGTGCACAACAAGTAGTGTATTAAGGTAGTTACCCTTATCAACCACCGATGTATTGGATAGCTGCATCATGGCAGAATGATCCGACAAGGATTGAGGAATATTTTCTATAGATAAATCTCAGATGTTTTTAGTAAGGGATCAAATCTATTGTGGCCATATAACTAAACATGTTTATATAGGATCCGGTGCATCATTGACTTACTCTTATGATTATAGAGGATGCACATACCTAATTCTAATTCTCGTACCTTGACAGGATACCTTCTCAATTCAACCTGTCAATTGGAGTTATAGATATTGTTTCCTTGGAATTAGTCCTGATTATACCAATCTAAGCTACTCTCATGCTCTACAACAAGAATATAGATGTGAACTGAATGAACAATTAGAGGTTCAATCATGTTGAGCGTACATCTTTCTGATTTTTACCTGATTTATTGATGTACCAAAACTTTTCTAGATTTATTCCTGTAGTGCCTTGACCAATGGCACTATATACTCGATAGAACCTGTAACCATGAGGCTAAGAGCTGTAAAATCTCTACTTTCATGTATTATGACCACCGTGTAACCTAACGACCTTGGGATGTCGGTTGGATTACCGTAGATTTACTCCTGATCCTTAAAATCTAAGTTCACTAGATAGAATAAGTGTTCGTCATCATACTAAATTCGAAAGAAGGAAGTGAATCACTTTTGGATAAACATTCTGATTCTTACATTTTTCGACCTTCTTGGATAAAGATACTTAGTTAATAAGGGAATTATTGAAGGTAAAACAATTGAATTCAGATTAGATTCTATAGCCAAGAAACCTTAGATGAAGTAATAGAGAATCTATTTTGAGATTGCTGAATGGATGGATTTGAGTCATGGTCTGTAAAAGAGTGCATGAGCAACAAGTGAAAACTTCCAAGAACAGCTAGTAAACAGTAGATAGCGCTCGAAAAGAATTAAACATGGCTATATCGGTATGAAGTTTGACAAGGAAGAAGATTTCTAAAGGCATATCTAAGAGTGGATGCAAGTATGAAATCGAAAATTATGGCATTGATAGTATTCGGATTAGCACAAGTAATACTGAGTAATGCCCAATGTCAAGTGAGATGATCAAGTAAAGACCAAAAGAATTTGACTGAATTAATGAAATTATAAGCTTATACCTTAATACTTGTAGGTAGACTTGGGATATGAAGTAACAATCACAAGATATTTTTTGAGGTATATGATAGAGAGATTAAGATAAAGCAGCAGTAATAAAAGAGATGTAAGTTACTAAGTGCAATATGAGATTTTTGACGACAGTCTTTGAAAAATCATAAGAGATGAAGGAACTAGACAAGCTCTTAAGAATTTTAAATCAGATTTTGCTATTTCAAGCCCTTTTGGACTAAATGTTGCATAGGTTAGTGTTATGAACAATGTTCGAATCATATGGATGGATAGAATTGAGATGCAACCTAATTGACTTGAGATGATAGACTTTGACGTCATCTTGGGGATGGATTGGTTGTCTTATGACTCTACAAAGTTATTATGTGCATAAAAGAGGTTTTCAATCAAGAGCAAAGATGACACAAAATTTAGTTTGTTGGAAGCATATTGCCTAAGAAGTGAAAGCTAATCCTCTCTATGCTAAAGGCTAGGAGATGCTTTGAAAAGAAAAGAGTTGGATATATGGTATCTGTGGTGGACGTTACCAAAGAAGCACCATAGAAGGAAGATATTGATGTGATGCGTAAATTCCCTGATGTGTTTGTAGGAGACTTACCCAGGTTACCACCTGATCGTACGATCGAGTTCGTTATTAACTTGTTACTAGGGACGACACCTATGTCTAAGGCACCCTATAGAATAGCTATTATAGAACTGAAGGAACTGAAGGTACAATTACAGGAATTACTGGACAAGGGTTATATTAGACCACATATCACCATGGGGAGCGCCAGTATTGTTCGTGAAAAAAGGACGATAGTGTTTGACTGTATAGAGATTATCAATAATTGAATAAGCTTACAATCCAGAATCGATACCCGTTGCCTCAGATCGATGACTTCTTCGATCAGTTGCAAGGTGCCAAAGTGTTCTCCAAAATTGACCTTCGATCAGTATACCATCACTTGAAGATTAAGGAAGGTGATATTCCGAAGACAACACTCAAAACCAGTATGGACATTATGAATTTTTAGTCATGTCTTTTAGATTGATTAATGCACCCAGAGCTTTTATGGAAATCATGAATCGGATATTCCATGATATGTTGGATATGTCAGTTATTATATTTATTGATGACATACTAGTCTACTCCAAGGACAAAGAAACTCATATCACAAATTTAAAAGCCGCTTTGCAGCGACTAAGAAAAGAGAAGCTTTACGCAAAATTTACAAAGTGTGAATTCTGGTTGAATGAAGTCACTTTCTTAGGCCATGTTGTATCCACTGAAGGAATTAAAGTGGATCCTAGCAAGATTGAGGCCATTGTGAAATGGGAAGCATCTAAGAATATTACAGAAATTAGAAGTTTCTTAGGGTTAGCTGGTTATTATCTACGATTCGTGGAAGATTACTTTAGAATCGTCGTACCTCTTACTAGTTTGACAAGAAAGGAGAAAAGTTTGTTTGGACCAATAAATGTGAAGAGTGTTTCCAAACATTGAAGATTAGATTGATATCAGCTCCCATCTTAACTATTCTAATCCCAGGATAACCATTTACCTTGTACACCGATGCGTCTTGGTTAGGTTTGGGATGTGTGCTTATGCAAGGAGAATAAGTAATTGCATATGCCTCAAGAGAACTGAAGACACATGAGAAGAACTATCCCACTCATGACTTGGAATTAGCAGCAGTAGTACATGCTATTAAGATATGGAGACATTATTTGTATAGAGAAAAATTTCAGATTAAATCAGATCATAAGAGTCTCACTCATCTTTTTAATCAGAAGGAGTTGAACATGAGACCGAGAAGATGGATGGAATTACTGAAGGATTATGGTTGCGATATTCAGTATCATCCAGGAAAAGCTAATGTAGTTGCTGACGCATTAAGCAGGAAAGCTGTGACAAAATCCCAAGAAGAAGCTAGTGTAAATGCTGTAGTGTGTGTCACAGGAAGAGTATTTAATTATGATAACCAACAGTTCGTGATTGATATTCCAAATGAATCAACTGACCAAGGATTTATTAATCTATTCTCAAACATGTTTGCTACATTGAAGATTATACCTGATTTATTAGACGAAGTGAAAACAACTATTAAAGCAGACCCTTATCTGAGAACGGTGCAAGAAGTCCTTGAAAAAGGTAGGACTAACCCTAACTTCACTTTGGATTCTGAGAAAGCAATAAGATACAAAGGGAGAGTATGTGTTCCTAAAAATGAAGACTTAGATATTAGACACAGACTAATGAAGGAAGCCTACACCACTGCTTATTCGGTACATTCTGGAAGTACAAAGATGTATCATGATCTGAAGAAACTATATTGGTGGAGAGGAATGAAAGCAGATGTAGCTAAATTTGTGTCTCAATGCTTGAATTGTCAGCAGGTTAAGGCTGAAAGGCAAAGACCTGCAAGATTATTGTAGCCACTGCCAGAATCGGCATGAAAATGAGACTGCATCACTATAGACTTCATCACCGGGTTACCATTGACTCCTTGAGTAGTTGACGTGGTCTGGGTGATTGTAGATCGTTTGACTAAGACAACTCGTTTCATAGCTATACGACCTTAGTATACCCTAGAGAGGTTAGCTAAGCTATATGTGGATAATATTGTCAAATTGTATGGTAATACCTGAAAGCATTGTGTTCGACAGAGACCCACGCTTTACCTCAATGTTTTGGGAAGGATTACAGAAGGCTATGGGTACGATGTTGAAGTTTAGTACTACATTCCATCCTCAGACAGACGGACAGTCGGAGTGTACTATTCAGATTTTAGAAGACATGCTTCGAGCTTGTGTCATTGATTTCAAAGGATCATGGGATGAGAAATTACCATTGATCGAGTTCGCTTATAGCAACAGCTATCAAGCGACTATACAGATGTCACCCTATGAAGCACTGTATGCTAGGAAATATCGAACTCCTTTATTTTGGAACGAAGTTGGAGAACGGAGTATTGTTGGACTAGAGTTTGTGGAAGAAACTTATCGAGTAGTCGACATCATTAAAGAAATAGTCCGAATAGCTCAGAACCATCAGAAGCAATATGCAGATAATCGATGCAGAGATCTCGAATTCACCATAGATGATAAGGTATTTTTGAAAATATCTCCTATGCGTGATTTGAAAAAGTTTGGACATAAGGAAAAGTTGCGTCCCAGATATATTGGACCTTATGAAGTTCTAGATAGACCTGGAGGGGTAACATATTAGTTAGCACTGCCACCATCAATATCTAATGTACATAATGTATTCTATGTCTTACAATTGAAGAAGTACGTCAGAGATCCAATACATGTGTTAACAATGGATCCACTGAATTTGACTGAAGATTTGACATTCGAAGTAGTACCTTTTGAGATCACTAACCGGAAGGTGCAACGTCTTTGCAATCGCGACATCTATTATGTGAAGGTTACTTAGAGAAACCAAAATGTGAAAGAAATTACATGGGAAGAAGAAAACGCTATGTGGAAGCAATATCATCACTTATTCGACTTGGATGGTATGTGTAAATTTTGAGGACTAAATTTATATAAGAGGGGGGGGGGAGTTGTAAGACCCGCACTTCACTAACTTGGTCTAACCGTGTCGTGCCAGGTCTTCCCATCATTCCTGGACTAAGTGGACCGAGCGTGTGAAGATGGATCACAAACCAGGTATGCGAATCGAGTTAAAAACACTGAAAACATACTTAAGGTCGCATACCTGGGTAGGTATGGTCGACCATAAGGAAAGAAACAAAAATTTCAAATATAGAACCCCATGATTGATGATTTTGACCCTACGATCGATGGTTTATGCAATCGTATGATCGACTGTGAGACCCCAGATCAGACTCTGAGTTTTGAAAACTTTCCTAAATTAAGGGATTGCTTTCCTAATTGAAAGATGACTCTATATGGAGAGTTTTTCTCTAGATAAAGGGTATCCCTCAGCCCTTTTTCACTCTTTTAGAACATTAGTAAACCCTAGAGAAAGAGAAGGGAAAAGAAAGAAGAGAAGAAAAAGAAGGAAAAGCTAAGGAAATGAATTTGTTGAGAAGAGACTGGCTCTCTATTACAGGCAAAGGTATGAGCCTAATCTCTAAAGATGTTAATTCTATGGACTAAGGATTCTATGGAGGATTGGGAATGTCAACCTATTATGATCCATGTGATTTCCTTGAGAAAATCCCAAGGAGAACCATGAGGAGTGAATTTGATGATTGGGGTTGGTAAGAAACTACTAATGATGGCCATAGGATGACCTTAGAATAAACCCCATTGAAGAACAGAAGAATTGACCCAGGAAGAACTCGAATTGCATGTAGACTGTGAGCAAAAATCTCAAGGTCACAGTTACGATCGACCATAGCATGACCAGCATGACTAGAGGATCGACCATAGGCATTCGGAAAGATTTCAGAAGCTATATGGTCGTAGCTGCGGTCGCACCATATGCGACTGTAGGGTATCAATCGTAAGTAGTAAGGTCGATACAGTATGAGACCATAGGACCAATTAGACACCTAATCAGTGCTCTGTTTCGATTTTCGTCTACTGTTACATGTCATATATGAACCCTAACTTAAATTCGTATAACTTTTAGGTTGTTAAATCAATTCAAAGAGAATTTCAAGGCTTGGAACGAGATTGAGTTTTGCTAACAGGTGAGGGAGCAAGACCTAAACTAATTGGATAATAACAAACTATTTATTTTTATTGAGTCCAATGCCATGATTGATTTTATCTTATCCCCCAGTTAATCCCATGTGCACTACCTTTTAATAATCAAAACTGAGAATGATGCATGGTGGTTCCTTCATACATTCTTGGTCTTTGAATAATTATGGACCCTTTCCTTAATCCATTCGATCCATGTTTTACTCTAAAATTATTATTTAACTCATTACATTCCATGATTTCCTTTGAACGATTCAGATCTCAAAGTGAGAGAGTACTTACAACAGGTTAGATTCTCTTTTAAGTTTTCCATCGACAAGAATGATGCTGTAGAGGTACATGTTTCTTTTCTTATCTTATTTCTTTCTTTTTCTTTTCCTCTCCATCTCCTTTGTGTTTTCTCCTGCTGGGCGGTACTAAGAGAAGAGTTCTGTCTTCTCCCTTTCTTCTTTCTCTTCTTCTTTTCTCTCTTCTCTTTTAGAGACACGTCAGAGCTCTCTCTCCCAATTCTTTTCTTTTGGTTTGATAGAATAACTAGGAGATTGGTGGAGATAAGATCTCCTTCTCACAAAATCAGCATGTATGGTCACCGAATTGGAAAGGAGATGATTCTCCTTCCCTTCCTTTCATTCTTGGCTCCATCATGTCAACCTTCCTTGTTTGGAGTCCATCTCAGTCAACCATGGAGGGAGGGAATGGGATTTCAAATTGATGGGTCCCACACTCCATTATTCTCAATCCAATTTTACACCTGGAGGTGCGGCTGAAAATGTGCGGTCAATGGTTGACTACACCTCCTTTGTATAGTGCCGACCTTATTTTGGTCTGCCAATTTAGGTTCGTGCATGCCAGACTTTTTGGGTTCGTACGGGATGGGTCCAAGACTTCTTCTAATGCATCCTTGCACACTCTAGTGACACAAGAGAGTCAAGGTACTGACCCAATATCATCATACAATTATGCCTTCGTCTTCGGACGTGTAGATATGAATAGTTTGTACATGGAAAGACCCGATACATGCCCAAAATAGATTTATTCATAAAGGGATTTGGGCATGGGTCTTACAACTCCACCCCCTTCAAAATAATTTCGTGCTAGAAATTTAGGCCTAACTATGCCCTTGATCATAGTGTATTACATGAACATATCGTTCATCCACTTCCTTCAAACCTCTAAAATCCTTTGACCTTACAGTCCTCTTAAACTGGACTCTGGTTCCATAAGGTACTGAAATGTGAGTCCTTAACCTTTTCGTTCGTTTAATAGTCGACGGTTCTACTGTATACACGAGTTGTCCTGTGATTGAAGGGATTTGTGTAAGACCCGCACTATGAAAACCCGGTCTAACCTTGGTTTTGTGTCGTGACAGGTCTTCCGATCATCACCGAGCCAGACGGGGCAAGCGGATAACAAACAGGTACGAAATCGGACTGAAGTCGACAAATTATACCTGATTTTAGCTTACCGGTCGATGGTACCGGTCTTGGTACCGGTCGACCGGTATGGCCTGCACAGCTATGTGCGGGAATTTGGAAATTGGTCTCTGCGGGTCTCGCTTTCCTGATTTCGAATCCTAAAAGTTTCCTAATCCTAGTAGGGTTACTAAACCCTATTTCTAGCCTATAAATATACCCTTAAGCCTCCTCAAATCCTTTCCATTGTCTCTCACAAACCCTAAAGAAGAGAAAGAGCTTGGAAAGGAGAAGGAGCTAGGAAGAAGAAGAAGGAGCCGCCATTACCGTTCGACGAAGCTCACGCTACGCCTGTCAACGGTAAGTGTTTGAATCCCTCTTCTTACCCTATGTTAGTTGTGTGGGTGGATCAATACCATGCAAAGTAGGTATTGATCTAAAACCCTAAATTGGCCAATAAACCCTAAGTTGCCGTCAAACCCTAGATTTGAGTTTCGAGATGATATTCATCGAAACGAGACTTGAATGAGTTGGGGATAACTCTAACTCAAAGCCTAAACTTAGAATGGATAGGAGAAACCCTGAAAATCCATGGAGGATGATCGACGGCAGTCGAAAAACCATGTACGGTCTTCCGGAGACATACCGGTTGACTATACCGGTTGCACATAGTGCGACCAGTATGTTGCGACCGCTACCTCTCGGGAGGTTGTCTGTGGGGGACCGGCTGACCATACCGGTCGCCAGTCTTTCCCACAGAGCTGCGACCGGTACATGCCACCGGTCAGCTCTGTGAGGGTATTTTGTAACCCTGTTGGTTTCCGACCAACATGAAACTCTAAGAATGTTATTTTAATGAAACCCTAATAATATTGTAGGACTTTGTGACTTATCGTTTGGATCTTGCGACGTGGAGCAAGTTATTGAAGGAGCATCAGGTAAGGGAATCTGACCTAAACCTAATAATTTAATGGACAGTAAATCGTTGTTAATCATTGAATATCTATGATGTGATGTTTGTGCATATTCACATGCCATCCTTTACTTTCAGTTATTATTATTGTTCATAGGATGTGATTGTTAGGCATGTGATTGTTTTCGTTGGTGTGTGGAGTGGGGCATGGGCCTGGGATCGCTCTTCACACTGGTACCTTTTTGTAGTATTCTATCTTAACATGCTTGGTACGGGTGGGGTATCAGGGGAAGGTCGTGGTACGGTGGTCTCCGATATTGATGTTGTCCCAACCATCGTTGTGTGGTACAGAGGATTCCGAGTCGACGCTGGATTGTCCACGATGCTTTAGCTCTATCTCTATGCCGTAGGGAGTTATGTTGGGATAGGGTCTACCTGCATATTGTTTCTATCCTAGTGGGTTAGTTGCGGATAGGGTATCAGGGGGAGGTGAGGTATTGAGGTCTCCGGCCCAGCCTGCACGCTCTAGCTCTATCTCTATGCCGTAGACGGCTGTGCTGGGATAGAGCATACATTGTTGACATATAGGATTGGTTAGTTGCGAGCCCAGTTTATGAGCCCTGGCCAGTAGGGGCTTAGGTACTGGTATGGGTAGAGTATCAGGGGAGGTGCGGGTATACCTTAGCTCTATCTCTATTCCATGATGGGTGCATGTGGGTTGGTGGTAGTGTGATTTACTGTGCGACGCCACACACTCGTGTATAGAGGTGCGGGGGCCACCAAACCTTTCTATAGCACATTGCAAACTTAAAACCAGACCACAGCATAAAATTGATTGTTACTCATGCATAATCTTGTGAAACTGTCTGATTGTCTTACTGAGCTATGTTGTGTGCTCACCCTTTGTATATACATTGTTTTTAGATGTTGATGCAGGATACACTGTAGATGACTATGTGAACGCTCCGGCGTACGGTGGTGTAGCTGCTTTGGATGTACAAGCAGGGGAGGACGAGCTTGATGCTTCATGCGAGTGCCCTTTCTGCGTGTACCTTTGATTTTGTTTTGTTTATTTATTTCAGTTATTTTCGAGTGGATTAAAGGGATGTAATGATATTATTTTATGTGTTTGATTTTTGAATAATGGGATATTTATTTAAATTATCAATAGATACTCAGTTCATTCTATTTAAAGTCTTCCGCTGTATATTTATATTCTGATTGTGGTTATGTGTAATTGGTTTGTATGGGTGGACACGGCCTATTCGAGATCCTGGTGTGAACCATTGGTTCAATGACGGTTCACTCACACCGTTCTGGTTAGATCAGAATTGGGGTGTGACAACTTGGTATTAGAGCTCTCGGGCTCTGTTCCAACAAACCATGCTGCACTTAACTGGGTCGATGAACTGAGTTAGGAAGTTTAAAAATCTTAAAACAAACACACCCTAAGCATTGTTTGATACCTGAGACGGACTAAGAAAGAGAATAATGTACTATTCTAAATATGAAACTTAATATGTGCACATACACTAGTTAGGAAAAACCATGAACTTTCACTAAATAGAAAAGTGTATCAAATGTAATAGTGCTACAGGGTACAGTCCACAAACCGGAAAGTTACCCTGTTATATAAACCGTCATATGAAAAGAAAAATAAATGGGAAATCATGGGGTAGGAGGCCTGTGAGGAATGGGGACAGCTATATCATAGTCCCGCTCGTATGCGACCCTAAGCCAATGCACCTGGTCCTGAGTCACCCGTAGACCACGAGCCAGGCGTCCCAACTCCTGACCCATCTCTCGCTGAGACTCCAGGATGACCCTCTGGGTGTCCCTGATCTCAGTAAACATACTCAACACTGAGTCGGGAGGGGGCTGAGATGGCCCAGCTGTGGGAACAGATGGTGGTGGTACAGGTGCAGGCTGTGGGGCAGGCACTGGTGCTTCCCCAGCTACATCGTCATCATCATCATCACCCATCTCTGCCGCATAGGCCGCATTGGCCGCGGCTGCTGCTGCTGCTGCTACTCTCCCAAGTGGACGAGGGCGAGCCTCCAACTCGTCATCACTAACTGGCAGATCAACCATCTGCATCCTCTGAATGGCGTCCCAGTCTATATCAGACGTCATAGTGTCCTCGACGGTCACCTCGCCTCTCATGCTCACACCCAGACGGCGAAGAAGAAAGGTAATGAGACGACCGTAGGGAAGGTTACTGGCCTGATCGGCCAGGATCGCCTAATGCATAGTCCTAATGATGAGGTATGGGAGGGAGACACGCTCTCTAGTGCAGATGCAGTAAGTGATGTACTGAGTGAGCTGGGATAACTCACCATAATGGCCGCTCTGGGGGACGATGTTGTGCTGGACGATGCGACTGTAGACCCGAGGTACAGGTCTCAAGCTAGCCGCCTTCATAGGAGCTCCAGGGTTCAGTATCTGATGAGCTATCTCCTGGCGCAGGTCCTCAGTCAAGTAGCCCTTCGCTTTGGGAGGGCAATACACTAGGTCTCCATCATTAGGAACCCCTAGAAGGTCGGCCAGCTGGTGGGTGTTGAATGAGATGTGTACACCCCTGACATAACTGGAGATACGTAAATCCCTACCTTGGTTGGGATCGTTCACATTTCCGTGCAGCTCCAGGTTAGCAAAGAAATGCTTAACCAGATTGAGACGAGTGGTGTAGGTGTAAGAGATGACGGGCGACCAACCAAACCTGTCAAAAGCCGCTCGAACGTCGAATCGGTCTAACTGCTCCAAGTTAACCCGACGCCTAGATTCTATATTCTTGTTATCGAACCATGGAAATCGAACTTGTGCTTCCAAAGAACGGAACCATTGCTCATCCAATTGGGGAACTGGTGGTTGTGGGGCACGTGAACTCGAGTCGTGGGGACGCTTGCCAAGAGCACGTCTAGGAGCCATTTAAACTGCAAAACAAATGAGAAACAAGTAAAAAGTTAGAAATTGTCGAAAATTTTTGAAATTTCGGCAGCATAATGGCTATAATTCAAGAAAAAGCCTCGAACTCACCCAAAACATGGGGAGGAGGACTTACGTAACCCCCACACTCTTCAACAAACCAATCATAAGCAATTATAACAAGAAATTGCAAGAAATTACAAGAAATTAAGAAAAATCAAGAAATTTCGAAAAAATGGGAAAAACCTAGGTCAAAAGATGAAAAATTTGATTTTTAGGAAAACCGTTCGGTGGAACCCCAAATTAGTTGAGGGCTTTTGCTCTTGGGGGTCCCTAAACCCTTTCCAAGCCGAAGAAAAGGAATTCCTACGGTTAAATCATCTCGAACAAAGAAAAACCTAAAATTCTACATATAGACGATATGGAAAATATGTAAAAATATAAGAGAGAGGGAGGAGACCCACCTGGAGACGATGTTCTACGCTTGGAATGGATGGAATCGGCTTCAAATGGCACCGGTCGGACTGTAGCAACTCGGAACCCAGAGAAGAATCACCACCGGAGAGGAAAGAAATTGGAAAAGTGAGAAAAATCTCATTTTTTTGCGATTTTAAAGTCATTTTGGGCATACCGGTCGACGGTTATGCCTATACCGGTCGACCGGTATCAACCCAGGTGTGCGACCGCTATGTCTCGGCCAGAAAATAATTCTGACCGGTCGACTATACCGGTCGCAACACTGTATACAGAGTGTCGACCGGTATCTCCCAGACATGCGACCGCTATGTCTCGGCCAGAATTTTAATTCTGACCGGTCGACTATACCGGCCGCATACTGTTCCACATGGGTGCGACCGGTATGTTGCGACCGGTACGCCCCAAGGAGCCAGAAAATTTAATTAAAATTTTTTTTAAAAATTGTGTAAATTGAAATGTTACTTCTCGACTATTTTTCCCTGCATTATTCAAGACTAACACTACTATTATTGATGTTCTCACGTGTTATGTCTTCTTCTCAGATCCAAATAAATAGTCTGAGATGGCAGGTGGAAACGGTCGAAGGGGTCGGAAGCGTCATCAGGCCAGGATGCGCCTAGAAGAAGAGCAAGCTGAGCAAGACCAGGTTAGAGAAACCAGTCCTGAAGTGGAGGAGGAACAGGTCCCGGAAGTACCGACAGAATTACCGGGCCCACCCCACAGGAATTCCGAGACCATTGTTACAAACTTGGTCTACCAGATGCAGGCTCAACAGAAGGAATTTCTGAGTGAAGTACTGAAGATGCTCAGGCCAGCAGGTTCTGTTCCCGCTGGAAATACGCCCGAGTCAGGAGGAATTAACACTACCCAACCGATGCAGAGTAGTCCAAGGCCGAGGGGCCAAGCACAGAACGTACCACCACCGCATCGGTTTCCGTCGCCTTCTGCGTATCCGGGAGCGTATCCGTATCCACCACCATGGTACGGAGCAGACACACAGGGACAGCATGATCTGAGCAGGTCAGTGGACAGATTCTTGAAGTTAAAACCTTCATCGTTCACAGGCAGGACAGGGAAACCATTGTGGCCAGCACAGTGGGTTTCTGAAATGGAAAAGAACTTTCGACTGATGACTTGCACTGAGGAGGAGAAGGTTCTGTTTGCCACTCATATGCTGAGAGAAGACGCAAATGCTTGGTGGAATTCCACACGGGCATATCTGGAGAATAAGTACACACTAGTTGACTGGGAAGTGTTTAAAGTGGCTTTCTTCGACAAATATTTTCCAAAGAGCTTCAGAGATCAAATGGAGAGAGAGTTTCTCAACCTGCAAGCGGCTCGGGCCGACCGTAGATGCATATCAAGAGAGGTACGAAGAGCTGTTCTTCTTCGCACCAGCCTAGTATGCGGGAAGAGGAGACAAAGATACGTAGGTTCACCATGGGACTACGTGGAAGCATCAGAGAGCACCTTTTGGGTCTGGACAAGAAGACTTACAACGAGGCAGTGCAGGTTGCGAGGGTGATAGAGTCCAGTCAGAGGGACAGCTTCTTCGCGTAGAACAGGGGAGTGAAGAGATCTGCTGGAGAGAGCTCGGGTGGCGGTAATACTAGACCATTCCGCCCATACAGGGGGCAGACCGCTACAGCACCTGCGAGAAACAACCTGGCACCACCTGTGCCACAATTCGCCAGACCCAACCCAAATATTAAATGTTATAACTGTCAGCAGCTGGGACATGTTGCAAGGAACTGCACGCTACCTAAGAAGCAAGCTCCCCAGCAAGCAAGAGTTTATGCGGTCACCACTGAAGAGGCAGCCGCATCACCTGATGTGGTAACTGGTACGACTTTATCCCTTACTATTTGGTTTATTCTTTCAGTTGCATGAGCATGTAGAACTAAGGGCAATATATTCCAGGAATTTTAAATGTAGCGGGTTTACCCGCCAGAGTATTATTTGACTCTGGGGCCACGCACTCTTTTGTTTCTGTTTCTTTTGGGAAGCGAATGGAGTTACCAATCAAGCAATTGAACCCAAGCTTGATAGTTCGCTCTCCACTAGGAGTCGAAGTGGCTTTGACCAAGTATTATGGACCATGTATGGTATGTATTGAGGGCCGAGACTTAGAAGCAAGCCTAGTAATACTTGATATGGCAGACTTTGATGTCATTTTGGGGATGGATTGGCTGGGCCATCATTCGGCCGTCCTTTTATGTGGTGAAAGGAAGTTTGTGCTTACTGACAGAGAGGGAAGGGAATATAGTTTCGTTGGGATTAAGCTATCTAGAAAGCAGAAGTTGATCCTCTCCGCCCTAAAAACTAAGAGATGCTTGGAGAAAGGGGGAGTGGGTTATCTCGTATCTGTAGTCGATCTTACGGCAGAGTCACTCAAGATGGAAGATATAGATGTGGTTCGGGAGTTTCCAGATGTATTTCTAGAAGATCTTCCAGGCTTACCACCAGACAGGGCTACAGAATTTGTGATAGACCTTATGCCAGGTTCGGCGCCGGTGTCTAAAGCACCATACAGGATGGCCCCGACCGAGTTAAAGGAGTTGAAGACCCAATTACAAGAATTGCTGGATAAGGGCTTCATACGACCTAGTATATCGCCTTGGGGAGCACCTGTATTATTCGTCAAGAAGAAGGATGGAAGTGTATGGCTATGTATTGACTATCGTGAGTTGAACAAGTTGACGATCAAGAATCGGTATCCCTTGCCTAGGATCGATGATCTGTTCGATCAGTTGCAGGGTGCAAAGGTTTTCTCGAAGATCGATCTTCGATCGGGGTATCACCAATTGAAGATCAAGGCCGGAGATATTCCGAAGACTGCTTTTAGAACAAGGTATGGGCATTATGAGTTTCTAGTTATGTCTTTCGGGTTGACCAATGCTCCAGCGTCGTTTATGGAACTGATGAACCGAGTGTTCCATGACATGTTGGACACTTCGGTCATCGTATTCATCAATGACATATTGATTTACTCTAAGGACATGCAGGCTCATACAGCGCATTTGAGGGCAGCCCTACAACGGCTGAGGGATGTGAGGCTTTATGCAAAATTCAAGAAGTGTGAGTTTTGGCTGAAGGAAGTGGCTTTCTTGGGCCATGTGGTATCTGAAGACGGTATCAAGGTTGGTCCAAGCAAGATAGCTGCTATAGTAGGATGGGAAGCACCAAAATCTGTTGCGAAGATTCGTAGTTTCCTTGGGTTGGCTGGTTATTATAGAAGATTCGTGGAAGATTACTCCAGGATTGCGGTTCCACTCACCAGATTGACCAAGAAGGGAGAGAAATTTATATGGACAGATGAGTGTGAGAAGTGCTTCCAGACTTTGAAGTCAAGACTTGTCTCTGCACCTATCTTGACCATCCCCGAACCAAGCGTACCGTTTACTCTATATACGGATGCTTCAGGGTTGGGTATTGGTTGTGTTCTGATGCAAGGAGAACAGGTGATCGCTTACGCATCAAGATAGTTAAAAGAGCATGAGAAGAACTATCCTACGCATGACTTGGAGCTAGCAGCGGTTATTCACGCAATCAAGACTTGGAGACACTACTTGTACGGTGAGAAGTTTCAGATCAAGTCAGATCACAAAAGCTTAACTTATCTCTTCACTCAGAAGGATCTGAATATGAGACAGAGGAGATGGCTGGAATTGTTAAAAGATTATGATTGCGACATCCAGTACCATCCGGGTAAAGCAAATGTGGTGGCTGACGCCTTAAGCGGGAAAGTGGGCATCGAAACCTGAGGCAGGACCAAGTATAGATGCTGCATTGTGTGCTGCAGCCTCGAGTTCAATGGAAATTGATGAAGAACATATTATCGAAACTGCAGAAGATCTAGTCGAGCAAGGCTTGATTCATAAGTTCACTATGATGTTCGCCGCATTGAAGATCTCACCGAGTCTAATTGATGAAGTTAGGAAGACTTAGAGAAGGGTACGTGCAATCCTGACTTTACCTTGGAATCAGACAAAGTACTCAAGTATCGCAGATGGATATGTATACCTGAGAGCGAAGACTGCGATATCAGAGGTCGAGTTATGACTGAAGCTCATTACACTCCATATTCGGTACATCCAGGAAGTACCAAGATGTACCATGATCTAAGAAGACTATATTGGTGGAGGGGTATGAAAGCAGATATAGCTCATTTCGTGTTCCAATGTCTGAATTGTCAACAAGTTAAAGCGGAAAGGCAAAGACCCGCAGGTTTACTACAGCCGTTACCAGAACCGGCATGGAAGTGGGATTGTATTACCATAGATTTCGTCACTGGCCTACCATTGACACCAAGGTCAGTGGATGCAGTTTGGGTTATAATAGATCGACTCACCAAGACAGCTCGATTTATTGCGGTCAGACCTCAGTATACCATGGAGAAACTGGCCAAGTTATATGTTGATAATATAATCAGACTTCATGGCATTCCCGGAGAGTATAGTATCGCGAACGTAGATCCCCGTTTTACATCAAAGTTCTGGGAAGGATTACAGAAAGCTATGGGAACAAAGTTGAAGTTCAGTACAGCTTTTCATCCTCAGACGGACGGACAGTCGGAACGAACTATTCAAATTTTGAAAGATATGCTCCGAGCTTATGCATTAGATTTCAAAGGAGCTTGGGATGAGAAGCTATCACTTATCGAGTTTGCTTACAACAACAGTTATCAGGCTACAATTCAGATGGCCCCGTAAGAAGCACTCTATGGGAGGAAGTGTCGTACACCTCTGTTATGGAACGAAGTGGGGGAAAGAAGAATTGTAGGACCGGAGTTTGTTGAAGAAACTTGCCGAGTAATTGATCAGATCAAAGAGAGAGTAAAGACAGCTCAAGTTCGACAGAAGCATTATGCGGATAATCGACGTCGAGATCTGGAGTTTGCAGTGGGTGACAAAGTATTGTTGAAGGTGTCACCGGTGCGAGATCTGAAACGGTTTGGTAAGAAGGGGAAGCTATGCCCCAGGTATGTGGGACCATATGAGATATTGAATCGACGTGGTAATGTATCATATCAATTGGCTCTACCACCATCTATGTCTAGCGTGCATAATGTGTTCCATGTATCATTACTAAAGAAGTATGTTAGAGATCCATCGCATATCTTGATCGCTGATCCTCCAGACTTGACTGAAGACTTAACTTTCGAAGTGGTGCCTGTAATGCTCTCAAGCCGAAAAGTTCAGCAACTTCGAACCAAGGATATCCACTATGTGAAGGTGCATTGGAAAAGCCAAAATGTGGAGGAAATTACTTGGGAAGAAGAGAGCGCGATGAGAAAGGAGTACCCTAACCTTTTTGATGATCAAGGTACGTTCAAATTTCGAGGCCAAAATTTCTTTTAAGGGTGGGGGAGTTGTAGTACCTACATGCAAATTTCGGGACGAAATTTCTTTTAAGGGTGGTGGAGTTGTAAGACCCGCACTATGAAAACCCGGTCTAACCTTGGTTTTGTGTCGTGACAGGTCTTTCGATCATCACCAAGCTAGACGGGGCAAGCAGATAACAAACAGGTACAAAATCAAACCAAAGTCGACCAATTATACCTGATTTTAGGTATACCGGTCGATGGTACCGGTCTTGGTACCGGTTGACCGGTATGGCCTGCACAGCTATGTGCGGGAATTTGGAAATTGGTCTCTGCGGGTCCCGCTTTCCTGATTTTGAATCCTAGAAGTTTCCTAATCCTAGTAGGGTTACTAAACCCTATTTCTAGCATATAAATACACCCTTAAGCCTCCTTAAATCCTTTCCATTGTCTCTCACAAACCCTAGAGAAGAGAAAGAGCTTGGAAAGGAGAAGGAGCTAGGAAGAAGAAGAAGGAGCCGCCATTACCGTTCGACGAAGCTCACGCTACGCCTGTCAACGGTAAGTGTTTGAATCCCTCTTCTTACCCTATGTTAGTTGTGTGGGTGGATCAATACCATGCAAAGTAGGTATTGATCTAAAACCCTAAATTGGCCAATAAACCCTAAGTTGCCGTCAAACCCTAGATTTGAGTTTCGAGATGATATTCATCGAAACGAGACTTGAATGAGTTGGGGATAACTCTAACTCAAAGCCTAGACTTAGAATGGATAGGAGAAACCCTGAAAATCCATGGAGGATGATCGACGGCAGTCGAAAAACCATGTATGGTCTTCCGGAGACATACCGGTCGACTATACCGGTTGCACATAGTGCGACCGGTATGTTGCGACCGCTACCTCTCGGGAGGTTGTCTGTGGGGGACCGGCTGACCATACCGGTCGCTAGTCTTTACCACAGAGCTGTGACCGGTACATGCCACCGTTCAGCTCTGTGAGGGTATTTTGTAACCCTGTTGGTTTCCGACCAACATGAAACTCTAAGAATGTTATTTTAATGAAACCCTAATAATATTGTAGGACTTTGTGACTTATCGTTTGGATCTTGCGACGTGGAGCAAGTTATTGAACGAGCATCAGGTAAGGGAATCTGACCTAAACCTAATAATTTAATGGACAGTAAATCGTTGTTAATCATTGAATATCTATGATGTGATGTTTGTGCATATTCACATGCCATCCTTTACTTTCAGTTATTATTATTGTTCATGCATTCATAGGATGTGATTGTTAGGCATGTGATTATTTTCGTTGGTGTGTGGAGTGGGGCATGGGCCTGGGATCGCTCTTCACACTGGCACCTTTTTGTAGTATTCTATCTTAACATGCTTGGTACGGGTGGGGTATCAGGGGAAGGTCGTGGTACGGTGGTCTCCGATATTGATGTTATCCCGACCATCGTTGTGTGGTACTGAGGATTCCGAGTCGACGCTGGCTTGTCCACGATGCTTTAGCTCTATCTCTATGCCGTAGGGAGTTATGTTGGGATAGGGTCTACCTACGTATTGTTTCTATTCTAGTGGGTTAGTTACGGATAGGGTATCAGGGGGAGGTGAGGTATTGAGGTCTCCGGCCCGGCCTGCACGCTCTAGCTCTATCTCTATGCCGTAGACGGCTGTGCTGGGATAGAGCATACATTGTTGACATATAGGATTGGTTAGTTGCGAGCCCAGTTTACGAGCCCTGGCCAGTAGGGGCTTAGGTACTGGTATGGGTAGAGTATCAGGGGAGGTGCGGGTATACCTTAGCTCTATCTCTATTCCATGATGGGTGCATGTGGGTTGGTGGTAGTGTGATTTACTGTGCGACGCCACACACTCGTGTATAGAGGTGCGGGGGCCACCAAACCTTTCTATAGCACATTGCAAACTTAAAACTAGACCACAGCATAAAATTGATTGTTACTCATGCATAATCTTGTGAAACTGTCTGATTGTCTTACTGAGCTGTGTTGTGTGCTCACCCTTTGTATATACATTGTTTTTAGATGTTGATGCAGGATACACTGTGGACGACTATGTGAACGCTCCGGTGTACGGTGGTGTAGCTGCTTTGGATGTACAAGCAGGGGAGGACGAGCATGATGCTTCATGCGAGTGCCCTTTCTGCGTGTACCTTTGATTTGTTTTATTTATTTATTTTAGTTATTTTCGAGTGGATTAAAGGGATGTAATGATATTATTTTATGTGTTTGATTTTTGAATAATGGGATATTTATTTAAATTATCAATAGATACTCAGTTCATTCTATTTAAATTCTTCCGCTGTATATTTATATTCTGATTGTGGTTACGTGTAATTGATTTGTATGGGTGGACACGGCCTATTCGAGATCCTGGTGTGAACCGTTGGTTCAATGACGGTTCACTCACACCGTTCTGGTTGGATCAGAATTGGGGTGTGACAATTTGAGCCATAAATAGTCAAATGTTCTACTGTACCAAACAAACCTACCTAGGTTTGGGTAGTTAGGGGCTAGTGCGTAGGGTGCTTGTTGTGTTTCCTCACATCCCCTGTGGAACATAGCATGATTACTAGCATAGTCTGTGGAATAGCTCTATGGTGGTATAGCTATATCCATTCGACACCTCCTAAGGTTAATATTCTACATTTCATCCTTGTTTAAGTTCTTACTTCATTGAAAAGAAATCTCTAATGATTTCCACATCCTTTGAGAGTGACGAAAATCAAATCCTTATTTCTCCGCTCTTTTGATTCTCTTTAGTTTTCTTAGATCTTTTCTTTTATCTTTTCCATCATTATCCTCAATTAAGTGTAACCCCAATGAACCTCTTCTTCTCTGTACCAACTTCATATATTCATAAATAATGCAATTTAAATCAAGCTTTGTTGAGACACGTCTGTCTCTTAAATTGTCTTTTCCTCTCTTCAAGACATTAACGTGATCGTTCAGCCCATTTACTTAAGAATTTCCTATAGTCTGAATTCATATGCATCTAAATTTTTTCTGTGAATAGGATATAGTATGAGTATTCTCTAATATCAAATATCTATTTCTTCACCTTCTGTTGCTCATAATCTTTCCCTTGTGATGTAGAGATTTATTAACTCTCAATACCATTAACACTTAATAATCTCAATTATTTGCATTAATATCTCCCTTAGATCAAAACTTCTAACACCAACATCTCATATTAATTTCTCATTTCTTCATTTCATTAAAGTTCTTATCCTCGAGTACTTGATAATTCAACATACTTATTAAACATACTTCCGATCCTATCAAAAGGCATCTTCTTCGTAGAACATATCCTAGCCTCTAACAGATTCTTTTCCCATTATAGGGTCTATCCTGTAGGAGTTTTCTTAATACGAATACCAGTCCTAGGGTAGGTTGACCTCGCATTCAATTCCCTTATCAACGTAATTGATCAATCATTTCACTTCAGTTAAGATTTACTCAATTTCCACAATGTCTACTATTCTTGGGGTCACAGTAACAGTGTTCCCATTAACTTTGCATCCTCATGTTAAACCTTCATAACATGAATCTTTACCAACAATTGGGGAAAACTTTCCTATTCTCCTCAATTTGTCTTTAGTGCTTTGTTTAACGTTGATGGTCAATCATCACAATCCCATTGTTCTTCAATATCTAATATGGGTTATATAGATCCTGGGATTCTTGAATCAATTCATCCTCTTTATTCTCATATGGTTAATTTGATTCCAATACCTCAATTTGTCTTAATATCTGCTTGTATTTTTCCATATGTCTTTCCATTGTTCTCGATCTTCATACTAGGAATTCCATTAGTTTTGGTCAAGTTCTCACCCTTTAATTCATTCCTCGGAATGCATTTCATGTAGTTTTCATAAGTTTCAATTAGTTCTTAATATCTTTCCAAGTGATTCCTCCAACAGTATCATGCAGTTTACGTGTCATAAAAATTTAACATTTCTTATCTCTTATAGAAATAGTACATTAATTCTCCATGTAGCATAAAAATCAATTTCTAGACGTATGAATAAATCATGATATAATATTCAGAGGTTACAAGAAATACTTGTTGACACGACAAGGGCATTGATCCTAGTACCTGCCACAAATAGCTGGTTTCCTTCTGTCTGAGGTGTCTGGTTCACCGGATATGGGCATTGACTTAGGGTATGGCCCACCCTACGGCAAGCAGAGCATCTGGAAAAATAAGCGAGAAAATCCCAGCGTACACCGTCTTAGTAGCTGAACCCTCCTGTGAATTCCTTCGGGTTCCCTTATTTCCATGATAGGGGTGGCCACCAGTTCATGCAGTTGAGGTGTGTAGTTAGCCAGAAAAGCTTCTCTGAAAATATCCCAGGTGATAACATCATGGCCTTCTTGTAGTACTGGTTGTATGCCCAACCACCAGGCGTAAGGTTCGCCCTCCAATTGGTAAGTGGCACACATGACCTTAAGTGCATCCGATAATTGGAGGTTTCCCATAACCTCCACCATATTTTGGACCCAGTTCAACAATGACTGTTCCCCAGAGTCACTTCCTTCGGTAAACTTGTCAGGCTTTTCTTTTAAGAACTTGCACATAGCCTTCAACATAGGATTTTTATTTGAACTAGACACATCATTCTGAGAAGAGTTCGAAGCCATAATTGGAAATTTTACGTTTGGACCTGAGAAAAATTTAATCGTTAGTCACGTCCTGAATAGAATGTTTCAAAGATAACATCATGCAATAGAATAGGTATGCTCATGGTCAGCAACAATGAATCAATAGGGACATTGCAAATGTACAAGCGGGTAAAACATCTAATTGGAGTGACTATAATGGAAAAATAGGACGTGCGGCTGCACTCTAGGTACGGAATGGGCGTGTGGCATGTGTTCGACTGCATGTCAACGTCTTCGAGTTTAAAAGGTGCGTGACATGCTTTTTCTCCTTCCCTTCATTTTAGCTTGGTGTGCGACTAGAAAGCACACATACTTGTCATAATACCTTTTTTTTGAGGTTTCTTAGGTGCTTCAAGGCTAGCACTTCCTCATTCATCATTAAATCACGTCATTAAGGTAACTTTCGTATCAATTTCTCATTTTCTGCCCTAAACACATTTTAGTTTCGAATCCTGGGGTAATATCCTTTGCAATGGTTCAAAATGATGGGGTTTTGTCCCAAAATCACTTTAAAAGAGTTCCGTCTTATATGTCATCATGTTTATAACCATTTTTATTCATTCATGTAGATCATTCAAAGCAAAAATCTACATTTTATCACATTTCCTCAAAACTTTAAAAATCAACTTTTGCTCCTTGTTTGCTTCTCTTCTCACATTGATATGTTTGTCATCAAACTTCTGCATAGAACATTCAAGCATCAATTCAATAGATATTAACTCCTCGAACAATGGTTTCTCTCTACTTCCATCCTTCAACATATAATAGGCATCGCTTAAGATCTCTTTTACCATTATGGCATATGGGTACAATTATCTATTCATTTATTCTAACACAACTTCCTTCCTTGACAGATTTCTTTCCGTCTAAAACTGGCCCGATTGCAAATAACTTCTCTAAACATTTTAGTTTATCATAGGAAGGATTCATCCGTTGTTGGGGCAACAAGACTTGCATTGTCTCGGTTTTTAGTGTATGATTGGCGGCAATTTCGGTCAGCAAAGGTAGCTAGGAAATGGCATTGTTTTGAAAGTAGACCGGTTAAATCAGGTTGGTATGTGAGATGCAACGAATTAAAAAGGTTTGCGGTTCGTCAAACATTCACATATATGGGTTGGTTACCAGTTCTTCAATACCAGATACCTACACGTTCTAACCTTGTGAGGCAGTTTTATTGTAATCTCCAGGTAGAACAAGGTATAGAAAACATTGCAGATGATTCGTTTTTATGAATTTTCAGTTGGGTACTAGGGTGAGAGATTATTTTAGACATTCATAGTCTTGCCCATCTCTTAGATATATTTCCCCACAAGGTGAATTAGTCTATGAGCAGTTAAAGATTCTAGTTGTATCTGAGTGAGAGCTTGCACTGATACAGGAGCAGGTGATGTTGGGTCCCTAATTAAGAGAATGTAACTATCGACCAGTTCCCAGAGTATATAGTCATATTATCCAGCACAACATTGTTCCCAAAAGTTGTCATAGGGATGCTATTGTGCATTTCTAAGAGTTTGTTGCTTATTATGTCACGATGTGACGACATCTTTGTCTTCCATCTCTGTCTACCACATTATATTTAATAATCATAATGTGCAACAGAATATCAGAGATGCAGTAGAATCATAACAAGGAACAAGATGCCAACTAATAATAGTTAAGTACCACAAGTCTGTTGTCCATTACATTGTTCCACAATACTCATAGTACTAAATACATCCCATAGTACATGACTAGAATAAATCTAAATAGGTTCCTATGGATAGACCAAACCATCATCTATCCCCATATAATAAAATCAATAGAATCAAGAGCTGACTCAGGTCTCATAGATACAATCCATATAGGTACAACCCTTGGTGTGATCACGGAGAAGAACCCTACCAAGTGAAGCAGTCTCAGCATCAGTAGGATCCATATTTACGTCGACAGTAATGGTACCTGTAACCAAAGCTAAAAAGATTCGATATCGAGGGATGATCTCACATCCCAGCTCAACGAGGAATCAGGTATCCAATGCAACCCTAGGCAACAATTTATGAATGCAGTACAGAAGTAAATAAACAAGAAATTGTGAGTGTCAAACAAATGTGTATGCAAATCATGGTCGATCTGTACCCTAACAAGAATCTTGCCCCATACCCCACCACCTGAACAATTGCCCCATACCCCACCACCTGAGCATATACACCCTTGCCCTACCTCTTGAGTGCTCTGTACCCGACCGCCTGGATTGTATTCCTTTCACTAAAGTACAAATCATTTGACCAAGTTGATGCATAATGCATGAGAATGTTATTAATGGGTTACACCCCAACAGAGATCCCCGTTCCATTTTCATGGACTGACCGTGTCCTTACTAAGGTGCAACCGGACATATGGCTACTCCACATACGTTACATGATCATATACCCCACACACAATTGTAACCACATAATTCAATCAATCATCATGGCATGTGCAAGTAATAATCCAAAACTATACTCTAGCAGGAATCTCCGTTCCACTCCCATGGACTGACCGTTTCCCCACTAGAGTATAGAGTGCCAACATGACACGTGTATTGTACGCCAACACTCTACACATCCATTATACATGCTCTTATCCAAATTACACCCAGCAGAGGACCCCAACACCCCACCCCCATGGTTCGTTGTGCCTCTAATAAGGTACAACCACTCCCAATGTGATTTATGAGGTCACTCGTTATACTAACCACCATACATAAGTGGTATCCCAACGGAGAGCCCCAGGTTCCCATTCCATGGATCACCGTGTCTCCACTAGAACATCGGCATACCAACATGGTATGCATGCCTGTACTCCCATGCTACACCCACCATCATACATGGTCATGCACACAACAACCATAACATCAATAACCACATCTTGCAGAGAACCTCTAGATCCCCACTCCCATGGTTCGTCGTGTTTCTACTAAGGCAACAACATCTAACAACATACATAGTTATAGTAATATGCAAATGCATGAACAATTATAAATAATATATTAGATGACTTGTTATAAAAAAAAACATCCATAACAAACAACAAACACATGCTTAAGCTCAATATGACCTAACCCCTCACCTGTTGACACTAGAGGTGTTGTTGAACCTTGAAGCCAACAGAAGGCTCCGTCCACTACCCGCAGTGTTTCACCTAATTGATTAGATACTTTGATTAGATGGGTGAATATCTTTTTAAACCAACATAGACAAGTGCTAATTGTCCATGCACAGGTCCCAAGGTAGGTCGAGGACCGAACGATAGGTCTTCCTAGTCATTTCTAGGCTTATAAGGCTGTACTGACTAAACTGACAGATGGAACCGGTTGTGCATTCCACTGGTACATAATGCTAGTTAACACTTAGCCAATTCCATCATATATAGAACTGGAAGATTGATTGGATGAAGGATCATCCGATTGGTCATCCACTTCACATACTGTATACAACATAGGATTCTAGAGAGTTTCTTGGAAGCTAGGCTGGTTGGTCGATCATCCAGTAGTGGCTCCGCTTGGGATTGAGCCTATACGGAGGCACGATCAAACAGTATCATACACATACCGGTGTAACTTACTGGCATGTTGTGCTTCCGATTCATGATACCGGTTAGGGTAACACCGGATATTACATAGTCTGACATGTTCATATATTTTACCCAGGCGGTCAACTAGTAATGAGTTAACAGGAATTACGACCATGACATGTCTACCGGTTTGTGCTACCGAAGCTAGACACGAACCAGAGAGGGTTTTCTCTTTGGGGAAGTTTTCTCCCACCATGGTTTTCTTTGCTTTAAATGGGGGGAAACTACTAACAACCATTATGAAGTACAATGGGGGTCATTTAGACTCCATACAACATCTCCATTCATAGAGAGCATGAAAACCTAGGTTTCCAGGTCAAGGTTCGATGGCCATTCATGGAGGCCATCAATGGTGAGCTCCACCATGGTCTCATGTTCACATCCCTATAAGAATGAAGGAAGGAGAAGGGATGAGAACCTACCTCAAGGAGAGTAGATTCCTTGAGCTTGAGTTCTTCCAAACTTGTGCTCCAAGCTTCCTCTCAAACACCACTCACTCCCATGGTTTGGCAAAGAGAACAAAAGGAGAGGATGCCCTCCTTTTATAGGAACCGTGGGGAGAAAGAGTGACCTACCTTAACTCAACTGATAAAAGTCAGCGGTAGATCGTTCATCTGGTACGTATTGCCGGTTGAACTTAAAATGCATCTAGATATAGTTTCATGGGCCTAATCTGATGGTGATGCTTCATATGCTTCAAATGTTTACTCCCACATGATCCAGCACCCCCATGTGACCCAAGGGATTGGCCCATATCATACAGGTGCTGGGATAGATTTGGGGAAGAGCCCAGTCATAGCTGGTCGCAGCTGATTAGGTTTGGCTTACATGATGCATTCAATCATTTCCATTGGACGCCAAGCATGCGTATCTAGGATGACACTTACCCTAACCTGGTGCGTCATTTCTTCTGCAACATTGGTTAGCAGGTGGATGAGGTGACATGTGAGCTGACAGTGACCAGCAGGGTCAAGGGGGTATACATCTCACTATCAATTGCCTCTCTAGCCACCATTTTGGATGTATCACTAGATTGGAATGGATCTACAGAGTCCCCAGGGAGTTTATGGGCATGACGAAGGATGCCTACATGCAGATGAGACGTGCACTCACTCGCCTTGATGCAATAGGATAGACATATGAGGAGAGGGAGTCTTCCTTCAGGCCCACACCTAGACTGCTCAGCTGGATCATACAACAAAACGTCATTCTTAGATCTAGTCATCGCGAGGAGTTGAATTAGTTCTACGTCTTGCTGACTGATTGGCTGGTGCAGAGGACACCGGTATGCCTCCCCTACTTGATTCTATACACCATTCTTCATTCCTTCTGGTACTTACTCCACAGAGGTCACCTACCATATGGGCACCTACTGACTCGCATCCTCACACACTTTGGCGTGAGCCTCGAGCGAGAGGCCGTGGAGAACAAGAAGGGCTCTTCTATTCTCAACTAGGACACCATCATGCGGATGTAGCTCCCTGGCGTAGTTATGGAAGACCCGATTCTTGAGGCAAACTCCAGACCACCTAGAGCAGTACAGCCATTTAGGAGAGCTTAAGCAGCAGCAGCAGCCAGGGTAGCAGCAGCAGCCACTAGGGTAGGTGCTGGGAGTGGTGAGGGTACCAGCCGTAGTATTTGGAGAGTGACCACAGCACGACAGTCATTATTTAGTGATGACGAGGAGGAGGAGTATGAGGATTATGGTGACAACGAAGAGGGTGAGGGGGATGACAGTGATGGAGGCAGTGAAGATAGTGAGGGTGAGATCACATGGTAGTGGACACCGCTACCCCCACAAGTGATGTGCCTCTAGCTTCTAGTACTAGAGCGGCACCTGCAGCTACTCACACTAGAGAGGTACCACCTACAACTAGTACATCCAGGCCACCCACAGATACTCCTTCGTTGATACCTACTATTGATTTGGGCCAGGTTCTAGGGGTACTCCAGCTCATGCACAGCGGGATGAAGAGGCTCGTCGACAGTTACATTCGATTAGAGAGAGAGGTAAAGCGACGACTGGACACTCTGTAAACTCATGTGGGATACATTCATGATGCGATGGTCACAACTGGACATCTACATCACTATGTGTGGCATATACCCATAGTGACTCTAGCTCCTTCAAGCGTTCCACCACTAGCAGCTCCATAGGACATCCCTCCAGCACCCCCAGTTCCTAGCACTACCCAGCCATCTTCTCATGATGCACCGGTAGCATCTATAGTCCAGGGTGATTCTTCTCCCATATTACTAGACTATGTGCCTACTACTTCAGCACGTACTACGGGACTAGATCCACCTACCCCACAGAGAGCCTCAGTAGACAGAGCAGTGATCCAGCCCTTTACTTTTAGCAGTTCTTCTTTTATCTCATGTACATAGGATAACTGTCCGGGTTGTGGACCGTACCCTAATTTTGTCTATGCACATCTGTATCTACTTCATCTGCTTCTTATATTTGATCAAGAGTTATGCCTTGAGATGATGGTCTGGATTGTGTATCGTATCTCCATTTTGTACTTAGATCAGTTACACACACACACACACACACAGAAATATATATATATATATATATATATACATGTCTTACTTTATGTTCTTATTTTCATATTGTGTGTTATGCTCTTTCTTTTAGTTCTTATAATTTAATGTAACCTAACTTAATTTTTTCTTACTTACTACTTGTTGATTCATAGAAGCTTTTACACATGAAAACGTAAGTACAGAGGAAGTCTATAGGTAGAGTCAGAGTAGTTGTGCTCTGATTCCAATATTGTCACAGCCCATTCTGGGGAATCAGACATGATATCCGAGTCATCCAAGAGACAATCCAAATATTTCAGCGATCGATAACCAAAATGATCTACCAGCAAACCTCATAAGCTACACACACAATATCCATCAAAATCAATAGTAGATAGTAATCATAATTCGCAATAGAATATCAAAGATGAAGTAGAATAATAATAGGGAACCAGATGCTAACTGATAATACTTAAATACCATAAGTCTGTTATCCATTACATTGTTCCACAATACTCATAGTACTAAATACATCCCATAGTACATGACTAGAATAAATTCGAATAGATTCCAGTAAATAAACCAAACCATCATCTATCCACAGATAATAAAATCAATAGAATCAAGAGCTGACTCAAGTCCTGTAGATACAATCCCTATAGGTACAACCCTTGACATGATCACAGAGAGGAACCCCACCAAGTAAAGCAGTTTCAACATCAGCAGGATCCATATCAGCGTCGATAGTAACGGTACCTACAAACAAAGCTAAAAAGATTCGATATCGAGGGGTGAGCTCACATCCCAGCTCAACGAGGAATCAGGTATCCAATGCAACCCTAGGCAATAATTTATCAATGCAGTACAGAAGCAAATAAACAAGCAATTATGAGTGTCATACAAGTGTGTATGCAAATAATGTTTGATCTGTACCCTAGCAAGGATCTTGCCCCGTACCCCACCACTAAGCTATGCCCTATACCCCACCACCTGAATAATTGCGGTGTACCCTACCACCTGAGCTGTGCCCCATACCCTACCACTTGAGCATATACACCGGTGCTCCACCCCCTGATTGCTCCATACCCCACCGCCTGGATTGTATTACCCTCGTTAAAACACAAATCACAGGACCAAGTTGATGCATGATGCATGAGCATGTTATTCATGGATTACACCCCAACATAGATCCTCAGTTCACTCCCATGGACTGACCGTGTCCCCATTAAGGTGCAACCAGACATCTGGTCATGTATCATACTCCCATACATTACATGATCATATACCCCATACACAATTGTAACCACATCATTCAATCAATCATTATGGCATGTGCACGTAATATTCCAAAACTATACTCCAGTAGGAATCCCCATTCCACTCCCATGGACTAACCGTATCCCCATTAGAGTATAGAGTGCAAACATAGCACGTGTATTATACTTTCATACTCTATACACCCATCATACATGCTCCTATCCAAACTACACCCAGCAAAGGACCCTAACTCCCTACTCCCAACGAATTCATGAGGTCACTCGTTACATGAACCACAATACATGGGTGGTATCCCAATGGAGAGCCTCGGATCCCCATCCCATGGATCACCGTTTCTCTACTAGAACACCAACACACCAATATGGTATGCATGCCCGTACTCCCATACGTCATATGCACCATCATACATGGTTATGTACACAATAACAACCATGACATTAACCACCATACCTCGCAGAGAACCCTAGATCCCCACTCCCAGGGTTTGTCGTGTCTCTACCAAGGCAACAACATCCAACAACATACATAATTATAGTAATATGCAAATGCAAATAATTATAAACAATATATTGGATGACGTATTATAAAAGAAAAACATCCATAACAAACAACAAACACTTGCTCAAACTCTACATGACCCAACCCCTCACTTGTTGACACCGAAGGTGCTGTTAAAACTTGAAGCCAGTGGAAGGGTCCGTCCATTACCCATGGTGTTTTACCTAATTGATTAGATACTTTGATTAGGTTGGTGAATATCTTTTAAACCAGCACAGACAAGTCCTAATTGTCCATGCACAAGTCCCAAGGTAGGCCAGGGACTGAAAGGTAGGTCTTCCTAGTCATTTCTAGGCTTATAAGGCTATACTAACTGAACCGACAGATGGAACCGGTTGTGCATTCCGCTGGTACATAATGCTGGCTAACACTTAGCCAAGTCCATCATATATAGAGTCAAAAGACTGATTGGATGAAGGGTCATCCGGTTGGTCTTCCGCTTCACATACTATATACAACATAGGATTCCAGAGAGTTTTTTGGAAGCTAGGCCGGATGGTCAGTCATCCGATAGTGGCTCCACTTGGGATTAAGCCTACGCAGAGGCACGATCAAATGGTATCATGCACATACCGGTGTGACTTACGGGCAGGTCGTGCTTTCGGTTCATGATACTGGTTATGGTAACACGGGATATTACATAGTTTGACATGGTAAGATATTTTACTCAGGTAGTAGACTGGTTATGAGTCAACTGGTATTAGGGCCATGACTAGTCTATCGGTTCGTGCTACCGGTTCTGGCCAAGAAGCTAGACACAAACTAGAGAGGGTTTCCTCTTTGGGGAAATTTTCTCCCACCATGGTTTCTCTTACTTTAAATGGTGGGAAACTTTACAAAAAATATGGTGGGAAACTACTACCAACCATTATGGAGTACAATGGGGGTCATTTAAGACTTCATACAACATCTTCATTCATGGAGAGGGTGAAAACCTAGGTTTCTAGATCAAGGTTCAGTGGCCATTCATGGAGGCCATTAATAGTGAGCTCTACTATGGTCTCATGTTCACATCCCTACAAGAATGGAGGAAGGAGAAGGGATGAGAACCTACCTCAAGGAGAGTCGGTTCCTTGAGCTTGAGCTCTAAGCTTCTTCTCAAATACCACTCACTCCCACTGTTTGGCAAGGAGAATAAAAGGAAAGGATGCCCTCCTTTTATAGGACCCATGGGGAGAGAGAGTGACCTACCCTAACTCAATAGGCAGAAGTCAAGTAGCAGATCGTTCATTCGGTATGTGCTGCCGGTTGAACTTAAAATGCATCTGGGCCTAGTTTGATGGGCCCAATATGATGGTGATGCTTCCTATGCTTCAAATGTTTACTCCCACATGATCCAGCATCCCCATGTGACCCAAGGGACTGGCTCATATCCTATATAGGGTTGCAATACAGAGTGCCAAGATTTGGCATAGTAAAACCCGATACGGAGAGATCCAAATTGTGAGGATTTCAGAGTGGGTCTTACAAGTGGTCTATCCATTCTAACTTTGGTTAAAATTCTCTGTACTAGCTTGGCCTTCATGATATCATGCTCAGCGATGACGAGTTAAAGGAGATTCCTCGTCTAAATTTATGATCTTGGCAACGATTGGTAAAGCAAATTCATCGTAGGGTGATTCCATCTTCATCTAGGATTGAGTTGGCTTCAACAGAGGGTAGCAGTGATCGACATACATCCCAATATATTTTTCTCTTGCTCAAAGCTCAGAAGATATGGCATCATTAGCAATTGAACAAAAAGATACGCCACAATGGCGAGGGGTTTGCGTTGATGTATCATAGGTGATGGTTCCTCAGACTATAATTCTTGATGCTACAGAGCTGCAAGGTGTATTGGTAGACGCTTATGCTCTTGTGTCTGAGTTATGTGAGTACCATTAGAAAACACGAATAATATTCTCATTTATCGGGTAATGCGTGTTGTAAGGAATCACAGGTGTGGAGTGACATGTGATAGCGACTGAGAATGCACATTGCAGTTACTTGACACTCAAGAATTACAGAAAGTAAGTATCTTCTTTATAGAATGCATTGATTCTTGTATGTCTTGCTTCTACTTCTGCCATTGGTAGTACAAGATGGTGAGATGATGATTATGCATAGGAGTATTCGTAAGTATTAGGTTAGATCCAAAGCTGGAGTCAAGTAGGTGGAAGGAATCAGTGGTAGAATCCTTCGTTTGTTTTTCAGCTTGGTCCATTTAGCTTGTTCGATAAAATAAGTCTAATTTTCAGGGTGGTTATCAAACACATATATAAGCCTCTGGTCACTTGCTTCATAGTGTGTAAGAGTATAGATTTCAAACTTAAGTTTATCAACCATTTTCGCTTAATTATTGGTTTCACTTGTTATAGATTATCTCATTTGGTTTATACATTATACTCTTGAGTTCTGTAGTTGTTTGTGGGTCTCTGCCTATAGTTTATTCTTGAATTGTGTATTATTTTGTTTACTTAATGTCGACATTCTTGTTTTATAATTCCTGTATTTGTTGTTATTAGTATAGGGTTAATCATGGCATAGTGTGATATGCTCTGGTACCAAACTCTGTCACACCCTGCTGCCGACCTATCGGAACTATGGAATGCAATGGGATCTCTCTATCCAGTTCGGGCACAAAAAATCACCTTCCAGGATCGCACATCACAGTACTCCATAAGTTCATCCAGACATAATAATTATCAGAGTAAATTTACAATCTTATATGAATTATCCAAACTGATAGAAAGTAAATTAGCGAAAGACTTACAAAGTAAAATAATTTAATCAACGCTAACAAAATTTCTAATTAACTTATTATATTTAATGTCCAAGTTTTCATAAACAAAGTTCATTATGTAAATAAATCAAAACCAAATAATCCAAAATTAAATTGTTTCCATCTAATAAATATTGTTCACAGTTTATCTCTATCATAAGCCCAAAATAAATAGAAAGTCCCAACTAAAAGAAGAAACATAGGCACAGCCTAAGCCCATGCTCAACACTATGAATCAGTCAAGAATCAGATAGCTCCTCCCCAGGTTCAGAGTCCTCGTCTTCTACACCAAATGGACTAAAACCAGAAGAGTCAAGAAAAATACCTGTAATATCTAAAAGAGTTTGTGCGCACAGGGTAAGCTCAACCAGAAAATCAAATGTACAACAAATAATATACATGCAGCTATCAACTACAGTCAAATATATAGCTATAAGTACCAGCTTAGGATAACCCACACACGGAGTCTCCAGTCTGCACGGGTAATCCCCCATCAGATGATACCGCCTCACTCGGCTTGTAGTATCACCCCCAAGTATGGGTACGTCGTTGAGGTACAGGTCCGTATTATGCCAGCTGCCTGTCCATAACTCATCCTAAGTCTACCTCGTGGCACTTGAGGAGATGATTATCCCACTAGTCGATTCGCCTAACCATCCACACTATGTTTGTGTATAGGGAGCATCAAAACTATGTTCATACCACATTTTTATTGCATCCATGCCATTACATAACCCCCTAATGGCTAGGGATTACAGCTATCTGGATATTAATATTCAACTAACCATGTCTACCTAATTAGCCATATTACTGGACTGTAACTTCACCAAACTTTTGACCCCGTCTGGTCCCCACTTCGGACATCGTGATTTGGCTAGGTTACATATGGTCAATGCAAAGCAGTGTCGATAAGAAGTGGTGCAAGTGTCCCATTCCACCCACCTTCCTCCTTACCGACTTAACCAAACATCATGAATCAACATGACAAGCTCTACCTTTCATGGAGAGGTCACGAGGTGTCCATTCCACCCCACTTCCAAATCATTACGAGTTTCACTGATCGCACACAAGAGAATGCATATGCATGAGCAAACAATATAGTTTATTGGATGGCATGTTATCACATACAAAGGCATGTTATCAATCTCATAACAGCACTCAACATAATTGAAAAGAACTAATTTACCAGACAAAGGTTTAGTTACCTTATTGTCAATTAGAGAGTTATCCTCGACAAGCCGTTCAAGTAGCTGTCTACCAAAGTTTTCGTAGCTAAAGATTCAAAATCATAAATGGTAATATTTGTTAATGTGTTATTTAGTAGAATTAGTTAGATTTCTCTTTCAGTTCATTATTCTAGTGCTTATAGCTTAGTAGCTTATCTGGTGTTCTATGCCTTCCATTTACTGTATGCTTATCATGCCATATTATCTAGGGTTCATACTAAATTTTCATTACTGTTCATAATTCTCGGGTATATCTACGTTTGTTGTCACACCCTAATTCCGCACTATTCAGAATGGTGTGATGAACCGCTAACAAACCAACGGTTCAACCAGGATCTCAAGTAGGCTATATCCGTGTTATCTAAACTCCATACATCCACATAAATAATCAGAGTAAATAAAACAAATAGCGGAAGTCTTATAATAAAATGAACTGAGAATCTAATGTGATATCAATATTTAAATAACAAATTATTCTGTATCAACTAAGACATAAATAAATAAATATCAAATACATGTCATTAATAATCCAAATAAATAAAACTAAAAATCTAATCGAATACACATGAGTTGCACTCGCAAGAGATGTCATGTGTATCCACCTCATCTTCAGCTACCATCACTGCAATGTTCTCATACTCTGGAGCATTTATATAGTCTTCAACGGTTAAACCTGGATCATCAACTAAAAATATTCGACGTCGAAGGGTGAGCACACATCACGGCTCAGTGAGCAAACAAAACAATGCAACAATACATATGCATGCAATAAATTTATATCTTTGGTCCGGTTTAAAGTTTGCACTGTGCTATAGAAAGGATAGGTGGCTGCCGCACCTCTATACACAAGTGTGTGGATACGCCCAATGACTCCTGCACTATCGCCCACAGCACCCAAAATGGCACAATATACACCCCATGAAAATGGCATGGCTGTACCGTTGATACCATACCAACAAATAAACCCCTGCTGGCTAGGGTTGTAAACTGGGCTCGCAACTAACCAATCCTAATGCCAAACAGTGTATCCAAGGCCTCACCCCAGCATCCCTCAGAACATCCATAGAGATAGAGCTAAGGCCCCCCGGTAGAGTCAGAGACTACAAGGACCAAGACCACCTCCCCTGATGCTCCACGACATAATAGTTCTGCTAAGATAATGGCGATACGACGACATCAGTAGACATGAATTGAGTAGACCATGGCACAATATACACCCAATGAAGAACGGTCATGGTTGTACCAGTTGATACCATCCCTACCCTCACCATATACACTGGCCAAACACAAATATTCACATGCCTATTCCTATCATCATCATCATCATAATGTTATAAGCAATAAAGTAAATATGCATGAATAATTAATAGAAATATTGGATGGCATGTTGAATGCACACACAAACATACACGCATAGAATCAATATGGCATTGGACTCAGGAAATAAAATAGTTTATTTTTAACCAGTTAGTTTAGGTCTTGTTCCCTCACCTTAGCTTGCTAATAGATGCTCTTCCAAAATTAATAGAATCACCTTTATAATGTTATTATATTGTTAGAAGACCTAACAAAGCCGATAAAATTTAATTAGAATTTATTCAGAATTTAAAAACCATTCTGTTAACTGAGGGTCGGAGGTAGGGTCGGAGTCATGATCGACCCTGGGTGCAACCCTCCCCAATCTGGACTTCTCGAACACTGAGGGTCGATCCTCAGGATCACATAGGGTCGGATGGTCATCGACCCTCTGTGCGACCCTCGGTGGATTTTGGTCAATTTCCCTCCTTTTAGTCCATCCTTCGTGTTTGAGGTCCTATGGCTTTCTCCTACAGTCCATTCAACATTCATTCCATGGTCTAAAACCATAAATCATCCACCTAGATAGCTTTCATGTAATCTCCCATAGTTTTCTATGAAAACCTAACCATGGGTTGATGGTTTGGGTTTCTCCGAGATCATACTCTCATCATTATCTAATCTAAGGTCTGTAGAAACTCATGGAATTAGTATCCATACCTGAGAAGATTACTCCCTCTCTGCAACTCTTCTCCTTTTTGCTATCTTCTTTTCCTTGCTTCTCTTCTTCTCTTTTTCCTTCTCTTCTCTTTCTCTCAATTCAATTAGGGTTGTAAAAGGAGTGAAAGAGGCTTAGGGACGTCCTTTAAATAGAGTAGAAATATTCTAAAATAAGTCCCTTTGAGATTAGGAAAGAATCCAAATCAAAAATTAGCAAATTTCCTAATTTCAGTTTCAGCGGCAACTGAGGGTCGATGGGAGGGTCGATGATCCCGTCGACCCTAGGGTTCCTAAGGTGTCCGACCCTCCCTATAAAATTGAGGGTCTGACTTTCTGTCTTGGGGAGTCCGACCCTCCTTTGCTGGGTATGTGACCCTCCCCTTTAATTGAGTGTTTTAGGGTCGATTTGATACCTGGGATCATGATCTCCTTCACTCCCTTGGTCCATTTGACTCAACCATGATGGATATACCTGGTTCAAGGTGATAAGACCGGGTTAGTTTGATACGGGTCTTACACTTGTAGAAAGCCTTCTATCCATAGGAGTCAAGTGCTGTCAGCATCAATCCTCCATATGACGGCATACTTGTGAGCAAGGATTTCCTTCTAAAATTTAACAGTAAGAAGGACATCTTATCACGAAGTCAAGGGATTTAGCGTCATATAGGGTCTGGTTTCCCATCCCTAAGGTTTCCATATTTTTTGTCCAAGGGTTTCCTATTCTTTAACATAACCGATAGCAAGGTACTTAATTAATTTTAAAGACTTCTAGTTAAACTAACATAATTAATACACATAGATGTTCGATTTCTGAGATCTAAGCTTATAGGCAAACTCATAAAATTTTGTAGAATTACTAATCAAAGATGGTCATCAACAGGGATCGAAATCACGTATGGCATGTAGTTGACTGCACGATCATCGAACACCAGGCGTATGGTACGTGATCGACCACACGTCGAAACATGGCTATTTGGCAGTGTGGACACCTCAAAAAATTCCCTAACCTCTGTAGGGTTGGTCTCAGGTCTTGACTTGCAATAACAGTCCGTGACTAATTTATTAAAGATGTAAACTAACATTTATTTCAGGTATACATGATGCGCGATGAATTTTCTCATCAAGACATATTATTTCAGGGTTCTAAGGCCTTAATAAGTTCTAACTAATTAATAGAGAGTCACCGGCCAAATTTTATCCAAGACCGATGTCAGAATGGCGTGCGGCATGTGTGTGACCGCACGTCACGACAGCCAGGCCGTGAGGCTCGTCATCGACCACACGTCAAATTGTGGCCATATAATCTCTGAATTCTTTTGATGTGATTCTCATATTTTCCAAAGTCTACATACCGAGTTTAGGTTCTAAACTCAACTTCCAATTGAGTTATGGATACCGTTTCACTTGTCCATTTAGCCGAGACATTAGATCTGGCTTTGAGAGCTTCAGATTTGACCTCAAGGCATTCAGATCCGTCCATTTACACATGATCCAAGTCTCCAATGGTCAACTAGGATCCCTAATGGTCAATCTATGGCTTCCAATCCATAGATCATCTTATCTACCAGTTAATCCCATGTGCACTACCATTTAATAATCAAAACTGAGAATGATGGTGCACATGCCCATGGTTTTGCCATGGATGGTGGTTCCTTCATACATTCTTGGTCTTTTAATAATTATAGACCCTTTCCTTAATCCATTTAATCCATGTTTTACTCTCAAATCGTTATTTAACTCATTACATTCCATGATTTCCTTTGAACGATTCAGATCTCAAAGTAAGAGAGTACTTATAATATGTCACACCCCAATTCCGGTCTAATCGGAATGGTGTGATGAACCATCAATGGACTAATGGTTCAACTAGGATCTCACATAGGTTGTACCCACCATATCAAACCACACACACATTCCACAGTAATAATTAGAGGAAATAAACAAATAAGCGGAATCTTACAGATAATGAACTGAGTGTCTAAAAATGATAATAAATAATTAATCCCATTATCTCCAAAATTCAAGACATAAAAATAATTAATCCATTGCATGTTCCAGTAGTCAAACATAGCTAAACTAATCATAAACACAGTGGTTGCACTTTCATGAAGAATCATGCGTCTCCTCCGTTAATTCCCTGTCCATCGCCGCTACATATCCATACATTGGCGCATTCATATAATCTTGAATAGTAGGTCCTGCATCATCAACTAAAGATATTCGACGTCGAAAGAGTGAGCACACATCACGGCCCAGTGACCAAACAAAACAATGCGACAAACATATGCATGCATTCAATTCATATCTTTGGTCTGGTTTTTAAGTTTGCAATGTGCTATAGAAACATTTAGTGGCCCCTGCACCTCTATACACGAGTGTGTGAATCTGCCCAATAGATCAAACACCATTGAAGTCCCACATGCATCCACTATGGAAAAGAGATAGAGCTAAAGTATCCGGATCACACTACCAATACTTCCCCTGATGCCCTACCCATACCAACACATAAGCCCCTGTTGGCAAGGGCTTATAAATTGGGCTCGCAACTAACCAATCCTAATGCCAAACAGTGTATCCAAGGCCTCACCCCAATACGTCCATAGAGATAGAGCTAAGACCCCCCGACAGAGTTAGAGACTACACGGTCCTAGACCACCTCGTCTGATACCCTACGACGTAATAGTTCTGCTAAGGTAATGGCGATACGACAATGTTAGTGGGCATGACTTGAGTAGAGAGAGTGTCACACCCCAATTTTGGCTGAACCAGAAGTGTGAGTGAACCATTATTGAACCAATGGTTCACACTAGGATCTCAATAAGACCGTGTCCACTCATACAAACCATTGCACATAACCATAATCAGAATATAATAAAATACGAAAGTCTTGAATAAAATGAAATGAGTGATCAATTGATAAATTTAATAAAATATTCAGTTATTCAAATATTAAAACATAATTAAATATCCTTACGTCAATTATATCTTCAACAAAAAATATTTAAAATAAATTAAATCAACTCCTAGAGGTACACACAGAAATGGCACTCGCATAAAGTGTCATGCTCGTCCTCTCCTGCTTGCACGTCCAAAGCAGCAACGCCTCTGTACGTCGGAGCATTCAGGTAATCCTCCACCACTGCATCAACATCTAAAAAATAGTGTATACACAAGGGTGAGCTCATAACTTAGCTCAGTAAGACAATCAGACAATGCAACAAACATATGCATGAGTAACATTCACATCATGGTTTGGTTTTAAGTTTGCAATGTGCTATAAAAAGGATTGGTGGCCACCGCACCTCTATACACGAGTGTGTGAAGCCGCCCAATGGATCAAATACCACTGTCGTCCCACATGCACCCTACCATGGAATAGAGATAGAGCTAAAGCATCCTGATCAAACACTGCCAACACTTCTCCAGATACCTTACCCATACCAACACATAAGCCCCTATTGGTGAGGGCTTGCAAACTGAACTCGCAACTAACCAATCCTATATGTCATCACAGTAGGCCCTATCCCAGCACAGCTCCCTATGGCATAGAGATAGATCTAGAGTCTAGTGGCCAGGCCAGAGACCACATTGCCACTTCCTCCCTCTGATACCCTACCCGCACCAAGCATGCTAAGATAGAAATATACGAAAAGGTGCTAGTGTGAGGAATGATCCTAGACCCTCGGCCCTTCCCATTCCACACACCAACGAAAACAATCACATGCCTAACAGTCACATCCTAGCATATCGAGTATGCATGAACAATAATAATAACTAAAAGTAAAGGATGACATGCGAGTATGCACAAAGATCATTCCACATAATCATAGTTATTAACAACGTTTTACTGTTATTAGATTATTAGGGTTTAGGTCTGATTCCCTTACCTGACGCTTGTTTGATAGCTTGCTCTGTGTCACAGTATCCGAACTTGCTATCACAAGGTCCTACACAATATTAGGGTTGTATTAGAATAGTTTTCTTAGGGTTTACATTGGTCGAAAAACCAACTGGGTCAAAAATACTCCTCACAGAGCATACCGGTCGTGGCACTGTGGAGAAAGGTGCGACCGGTAGATCGGTCTCTACAGACCAGTCTTTGGGAGGTACCGGTTGCAGTACCGGTAGCATATGGTATGACTGGTATGTCTTCGAAAGACCATACATCCGGTTCTCGCCTTCCGTCGGTCACCCCCTATTGATCCTAGGGTTTCTCCTATACATTCTAGGTCTGAGAACTGAGTTAGAGTTGTTTCCAACTCCATTCAAGTCCTAGTTTCGACGATCTTCAACCTAGAACTAGAATCTAGGGTTTACCGACTAGATTAGGGTTTGACGGCAAAATAGGGTTTAGATCAACACCTCACTTTGCATGGTATTGATCCAAACATGACTAACCATCCTAGAACGATTAAAGTTGAGGAAGGTTTAAGCACTTACCATTGGTTCGCGGTAACGTGTTCTTCGTCCAATGGCAATGGCAGCTCTTCCCTCTCCTTCCTAGCTTCTTCTCCTTCTTCAGCCTCTTTCTCTTCTCTAGGGTTTGTGAGGATCAATGAGAGAGGTTTTAGGAGGTTTAAGGGTCCTTATATAGGCTAGGGTTAGGTTTAGGAAGCCTCCTAACATTAGGAAAGTCCTTCGGTTTGAAATTTAGAAAGTGGGACCTGTAGAGATCCTTTTCTGGATCCAAGCTGCACAGGCCAAATTGGTCAACCGTCGACCGGTACCATAGACCGGTACCATCGACTGGTATGAGGTTTCTCATACTTGAATTGGTCCAATTTCATACCTGTTGTTATTCGCTCATCCCGTCTAGCCCGGTGATGATTGGAAGACCTGTTACGACATGAACAATAGGTTTAGATCGGGTTCATGGAGTGTGGTCTTACAACTCCCTCACCCTTAAAAGAAATTTTGTCCCCGAAATTTGCATGTAGGTTTCACAACTCCCCCACCCTTAAAATAAATTTTGGCCCCGAAATTTGATCGTACCTTGGTATTCAAAAAGGTTAGGGTATTCCTTGCACATTGTGTTCTCCTCCTCCCAAGTGATTTCTTCTACATCTTGGCATTTCCAATGCACTTTCACATAATGGATATCCTTGCTTCGGAGATGTTGTACTTTTCGGCTTGTAAGCATTACATGTACAACTTCAAACGTCAAGTCCTCTGTCAAGTCTGGTGGGTCTGCTGTCAAGATGTGCGATGGATCCTTGACGTACTTCTTCAATAAAGACACATGGAACACATCATGAACGCTTGACATGGATGGTGGTAGAGCCAGTTGATATGCCACATTGCCACGTCTGGTCAAAATCTCGTGTGGTCCCATATACCTGGGGCATAGTTTCCCTTCTTACCAAACCGTTTCAGACCTCACACCGGTGATATCTTCAAGAACACTTTATCACCCACTGCAAACTCCAGATCTCGACATCGGTTATCAGCATAGTGCTTTTGTCGAACTTGAGCTGTCTTCACTCTTTCCTTGATTTGATCAATCACTCGACAAGTTTCTTCGACGAACTTTGGTCCTACAATCCTTCTCTCTCCCACCTCATTCCATAACAGAGGTGTACGACATTTCTTCCCATAGAGTGCCTCATATGGAGCCATTTGGATCGTAGCCTGGTAACTATTGTTATAAGCAAACTCGATGAGCGATAGTTTCTCGTCCCAAGCTCCTTTGAAATCTAGGGCACACGCTTGGAGCATATCTTCTAAGATTTGAATAGTTCTTTCTAACTTCCCGTCTGTCTGAGGATGAAAAACTGTGCTAAACTTCAACTTGGTTCCCATAGCTTTCTGTAATCCTTCCCAGAACTTTGATGTAAAATGGGGATCTCTGTCAGATACTATACGTTCTGGGATGCCATGAAGTCTGACTATATTAACTACATATAGCATGGCCAGCTTCTCCATGGTATACTGAGGTCTGACCATGATGAATCAAGCTGTCTTGGTAAGTCGATCGACTATAACCTATACTGCATCCATTGACCTTGGTGTCAAGGGTAGGCCAGTGACGAAATCCATTGTGATACAATCCCACTTCCATGCTAGCTCCGATAGTGGTTGTAGCAAACCTACGGGTCTCTGCCTTTTAGCTTTAACTTGCTGGCAATCTAGACATTGGAAAACGAATCGAGCTACATTTGCTTTCATACCCCTCCACCAATATAATCTTCTTAAATCATGGTACATCTTGGTGCTTCCTGGATGTACTGAATATGGGGCGTAATGAGCTTCTGTCATAACTCTATCTCTGATATTTGAGTTCTCACTCTCAGGTATACATAATCGTCCATGATACCTGAGTACCTTGTCTGAATCCAAGGTAAAGTCAGGGTTGCTTTTACCCTTCTCTAGATCTTCTTGCACAGTCTTGAGGTGTGGATCCTGTAGGATTGCTACTTTGACCTCATCTATTCGATCCGATGAGATTTTCAAGGCTGCGAACATCAATGTGAACTTATGAATTAAGCCCTGTTCCACTGGATCTCCTGTAGTCTCTAATATATAGTCTTTATCCTTCTCTATTGAGGCTGAGGCTGCAGCACACAGTGCAGCATTTGTACTAGGTCCTGCCTCAGATTTCAATGCCCATCGCAGCCACGTGCCCGCACACAGAAGCCTCCATCGCAGCCTCCATCGCAGCCACGTGCCCGCACACAGAAGCATTCATATAATCTTCCACAGTGGTACCTGCATCATCAACTAAAAATATTCGACGTCAAAAGGGTAAGCACACATCACGGCTCAGTGAGCAAACAAAACAATGCAAAAAACATATGCATGCATTCAATTCATATCTGTGGTCTGGTATATAAGTTTGTAATGTGCTATAGAAAGGTTCGGTGGCCGCCTCACCTCATTACACGAGTGTGTGAAGCCACCCAAAGGTTAATGTTTATTGTCGTCCCACATGCACCCACTACGGAATAGAGATAGAGCTAAAGTGCTTAGGACCACACCGCATCACACTTCCCCTGATACTCTACCCATACCAACACATAAGCCCCTGAGGGCTTGCAAACTGGGCTCGCAACTAACCAATCCTAATGTCAAACAGTGTACCCAAGGCCTCACCCTAGCATCCCTCAATACATCCATAGAGATAGAGCTAAGGCCCCCCGATAGAGTCGAAGACTATACGGTCTGAGACCACCTCCCCTGATACCCTATGATGTAATAGTTCTGCTAAGGTAATGACGATACGACGATGTCAGTGGAGAAGACTTGAGTAGAGATAGAGCTAGAGTCTAGTGACCAGGCTGAACCACAATGTCACATCCTCCCCCTGATGCTCCACTGGCATCAAGCACACTAACCACACACATACATTCACATGTCTATTCCTAGCATCATCATCATCATCATGTTATAAATAAAATAGAATTAAATATGCATGAACCATTAATAGCAGAAATATTGGATAACATGTTGAATGCACATTACAAGCATACACGCATAGAATCAGTCATGGCATTGGATTCAAGAAATAGAAACAGTTTATTATTAGCCAATTAGTTTAGGTCTTGTTCCCTCACCTTTGCTTGAGTGTAGATCCTCTTTCAAGCTTTAAGAATCACTTTTATATCAATAGGAAAACCTAACAAGTCGATAGATTTTAATTGGAATTCATTTCGACAATTTTAGGCTGCTGTTAAGGGAGGGTCGCTGGACGGGTCGCAGGTAGGGTAGCAATTTACTGCGATCCCCAGGGGTAGGGTCGATGCCAGGGTCGGATGTTCCATCGACCCTGGGTGTGACCATCGCATCCCTGGACTTCCCGAATGCTGGGGGTCGATCCTGTGGTCTGGTAGGGTCGATTCCCAATCGACCCCACTTGCGACCCCCCGTGGTTTGAGTCGACCTTTTCATCCTACAGTCCATTCTTTCATGTTTGGGTCCTATGGCTTACTTCCACAATCCATTCTATGCTTGTTCTATGTCTTAAAACTCTAGGTTTCTTCCATACTTTGCCTACCATGATTTCCTCCATGGATTTCATTGAAATCCTCCCATGGGTGGATGATTTGGGTTTCTCCTAGACCATACCTTATTCATGAACTATTCTAAGGTCTTAAATTATTAATGGAAACATACCCATACCTTAGGTTTGTTGAGATTCAGAGGTTTCTCTGAATTCTTCTCTTTAGTCTTCTTCTCCAATTTTCCTTCTCTTCTCCTTCTCTTTTCTTTCTTTCACTTTCAATTAGGGTTTCAAAAGGAGTGAAAGAGGCTAAGGGACATCCTATTTATAGAGGAGAACCTCCCAAAATAAGTTCCATTGAGATTGGGAAAGAATCCCTTTGAAATTTGAAAAGTTTCCTATTTATGGTTTCTGTCGGCAATGAGGGGGTCGGAGATCCCGTCGACCCTCAGGTCTAAATTGTCCGACCCTCGGTCAAAATTTTAGGGGTCTGACTCCCAATGAGGGGGGTCCGACCCTGCCTATCTGGGTATGCGACCCTGCCCCCTATTTGATTGTTTTTGGGTCAGTTTAATACTTGGTCTCGCTATTTCCTTCACGTACTTGGTCCATTTGGCTCGACCATGATAGGTAAACCTGGTACAAGGTGGTAAGACCGATTAGTTCGATACGGGTCTTACAACTCCCCCTTGCTTATAAAAATTTCATCCTCAAAATTGTACATACCTTATGAGTCGAATAGATGAGGGTATTGCTTTCACATAGCATTCTCTTCTTCCCATGTGATTTCTTCTATATCTCTGCTTCTCCAGGTGACCTTAACATAATAAATGTCACGGTTGCGTAGTCGTTGCACCTTTCGGTTGGTGATTTCATTTGGTGCTACTTCAAATGTCAAATCATCAGTTAAATCAGGTAGATCTACTGTCAAAACGTGCGTTGGATCTCTGACATATTTCTTCAATAAGGAGATATGAAATACATCATGCACACTTGACATAGATGGTGGTAGTGCTAACTGGTAAGCCACTTTCCTACGTTTAGCTAGAATCTCATATGGTCCGACTTATCTCGGACTTAGTTTCCCTTTCTGTCCGAACCGTTTCAAACCTCGCATAGGTGACACTTTGAGGAATACCTTATCACCTACGACGAATTCAAGGTCTCGGTGTCTAGTATCTGCATATTGCTTCTGACAATTCTGAGCCATTCTTACTCTTTCCTTGATAATGTTGACTACTCGACAAGTCTCTTCAATAAATTCTGGTCCAACAATACTACGTTCTCCAACTTCATTCCAAAACAAAGGAGTTCGACACTTCCTGCCATACAGTGCTTCATAGGGTGACATCTGTATAGTAGCCTGATAGCTATTGTTATAAGCGAACTCAATCAGTGGTAACTTTTCATCCCATGATCCTTTAAAATCAATTACACAAGCTCGGAGCATGTCTTCTAGAATCTAAATGGTGCGCTCCCATTGTCCGTCTGTCTGAGGATGGAATGCAGTACTGAACTTCATTGTTGTACCCATAGCCTTCTGCAATCCTGCCCAAAACTTTGAAGTAAATCGTGGATCTCTGTTGGACACAATGCTTTCAGGTACATCGTGTAATCTGACAATGTTATCCACATACAACTTAGCTAACCTCTCCAGTATATACTGAGGTCATATAGCTATAAATCGAGACGTTTTAGTCAGTCGGTCTACAATCACCCAAACTGCATCAACTACTCGGGAAGTCAATGGTAACCCTATGATGAAGTCCATAGTGATGCAGTCCCATTTCCATGCTGGTTCTGGTAATGGCTGTAACAGTCTTGCTGGTCTTTGTCGTTCAGCTTTCACCTTCGGACAATTTAGGCATTGAGACACGAACTTGGCTATATCTGCTTTCATTCCTCTCCACCAATATAATTTCTTTAGGCCATGATACATTTTTGTACTTCCAGGGTGTATCGAATAGGCGGTGGTATGGGCTTCCTTTATTAGTTGGTGTCTAATGTCCAAAATTTCTATTTCAGGTACACATATTCTTCCTTTGTACATCAGTACCCTTTCATCATCTAAGGTGAACTTAGGAATAGTTCTACCTTTTTCGATGTCTTCTTGTACCGTTCTTAGGTAAGGGTCTGATTTAATCGCTGTTTTCACTTCATCAAGTATATCGGGTACAATCTCCAATGTGGTGAACATATTTGCAAACCAATGGATAAACCCTTGGTTGGTTGATTCACCCGGTGCATCTATCACAAACTGCTCATTACCATAATTGAATACTTTTTCGGTAGTACACAGTGCAGCAGTGGTGCTAACCTCCCCTTGAGATTTTATCATCGCTTTTCTACTCAGCGCGTCAGCAACCACATTAGCTTTCCCCGGATGATACTGAATATCACAATCATAGTCTTTCAATAGTTCCAGCCATCTTCTTTGTCTCATATTTAACTCCTTCTGATTGAAGAGGTAAGTAAGACTCTTATGATCTGATTTAATCTGAAATTTCTCTCCGTACAAGTAATGTCTCCATATTTTGACAGCATGTACTACTGTCGGTAATTCCAAATCATGAGTGGGATTGTTCTTCTCATGTGTCTTCAATTGTCTTGAGGCATAAGCAATTACGTGTTCTCCTTGCATAAGTACACATCTTAATCCCAATCCTGACGCATCAGTGTACAAAATAAATGGCTGTCCTGGATCGGAATGGTCAAGATTAGAGCAGATATCAATCTAGCCTTCAATGTTTGGAAACTCTTCTCGCATTTGTCAGTCCAAACAAACTTTTTGCCCTTCTTAGTCAAACTGGTGAGAGGTACGGAAGTTCGGGAGTAGTCTTCCACAAATCGTCGATAATACCCAGCTAGACCTAAGAAACTTCTAATTTCTGCAACGCTCTTCGGTGCTTCCCACTTCACAATAGCTTCGATCTTGCTAGGATCCACTTTAATTCCTTCAGCGGATACAACATGGCCTAGAAAAGTGACTTCCTTTAGCCAAAACTCACACTTTGAAAATTTGGCGTAGAGCTTCTCCTTTCGTAATCGCTGCAGAGCGGCGTTTAGATTCTTAATATGAGTTTCCTTGTCCTTGGAGTAGACGAATATATCATCGATGAATACAATAACCAATGTATCCAACATATCGTGGAATACTCGATTCATAAGTTCCATAAAGGTTGCTGGTGCGTTCGTCAATCCAAAAGACATGACCAAAAATTCATAATGTCCATATCTGGTCCTGAATGCTGTCTTGGGAATACCCCCATCCTTATTCTTCAACTGATGGTAGCCTGACCAAAGATCGATATTGGAGAACACTTTGGGACCTTGCAACTGATCGAACAGGTCATCAATCCGAGGCAATGGGTATCGATTTTTGATTGTCAGTTTATTCAGTTCTCGGTAGTCTATACACATTCGAACTTTACCGTCCTTCTTCTTCATGATTAATACTGGCGCTCCCCATGTGATATGCTAGGTCGGATGTAACCCTTGTCCAGTAGTTTTTGTAGTTGTACTTTTAATTCCTTCAGTTCAGTAGGGAGCCATTCGATAAGGTGCTTTAGATACTGGTGCGGCTCCGGGTATTAAATCTATAACAAACTCTGTAGCGCGGTCGGGTGGTAGTCCTGGTAGTTCTTCAGGAAATACATCTGGATAGTTTCGCACTACATCAATACCCTCCATTCATGGTGCTTCTTTGGTAAGATCGACCATAGATACTAGATACCCAACTGCTCCTTTCCCAAGGCACTTCCTAGCCTTTAATGCAGAGAGTATGAGCTTTCGTTTACGGGGAAGTTTGGTTCCTACAAAACTGAACTCTGCTCCTTCCTTGTCTTTAAATGTCTGCTTCTTTTTGGCACACAATATGTTTGCAGAATGCCGAGCTAACCAGTCCATTCCCAAGATGACGTCAAAGTCTGCCATCTCAAGTTGAATCAAGGTTGCATCCAAAGTCTTTTCGTCAATAAGAACTGGACATGGTCCATAACCTTTTTCTAGTTCCACTTCTAATCCCATAGGCGATCATACAAGCAGTTTGTAGTCTAAGGATTTGAGGGGTAGATTTAGCTTCTTTCCAAATGACACAGATATAAAAGAATGAGTAGCTCCTGAATCAAAGAGTACTCTGGTGGGAATGCCATTAATAAGTACAATACCTGTGATTTGTTTTGATTTAGTCTACATGCTCACATAATGTAACACAAAATGATAAGATTCAGGTCATACCTGTGACCACATCAGGCTATGCGGCAGCATCCTTAGATGTAACCACGTAAACTCTGCCTTGTTGTAGTTGCTTCTTGGGCTTAGGACACTCCCTTGTCATATGTCCTAATTGGTTGCAGTTATAGCATTTTAACCCTTCATTATTTGGCTTTTGTTGTTGTTGAGCTGCTGAAGTAGTCTTGGCTGCAGCATTGAAACCTTGAGTACGGAAGGGTTTGAATACCTTGGTATTCCCTCCGTTGTAAGAATTTCCATTTGGCCTTTTGATTCCTCTATTTTGAGCAAGGTAGCTCTTTTTCTAGCTCGACTCTATCACACGAGAAATTTGTACAGCTTCGTTGTAGATTTTCTTCTCAAGTCCTAGAACATGTTCACGTATGCTTCCCCTAAGTCCCATGACGAACATTCGGGTCTTTGTATCTTCCACTTGCTTACTGACTGGTGCAAAGAAGAACAGCTCCTCATAACATTGTTGGTATGCATCGACAGTCATCTATCCCTGATATAAACTCAGGAACTCCTTCTCCATGGAATCTCTGAAACTCCTAGGAAAATACTTCTCAAAGAATACCTCCTTATATATATCCCAAGTCAATTGGGTGTGCTTTGTTATCAGATACGTCCGTGTGGACTTCCACCAGTGGTGTGCATCACCTTTCAGCATGAATGTTGCACACAATACTTTCTCTTCTTCATTCACTGTCATCTTCATGAAGTTTCTCTCCATCTCATCGATCCAGTGTACTGGCCACAACGGATCAGCTGGCTTACCACTATACTCCTTGGGCTTCATCTTTAGAAAATGCTCCACCAGTCTGGAGTGGTCTAGTTGATGAGGGACATAAGCCCCATACATAAGTGGTTGGTATTGATATCCACCTGGAGCTACTTCAGGGATTTGTACTTGAGCCTGCATGATGGGAGTCTGAGGTGCATGGGGTACTATGTTACTTTCCCCTGGTACTGTGCTTGCCTGTCCTGCTGGCGTCGGTGTCGTCTGTGCAGTTGGAAAAGCCATGCCTATGGCAGTTTGCATAGTAGCTTGTACCTGTTGTATTTGCTGCAGCTGTTGGGCCAAATTCATTACGGCTGTAGCTAGGTCTGTAGGTGGAGCTAGCAGATTTTTAGGATTTATCTGCCCATTAACTACGGACGGTGCCGTGTTTGGATTCTCCTATGTTTCAGGATGTATATGGCTGTTTTCCTCCACAGGTGGTGGGGGTGGAATAGAGTTACGGCTTTGTCTGGTCACTCTGCGTCCAACAATTATCTGTTCTGGTAGTGGTGATGCCTGAAAATCATAGAATACGTGAGGCAATCATTATATACTTCATTCTCATATTTAAATCCACTAATCAAAGATATTTTTAAAATTTACAGATCATTCTGTCAAAAATACTGTATTTTTCATTGCAGGGTCGATGGTGGGGGTCGATGGATGTCCGTCCCTAGGGTATGCGACCCTGAGAATCACTGATACTTACTGAGAGCCGAGGGTCGATGAGGGGGTCGATGGATGTCCGACCCTGGGATCGACACCTAGTTCTCTGTCAGATCACCGAAAGCCGAGGGTCGATGAGGGGGTCGGAGGGAGGGTCGGATGTTTTGGTCGAATTCTCCGACCCTAGGACTAAAAATCAGGTTTTAAAATCCCGATTTTGAATCCATTTCTCATTCTTTCTCCTCCTTTCCGACTCGGCTCGTTCCTCTGAGTTGCTACAGTGACAACTCTGACCTGTTGGTGATTTTTGCTTCTCTTTTCGACGTCTACTCCTCTTCTACAGGTATGTTCTCTACGGTTTCATGTTTTTAGGGTTTCTTAACTAGGTTTTTGCTCGTTTATATCATTTTCTTCAAATTAAACTTTTTCCAACCATAAAAATTTGATTTTTATTAGGGGCTTTGTTGTTGGTGACTCAATGGACGAGTCCTCAAAAATATTTGAGTTTCATCGGTTGGTTATCGAGAAACTTGAAATTTCCCATTTTTGCCCTAATTTGTCGAGATTTTTGAATTTCTTGAAAATTTTTCAAATTCAATCTCCTTAGGTAAAATTTCCAACTGCATGAGTCTTACAGGATCGTTTAGAATCTTTATAAGTCCTCCTGCCCACGTGTATGGGTGAAAAGTGAGGCTTTTGACCAATTTATGTCGTTATAATGTCAAAATTTTTGGGTTTTTCATCTTTACTAAGCCAGTATCTGTTTTTCTTTGTTTTTGTAGATAGTATGGCTCGTACCAAAGTACCCAGGGTTCATGACCCAGTCCGCTTCTGTTCTAACGAGGCTGAGGCACAATATGCCCGCTATGCTCGTAAGAAGGTAGAGGGAGGTCGTTAGGTGGACTTGGCTAGCCTGGCCTTGTTCGATGTGGAGAGGGCCTTTGGTGATATGGGCTGGCTTCCTGTGATCACCTATGATGCCTGTACTTGTCCAAATTTGGTGTGACAGTTTTATTGTAATCTCCAAGTGGTGGGGGATTACAATGATACTGAGAGGGCTAGAGAGCTCAGGATCACTAGCTACGTCAAGGGAGTCGAGGTTTCCTTTGATTATCGGTAGCTAGCAAACTTGTTGGGCATTTCATACGACGGCCCCTTGGTGTTCTGTGCTCCCGGAGAGCCCCATTTCCTTTCATTGGAGATGAGGGCTGAGATAGACCGTCAGCTCATCAGAGAGGATCGCTGGGAGATGAAAGCGATCTACCTACGTCCAGAGCCTCGGGTGAACTGTAAGATTATTCAGCACAACCTGATACCTCAGAGTGGGCACTACGAGAGGATCTCCCAGTTGACCCAGTTCCTACTGTACTGTATCTGCACTAGGCAGCCTGTTTGCCTCCCTTATATCATTATGTGGATGATGATCAGTGCCACATTGCCCGGTCATGTTGGCAACCTGCCTTATGGACACATGATCACTACACTGCTTACCTGCCTAGGTGTTGACTTGGTGGATGAGAGGATTCAGGAGAAATCCTTCTCATCACCTCTGGATTGGGAGGCCATCTATAAGATGGGCATGTGGGATGCTCAGGTTAGCGACGATGAGAGGAACTCTGGTGCATCCGCGTACTCGAGTGGAGATGGCTGACGCTGAGGCAGCAACAGCAGCCACTGGAGCAGGGGTTCATGGGGATGATGACGATCGTTTGTACATGGATGTGGATTCCATACCTCCTCCATTACCTACACATACTATGGGAGCTGGTCCTTCTTATGCAGCTGGTCCTTCACATGCAGCTGGTCCTTCACACCCACCTTCTGATGACATGATGGGGATACTGCATGAGATTAGAGAGGCTCAGCGCATGTTTGATCTGAGGATGGGAGAGCTTCTAGATGCTCAGCGCATGTCAGATCTGGGGGTGAGAGAGCTTCTAGATGCTCAGCACGTGACTGATCAGCGGGTGGCTGATCTCACAGCTAGTCTTCAGACGACCCAGACTCAGATAGCTTGGTTGACTAGAGTCTATGCTGAGGATTACGACAGAGACCGCGAGGCACCGCCTCCCCCATCACCTCCAGCTTCCTGATGTATTTTCTTTTTATTTTTTTTCTTTTGCACTTCAGAGTAACTGTCCGGGTTGTGGACTGTACTCTGCTTTAGACTTGTATATATCGTTTGTTCTTCCTTCAAGTGTATATAAATTTCTTTCTCATTTAATAGATGTATTATTTTCTTTCAATTTTTGTCTCAAACAACACAGATGCTTATGGTGTGTTATTTTTACAGCTTTAAAATTTTTTTATCCTATCTCAGTTCACAACTTTTGTGGTAGTATACTGGTTTAAAAGACAGGGCCTGAGAGCTCTAATACCAAGTTGTCACACCCCAATTCTACACTATTCAGAATGGTGTGATGAACTGCTAATAAACCAACGGTTCAACCAGGATCTCTAATAGGCTGTGTCCTTTTAAATTAAACCATACACATCCACAACCATAATCAGAATAAATACACAATAGCAGATGTCTTAATATTAAATGAACTGAGGAATCTAACTGTGATAATCATAAATAAAATATCAAATTATGTTGAATCAACCGAGACATAAGTAAATAAAATATCAAATTACATTTCGTTAATAGTTCAAATAAAAATCTAATAAAAAACGCATGAGTTGCACTCGCATAAGGAGTCATGCCCTCTATTATGTCTTCAGCCTCCATCGCAGCCATGTGTCCGTACACAGAAGCATTCATATAATCTTTCACAGTGGTACCTGCATCATCAACTAAAAATATTCGACGTCGAAAGGGTGAGCACACATCACGGCTCAGTGAGCAAACAAAACAATGCAACAAACATATGCATGCATTCAATTCATATCTGTGGTCTGGTATATAAGCTTGCAATGTGCTATAGAAAGGTTCGATGGCTGCTTCACCTCTATACACAAGAGTGTGAAGCTGCCCAAAGGTTAACGTTTATTGTCATCCCACATGCACCCGCTATGGAATAGAGATAGAGCTAAAGTGCTTAGGACCACACCGCATCATACTTCCCTTGATACTCTACCCATACCAACACGTAAGCCCCTGCTGGTGAGGGCTTGCAAACTGGGCTCGCAACTAACCAATCCTAATATCAAACAGTGTACCCAAGGCCTCACCCCAGCATCCCTCAATACGTCCATAGAGATAGAGTTAAGGCCCCCTGGTAGAGTCGAAGACTACACGGTCTGAGACAATCTCCCCTGATATCCTACGACATAATAGTTCTGCTAAGGTAATGGCGATACGACGATATCAGTGGACAAGACTTGAGTAGAGATAGAGCTAGAGTCTAGTGACCAGGCTGAACCACAATGTCACGTCCTCCCCCTGATGCTCCACTCGCATCAAGCACACTAACCACACACATACATTTACATATCTATTCCTAGCATCATCATCATCTTCATGTTATAATTAAAATAGAATTAAATATGCATGGACATTAATAGCAGGAATATTGGATGACATGTTGAATGAACATTACAAGCATACACGCATAGAATCAATCATGGCATTGGATTCAAGAAATAGAAACAGTTTATTATTAGCCAATTAGTTTAGGTCTTGTTCCCTCACCTTTGCTTGAGTGTAGATCCTCTTTCAAGCTTTAAGAATCACTTTTATATCAATAGAAAAACCTAACAAGTCGATAGATTTTAATTAGAATTTATTCCGATAATTAGGCTTGCTGTTAAGCGAGGGTCGCAGGACGGGTCGCAGGTAGGGTAGCAGTTTACTGCGACCCCCAGGGGTAGGGTCGATGCCAGGTTCGGATGTTCCATCGACCCTGGGTGCGACCACCGCATCCCTGGACTTCCCGAATGCTGGGGTCTGGTAGGGTCGATTCCCAATCGACCCCACGTGCAACCCCCCATGGTTTGAGTTGACCTTTTCATCCTGCAGTCCATTCTTTCATGTTTGGGTCCTATGGCTTACTTCCATAATCCATTCTATGCTTGTTCTATGGCTTAAAACTCTAGGTTTCTTCCTTACTTTGCCTACCATGATTTCCTCCATGGATGGATGATTTGGGTTTCTCCTAGACCATACCCTCTTCATGAAATATTCTAAGGTCTTAAATTATTAATGGAAACATACCCATACCTTAGGTTTGCTGAGATTCAGAGGTTTCTCTGAATTCTTCTCTTTAGTCTTCTTCTGCAACTTTCCTTCTCTTCTCCTTATCTTCTCTTTCTCTCACTTTCAATTAGGGTTTCAAAAGGATTGAAAAAGGCTAAGGGACGTCCTATTTATAGAGGAGAACCTCCCAAAATAAGTTCCATTGAGATTAGGAAAGAATCCCCTTGAAATTTGGAAAGTTTCCTATTTACGGTTTCTGTCGGCAAAGAAGGGGTCGATGAGGGGGTCGGAGATCCCGTCGACCCTCAGGTCTAAATTGTCTGACCCTCGGTCAAAATTTCAGGGGTCTGACTCCCTAATGAGGGGGGTCTGACCCTGCCTATCGGGGTATGTGACCCTGCCCCCTATTTTACTATTTTTGGGTCAGTTTAATACCTGGTCTCGCTATTTCCTTCACGCACTTGATCCATTTGGCTCGACCATGATAGGTAGACCTGGTACAAGGTGGAAGACCGGTTAGTTCGATACGGGTCTTACAATCATAATCTTTTAATAGTTTCAGCCATCTCCTCTGTCTCATATTCAGGTCCTTCTGACTGAAAAGGTAAGTTAAGCTCTTGTGATCTGACTTAATCTGAAACTTTTCATCGTAAAGGTAGTGCCTCTAAGTCTTGATTGCGTGAATGACCACTGATAACTCCAGATCATTCGTAGGATAGTTTTTCTCATGCTCTTTCAACTGTCTTGATGCGTAGGCAATCACCTATTCTCCTTGCATCAACACACATCCAAGACCTAACCCTGAGGGCATCCGTATATAAGGTAAACGATAAGCCTGGTACTGGGATGGTGAAGATTGGTGTAGAGACTAGTCTTGGCTTCAAAGTCTGAAAGCACTTTTCATACTCATCCATCCATATGAACTTTTCCCCTTTCTTGGTTAGTCTGGTAAGTGGAACGGCGATCCTTGAGTAGTCTTCCATGAATCTTCTATAGTAACCAGTCAATCCAAGGAAACTACGAATCTCCGCAATTGATTTCGGTGCATCCCATTCTACTATAGCTGCGATCTTACTTGGATCTACCTTGATACCATCTGCAGATACTACGTGACCCAAGAAGGCCACTTCCTTCTGCCAAAATTTATACTTCTTAAACTTGGTGTAAAGCTTTTCTCTTCTCAGCCGTTGTAGGGCTGCTCTCAAATGTGTTACATGAGTCTCCTTGTCCTTTGAGTAGACCAATATATCGTCAATGAATACGATGACCGAAGTATCCAGCATGTCATGAAACACTCAGTTCATCGTTCCAATGGGAATGAAATTCAATATCAGGCGGTACGGGAACCATGAACGATGCTGGGGCGTTAGTCAACCCGAATGACATTACCAGGAACTCATAATACCCATACCTTGTTCTGAAAGCAGTCTTCAGAATATCTACTGCCTTGATCTTCAATTGGTGATACCCTGATCTAAGATCAATCTTCGAGAAAACCTTTGGACCCTGCAACTGATCGAACAGATCATCGATCCTAGGCAAAGGGTATCGGTTCTTGGTAGTTAACTTGTTCAACTCTCGGTAGTCGATACATAGTCGTACGCTACCATCCTTCTTCTTGACGAACAATACAGGTGCTCCCCATGGCGATATGCTTGGTTGTATGAAACCCTTATCTAGTAGTTCTTGTAGTTGGGTCTTCAACTCCTTTAATTTGGTAGGGGCCATCCTGTACGGTGCCTTAGACACCGGCGCTGACCCTGGCATAAGGTCTATCACGAACTCTGTAGCCCTATCTGGAGGTAGACCTAGTAGATCTTCTAGAAATACATCTGAAAACTCTCGTACCACATCTAGATCTTCCATCTTTGGCACCTCTGCAGTGATGTTGACTACAGACACTAAGTACCCTACTCCTCCCTTCTCTAAGCATCTCTTAGCTTTTAGGGCAGAGAGGATCAGCTTCCACTTCCTAGGTAACTTGGTTCTAGTAAAGCTAAACTCCTTTCCCTTATCATCTTTAAACACGAGTTTTCTTTCACCACATAATAAGCTAACTGAATGATGGCCTAGCCAATCCATTCTCAAGATGATGTCAAAGTCTGCAATCTCAAGTTGAATCATATTTGCTTCTAGGTTTCGGCCCTCAATACTAACTGTACACGGCCCATAGTATTCATTCAACACCACTTCAACTCCCAACGGAGAACGAACTATCATGCTTGGGGTTAAATACTTGACAAGTAACTCCATTCGCTTCCCAAAAGACATAGAAACAAAGGAGTGCGTAGCCCCAGAGTCAAAGAGTACTCTGGCGGGTACACCAGCTATATTTATAGTTCCTGAAATTAATTATCCCTTAGTTCTACATGCTCAAACACAACAAACAGTAAGCCAAATAGTAAGGGATATAATCATACCAGTAACCACATCAGGTGATGTGGCTGCCTCCTCAGTGGTGACTATAAATATCTTTCCTTGCTGTGGCAGTTGCTTCTTAGGTAGTGTACAGGTCTTTGCATAATGACCGAATTGCTGACAGTTGAAACATTTGACATTTGGGTTCTGTCCAGCAAACTGTGACGGTGGTGGTGCAGTAGTGTTCCTTGCAGGCACCACAGCAGACTGAGCCCTGTATGGGCGGAATGGTCTGGTATTCCCTCCACCTGAAGTCTCAGTGACGGGCCTCTTCAGTCCCCTGTTATGAGCAAAGAAGCTGTCTCTTTGGCTAGATTCAATTACCCTAGCAATCTGTACAACTTCATTATATACTTTCTTCTCCAAACCCAAGACGTGCTCTCGGATACTTCCTCGCAATCCCATGGTAAACTTACGGGTCTTGGTTTCTTCTTCTTGCATGCTTGCCGGAGCGAAGAAGAACAACTCTTCATATCTCTACTGGTAAGCATCAACAGTCGACTGGGATTGAACCAGGTTTAAAAATTCCTTCTCCATTTGATTACGGAAGCTCTTCGAAAAGTACTTATTGAAGAAGGCTCCCTTGAATATTGCCCAATTGATCTGAGTGTGCTTTATCTCTAAGTATGTCCGAGTAGAATTCCACCAGGCATTTGCATCTTCCTTGAGCATGTGCGTAGCAAACAACACCTTCTCATCCTCCGTACAAGTCATCAGATGGAAGTTCTTCTCTAATTCAGCAACCTACTGTGCAGGCCACAGTGGTTTCCCTGTTTTCCTGTGAAAGTAGGGGGTTTCAGTTTCAAGAACCTATCCACCGCTCGGCTTAGGTCATTCTTCCCCTATGCATTCATTCCATACCATGGTGGTGGGTACGGATAGATCCCTTGATAGGCAGACGATGTTGGAAATTGATGTGGTGGTTGTAGATTCTGTCCTTGGCCCATCGGCCCAGTACTACCATCCATTGGCAGTGTGGTGTCATTTCTTCCAGACTCAGGTGTACCTTCTGTAGGGATATATCCTGGTGGCTTGAACATCTTCAGCATATCGTTCAGGAACACCTTATGTTGAGCTTCCATCTGATAAACTAGATTCGTCACAATAGTCTCAGAGTTAGTGTGAGGAGGTCCTGGCAAATTTGTTGGTACCTTGGGACTCTACCTTTCTCCACCCTCTATGTTTACATTTTGCTCATCAATGGTTCCTGTTTCCAGGTTGTCCTCATCTTGGTGTACCCTGGAGTGGTGATGCCTTCGTGAGCCTCTACGACCATTTCCGCCTACCATTTTAGATTAGTTTTTCCTGCTTGGATCTGAGAAGAAGACATAACACATGAGGTACAATCGAATAGTCATAGTGTTAGTCTTTAACAAGTGCAAGGCGAAACTCGTAAGGAAACTTAAATTGAAAACTTTTAAAAAAATTGAAAATTTTTTGGGCTTCAAATAGTTGTCCGGTCGCAACATACCGGTCGCGGCACTGTATATGGTAGTGCGATCGGTATGTCCAGGCGGACAAACTCTTAGAGTTCTCGAGGGGTACCGGTCGATGTACCGGTCGCAACCCTGTAGAAAATGGAGCGACCGGTATAGTCGACCGGTCAGAATTTTTCTCTGATCGAGAGGTACCGGTCGACCGGTATGGGCAAAACCGTCGACCGATAAGCCCAAAATTGCCTTAAAATTTGAGAAAAGTGAGATTTTTCTCACTTTTCCTTTCTTCTTCCTCTCTAGTAGCGATTCCTCTCTGGCTTTGTGAGTTGCTACAGTCCGACCGGTGGTCTTAGAAGCTATTTTCTTCTGATCAAGACCTTGAACATCGCCTCCAAGTAAGTTCCTTCCTTCTTCATTTTTACATCGTTTCTTCATGGTTTCATGCCCAAAAACTAGGTTTTTCTTAGTTTAGAAGATTCTAACCGTAGAAATTCTTTTCCTTCGGCTTAGAAAGGGTTTAGCGACCTCCATGGGCAAAAGCCCTCAACCAATTTGAGTTTCCACTGGATAGTTTTCAAAAAAAATCAAATTTTTAGGTTTTTGACCTAGGTTTTTGGTAAAAATCAAAATTTTCTTGTAATTTCTAAATTCCTTGATTGTTTGATGGATGCTTGGTTTTCATGTGGTGTTAGAGAGTTACGTAAGTCCTCCTCTCCAGATTTTGGGTGAGTTCGAGGCTTTTGCTTCCATTACTGTCGTTATGCTGCCAAAATTTCAAAAATTCTAACCAACTCCTGTTATTTTGTCTTTGTTTTGTAGTTCAACATGTCTCAACGCAGAGGTTCTAGTAAACATGCCTTTGGTCTTGGCATGCACCACCCGCATCCACCTGTTCCACAGCTCGATGAGCGGTGGTTTCATTCTGAAGAGGCGCAAGCCCACTTTCCCTGGTTTGAGGAGAAAAATATTGAGTCGGGGCGATGGGTGAACCTGGAGCAGCTGCAGCGGTTTGACGTTGAAGCAACTTTTGGTAGGCTTGGGTGGTTGCCCGTCATTACATACTCTGTGACCACCCGCCCCAACCTAGTCAAACATTTCTACGCCAACTTGGAGATAGAGGGAAATGTCAATGACTTCAGCCGAGGCAGGGAACTCCACCTTACCAGTTTCGTCAAGGGTGTCCCTATCTCTTTCGACACTCACCTGCTTGCCGATCTTCTGGGGATTCCAAATGATGGTGATTTGGTCTACTGTGCCCCTAAGATGAAGGGCTTTCTCACTGATGATCTGTGCCAGGAGATTTCGAAGTAGATACTTAACCCTGGAGCTCCTATGAAGGCTGCTAGCTTGAGACCTATGCCTTGGGTATACTGTCGCATCATCCAGCACAATATCGTTCCTCAGAGCAGCCACTACAGTGAGTTGTCTCAGCTCACACAGTACTTGACCTATTGCTTCTGCACTGGGGAGCGGGTCTATCTCCCTTACATCATTATCAGGACCATGCGTCAGGCTACTCTACCCGATCAGGCCAGTAACCTTCCATATGGCCAACTCATCACTACTCTTCTGCAGCGATTATGGGTGGACATGAGGGGTGAGACTGCAGTTAAGGACACCATGACCTCTAACATTGACTGGGATGCCATTCTCCGGATAAGGATGGACAACCTGCCAATCAGTGATGAGGAGTTAGAGGCTCGTCCTCGCCTGCTCAGGAGGGTAGCAGCAGCGGCAGCAATAGCAGTAGCAGCCAATGCAGCTCATGCAGAAGAGGCAGGGGATGATGGTGATGATGATGATGATGATCAGATGGAGGACATTCCAGCACCGGCGCCACAGCCCACACCTGTAGCGGGACCATCCCAGCCTCCTCCCGATACCGTGATGGGTATGTTTACGGAGTATCCGGGATGCTCAGCGTGAGATGAGCCGTGACCTGGGGCATCTTGCTCGCAGCCTCAGAGTCACGCAGGAGCAGGTACACTGGCTTAGGGTGGCTTATGAGAATGACTATGACATCACCAACCCTATTCCTCCTATGCCCCCATCCCCATGATAGACTTCATATTTTTATCTCTCTCTCAGCATGTTTTTTTTTATATAACAGGGTAACTGTCCAGCTTGTGGACTGTACCCTGTAGCACCATTACTCACCACTCTTTGGATGATTTATTATTATATAATTTTTCTTTTCACTTGTTATGAAAATTTATGATCATTCTACTAGTCACTATGGTTTCCTCTCTAGAGCATGTCTATTTATTAATTCCACCTTTAGTATAGTATATTATACTCTTTCGTATTTAGTCTCATGCATCAAACAAGTGCTTAGGGTGTGTTTTTATTAAAACTTTTAATTCTTCCTATCTTAGTTCATCGACTTAGTTAAGTGCAAATATGGTCTGTTGGACAGAGCCTAAGAGCTTTGATACCAAGTTGTCACACCCCAATTCCAGCTGAACCAGAAGTGTGAGTGAATCGTCACTGAACCAACGGTTCACACCAGGATCTCAATAAGACTGTGTCCACTCATACAAACCATTGCACATAACCATAATCAGAATATAACAAAATACAGCGGAAGTCTTGAATAAAATGAACTGAGTGATCAATTAATAAATTTAATAAAATATCTAGTTATTCAAATACCGAAAAATAATTAAATATCCTTACGTCAATTGTATCTTCAACCAAAAATATTTAAAATAAATTAAATGAACTCCTAGAGGTACACGTAGAAAGGGCACTCGCATAAAGTGTCATGCTCGTCCTCTCCTGCTTGCACGTCTAAAGCAGCAACGCCTCCGTACGTCGGAGCATTCAGGTAATCCTTTACTGTATAACCAGCATCAACATCTAAAAAATAGTGTATACACAAGGGCGAGCTCACAACTTAGCTCAGTAAGACAATCAGACAATGCAACAAACATATGCATGAGTAACATTCACATCATGGTTTGGTTTTAAGTTTGCAATGTGCTATAGAAAGGATTGGCGGCCACCGCACCTCTATACACGAGTGTGTGAAGCCGCCCAATCAAACACCACTGTTGTCCCACATGCACCCTACCATGGAATAGAGATAGAGCTAAAGTGTCGGAATCAAACACCGCCAACACTTCCCCTGATACCCTACCCATACCAACACGTAAGCCCCTATTGGCGAGGGCTTGAAAACTGGGCTCGCAACTAACCAATCCTATGTCATCACAATAGGCCCTATCCCAGCATAGCTCCCATGGCATAGAGATAAAGCTAGAGTCTAGTGGCCAGGCCGGAGACCACAGTGCCACTTCCTCCCTCTAATACCCTACCTGCACCAAGCATGCTAAGATAGAACGATACAAAAAGGTGCTAGTGTGAGGAATGAACCCAGACCCAGGCCCTTCCTATTCCACACACCAACGAAAATAATCACATGCCTAACAGTCACATCCTAGCATATCGAGTATGCATGAACAATAATAATAACTGAAAGTAAAGGATGACATGTGAGTATGCACAAATATTAGTCCATAGAATCATAGTTATTAACAACGTTTTACTGTTATTAGATTATTAGGGTTTAGGTCTGATTCCCTTACCTGACGCTTGTTTGATAGCTTGCTCTGTGTCACAGTATCCGAACTTGCTATCACAAGGTCCTACACAATATTAGGGTTGTATTAAAATAGTTTTCTTAGGGTTTACGTTGATCGAAAAACTAACTGGGTCAAAAATACTCCTCACAGAGCATACCGGTTGCAGTACTGGTCGCGGCACTGTGGGGAAAGGTACAACTGATATGGTCAACTGGTCCCCACAGACCAGTCTCTGGGAGGTACCGGTCGTAGTATCGGTCACATATGGTGCGACCGGTATGGTCGATCGGTATGTCTCGGGAAGACCATACATCCGGTTCTTGCCTTCCGTCGGTCACCCCCTATTGATCCTAGGGTTTCTTCTACACATTCTAGGTCTGAGCACTGAGTTAGAGTTGTTTCCAACTCCATTCAAGTCCTAGTTTCGACGATCTTCAACCTAGAACTAAAATCTAGGGTTTACCGACTAGATTAGGGTTTGATGGAAAAATAGGGTTTAGATCAACACCTCGCTTTGCATGGTATTGATCCAAACATGACTAACCATCCTAGAACGATTAAAGTAGAGGAAGGTTTAAGCACTTACCGTTGGTTCGCATTAATGTGTTCTTCGTCCAACGGCAATGATGGCTCTTCCCTCTCCTTCTTAGCTTCTTCTCCTTCTACAGTCTCTTTCTCCTCTCTAGGGTTTGTGAGGATCAATGAGAGAGGTTTTAGGAGGTTTAAGGGTCCTTATATAGGCTAGGGTTAGGTTTAGGAAGCCTTTTAACATTAGGAATGTCCTTCGTTTTGAAATTTAGAAAGTGGGACCCGTAGAGATCCTTTTCCAGATCCAAGCTGTGCAGGCCATACCAGTCGACCATCGACCGGTACCATAGACCGGTATGAGGTTTCTCATACTTAAACTGGTCTGATTTCATACCTGTTGTCATCCGCCCATCCCGTCTGGCCCGGTGATGATTGGAAGACCTGTTACGACATGAACAAAATGTTTAGATCGGGTTCATGGAGTGCGGTCTTACAGATAGAGCTAAAGTCTGGTGACGAGGTCAGAGACCACCATGACACGTCCTCCCCTGATGCTCTACTCCCATCCAACACACCAACCACCCACATACAATCACATGCCTATTCCTAGCATCATCATCATCATCATGTTAAAATAAATAGAATTAAATATGCATGAGCAGTGATAGTAGGAATATTGGATGACATGTGAGATGCACATTACAAGCATACATGCATAGAATCAATCATGGCAGTGGACTCAATAAAAATAAAGCAGTTTGTTATTATCCAATTAGTTTAGGTTGTTTTCTCACCTATTAGCAATACTCGATCTCCTTTCAAGCCTTGAAATTCTCTTTCAATCAATTTAAAAACCTAAAAGTTATATGAATTTAAGTTAGGGTTCATATGTAACATGTTACAGTAGTTGAAAATCGAAACAGAGCATTGATAGGTGTCTGATTGGTCCTATGGTCTCATACTGTGTTGACCTTACTGCCTACGGTCGATACCCTATGGTCACATGTGGTGCGACTGTAGTTGTGATCATATGATTCCTGAATCTTCCTGAATGCCTATGGTCGATCCTCTGATCATGCTGGTCATGCTATGGTCGATCGTAGCTGTGACCTTGAAATTTTTGGTCACAGACTACATGTAATTTGAGTTCTTCCTGGGTCAAATCTTCTGCTCTTCCATTGGGTTTGTCCTAAGGTTATTCTATGGCCATCATTAGTAGTTTCTTATAAATCCTAATCCTCAAATTCATCCCTCATGGTTATCCTTGGGATTTTCTCAAGGAATCACATAGATCATAATAGGTTGATATCTTCTGTCCTCCATAGAAGTTTTATTCCATAGAGTTTACATCTCTAGAGATTCGGTTCATACCTATGCCTATGATAGAGACCCAATCTCTTATCAGCAAATTCCTCTCTTTAGCCTTTTTCTTCTTCTCTTTATCTTCCTTTTCTTTCCTTCTCTCTTTCTAGGGTTTACTAATGTTCTAAAAGAGTAAAAAAGGCTGAGGGACGTCCTTTATATAGAGGAAAACTTTTCATATAGAGTCCTTTTTCAATTAGGAAAGAAATCCCTTAGTTTAGGAAAGTTTCCAAAACTCAGAGTCTGATCTGGGGTCTCATGGTCGATGGCTACGGTCGCAGAACCCGTCGCCCGTGGGGTCAAAATCATCGACCATAGGGTCCTGGATCCGTTATCTTCACTCTTACCATATGGTCGACCATACCTATCCAGGTATCCGACCATATGCATACAGTTTTGGGTGTTGAGTCAATTTTTATACTTGGTTTGTGATCCATCTTCACAAGCTCGGTGCACTTGGTCCAGGAATGATGGGAAGACCTGGCATGACACAGTTAAACCGAGTTAGTGGAGTGCGGGTTTTACAACTCCCCACCTTTTATATAAATTTTATCCTCAAAATTTACACATACCTTCCGTGTCGAATAGGTGAGGATATTGCTTCCGCATAGCATTCTCTTCTTCCCATATGATTTCTTCTACATCTTGGCTTCTCCAAGTAACCTTTACATAGTAGATGTCGCGGTTGCATAGATGTTGCACCTTTCGGCTAGTAATTTCAAAAGGTACCGCTTCGAACGTCAAATCTTCAGTCAAATCCGGTGGATTCGCTGTTAACACGTGTGTTGGATCTCTGACGTACTTCTTCAATTGTGAGACATGGAATACATCATGTACACTAGACATTGATGGTGGTAGTGCTAACTTTGTTCCAAAAATAAAGGAGTTCGACACTTCCTACCAGACAGTGCTTCATAGGGTGACATCTGTATAGTCGCTTGATAGCTGTTGTTATAAGCGAACTCAATCAATGGTAATTTCTCATCCCACAATCCTTTGAAATCAATTACGCAAGCTTGGAGCATATCTTTTAAAATCTGAATGGTACATTCTGATTGTCCATTGGTCTGAGGATGGAATGCAATACTAAACTTCAATGTTGTACTCATAGCCTTCTGTAATCCTTTCCAAAACTTTGAAGTAAAGTGTGGGTCTCTGTCAGACATGATGCTTTCAGGTACACCATGCAATCTGACAATATTATCCACATACAGCTTAGCGAACCTCTCTAGGGTATACTGAGGTCGTATAGCTATGAAACGAGCTGTTTTAGTCAAACGATCTACAATCACCCAGACCGCGTCAACTACTAGGGGAGTCAATGGCAACCCGGTGATGAAGTCCATAGTGATGCAGTCCCATTTCTATGCTGGTTCTGGCAGTGGCTGTAACAATCCTGTAGGTCTTTGCCTTTCAACCTTTACCTGCTGACAATTCAAGCATTGAGACACAAATTTAGCTACATCCGCTTTGTATCTTTAGGTTTTTATTTTCAGGAACACATACTCTCCCTTTGTATCTTATTACTTTCTCAGTATCCAAGGTGAAGTCAGGGTTAGTCCTACCTTTTTCTAGGTCTTCATGCATCGTTCTCAGATAAGGGTCGGATTTAATAGCTGTCTTCACCTTGTCTATCAGATCAGGTCTAACCTTCAATTTAGCAAACATGTTTGAGAATAGATGAATAAACCCTTGGTCAGTTGATTCATTTGGAATATCAATCATAAACTGCTCGTTATCATAATTAAATACTCTTCCTGTGACACACACTACAACATTTGTACTAGCTTCTTCTTGGGATTTTATCATAGCTTTCCTGCTTAGTGCGTCAGCAACTACATTAGCTTTTCCTAGATGATACTGGATATCGCAATCATAATCCTTCAATAATTCCAGCCATCTTCTCTGTCTCATGTTTAACTCTTTCTGATTAAAAAGGTGTGTGAGACTCTTATGTTCTGATTTAATATGAAATTTCTCTCCATACAAATAATGTCTCCATATCTTGACAGCATGTACCACCATTGCTAACTCCAAGTCATGAGTGGGATGGTTCTTCTCATATGTCTTCAGTTGTCTTGAGGCATACGCAATTACTTGTTCTCCTTGTATACGCACACATCCCAAACCTAACCCAGAGGCATCGGTGTACAAGGTAAATGGTTGTCCTGGAATCGGAATGGTCAAGATGGGAGCTGATATCAATCTAGCCTTCAATGTTTGGAAACACTCTTCATATTTGTTTGTCCAAACAAACTTTTCTGAGGGAACTTTGATTGCAATACTCCCTTTCTTTAGCTTTGATTGCAGGTACCTCGACTGCATCTACTGCTATGGATCCTGTTGATGCTGAGGGCACTTCTCTGGGCCGAGGGCTGGTGAGAGATCATGTCGAGGGCTATACAGGTAATGACTGTATTTAGGAGACCTAAGTCAGTGCCTTGCCTCTATAAGTTTTGATGTCTGTAGATAGATGCACTTTGGTCTATCTGTAATATTTTTATTCAGATTTAGTCTAGTTATTTAGTACGGCAAAATATGTAATATGAATGATATATGTGAAATGCTTGTAGGACATAATAATAGACTAATTATGTAATGATAATATTAAAAGCATCTATTTTTTATTATGATTCTGCTGCAATTATTATAATCTCTTATCGATTACTGTGGATATTGTTCATGTAGACTGTAGGGTTTGCTGGTAGATCATTTTAGTTGTCAATCGCTAGATGATTAGGGTTGCTACGAGGGTTGACCTTGATATTATGCCTGATTCCCCATAATGGGAATGGGCTATAACAAAACCAGAACTATTTAACATGGAGTTCATTCTTTCTTTAAGAGACTGATTGTCACACCTCAATTCTTGCTGAACCAGTAGTATGAGTGAACCGTAAACAGTTTACACCAGGATCTCAAAGGACCATGTCAACCCACAAACCATGAGTACGAACCCCCTCAGATTATATATAATTATAATGGAAAACTTTAATAAAACAAACTGAGTTTTTAATAATAATTAATAAATTATCCAAATTATATCAATAACCAAAATTTAACTATATAATCTATTACAAGTCTCATAATCAAATTAAAAAAAATAAGAAAAGAAATAAATGTCTAAAGGAACACGTAGTAGTAGTACTCAATGTCGAGTCATGCTCGCTCTCCACTGTCTACATGTCCAGGGTAGCAATGCCTCCATAAACTGGAGCTCTAACGAAATCCTCCACTGTATATCCTACATTAACATCTAAAAGAAATGTATATGTACGGGGTGAGCTCACAACTTAGCTCAGTAAGGAAACAAGACAATGTAGTAGGCAAATGCATAAGATAACATTCAACATTTGGTCTGGTATAACTTGCAAAGTACTATAGTAAGGATAGGTTGCAACCATACCTCTATGCTTGAGAGTGTAAGCACACCAAACAGTCAGGCCACAATCCACACTACTGCTGTTGCCCCACAATACTCACTTCATAATAGAGATAGAGCTAGAGTCTGGCGGTTAGCCCATAATCCACACTACCATGTCCTCCCCCTGATACCCTACACACACCAATACATACACCGCTACTGGTAAGGGCTTGTAAGTTGGGTTCTATTACTAACCAATCCTATATGTCATCACAATGTATCCAAGACCCTACCCCAGCATAGCTCCCTATGGAATAAAGGTAGAGCTAGATTCTAATGGTCATGACACAATCTATACTACCGCGTCCTCCCCCTGAAACTCCATTCATACCAAGCAAGCTAAGATAAAAGCGATACGAAAAGTGTCAGTGTAGGGAATGGTTCAAGGCTCCAACCCCTTCACATCCTACACACCAATGAAAACAATCACATGCCTAACATCACATCCTATCAATAATAGTATACATGAACAAGTAATAACAGGGAAATAAAGATGACATGTTATGTAAGACCCGTATCAATCTAACCCGGTCTTACCACCTTGAACCAGGTTTACCTATCATGGTCGAGTCAAATGGACCAAGGGCGTGAAGGAGATCGAGATCCCAGGTATCAAATCGACCCAAAAACACTTAATTTAAGGGGAGGGTCGCATACCCAGCCAAGTAGGGTCGGATCCCCCCAAAACAGAAAGTCAGACCCTCAGTTTTGAAGGGAGGGTCGGACTCATTAGAAACCTAGGGTTGACGGGATCATCGACCCTCCCATCGACCCTCAGTTGCCTCCGAAACTGAAATTAGGAAATTTCCAAATTTTCGATTTGGATTCTTTCCTAATCTCAAAGGGACTTATTTTAGGATGTTCCTACTCTACTTAAAGGACGTCCCTAAGCCTCTTTCACTCATTTCACAACCTTAATTGAATTGAGAGAAAGAGAAGAGAAGGAAAAGAGGAAGAAGAGAAGAAAGGAAGAGAATTTAGCCAAAAGAGAAGAGTTGCAGAGAATGAGTATTCTTCTCAGGTATGGATACTAATTCCATGAGTTTCTACAGACCTTAGGTCAGATATTGATGAGAGTGTGATCTCGGAGAAACCCAAACCATCAACCCATGGTTAGGTTTTCATGGGAAACCATAGGAGAATGTATGAAAGCTATTTTAGGTGGATGATTCATGGTTTCAGACCATGGAATGAATGTAGAATGGAATGTAGGAGCAAGCCATAGGATCCCAAGCACGAAGAATGGACTAAAAGAGGAAAATCGACCAAAGTACACCGAGGGTTGCACCGAGGGTCGATGACCATCCGATCAGGTGATCCAAACTATCGACCCTCAGTGTTCAGGAAGTTCAGAGTTTGGGGAGGGTCGCACCTAGGGTCGATCATGACTCCGACCCTACCTCCGACCCTTAGTTAACAGAATGGTTTTTAAATTCTAATTAAATTCTATCGACATTGTTAGGTCTTCTAGCAATATAATAACAATATAAAGGTGATTCTAAAGCTTGGAAAAGTATCTATTAGGAAGCTAAGGTGAGGAAACAGAACTCTAAACTAATTGGTTAATAACAAACTATTTTCTATTTTCTTGAGTCCAATGCCATGCTTGATTCTATGCGAAGATGTTTGTAATGTGCATACAACATGTCATCCAATATTTCTATTATTTGTTCATGCATATTTATTTTATTGTTTATAACATGATGATGATGATGATGATAGGAATAGGCATGTGATTGTATGTGTGTGGTTGGTGTACTTGATGCGAGTGAGTATCAGGGGAGGTGTGATGAGAACATCCTTAAACGTTAACCTTTGGCGGGTCTCAGCACTTTAGCTCTATCTCTAACTCAAGTCTTGTGCATTAGCATCGTCGTATCGCCATTACTTTAGTAGAATTATTATGTCGTAGAGTATCAGGGGAGGTAGTCTCGGTCCTTGTAGTCTATGACTCTACCGGGGGGCCTTAGCTCTATCTCTATGGACATTCTGAGGGATGCTGGGGTGAGGCCTTGGATACACTGTTTGGCATTAGGATTGGTTAGTTGCGAGCCCAGTTTGCAGCCCTCGCCAATAGGGGCTTACGTGTTGGTATAGCACTATATAGCAATAAACGTTAACCTTTGTTATATAATGTTTATGATTGGGTGCTTGTGAGTCGACGATAAACGTTACCTTCGGGCAGCGTCACACACTTGTGTATAGAGGCAGGGTCAATAAACGCGACCTTTAACTACCTAAACCTTTCTATTGCATACTGTAAACTTTAAACCAGACCAAAGATATGAATTGATTGCATGTATATGTAATGTTGCATTATTTTGTTTACTCACTGAGCCGTGATGTATGCTCACCCCCTCGACGTCGAATATTTTAGTTGATGATGCAGGTTTCACAGCTGAAGACTATGTGAATGCTCCAGTGTACGGGAACGTAGCGACAATGGAGGTTGAAGCTGAAGTAGATACACATGACTCCTCTTGCGAGTGCAACTCATGTGTATTCGATTAGATATTTTCTAGTTTTCTTTAGTTGGATTTATTAAAGATTTTTATTTGATATTTACTTATGTCTCAGTTGATACAGAATAATTTGCTATTTAATTATTAATATCACAGTAGATTCTCAGTTCGTTTTACTATAAGACTTCTGCTATTGTGTATTTACTCTGATTATGATTATGGATGTATGGGAGTTTAGATAACACGGATATAGCCTACTCGAGATCCTGGTTGAACCATTGGTTTGCTAGCGGTTCATCACACCATTCTGAATAGTGCGGAATTGGGGTGTGACATGTTATATGCACAACCATCACATAACATTAACAAGCATAGTGGTTTAGTGTGTTAATTATTAGGTTTGGGTCTTGTTCCTTACTTGACACGTGATAACAAGTATTCTTTGAGTCATAGAGCCCAACTTTGTCGTCCACAAGTCCTAAATAGCAATAGGAGTTGATTAGAATTAGGTTTATAGGATCCAAGTTGGTTGGACCCAAGATTGGACTGTCAAACAGTCCCAAAACTCACCATTCGATCGCACATTATGGTGCAGACTGTCAGAACGGTACTCAGATCGGTATGTCAGATAGGTCCAATCTCCCAAACTTCCCAAATAGGTTCGAACGCTTGTCTGGTCTCACTTATGTGCCACCGGACACTCCAACCGGACAAAGTCTGAGTGTCCATTAGTTTTCCTTTATTACCATCAATTCGACAATTTGGTTTTATGGTTTCTCCTAAGCCATTCTATGGTCAAACAATGCATTAAAATCATTATACTCTAATCGTTCATCACCTTACATTCTTATAAACATTAATCCAACAATCCCCATGTACGAACCTAGGGTTCTCACATGGGATTAGGGTTTTGAATCAATACCTGACCATTCATGGTATTGATCCCAAACCAATACCTTCCTAACCTTCTTACAGAGATGGAGCACTTACCATTAGCCTCTGAATGATGGTGATCTTCTCCCAATGGAACTCTTCCCTTATAGAGCTTCCTCATCTTCACTGTTCCTCTTCAGATCTCTCTTTCAGACTCTAGGGTTTGAGAGAGCCAACAAAAGGTCTAAGGAGGATAAAGGATCAACATATAGAGGAGGGTAGCCTTTTTGGAGAGTTTTTCACGTATAAAAGGTCTCTACTAACAAGATTTAGAAGGTGGGACCCACTAGAGTCCATTTCTAACCTAAAACAGGTTATCCAATTGGACATATTGGTTAGACTATTCATGAGACCGATATGTCACAACCAGTCAGACCACATAACTTATTTTTAAGTCTGTTTCATCTGTTTTAGTACTAGACACGTGGTTCATCATCCGATTGTCTTTTCTGGCCCGGTTATAACTGGAAGACTTGTCACGATACGAAAACCTAAGTTAGATTGGGTTCGTGTAGGTCTTACAACTTCCCCAACCTTAAAAGAAATTTCATTCCAAAATTTGCACGTAGGGTCTCACAACTCCCCCACCCTTAAAAGAAATTTTGACCTTGAAATTTACACATACCTTTGGAGTTAAATAGATGAGGGTATTCCTTCTGCATATAATTTTTTCCTCCCAAGTAATCTCTTCCACATCTTGGCTTCACCAAACTACCTTGATGTAGTAGATATCCCTGTTACGGAGGTACTGTACCTCTTGACTGGTGAACAAAACTGGTATAACCTCAAAAGTTAAGACCTCTGTCAAATCTAGAGGGTCTGCAGCCAATATGTGTGATGGTCCCTGAAGTATTTCTTCAATAGGGACATATAAAATACATTGTGGACACTTGATATTGATGGTGGCAATGCGAGCTGGTATGCCATATTGCCGTGTCTTGCTAGGATCTCGTACGGTCCAAAGTACCTAGGCACAACCTCCCTTTCTTTTTGAACTATTTCAGTCCTTTAATAGGTGATATCTTGAAGAACACCTTATCACCCACTAAAAATTCAAGATCTCGGCAACTATTATCCGCATAATGCTTCTAACAAACTTGGGTAGTCTTGATCCTTTCTTTAATCTGGTCAATCACTCAACAAGTTTCTTCTACAAATTTTGGTCCCACAGTCCTTCTCTCCCCAACTTCATTCCACAATAGTGGGGTCTGACATTTTCTACCTTACAATGCTTTGTATGGGGACATTTGGATCGTAGCTTGATACTTATTGTAACTGAACTCGATGAGTGGTAACTTTTCATCCCAAGCTCCCTTAAACTCTTTGGTGCAAGCTTAGAGCATGTCCTCTAAAATCTGAATTGTTTGCTCTGACTGTCCATCTGTTTAAGGATTAAAGGCTATACTAAATTTCAGCTTGGTCCTCATAGCTTTTTGCAGACCTTCCCAAAACTTAGAAGTGAAATGGGGGTCTCTGTTAAAGACTATGCACTCAGGTACACCATGGAGTCTGACTATGTTATCCACGTATAATTTTACCAATCTTTCCATGGTATACTGGGGTCTGATAGCAATGAAGCGAGCCATCTTGGTAAAGCGATCTACAATCACCCAACCTATGTTCATTGATCTTGGGGTCAATGGTAGTCCAGTGACAAAGTCCATGGTGATATAATCCCACTTTCATGCTGGCTCAAGTAGTGGCTATAATAACCCAGCGGGTCTCTATCTCTCAACCTTTATTTGCTGGCAATTCAAACATTGGAATACGAATTGGGTCACAACTACATTCATTCCCCTTTACCAATAAACCTCTTTAGGTCATGGTACATCTTAGTGTTTTCGAGATGTACTGAATATGGAGTACAATGAGCTTCCAACATTACTCTGTTTCTAATGTCTGAATTTTGACTCTCAGGTATACACAATCTCCTACAGTACCTGAGGACCTTTTCTACATCCAAAGTGAAATCAGGATTATGTCGACCTTTTTCCCAATCCTCTTGCACTGTCCTAAGGTGTGGGTCTTGTAAAATTGCTACCTTCACTTCGTCCATTAAATGTGGTAAGATTTTCAAAGCTATAAACATGAGTAAGAACTTGTGAATCAAGCCTTGCTCTACTGGGTTGTCTGGGGACTCCAGTACATGTTGTTCTTCATTTCCTATAGAAATTAATGCTGTAGAACACAGTACCGCATTGGTACTAGGCCTTGCCTCCGGTTTCTATATCTACTTCCTGCTTAAAGTGTCAGCTACAACATTTGGCTTGCTTGGATGGTATTGGATGTTGCAGTCATTGTCTTTCAGTAGTTCTAACCTTCTTCTTTGCCTCATGTTCAACTCCTTCTGAATAACAAGGTAGGTGAGGCTTTTGTGGTCAGACTTGATCTAGAACTTCTTACCGTACAGGTAATGCCTCCACGTCTTGATCACTTGAATTAGCACAGCCAACTCCAGGTCATGCGTAGGGTAGTTCTTTTCATGTTCCTTTAGTTGCCTCGAAGCGTAGGCTATCACTTATTCTCCCTACATTAGTAAGCATCCTAGCCCTAATCCAGAGGCATCCATGTATAAAGTGAATGGTAGCCCTAGTGCTGGAATAGTCAAGATGGGTGTAGAGACCAATTTTGACTTCAAAGTTTAGAAGCCTTCTTCACACTTATCTGTCCATATAAATCTCTCTTCCTTCTTGGTGAACTTGGTGAGTGGAATGCAATTTTTGAGTGGTTTTCCACGAATCTCCTATAGTAACCAGCTAATCCCAAGAAGCTACGGATCTCAGCAACTATTTTCGGTGCTTCCCATCCTACAGTGGCTTCTATCTTGCTATGATCCACTTTAATTCCTTCGACAGACACCACGTAACCCAAGAAAGCCACTTCATTTAGCCAAAATTCACACTTCTTAAATTTTGCATGGAGTTTCTCTCTTCTCAGTAGCTATAAGGCCATTCTCAAGTATATTGCATGCATCTCCTTGTCCTTGGAATATACCAATATGTCATCTATGAATACTATATCGAAGTGTCCAACATATCATGAAACACTCGATTCATCAGTTCCATAAACGATGCAGGGGCATTGGTCAATCCGAACGACATCACAAGGAACTCATAATGCCCATACTTCATCCTAAAAGTAGTCTTCGGGATATCTCTAGCCTTGATCTTTAATTGATGATACCCTGACTGAAGGTCGATCTTTGAGAATACCCTTGTGCCTTGTAATTGGTTGAACAGGTTGTCAATTTTCTCGGTAGTGGGTATTTGTTCTTGATCGTGAGCTTGTTCAACTCATGATAGTCTATGCATAGGCGTACACTACCATCCTTCTTCTTCATGAATAGTATGGGTGTTCCCCACGGTGATAAACTTAGCTATATGAAACCTTTGTCCAATAATTCTTGTAGCTGAGTCTTCAGCTCCTTCAATTTCGTAGGGGCCATTGTGTATGGTGCCTTAAACACTGGCGTTAACCCTAACAGAAGGTCTATCACGAACTCAGTTGCTCTATTAGGTTGTAATCTAGGTAAGTCTTTTGGAAATACATCAGGGAACTCACATACCACTTTGATATCTTCCATCTTTGGCAGCTCCGTAGTTACTTCAATCACTAATACTAGATAACCAACTTTTCCCTTCTCTAGACATCTCTTAGCTTTGAAGGCAGAGAGGATGAACTTTCACTTTTGAGGCAACTTGCTTTCGGTAAAGCTGTGTTCCTTGCCATCATTGCCCTTGATAGCTTCTTCTCATCACATAAAAAATTTACAGAGTGCTGAGTTAACCAATCCATTCACATGATGACATTGAAGTCTACCATTTTGAGTTGAACTGGGTTCGCTTCTAAATCTCAACCATCAATATGAACTAGGAATGGCCCATAACACTCATTTAATACCACTTTTAGTCCCAAAGGGGATCGAACTAATAGGCTTGGGTCTGAAGGTTTAATGGGTAACTCCAGTCTTTCCCAGAAGATACTGACACCAATGAGTGGGTAGCCCCGGAGTCAAAAAGAATTCTAGCAGGTATGCCTGCTATACTTACAGTTCCTGAAATTTTAATTCCCTTAGCCTATATGGTTACACAAATAATACTATAAACAAAGGGAGCAAGGACTAAGGTCATACCCGTAACCATATTGAGTGATGCGGCTGCTTCCTCTGAGGTAAGAGCCTACACTTTCCCCTGCTGCTGCAACTGCTTCTTGGGCTGGGGGCATGTCTTGGCATAGTGGCCCATTTTTCGGTAGTTGTAGCATTTAACATTACCAATTAAACCAGCTTCTTGTTGTGCAGCGGTTGGAGTGGCCTTAAGTGGTGCGGCAGTAGTTTGAGATCTGAATGGGTGGAAGGGTTTAGTGTTCCCTCCACTCACTGTCTCAGTGATAGGCCTCTCTAACCCTCGGTTCTGTGCGAAAAAGCTTTCCTTTTGGCTCAACTCTATGACTCAAGTGATCTGCACCGCCTCATTATAAATATTCTTCTCCAACCCCAATACATGCTCTCGGATGCTACCTTAGACTCCCTTGGTGAATCTGCGAGTCTTGGTGGCCTCTTCTTGCGTGCTTGCCAAAGCAAAGAAGAATAGCTCCTCGTACCTTTGTTGATAAGCATCTACTGTCATTTAAGACTGTTGTAGACTGAGAAATTCCTTTTCCATTTGGTCATGGAAACATCTCGGGAAGTGTTTCTCGAAAAATGTTTCCTTAAATATTGCCCACGTAATTTGAGCATGCTTAGTATGCAGATAAGTTCGGGTGGAATTCCACCAAGTGTTGGCACCCTCTCTCAACATGTAAGTGGCATATAACACCTTCTCGTCCTCTGTTCATGTCGTCATTCCGAAGATATTCTCCATTTCCTCTATCCATTGTGCTTGCCACAATGGTTTCCCTCCTTTCCCTAAGATGGTTGGTGGTTTCATCTTCAAGAAACAATCCAAAGTCCTTGAGAAATCAGTTTGCTTAGACTATCCTGTCCCATTGTGGCTGATATGGGTATCCTCCTTGGTATCCACCTTGATATAGCCCAGGGGTGGATGTTGTTAGAATCTATTGAGGTTGTGGTGGTTGTGGATCCTAACCTGTCGGAACTGTACTACCACCCACTGGCAACGTGGTATTATTCCCTTGAGGCTCAGGCGTAACATCAGTGAGCTTGGGTGCAGGTGGCCTGAACAACCTTAACATCTCAATGAAAAACTCCTTCTATGGTGCCTTTATCTGGCAGACCAAGTTGGTCATGACTGTTAGTCCCAGGTTGATACTGAGAGGGGGGGGGGGTGAATCAGTGGCCACTAAAAACTTTTTCCACTAAACAATTTGCCCTGATGCTATGAACACTGCTGGCGGCAAGAGCTGTTGATCAAACTGTGCTATGCTGCCTTGAGCTAATTTCTTGAGACCTTCTCACAGACAATCTGTCAAACACATTTCGTGCACACACCAACCACCCACCCACAGGTATCCATACCAGGGGCTTGGTCTGCCAAGTGTGTACACCCAGACCTGCAGCACACAGACTTCTATTCCACAATCACAATCACATGCATGGGACACACAATATAACGTGGTTCACCAATCACACACTGTGATGGCTACTCCACGGGGTAATACCCTAACCAGGGTTTTGTATATACCCGATACACAACAGAAATGCTACGGTTGCACCTACAACCCCGATGCTACAACATTAACCACATTCACAGCTACAACTGTGCTCGAGGCACCTACCCCAACTCCAGTCAAGCACCCACTTGACAGGTTATACAAAGTGTATTACAGATATTCATACAAACCCTTCACATATATCTCTGATACAATAAATAGGATTTGTGTGCGTGATTACCTTCCCAGCGTGATCATAGCAAGATAGGTTCTCACCAAATGGATGTTCCAAGCTCTCCAGTAGTGATAGATACGCTTCGTCAATAGAATGGAACTCCGGCATTCTTCCAATGCATCTCGCACACCCTCATTCACATCAAGCAATCACTCATACTTACACTTCACTCCAAACTGCTCAAATACTCATGTGTATCACAAGGAGGAAGGTGGAGAGTGACTTCTTCTTCAAAGAGAGCCCCAAAGCACTATTTTCCCCAAAACCCACAGCTCAACACTCCAAAACCTTTATTTATTCATTCTAAGAGGTTCTCCTCGGAGAGAGAAAACTGTGAGTTTTTGAATCACCTCAATCAGAGCTCGGACGGCCAAGATATGGCCATTTGAAGTTCAGCCGATCAGATTATTCCAAATGGAATCTTCAGGGCTGATTCCATGCGGCGCGAAGCACCGTAGCGCGCCCGCCTCTGACCCACCGTACAGCGTTGTCGTTCCTGGATTGGCCGAGAGGGAATCTTCTCCTTCAGGCCGTTGGATCAAGGAGCAAAGGGTGGGATCTCCTCTAGACCCTCCGATCGGCCTCATCGCGTCAGCCGAGATCGGAGTCTGCGAGATCCATCGGATGCGCATCTTTTGCGCATGCGCACCATGTGCGCGCTCCACCGAATCAGGGATCCACTCCCGTGCGGCGCAAACCACCATTTAAACTTGCTTCCAGCCACTCAGAAGCCTCGCGATGGAATCTTTGCGCAAATCTGACGCTATACCAGATCCCGCATTTTTGACAGCCCTCCATTTGGAATCTCACTGTCGTGGCTTGATCCAAGCCTCCCATATGGAATATGCTCTTTTCCAAATGACCAAAATACCCCTGTGAATGTGTGGTAATGCCCTGTAAGTCGATTTTTTTCCAGTAAGGTTCGGACATTTTCCTTTATTGCGGCATTACGTCGAACAGGTTGCGTGCATGCCAATAGCCCTGCGCATGCGCGCGGCGCTGGCTTGCTGCGCGCGCGCGGCATGCTGCTGCTTGCGCTGCTGCGCGCGGGGCTGCCGAGCAAGCCTTGCGCGCTGCATGGCCTTGCGCACGGCATGCTGCTGCGCGCGGCATGCTATTGCGCTGCCCTGCTGTGCGTGGCCTGTGCGCATGCCCTGCTGGCCTGTTGCCACGGGCATCGGCCCTGCTGGCCTGGCCACCCAAGGTGGGACCCACCTGGTCCCCACCCATTCTCTCTCCTTTTTCTCTCTCTTCCATTTTCTCTCTCTTCTTTCTCTCTCTTCTTTCTTTCCACTTCAGTTGGACTTTCTCATCAACTAAGCTTCATTCTCTTCGACTGCTTGACTGACGGAGAGTTCTACAGATACTCTCTCTCCTCCATATCACTTTCTCTGCTAGGGTTGCCAACAATGACAACACTGACTGCACTGTCTGGACAGGGTGTCAACAATCTCCCCCTTTAGAATTGTTGGCAACAAAACTCCCCATCCATGCTATCTTCTCCCCCTTCATATCAACTCCCCCTACATAGCCTCACCTGTAGGAGTGCCCACCGCATCTTTCCAATCCTACAGATGAAAGATGATGCTATGTAGTCACCAACTCCCCTTACATATCTGCCATCTACAATGTGCTCAAAGTCACTACTCCTAGCTGAGCTCTGAGTTTCTCAAAAGAGTCTTTTGGAAGAGCCTTGGTGAAGATGTCTGCCACTTGATCTGCTGTAGGAACAAAGTCCAATCTCACTTCCCCTTCAAGCACTTTCTCCTTCAAATAATGATATCTGATGTCAATATGCTTGGTCCTTGAGTGTTGCACAGGATTCTTGGATATGTTGATGGCACTCATGTTATTACATTTGATGACCACTGGTTCTTCACATATAACATTAAAGTTTGACATCTGTCTTTTCATCTAGATTACCTGAGTGCATGTAGCGGCTGCTGCAATATACTCTGCCTCTGCTGTAGATAAGGAGATAGACTCCTGTTTCTTGCTGTGCCATGCTACTAAGCTCTCTCCCAAAAAGAATGCACCACCACTAGTGCTCTTTCTGTCATCAATGCTACCAGCCCAGTCTGCATCTGAAAATGCTATCAAAGTGAAACTTCCAATCTTTGGATACCACAAACCATAGTCTGTTGTGCCTTTCAGATATCTGAGTATTCTCTTCACTGCCATCAGATGAGTCTCCTTTGGACACGCTTGAAATCTAGCCACCAGGCATACTACTTGCAGAATATCAGGTCTTGAAGCTGTCAAATATAATAAACTGCCAATCATTGACCTATACAATGTTTGATCAACTTTTGGAGAATCATCTTCTGAACTCAACTTGATATTCACTGTCATTGGTGTCCCCACTGGTTTACAGTCCTCCATCACAAATTTCTTCAACATCTCCTTGGTATACTTCATTTGAGAAATGAAGATGCCATTTTCTCTTTGATGAATTTGCAGCACCAGAAAGTAGGACATCTCTCCAAGCATAGACATCTCAAACTCTGTTCTCATCCTCTCAGCAAACTGCTTGCAAAGCTTCTCACAGTGCCCCCCAAAGATGATGTCATCCACATAGACCACAACTACCAGTTGACTGCTGTCTTCTGTCATGACATATAGGTTGCTGTCCACAACTCCTCTTCGTAGACCCAACTTATGCAGATATGTATCAAGCCTTTCATACCATGCTCTTGGAGCTTGCTTCAACCCATATAGAGCCTTCTTCAACTTGCATACCATATCTTCATCATTGCTGAGTTGGAACCCTTCAGGTTGCTCAGTGTACACTTCCTCTTCTAAATTGCCATTCAAGAAATGCAGATTTCACATCCATTTGATAAACCTTGAATCCTCTGTGCACAGCTAATGCTAAGAACATTCTGATAGACTCCAGCCTTGCCACAGGTTGAAAAGTCTCATCAAAATCAAGTCCTCCTACTTGAGCATATCCTTTGCATACAAGTCTGGCCTTGTTTCTCACAACCTGGCCATCTTCATTTAATTTGTTCCTGAAAACCCACTTTGTGCCAATCACATTCTTGTCTGCTGGTCTAGGAACTAGCTCCCAAGTGTTGTTCTTTTCAATTTGGTCTAGCTCATCATTCATAGCTTTCAACCAAGATTCATCATTGCTAGCCTCATGCACAGTTTTAGGCTCTATCTCAGACAATAATGAATAAGTGGTAGCTTTCATCCTTCTGGTTTCAATGCCTGCATTTGGATCTCCTATCACTTGATGATTAGGGTGAATTCTCAACCATTTGTTATCTTTTGGTCTTCCATCTCTCTGCACTTCAGTATGAATCTCTTGCACTTCAGATTCTTCTTCATCTTGTTGCCCTTTGTCAACTGATAGAGTGTCATCTTCATCAAGTTCTTCAAGAATGGACCCTTTTGGTTCAGTCCCCTTTTGATTCCCTACATTCTCATCAATCTTCACATCTGAGCTCTCAACAATTCTTCCTAGTCTCTTGTTGTAGCACCTGTATGCCTTACTTTTGAAAGAGTACCCAAGAAATATGCCCTCATCAGCTCTGTCATCAAATTTGCCAAGATTTTCTTCCTTTCGCTTGATGTAGCACTTAGAACCAAAGACCCTGAGATACTTCACTGTAGCTTTCCTCCCAAACCACAATTCATAAGGTGTTTTATTCTCATGAGGCCTTAGAAGACATCTGTTAGTGATATGCACTGCAGTATAGATACCTTCTCTCCAGAAATGCTTTGCTGTGTTATTCTCTGCCATCATAGTTCTAGCCATTTCTTGCACTGTTCTGTTCTTCCTTTCAACCACTCCATTTTGCTGAGGTGTTCTGGCTGCTGAGTGTTGAATTCTGATCCCACTTTCACTGCAGAAGTTTGAGAATTCACTCCATGTAAATTCTTTGCCTTGATCAGACCTTAAACACTTGATTGTGTTTCCTGTCTCATTTTCAACTCTCTTCTTGAATGCTTTGAACTTGTCAAGAGCTTCAGTTTTGTCCTTCAGAAACATCACCCAGGTCATTCTAGAATACTCATCTATAAACAGGATGAAGTATCTCTCACCTCCTATGGCCTGTGTTCTCATTGGTCCACACAAGTCTGTGTGTATCAAGTCAAGTGGTTTACTTGAATGGTACTCCTTTGATTTATAAGTAGCTCTTGCCTGCTTGCCCTTCTGACATGAACCACATACATGGCTCTCTGGAGTCTTTATGATGGGAAGATCTCTCACTGCTTGCTCCTTGCTAATTTTAATCAGATTTTTGAAGTGAATGTGTCCCATTCTTTTATGCCACAACCAATTTTCATCTTCTTGAGTTATCATGCACTTGTTGATGGCATCTATCAACACATACAGATTTCCAACTATTCTTTCACCAGCAGCCACTGCCTTTCCTGTTCCAACCCTGTGAACAACAAAACCTTCATTGTTGAAAGTGATCTCATGTCCTTGATCACATATCTGACTCACACTGAGTAGATTATGTTTCAACCCATTAACGTACAAAACATTGTGGGACTTTATCTTCCCATTGTTAAAGTTCACTGGACCTCTTCCTTCAACTCTGGCACCTTCATTGTTTCCAAACTTCACAGTTCCTCCTTCTGCAGCATCAAGGCTTTTGAATTTTTCTTTGTTGCCAGTCATATGTGTTGAGCATCCACTATCAAGAATCCATGGAGATTGTTTTCCTTTGTTTGCTTTAAGTGCTGCTTGCACCAACAAGGAATTGTTCCCTTTCTTCTGTGGTTTTTCCACCCATGTAGCCTTGTCTTTCACTGTAATTGGCTTTCTTGTATTTCTCACCATTTCATTTTCTTCTTCTCTCTGAATTGGTTTTCTTGGAGGATCTTCTCTTTTCTTCCTCTTAGCTTGCCTTTGAGATGGAAGGATTGTCTTGCAGTTTCTGGCTATATGCCTAAGTCTTATATGCCCAAGTCTCTCACATCTATAGCATATTACTCTCTCATCAGCAAGAGGAGCAAATCTATTTCTGTCAATGAACACTGGAGGTCTTTGTTGTCTTCTACATTCTGCCACTCGATGTCCATAGGCATTACAGCCATAACAGTATCCTCTGAATCTGATTCCCTGTACCTGCCTATTTCTCTGAAACTGACCATTCCTCTTAAACTGACTTTGTTTTCTCTGACTGCCTTGCCTGACTGTCTTGAAGCTTTCTTCATCATTCTTGCCTTTAGCAGCTCTCATAGCTGGTGGTTCCTTCTGCTTTTCTTATACAAACATAATGGGATTACTTGCAGACCCCTTTTCTTTCATCTGCCCAGACAGCTGCTCAGTATATCCAAGTCCAGATTTAATATGAGAGGATCTCTGGTAACTCAGAATCTCATCAAGGATGTTGTCTTCCTCCTTGTCTTCACCTTCAGAACTGCTGCTTTCTTTATCTTCCTGTAACCTAACATTCTTATCTTTCGACTTCAGAATGGTTACGTGAGGGACTTTTGTAGTAGCTTCAGCATAAGTTTTTGTTTTTGTAGACTTGGCCAAATCTGCCATAAGTCTTACAATTACTTCCTCAATCTTCTTACACTCAGAAGTCTTTTATGTAAGATCATTGTCAAGCTCATCAACAATTATTTTTTCTTTCCTGAGAGTTTCCATAATTTCAGCATTTATCTCCTTTGCTTGGTTGAGTTGCTCATTCAAGTTTTTGTTCTTCTTTCTTTCTGACCTGAGCTCAGTAAGTGCAGAAAGCAACTCTGCTTCAAGGTCTGGATTGTCATCATCTTCAATTCTTTTCTTTACACTATCACCTTTCCTTTTTGTTGTATCACTCCCTGTAGGAGTCTCTTCCAGTCATGCCATAAAGAGAATATCATCATCATCTTCATCTTTAGGCTCATCAAAGAGGTCATCATGCTTTGACAGATAACTTCTCTTTCTTGGAATGAATTTCTTCTTTCCTTTCTTTTCTTGGCTTCCTTTGGACTCTTCTTCATCAGAGTCATACACTCTACCCTTTTTCTGGCACTTAGAGGCAAAGTGTCCTAAGCCACCACAGTTGAAACATCTCATTGAAGACTTGTTTTTGAACTTCTCAGATCTCTTTTTGAGTTTGTTAGCCAGATAAGCTATGAGCTCATTATCTGAATCATCTGTGTCCTCCTCTGCATCAGCTTTTGAGCTTTCCACTGGCTCCTTCATTTTTAATTTTTTTAAAGGCTTCAAAAGCGGCTTCCTTCTCAACTGGCACTAGCTCAAGCATTCTCATCTCATAGGTGGTCAAGATACCATGCAGTTCATCTATGGTCAATGTATCCAAAGTGGTAATTTCTTCAAGGGCTGACACCTTGGCATTATACAGTTTTGGAAGTGTCCTCAACACCTTCTTGACCACATGAATCTCCTTCAACTCTTCACCCAATGCTCTGATTGCATTGGTGATCTTGTTTACTCTGTTCAGGTAAAACTCAATTGTCTCACCTTCACTCATTCTCAGACTTTCAAATTGAGATCTCAGTATCTACAATTTAGCCTCCTTGATTTTACTGTCTCCTTCATGTACACTCTGTAGCTTGTCCCATATCTCCTTTGATGTTGGACAACTGATCACTCTAGTAAGTTCATTACTTGAAAGTGCGGTTAGAAGTGTTGTGACAGCCTTAGCTTCATTTTCTCTCTTCTTCATCTCAAAAGCATCACTGATATCTTCAGCTGTGTGCCTGTACCCATTCTTCACTGCCAGCCATACCCCATATCCTTGTGCAATCAGGTAAGCCTCCATTCTGACTTTCCATATGCTGTAGTTGGAGCCATCAAACATCGGAATTCTGCTGTGCCCATGATGTTCTTCCTTTGTAGCCATATCTTAGTCTCAATCTTATCTGTACCCGAAGCTGTCAGTCTTCTTCCCTTGGGAACTCAGCTCTGATACCACTTGTTAGTCCCAGGTTGACACTGAGAGGGGGGTGAATCAGTGGCCACTAAAAACTTTTTCCACTAAACAATTTGCCCTGATGCTATGAACACTACTGGCAAGAGCTGTTGATCAAACTGTGCTATGCTGCCTTGAGCTGATTTCTTGAGACCTTCTCACAGACAATCTGTCAAACACATTTTGTGCACACACCAACCACCCACCCACAGGTATCCATACCAGGGGCTTGGTCTGCCAAGTGTGTACACCCAGACCTGCAGCATACGGACTTCTATTCCACAATCACAATCACATGCATGGGACACACAATATAACGTGGTTCACCAATCACACACTGTGATGGCTACTCCACGGGGCAATACCCTAACCAGGGTTTCGTATATACCGGATACACAACAGAAATGCTACGGTTGCACCTACAACCCCGATGCTACAACATCAACCGCATTCACAGCTACAACTGTGCTCGAGGCACCTACCCCAACTCCAGTCAAGCACCCACTTGACAGGTTATACAAAGTGTATTACAGATATTCATACAAACCCTTTCCATCTATCTCTGATACAATAAATAGGATTTGTGTGCATGATTACCTTCCCAGCGTGATCACAGCAAGATAGGTTCTCACCAAATGGATGTTCGAAGCTCTCCAGTAGTGATAGATACGATTCGTTAATAGAATGGAACTCCGGCATTCTTCCAATGCATCTCGCACACCCTCGTTCACATCAAGCAATCACTCATACTTACACTTCACTCCAAACTGCTCAAATACTCATGTGTATCACAAGGAGGAAGGTGGAGAGTGACTTCTTCTTCAAAGAGAGCCCCAAAACACTATTTTCCCCAAAACCCACAGCTCAGAACTCCAAAACCTTGATTTATTCATTCTAAGAGGTTCTCCTCGGAGAGAAAAAACCGTTAGTTTTTTAATCACCTCAATCGGAGCTCGGACAGCCAAGATATGGCCATTTGAAGTTTGGCCGATCAGATTATTCCAAATGGAATCTTCTGGGTTGATTCCATGCGGCGCGAAGCACCGTAGCGCGCCCGCCTCTGACCCACCGTACAGCGTTGTCGTTCTTGGATTGGCCGAGAGGGAATCTTCTCCTTCAGGCCATTGGATCAAGGAGCAAAGGGCGGGATCTCCTCTAGACCCTCCGATCGGCCTCATCGCGTCAGCCGAGATCGGAGTCTGCGAGATCCATCGGATGCGCATCTTTTGTGCATGCGCACCATGTGCGCGCTCCACCGAATCAGGGATCCACTCCCGTGCGGTGCAAACCAACATTTAAACTTGCTTCCAGCCACTCAGAAGCCTCGCGATGGAATCTTTGCGCAAATCTGACGCTATACCAGATCCCGCATTTTTGACAGCCCTCTATTTGGAATCTCGCTGTCGTGGCTTGATCCAAGCCTCCTATATGGAATATGCTCTTTCCAAATGACCAAAATACCCCTGTGAATGTGTGGTAATGCCCTGTAAGTCGATTTTTTTTCCAGTAAGGTTCGGACATTTTCGTTCATTGCGGCATTACATCGAACAGGTTGCGTGCATGCCAACAGCCTTGCGCATGCGCGCAGCGCTTGCTTGCTGCCGCGCCCGCGCCCTGCTGCGCGCGGGGCTCTACTGCGCGGTGCTGCCGAGCAAGCCTTGCGCGCAGCATGGCCTTGCACGCGGCATGCCTTGCACGCGGCATGCTGTTGCGCTGCCCTGCTGTGCGTGGCCTGTGCGCATGCCCTGCTGGCCTGTTGCCACGGGCATCGGCCCTGCTGGCCTGGGCTGGCTGCCATGCTGGCCTGGCCACCCAAGGTGGGACCCACCTGGTCCCCACCCATTCTCTCTCCTCTTTCTCTCTCTTCAATTTTCTCTCTCTTCTTTCTCTCTCTTCTTTCTTTCCACTTCAGTTGGACTTTCTCATCAACTAAGCTTCATTCTCTTCGGCTGCTTGACTGATGGAGAGTTCTACAAATACTCTCTCTCCTCCATATCACTTTCTCTGCTAGGGTTGCCAACAATGACAACACTGACTGCACTGTCTGGACAGGGTGTCAACAATGACCATGGTTGAATCTTTATGTAGAGGATCTAGCAGAGGATCTTGCATCTCTTGGGCCGGTATTTCTTTATTATCCCTCACTTGATTTTCTTCTTCATTATTAAGATTTTTCTTGTTCACATTCTCAGTTCCTGCATTTTCCTCAGGGGGAGGTACCCTTGAATTGCAGTGGTTGTGTGGGTTTCTGTGACTATTTCTGCCTGCCATTTCAGATTACCGATGCCTAACAGGATTTGAAACAATTTCAAAATACATGAGACAATTCTTGAGAAAAGCAAACCAAAACGATGTAGTGTTAGTCTCATATAATGCATGCGAGGCAAATAATCCATTGAGGATCAATTTAAAAAAAATTTCTAAGTTTACATAGTAAAGTCAATTTTTCCGGTCTCAAGTGTCCTATCGGATGACTATGGTCAGTTGTCCGACCGGTAAGTCCAGATGGATAAATTTTTCCAACTTCTTGAGAGGCACCGCTCGATTGTTCTATCTTACCTGGTCATGGTAAGTCTGACCAGACAACTCAATTTTTGCTTTTTATTGCTTATTTTGAGTCATTTTCATAACTCACTCTTCCTCTTCTCAGTGGCGATTCCTTTCAGCCTTGGTGAGTTTCTACAGTCCCACTGGACAACTTTGAAGTGATTCCCTTCGGTCAGGAGTTCCAACATCATCTCGAGGTGGGTTTCTGCTCTTCTAACTCTCTTTTAGTGAATATTTTTAGGTTTTCCTTACCCAATTTCAAAATTTTCTTGATTAGAGAGATTCCAACCGTAGGAAATTTATTTTGTTGGTTTGAAATTCTTACATTGTTTGGTGCCTAGTTGGATTTTGGATGATGATGTATCACCCTAGTCCTCTTACCCATTGTGGGTGAGTTTGAGGATTTTGCTCAAAATATAATTATTATGCTATCAAAATTTCTAAAATTTCAACTAACTTGATATCGATTTTGGTTTGAATTTGCATGTTAATCATGTCTAGATATCTCGCAGCCACCATGAACGATGGTCCTTCAGGTTCTCGAGGACCACACCCACCCAGTTGGCTTTTTAATGTCTGACGGTTCCATTTCACTAATACACAAGCTTGGTACCCTTGGTTTGACAATAAGAAAATCGAATATGGCCGCTTTCTGAACTTCAACCATCTGCATCAATTTGATGTCACTGCAGTGTTTGGTGCTCTCGGATGGTTACCAGTGATCCAATATGATGAAGTTACTTGACTGGATCTAGTAAAGTACTACTACGTCAACTTAGAGCTTAAGGGGGTGTAAGCACCCCATTTTTTCCACTCTCAGCATATGTGAACCAATATGGCAGGTTTTCGGCCTTTAACCCAAAGGTTTGTGATTATCTAATGAACCCCACAGCAGGGTCTTAGGTTATTACCTACTTGGATGAATAGGTCATGAAATTATCTTCAAAATGAGACCAAAATCATCAAATTCTGACATCGAACAAGGAAGATATCATAGTTTGAAGTGCAAGGGCATTTACGTAATTATTGTATGATGCATGCATTATCATTTAAACTTCAAGTCATCATATCTTGGTCATCTGATATCGGAATCAGATGATTCAAAGGCCAATATTCCTTATTTTCAGTCCTCTTCAAAGTGGATGTGAAAAATCCCGGGCAAAGGTTACTGGTGGGCCCCATGCAAGCTTTCATGCAAAATTATCGATAGAACTTCAAAGCTTCATATCTTTGCCGTTCAACGTCGGATTCAGATGAATCCAAGGCCATTATTCTTCATTTATAATGTTCTATAAAGTGGATGTAAAAAATCTCGGGTAGAAGTCTCCGAAGGGTCCCATGCAAAATTACACATGGAAATGGTCATTTAATCTTTGGAAATTCATATTTTGGTCACCCCATATCCAAATCAGGTGATTTCAGTTTCATTATGTTCCATTTTTAGTACTCTACAAAGTGGATGTAAAGGATTTCCAGTAGAAGTCTCCAAAGGATCCCATGGAGAATGGTTAGCCAAATTATCGATAATTGATCCGTTTAAACTTAAAAATTCATAAGTTGACCATTTTATTTCCAAATGAGACGATTCAAGTTCCAATATTCCTCATTTTTAGTGTTCTACAAAGTGAACATAGAAAATTTGGAATAGGGGTTATCGGAAATGGACTATGAAATGATAGAAAAAAGTTAAATTTGGTTCAAACCAGTTCAACCAACTTAGTCCAACTCAGTCCGGCCCAGCTCAGAATAATCCGAACCAAGTCATGTCAGCCCATATGCATGCATTTCTTTGATATATATTAGGGATGAGAGAGGAAAGAGAGGCCGTGGGAAGAGTTGTATATATATATATATATTAGGGAAGAGAGAGGAAAGGGAGTCCATAGAAAGAGAGAATATTAAGAGAAAATGGAAAGACAGAGAGAGAGTGTGTGAGTTGACCGTGGTTTTGCTTTGGGAAAGAAAAAGACAGCTGTCGACAAGGAAAGGAAATAAGAAAAAAAAAGAAAGATGGAAATAAAATCAGATACGAAGGAAAAGGAAAGAATAGATTGGGAAAGGAGCTTGTCGACCTGCAGAGATAGAAAGAGAGGTCGGTGGATTAAAAGAAAAAAAAAACCAAAAGAAGATCCAATTGAAGAAAAGAGGAAAGAAATGAAAAAAAAAAGAAAAGAAGAAAGAAGGCCTCTATATGGAATCTAAGAGAACTCCATATAAAAATGGAAAAAAAATCAGAAAGGAGGCAGAATCCGAGAGAAGAAGAAAGAGAAGAAAATATGGAGAGAGCGCCGAGAGATGTAGGAAAAAAAAGAAGAAGAGAGGCGAGATCGATCTGAAAATCAGAGAGAGGAGAAAATCAGAGAGGGCATTGAGAAGAAGAGGGAGAATCAAGAGAAAGAAGGAAAAAGAAAAGAAAAAAAAAAAAAAAAGAGGACTGAGATCCGTGGAGATTGAGAAGAGAATTAATGAAATAGAAGATGAAGATGAAGAAGAAGATGATGAAGAGGAATATAGAGGAAACGTGAATTAAAAGAAAAAAGAGAGGGTGATTCGGTTTTAGGGGGACTGTTACCGAGAGAGAGAAAGAGAATATCGAGGGAGACGAATAGAGAGAAAGGGACAAGCAAAGAAGAAGGGGAGATCGAACTACCTGCAATTCCAGGTAAGTCTTGCCTTCCACCCCTTCTTTTTTTTTTCTTTTGTTTATTTGTTATTTATATCACCTATCTACCTGCAATTCCAAATTCTTTACATGGCCACCGATGGCCACCTCACCAGCCTCTTTGCAACGTCACCATTACACCTCCTGCTGCTCATCACTTAACAGCCAAGCACCACTACAGATACACCTCATCTTCATCACACTCCCTCCTCCCAAATTAAACCCAATAACGACACCTGTCCACCCACTCCGACTTATCTTCCTCAAAATTGTGAGCCACAACACCATCCACTTTCAACTTCATCCCTCAAACTACTCTAGATAGACAACCCATCCATCCAACCTTCCACTTGCCCATAGGTCCTCACAACCTGTACAGCCCCTTGCATCTGTCCACCATCGATACACACCACCATCGCACCATATCACATGCCCTCATCACCCCTCAAGCCTGCTACTATTCCCCAGATCCCTTTACTAGTTCATCATGACCATTGCATCCCACTTCAAAACCACAAACTCAAACATGATCATCCGTCACTTCTACACAATCCCCTGCAAGCACAAACCCAACATCCCTCTTGCAATCAATTGATTCCATCCTCATTATGTCAAAGCCATTGGATGTAGATTCTTTATCTCATTTATGTTGATATCATATATTATGATCCATCACATATAATTTTTATGTTGATTATGATGATATCATATTTTATGAAAACTTGACCATTGATGTGAAAATCTGATTGTTGATTATTGATTTGACCATTGATGCGGTTAAAATCAGACCATGGTATGGAATTTTGATTGATTTGATTATATGGAAATTGGATTGTAATTGATCCAATCATATTGATATTGCTATGAAATTGATCCGATCATATGGAATTTTAATTGATCCGATCATATGGAATTTTGATTGATCCACTTACGGCATTATGATGAAGATTGATTCGATTATGGCATTATGATGAAAATTGATTCGATTATGGCATTATGATGAAAATTGATTTGATTATGGGATTATTGATCCGATTGTGGAAATTGATGAAATTGATCCCATCGTGTGGAAATCGAAAAAATTGATCCGATTATGGCATTATGATGAAAATTGATCCGATCATATGAAATTTTGATGGAATTAAAATTGATCCGATCATATGCTTGGAATGCTATGATTAAAATTAAACCATTGATCTTGGAATTTGATAAAATTGGATCATTGATCTTGGAGTTTTGATTTGATCCATTGATTATATTTTACCTTGATTTGAGTAATATGAAATGTTAGATTGTCATTAAAAGCAATGTAAATGGATATGAACGGTTAGATTATCATGATAAGTGATCTGAACCATTAGATTATCTTTGGGAGTGAGTGGAATAAATTTAAATGGTTAGATTATCATCAAGAATGATATAAACCGTTAGATTTTCTTCATATTGTGTTTTAGAAGAATTTAAGCCATTGGATCTTGATCATAACTGATTTAAAAGAATTTGATTCATTGGATCTTAGTCTGATTATGAATATGTCTTGACATGAGATCTGAGCCATTGATTTTGGCTATTTTGATGAAATTTAGGAATTTTGATCTGGATATATTATTGAGGAGATAAAAGATATCTAACCATTGATTAAGGATCTGATCTTGAGAGATTCACATTAGATCCCAACCGTAGATCTAGAGAATCTCATCTAAGACACATTGAGACATAATTTGATTGAAAATAATACATGAGATGCCATTTTATTTGTCTGCTATATCTTGATGAATGCTCTCACATGCTTGCTACTATAATGATTCACATGCTTTTTTGCCATACATGAGATGATATATGTTGTTTGTTGCCATATTTGAATGATATTTTCTATTTTGGTAATAATTTAATTTATGCAACACCCTAGTTGAACTGCCATGTATGCACACTTCTAGAAGACAATCTAGGCATGGGGATGTGCATTTAGGCACCCACATTTTTGGGAAGGGCATAATGGGAAATAATAAAAATCTTAACAAAGAAAGAGAATGCTTTGCCAAACCTTCCAAAATTAGAACTCAAGATGAAAAGGGTAACTCAAGATGATTTTCACCTCTTAGTAAACCTTAAACCTAGAATATGTTCTCAATCCTAAACCTAGAATAGGTTCTAAACCCTAAACCTAGAACAGGTTCTCACATTCTAACCTAGAACAGGTTATTCCACTAGTCCGAACTACGTGGATTCTGATTCCTAGCTCAAAGCTTAGGATACGTAGGCTATTTGGGAGAATCCCAAATTTGGATCCGCACCTTAATCCACTCGGACTATCCATAGATCTACTTGGATATCCACCCACCAGCCCGAACTACGCGGATTCTAATTCCTAGGTCAAACCCTAGGATACGTAGACTATTTGGGAGAAATCCAAATTTGGATGCACACCTTAGTCCACCCGGACTATCCATAGATCCACTTGGATATCCAACCACCATTCCCGAACTATGCGGATTCTGATTCCTAGGTCAAACCCTAGGATACGTAGGCTATTTGGGAGAAACCCAAATTCGGATCCAAACCTTAGTCCACTCGGACTATGCATAGATCCACTAGGATATTTACCCATATTTTGACCCAAATATGGTTATCCATGCGAACTACGCAGATTCTGATTCCTAGGGCAAACCCTAGGATATGTAGGTCATTTGGGAGAATCCCAAATTCGGAACACCTTAGTCCACTCGGACTATCCATATATCCACTAGGATATTTATCCACATTTCGATCAGAGCCCGAACTACGCGAATTCTGATTCCTAGGGCAAACCCTAGGATACGTAGGCCATTTGGTAGAATCTGAAATTCGGATACAAACCTTAGTCCACTCGGACTATCCATAGATCTACTAGGATATCCATTCATATTTTGACCCAAATAGGGTTATCCATATTTCAACCCAGATAGGGTTATCTACATTTTAACCCAGAATAGGGTTATCCACATTCAGACCCATAAAGGGTTATCCATTCTTAGATCCACTAGGACTATCTATTAGTTCACATGGACTATCCAGATCCTAACCCATAGGGTTTCTCATCCTTTCAAGCATAAACTTCAACTTGAACAATGAACTTAATCATGCACAAGCATAAATCACAGCCATAAACTTTAATCACCCCTGAACTACGATGGTGAACCTAATTTTTGGAATAATTCCGTATTACGTAGGCAATCTGATGGATACAGATTCGGTTCAATGATATCAAACCACTTGGTTTGGTTCGATTTAATAGATTGAGTCTAGCATAGGAAAGGTATAGGAAACCGATTTCGATCGGGCGGTTTGGGTGCCTAACCCCTTCCCATAACCGTAACCTGACGCTTACCTAATCTCGGATGGACCAGAAACCAATCTAGGGGGCATGAGTCAATCGAAGTCTTACCTTGGGGTGAGATTTCACATTTCTAAGGTCCTAGACCTTAATCTAGGTGGCGACTTCCAAAAAAGATTACGATCTTTGTCCTCACAGTGACGACTTCACTGGGGATATAAACGTCAGACTTCTAAATGAAAATTTTTCTTGTGTGAATTGGATGCTAGCTCTTAGGATACTATATTTATGCTTGTATAATATTGTTTTGGGGGGAATGGGTTCAGTCACACATTCGTGCAAGTAGCCGAATCGGGTCCCATGCATATGGGGCAGCCCGCTAGGCGAAACACATAACCTTGGCCTGTACTTTATGAGGTCACGACCAACGAGCAGCCTCCAACGAGCGTTTCTTGGGTCCACCTGGGAATGCGTTATGCTACTCCACGTCACTTGATTCTTGCAACATAGTATATAAAGGGACTGGGGGTCCATTATTCATCGTACATTCGGTGATAGGTTACCCCGTCCTTGTCAAGGTGGCCTTTTCTGTCCTAACCCAGATTGTAGCCTAATGTTTGTTATTTTTGGTTCATCCCTAAACCGACCCAGTAAAATCTGCTTAACCATGACATCCATGTTCGAGACGTCGAATTTCTGCCCCTTTTTGTCCTCGATTGGTCAACATGTTAGAATCTACACGATGAGCATCTTGAACTCTCACCCATTGAGAGTATCAGGTATGTATACACCTTTTCTACATCATAGTAGACGGTCACTATACACCCTCCATTAAGTAAGCTCGATGTGTCGAACCTCTCATTGTTAACACGTCGATTTCGAAAAACGAGTAGAAAATCCTTGTCAAGACATAGATACCATGGTCAAGAAGAAATTTACTAGTTTGTTCCTCCATGAACCACTTTTGCTAACCATCCCTAATAAGGACGATGGATTAATATATCCATTTCAATTTCATCAAATTCGGTAACCCAAGTGGTTAGACCTTGGTACCACTGATTATCCATTTTTGGAATCATGAGGTCCCAAGACTGAAAACATGACTTAACCAAATTCAACTAAATTGACTTGGATAATGTTTACCCGATCACCCTTATGAAGGAGCTAACTTTTGTTTGGTTAAGTCATCTTTGATTGTGCATGTGACTTCTTCTATTCGTCTAGATGTCTAGAATCTTGATATTTCTCCATTGGGTTTCAATGCCTTTGGAAAAGAGAATCAAACTGCAACCATATCCACCCTATTAGGGTAAAAGACCCCTACAACTAGGAAATTGTCTTGATCTCCCACCTTAAGATCCATCCATATTATCTTTCTAAATGAATCAATGGAAGTCATGAATCTAGATCTTTATTGAACATCAAATTGTGTAAGAAAGAAGGCAACCAGATTTGGGAACACAATCAGTAACTCAGTCAATCTAATCCAATAGAGCATTTAGTTTAGGTAGCGACAAGCACTTATACCTGAAAAAGTTTACAATATTCCTGTACAGTTAGTCCTTGGGCTTACTCAAATATCTTATTCAGTTCATCTCATAATAAGGAGAGATTCAGCCCCTAGGCAAATCCAATCACCTTTCTCGATTTACTTCAGAATTAAGGAAAATTCAGCCCCTAGGCAAATCCAATCATAGTTCCCTATTTATCTCAAAATTAAGGAAATATTCAGCCCCTAGGCAAATCCAATCATAGTTCTCGATTCATCTCTAAATTAAGGAGAAATTCAGCCCCTAGGAAAATCCAATCACTGTTCTCAATTCATCTCAGAATTAAGAAGAGATTCAGTCCCTAGGCAAATCAAATCACCATTCTCGATTCATCTCTGACTTAAGGAGAGATTTATCCCCTAGGTAAGTCCAATCACCTTTCCTGATTCACCTTTGAATTAAGAAAAGATTCAGCCCCTAGGTAGGCCCAATCATCATTTCGGTTCATCCATAATTAAGGAAAGATTCAACCCCTAGGTAGATTCAATTACATCCAGTTCATATCAGAATCAAAGAAATATTCAGTCCCAGATTCCACCACCATTTCTGGTTCATCTCAGAACTGAAGAAATTTTTAACCCCTAGGCAGGTTCAATCATCACTCCCAGATCATGTTAAAATGGAGGAGGCATTTAGGCCCTAGGCTCTTTCACCCTTCACCTCCTGTTTAGGGTTCTGATTCATGCCAGAACTAGGAAAAGTTCCATTCATCTGAATTCAATTAGCCACTAGGCTTATCCAACCATCAACTTTGGTTAGGGTTATGATTTATGTCGAAACTAGGAAAAGTTCCATTCATTTGAATTCAACTAGCCACTAAGCTTATCCAACCATCAACTTTGGTTAGGGTTCTGATTCATGTCGGAACTAGAAAAAGTTCCATTCATTTGAATTCAATTAGCCACTAGGCTTATCCAACCATTAACTTTGGTTAGGGTTCTGATTCATGTCGGAACTAGGGAAAGTTCCATTCATCTGAATTCAATTAGCCACTAGGCTTATCCAACCATCAACTTTGGTTAGTGTTCTGATTCATGTTGGAACTAGAAAAAGTTCCATTCATCTGAATTCAATTAGCCACTAGGCTTATCCAACCATCAACTTTGGTTAGGGTTCTGATTCATGTCGGAACTAGGGAAAGTTCCATTCATCTGAATTCAATCAGCCACTAGGCCTATCCAACCATCAACTTTGGTTAGGGTTTTGATTCATGTCAAAACTAAGAAAAGTTTCATTCATCCGAATTCAATTAGCCACTAGGCTTATCCAACCATCAACTTTGGTTAGGGTCTGATTCATGTTGAAACTGTGAAAAGTTCCATTCATCTGAATTCAATTAGCCACTAGGCTTATCCAATCATCAACTATGGTTCAAGTTCTGATTTATGTTGGAACTAAGAAGAGTTCCATTCATCTGAATTCAATTAGCCACTAGGCCTGTCCAGCCATCAACTATGGTTCAAGTTCTGATTCATGTTGGAACTAAGAAGAGTTCCATTCATTTGAATTTAATTAGCCCCTAGGCTTGTCCAACTGTCAACTCTAGTTCAGGTTGTGATTCATGTTGGAACTAAGAAAGGTTTCATTCATATGAACTCAATGTGAGCATGAGTTAGCCTTTAGGCTTGTTCAACCATTACCTCTGGTCCATGTTCCATTTCATAAAGGAATCAAAGAGAATTTTAGTCATTTCAACTCAATCAATCCATCATCTCTAGCAATTAGAGTCCAATCTGTGATTGTCATCCTTGGCCTCTATCAATCGGAGTCCAACTCAAGCAATCCTTGCCTTTAGCAATTAGAGCCCAGTCCATGACTGTAAATCTTGATCTCTATCAATCAGAGACCAATTCAAAGTCAACTCTGTCTCTATTAATCGGAGACTAGTTCAAAGTTAACCTTGTCTCTATCAATCGGAGACCGATTCAAAATCAATCTCTGGCTCTATCAATTAGAGCACGATCCATGTCCATCATAGTCCAGTGCTACAAGTTAGGATCACTCGTCAGGAATGGTGAATGAGAAGTATTCCTCATTGCCTGTCAGTAAAGATTATTTCTAGATTATGGAGTCATCAGGAGACCATGAAACTTCAGCTATGATAGTGCTATCCCATCTCGGGCATTTTTGCCCCATTGGCCAAGGAAATGCCAGAATCCAAAGAGTTGCCCTCATATTTCTCATTATTCAAAGAGAAGGAATGAAATTTTTCTGAGCAGTATGTAGACCAAAGATGAGATCTGATATGCCCCAAGCTAGGATAAGAACCAGAATCATGGCTAAGGAATGGTCCAATGATGAAACCCGTAACCCATAAACTGGGGCACGAACCAAATTGAACTTGGACCCAAATTGAGTGCGGTCCAATGAGGAAAGCCAATAACCCCTGAACTGGGGCATGAACCGGATTGACCTTGGGCCTCAATTGGGTATGGTTCAATGAGGGAAGCCCTTGAGCCCTAAGTGGGGTATGAAGCAGATTGACCTTGGGCCTGAATTCAGTATAGTTTAATGAGGAAAGCCTTTGAGCCTTAAGCTGGGCATGAACCAAATTGACCTTAGACCCAAATTGAGTGCGGTCCAATGAGGAAAGCCATTGAGCCCTGAACTGGGGCATGAACCAGATTGAACTTGGACCCAAATTGAGTGCGGTCCAATGAGGAAAGCCATTATGCCCTAAATTGGGGCATGGACCAAATTGACCTTTGACCCAAACTGAGAATGGTCTAATGAAGAAATCCATTGAACCCCCCAAGCCGAGGCATAAACTAGTCTAATCTTGGACTTAAAATGGTGTAGTGCAATGGTGATACCCCTTGATCCCCAAGTTGGGGCACAAGCTAGAATGATTTTGAACTCAACCAGAAGTGGTCCATTGATGAATCCATTGAACCCCAAACTGGGGCATAAACCAGAATAACCTTGAGCTTAAAAAGTAATAGTCCGGTTATGAATGGATCCTAAACTGAAAAAAAAATAAGGTAAGAATTATATGGAACCCTGAAAGGTAGGCATCTTGCACCTATTTATAGAGGGGCATGATGAGTCCTACTGTTAGAGGTCTGAAGGAAGATTTATTCCCACAACGACTGAAGGTGGTCGTCGAAGGCGTTATGCCCAACTGGAGTCGCTTAGACAAACTAGTTGTTTCAACTTTCTATTATCGATATTCGATAGATCATCCATGTCTAGGTCCAAGATTGATATGCTTGTTGACAAGTCCAGTCCAATCTACCCTGTAAGTAAAAGAAAATCACCCCATTTGGGATTTCAAACTCTGTGCCTTGTCTCTTCCATAAATTTCCTCCCAATTTCGTACATCCTCCTATTCCACGTGCGCATTCAATTCTGACTCTGAATATGATTGAAACGATGAGCTGTCTCTTGAACTTCTACGCCGCCTGGCCTCTTGAGAAAGAAAGGTCCAACCCGTCTGGAAAAGCTTTAAATGATCAATCGGGAGATACAAGAGTACTCTCAAGAAACATGTATTGGAGAAGCAGCCATTTGTTCTACATATAAAAAGATTCCAAGGAAAGCATTAGATAGTAACAGATCATATCAGCAAGTTAGCCAATCAATACAAATGAGTGGAGGACAGATGTGCCTCCAAAAAGATGGAAATACCAAAGTTCTTACAAAGTACATCATCTGCAAGCAAGAGATACATGATGAATGATCAATCTCAAAATCAAAGAATGAGGTCATAAGAATACCAAAAAAAAAAAAAAAAGAAAGAAAAAGAAAATTCAAGCCTATGTTTTATCTACATCAATAATGGGAGGTAGTCACATCAGACAGAAGGTGATGATTAACTTCCAGAGGACAGCATACGGATTCACCATTCAGATAAAATCAGATACTAGATGAGTAGTCACAAATGTTCATAAAGTTTACAGAAGATCAGAGTACTAACTGGGGCAAAGATGTTTTATCTGATTGGAAATGTTTGAAAGAAGAAGATTCAAATCCAATATTGAAAGTCATGATTTTACTTTGCGATCAAGCGAAAAACTGCATTATGTGACCTCCACATCAAAAAAAAAAAAAAAAAAAAAAAAAAAAAAGAAGAGAATAGAGGAAGAAAAAAGAAAAGAAAATAGTAAGATGTTGAATGGCATTGGAGCTCGCAGTAAGCCAATTGTCCCTCTCACTTTAAGAGGATGGTAGTTTCAATCAAAGCCTAATAGCAAGTGCGATCGTTCTTCAAGATTCACAGCATGTTGGACCAGACTTTTGATTTTGGCCAATTACATCCCACCTTTACAGGAGACGATCTCATCACTTCTTCATCATCAGAGAAAGATTTCTCATCGGCGTTAGACTCTCTCTCCCATCTATCAATCTGATGGCCTTTCCAAGGAGTCTCTATCACAAGCCCTTCTTTTGATTATCAGTTTTTATGGTATTGTATCTCGTGATCATGTCATCATTTTATGTACAAATTCATGAATCTGGCTGGAACTCTCATCTGTCGTTCATTACATCCGATGGCTTCCCAAGGTTCCTATAAGACCTTCGTTTCTCAAGCCAATAAAATGGGATCTTCTCGGTAAGATAAACCCATTCTACATAAACAACCAAACACTCTCCCAATGGTAGACCAATGTGGATAGTTTCACATCAGTGCTCCCAGACCTTCAACATCAATACTTGTCAACAAACTTAAAGGTTTCAGGCCCAGATATGATCGTGACTAATTCGGCATCTCGATGTAGCTTGTTGAAACACGTGTTCCATCTGAACATCTCCAAGAAAGGAAAACATAATTTGGCACCATTTTTAATTTTGGTGTGGGACTTCCCTAAGGTCACATTTAGTGATGATTCAAATAGCTATCTGCCTATCAATGCATGTATGTGTCAACTTAAACAGTGTGGCAAGGCTACCCATTTGTCATGAAAGTCATGCCGTTTGGATTTCTCCTAAGGGTTTCAGACCATTGGATAGGACCATAATTTTGGTAATATCCTCACCATATTAGGACTCCTTATTCAACCCAAGATAGGGTTTGCAAAAAAGAAAAGGGAATAAAAGAAACCTCAGCAAGGAAAAACAACCCAAGAAACCTCAATGCGTAACCCATAATACTTCAATGGTGATAGACGACCTGATGCAACCCTAAAGCATTCCCCTCATTGACCCTTCATAGAAAAATTTAGTGGTTCGTGTGGAAAAGTGTCATACCCAGTCTACCCTCCATAAGGAAAGGAACCCCTCTTGCTCTCTGGTGAATCATACTTAGAGGAGTTGAACAAACCATCATCTGTTGGGCTCCATAGCATTGCCTTTTGACAGAATTCTATCTTCAAATCCTTTTGTCACGTTAGGGAGAGACCAAATTCTCATGGCCTGGTTGTGGATGTAGCCAAATTCATCAAATCATCAGCTCCCTCATTTTTTAAGATTCAAGAAGGGTTTATCTAAGAAGTCACTTTTTGTAATCAATCTGTCAATCTTCCCTTGACCTTGGAAGCATGGTCAAATTTTAGATGCAATCCAGATTCAACCTAGTTCCAACTCTGTTGGATTGCCCGTTTCCTTCTATCTTGCCCCTAGCACACTATAGTAGTGGTCTGTCACAACATGCAGACACTGGGGCATAGATATACCCTATGTAGAGGAATTGAACTTGATCATGAGTATTACATCTAGGATCCACTGTCTAGCTGAAGTCACTGACTTTCCTAGTCAATAGAAGTAGGTCCATCTAAGTAGGTTTTTGCCAATTTCTCAGTTCTCCCAATCCTGTTGATGAAGAAAATCCGATGTGGTCGCTCACCTATTAGGATTTGGTCACCAAATTCTCTGAAGGAACACTTCGAATCCTTTGCTCCTCGTGCCTACTTTGGGACCATGGTTCATTCATCTGTCAAAATTGGCACAAAAATGTTGCAAAGCCCTGAGCTTTTCATGAGCCTAGATCAAGGGCCAAACCCATGTCACATTTCTTCGCCGCTTGGCTGTTTTACCAATTTGGTCTACCATAGTGCACAATCAAAGAACTTAATTGACCAGATACCCCTCGATAGTTTAACATCAAGGTCAATAAATAAAATCACTTTGGTTAGAGACTGTCAAGCTCCCCTCATTCTTGTCCAAAATCTTCACTAGAGTTTCTTTCAATCCAAAATCTAACAACATCAATGTTGGTTAAAGAAAATCATCACTTTCAAATTACATGGAACCCTTCCAAGGAAGCAATCATGTCATCACTATCGTGTTGAAATTGAGTCAAACTTGCAGTACCAAGTCATAAATGACAAATTTCGAATCTAAGTATCATGCCAGCAAAGTCCATGACACCATTTCCATTGATGCCATGTTTTATGCCTTCACCAATAAAGCAGGGGCAAAAAAACCTTGGAAAACTGCCAAGAAATTCACCATCATTTCAAATATGTCCAGCACTCTATGGGTTCAAAGTCAAGAGACTTTCAAGATGGGTCAGATTTCAACCCTAAAGGTTCAAAGTCAACAAAGACTTCCTGTGTTGGTCACTTTCGAGCATCCTAAAGGTTCATAGCAACAAAGCTACTTAAGAGGATATTCTAGTTTCCATTCCCGAAGGTTCATAGCCATAGAGCTTCCAAGAAGGATTTTCCAATTTCAATCCCGAAGGTCCAAAGCTGGTAGGAACTTCAAAGATGAGTAATTCAGTATCACCTTATAAGTGACCTTCTGAGTTCTTGCTCATTTCAGAATCAATAGCAAATTTCTCACCCTAAAAGTGACCTTATGAGTTTTTGCTCATTTCATAATCAAATGCAGAGCCCTAGCTCATCCAAAGTTCAAATCAATCTCAGTCTATAAGTGAATCAAATGCAGAGCCCTAGCTCATCCAAAGTTCAAATCAATCTCAACCTATTAGTGAATCAAATGTAGAGCCCTAGCTCATTCAAAGATCAAGTTAATCTCAGCCTATAAGTGAATCAAATGCAGAGCCCTAGCTTATTCAGAAAATCAATCTCAAAATCTCAATGAAAAGAGCCTCAGTTCAATCAATGAAAAGACAGTAAGTCCTCCATCCAAACAAATTAAAGTCGAGCTCAAGCTCGTGCAACCAGCCTTGTATTCACAATCAAGCTTCGTACAAGAAGAGGTTCATCATCCTACAAATGGATCAAGCTGGGTTCAAGCCCGCACATACCTTGCATCATGAGTTCCACCTCAGCAAGAAGAGGTTCCCAGTCTACAAATGAGCCATGTATTCATAGCCAAGCTTCATACAAGATGAGGTTTATCAGCCTACAAATGGATCAAGCCGGGTTCAAGCCCGTACATACCTTGCATCATGAGTTCCACCTCAGCAAGAAGAGGTTCCCAACCTACAAATGAGCCTTGTATTCACAGCCAAGCTGTGTACAAGAAGAGGTTTATTAACCTACAAATGGATCAAGCTGGGTCCAAGCCCGCACATACCTTGCATCATGAGTTCCACCTCAGTAAGAAGTGGTTCCTAGCCTACAAATGAGTCTTGTATTCACAGCCTAGCTTCTTACAAGAAGAGGTTTATCAGCCTATAAATGGATCAAGCCGGGTTCAACCCTGCACATACCTTGCATCATGAGTTCCACCTCAGCAAGAACAGGTTCCCAGCCTAGAAATGAGCCTTGTATTCACAGCCTAGCTTCATACATGAAGAACAATCACTAATTTTCAAAGAAGAGCAAACCTTCTTGCCAGTCGAACTACGTTCTGAGCTTGATTTCTAGGACACCCTTAGAATACGTAGGCAGTTTAGGCCGAATCACCCTAAGTGCAGCCTAATAAGCAATCTCACTCATCCAAAAATGTGGTTCTTTTGTTTTTAGCCTTCAATTGGTAACAATTTCGACTAAAGAGGGGCATCTGTAAGCACCCCAATTTTGCCACTCTCAACATATGTGAACCAATATGGCAGGTTTCTGGCCTTTAACCCAAAGGTTTGTGATTCTCTAATGAACCCCACAGTAGGGTCTTAGGTTATTACCTACTTGGATGAATAGGTCATGAAATTATCTTCGAAATGAGACCGAAATCATCAAATTTTGACATCGAACAAGGAAGATATCACAGTTTGAAGTTCAAGGGCATTTATGTAATTATCGTATGATGCATGCATTATCATTTAAACTTCAAGTCAACATATCTTGGTCATCTGATATCGAAATCCTTGGTCATCTGATATCGAAACCAGATGATTCAAAGGCCAATATTCCTTATTTTCAGTTCTCTTCAAAGTGGACGTGAAAAATCCCAGGCAAAGGTTACCGGTGGGCCCCATGCAAGCTTTCATGTAAAATTATCGATAGAACTTCAAAGCTTCATATCTTTGCCGTTCTACGTCGGATTTAGATGATTCCAAGGCCATTATTCTTCATTTATAATGTTCTACAAAGTGAACGTAAAAAATCTCGGGTAAAAGTCTCCGAAGGGTCCCATACAAAATTACACATGAAAATGGTCATTTAACCTTTGGAAATTCATATTTTGGTCACCCCATATTCAAATCAAGTGATTTCAGTTTCATTATGTTCCATTTTTAGTACTCTACAAAGTGGATGTAAAGGATTTCCAGTAGAAGTCTCCGAAGGATCCCATGCAGAATGGTTAGCCAAATTATCGATAATTGGTCCGTTTAAACTTTAGAAATTCATAAGTTGACCATTTTATTTCCAAATGAGGTGATTCAAGTTCCAATATTGCTCATTTTTAGTGTTCTACAAAGTAAACGTAGAAAATTTGGAATTGGGGTTATCAAAAAATTTCATGCGGAATTGTGGCAGAAATGGACTATGAAATGAAAGAAAAAAGTCAAATTTGGTTCAAATCAGTTCAACCCAACTTAGTCCAACTCAGTTCGGCCAACTCAGACCAATCCAGACCAAGTCATGTTAGCCCATATGCATGTATTTCTTATATATATATATATATATATATATATATATATATATATATATATATATATATATATATATACATATACATATACATATACATATATATATTAGGGAAGAGTGAGGAAAGAGAGGCCGTGGGAAGAGAGAGGACTAAGAGAAAATGGAAAGAGAGAGAGTGCGAGTTGACCGTGGTTTTGCTTTGGGAAAGAAAAAGGCAGCTGTCGACAAGGAAAGGAAATAAGAAAAAAAAAAGAAAGATGGAAATAAAATCAGATTAGAAGGAAAAGGGAAGAATAGATTGAGAAAGGAGCTTGTCGACCTGCAGAGATAGAAAGAGAGGTCGGTGGATTAAAAGAAAAAAAAAATCTAAAAGAAGATCCGATTGAAGAAAAGATGAAAGAATTGAAAAAAAAAAAAAAAAGAAAGAAGGCCTCTATATGGAATCTAAGAGAACTCCAAATGAAAAAGGAAAAAAATTAGAAAGGAGGCAGAATCCGAGAGAAGAAGAAAGAGAAAAGAAGATATGGAGAGAGGGCAAAGAGAGATAGGGAAAAAAATAAGAGAGGTGAGATCTGAAAATCAGAGAGAGGAGGAAATCAGAGAGGGCATTGAGAAGAAGAGGGAGATTCAAGAGAAAGAAGGAAAAAAAAAGAAAAAAAAAAAGAGGGCTGAGATCCGTGGAAATTGAGAAGAGTGTTAAGGAAACAGAAGATGAAGATGATGAAGATGAATATAGAGGAAACGTGAAGAAAAAGAGAAAAGAGAGGGTGATTCGGTTTTAGGGGGACTGTTACCGAGAGAGAGAAAGAGAATATCGAGGGAGACGAATAGAGAGAAAGGGACAAGCAAAGAAGAAGGGGAGATCGAACTACCTGCAATTCCAGGTAAGTCTTGCCTTCCACCCCTTCTTTTTTTTTTCTTTTGTTTATTTGTTATTTATATCACCTATCTACCTGCAATTCCAAATTCTTTACATGGCCACCGATGGCCACCTCACCAGCCTCTTTGCAACGTCACCATTACACCTCCTGCTGCTCATCACTTAACAGCCAAGCACCACTACAGATACACCTCATCTTCATCACACTCCCTCCTCCCAAATTAAACCCAATAACGACACCTGTCCACCCACACCGACTTATCTTCCTCAAAATCATGAGCCACACCGCCAACCACTTTCAACTTACTTTCAACTTCATCCCTCAAACTACTCCTGATCGACAACCCATCCATCCAACCTTCCACTTGCCCGTAGGTCCTCAGAACCTGTATAGCCCCTTGCATCTGTCCACCATCGATACACACCACCATCGCACCATATCACATGCCCTCATCACCCCTTAAGCTTGCTACTATTCCCTAGAATCCCTTTACCAGTCCATCATGACCATTGCATCCCACTTCAAAACCACAAACTCAAACCTGATCATCCATCACTTCTACACAATCCCCTGCATGCACAAACCCAACATCCCTCTTGCAATCAATTGATTCTGTCCTCATTATGTCAAAGCCATTGGATGTAGAGTCTTTATCTCATTTATGTTGATATCATATATTATGATCCATCGGATATAATTTTTATGTTGATTATGATGATATCATATTTTATGAAAACCTGACCATTGATGTGAAAATCTGATTGTTGATCATTGATCTGACCATTGATGCGGTTAAAATCAGACCATGGCTTGATTGATTTGATTATATGGAAATTGGATTGTAATTGATCCAATCATATTGATATTGCTATGAAATTGATCCGATCATATGGAATTTTAATTGATCCGATCATATGGAATTTTGATTGATCCAATTATGGCATTATGATGAAGATTGATTCGATTATGACATTATGATGAAAATTGATCTGATTATGGCATTATGATGAAAATTGATTTGATTATGGCATTATTGATCCGATTGTGGAAATTGATGAAATTGATCCCATCGTGTAGAAATAAAAAAAAATTGATCCGATTATGGCATTATGATGAAAATTGATCCGATCATATGGAATTTTGATGGAATTAAAATTGATCCGATCATATGCTTGGAAAGATATGATTAAAATTAAACCATTGATTTTGGAATTCGATAAAATTGGATCATTGATCTTAGAGTTTTGATTTGATCCATTGATCATATTTTACCTTGATTTGAGTAATCTGAACTGTTAGATTGTCATTAAAAGCAATGTAAATGGATATGAACGGTTAGATTATCATGATATGCGATCTGAACCATTAGTTTATCTTTGGGAGTGAGTAAAATAAATTTGATTAGTTGGATTATCATCAGGAATGATGTAAACCATTAGATTTTCTTCATATTGTGTTTTAGAAGAATTTAAGCCACTGGATCTTGACCATAATTGATTTAAAAGAATTAGAATCATTGGATCTTAGTCTGATTATGAATATGTCTTGACATGAGATCTGAGCCGTTGATTTTGGCTATTTTGAAGAAATTTAAGAATTTGATCTGGATATATTATTGAGGAGATAAAAGATATCTAACCATTGATCAAGGATCTAATCTTGAGAGATTCACATTATATCTCAACTATAGATCTAGAGATTCTCATCTGAGACACATTGAGACATAATTTGATTGGAAATAATACATGAGATGCCATTTTATTTGTTTGCTATATCTTGATGAATGCTCTCACATGCTTGCTACTATAATGATTCACATGCTTTCTTGCCATACATGAGATGATATATGTTGTTTGTTGCCATATTTGAATGATATTTTTTATTTTGTCAATAATTTGATTATGCAACACCCTAGTTGAACTGCCACGTATGCACACTTCTAGAAGACAATCTAGGCGTGGGGACGTGCATTTAGGCACCCCCATTCTTGGGAAGGATATAACGAGAAATAATAAAAATCTTAATAAAGAAAGAGAATGCTTTGCCAAACCTTCCAAAATTAGAACTCAAGATGAAAAGGGTAACTCAGGATGATTTCCACCTCTCAGTAAACCTTAAATCTAGAATAGGTTCTCAATCCTAAACCTAGAATAGGTTCTCAATCCTAAACCTAGAATAGGTTCTAAACCCTAAACCTAGAACAGGTTCTCACATTCTTACCTAGAATAGGTTATTCCACCAGTCTGAACTACGTGGATTTTGATTCCTAGGTCAAACCCTAGGATACGTAGGCTATTTGGGAGAATCCCAAATTCGGATCCATACCTTAGTTTACTTAGACTATCCATAGATCCATTTGGATATCCACCCACCAGCCCGAACTATCACACCCCAATTTTGGTCTAACCAGAATGGTGTGATGAACCGCTAATAAACCAACGGTTCAACCAGGATCTCGAATAGGCTATCCCCGTTTTATCCAAACTTTCACACATCCATAATCATAATTAGAGTAATACACAATAGCGGAAAATCTATAATAAAATGAACTAAGCAACTAAGATGATATCATTAATTTAATAGCAAATTATTCTGTTTTCAACTGAGACATAAATATTTAAATATCAAATACAAGTCTCTATTAAATTCAATAAAATAAACCTATAAAAATATCTAATCAAATACACACGAGTTGCACTCGCAAGAGGAGTCGTGTGTATCATCTTCAGCTCCAGCGTCCATTGCTGCTATATTCCCGTACGCAGACGCTTTCATATAGTCTTCAACTGTGTAACTTGCATCATCAACTAAAAATATTCGCCGTCGAGGGTTGAGCATACAACACGGCTCAGTGAGTAGCCAAAACATTGCAACAATACATATGCATGCACATCAATTTATATCTTTGGTCTGGTTTGAAGTTTGCAATATGCAATAGAAAGGTTGAGGTAGCCAAAGGTCGCGTTTATTGACTCCGCCTCTATACACGAGTGTGTGACGTTACCCGAAGATCACGTTTATCGTCAACTCACATGCACCCAATCATGAACAATATATAACAAATGTTACGTTTATTGCTATACAGTACCATACCAACACGTAAGCCCCTGCTGGCGAGGGCTGCAAACTGGGCTCGCAACTAATCAATTCTAATGCCAAACAGTGTATCCAATGCCTCACCCCAGCATCCCTCAGAATGTCCATAGAGATAGAGCTAAGGCCCCCCGGTAGAGTCAGAGACTACAAGGACCGAGACCACCTCCCCTGATACTCTACGACATAATAGTTCCGCTAAGGTAATAGTGATACGACGATGCCAATGCATAAGACTTGAGTTAGAGATAGAGCTAAAGTGCTGAGACCCGCCAAAGGTTAACGTTTATTGACGTTCTCACCACACCTTCCCTGATAATCGCTCGCATCAAGCACATCAACCACACATATACAAGCACATGCCTATTCCTATCATCATTATCATCATCATGTTATAAACAATAAAGTAAATATGCATGAACAAATAATAGAAATATTGGATGGCATACTGTATGCTCATAACAATCATATTCGCATAGAATCAAACATAGCATAGGACTCAAGAAATAGAAAACAGTTTATTATTAACCAATTTAGTTTGGAGTTAAGGTTCCTCACCTTAGCTTGCAAATAGATATTTTTCCAAGCTTTAGAATCACCTCTACAGTGTTATTATGATGTTAGCAACCTAACAAAATCGATAGAATTTAATTAGAGTTAATTTTCAATTTAAAAACCATACTGTTATCTGAGGGTCGATCAGAGGGTCGATGCTCAGAATGCATAGGGTCGATGGGTCTATCGACCCATCGACCCTGTCCTCTGTCTAAACTTCCCGAATGCTGAGGGTCGATGGTCAAGGTGCATAGTGTCGATGGGTCTATCGACCCTGTGTGCGACCCTCTGTGCAATCAGGTCCAATTTTCAGTTTTTAATTCATTCTTCATGTTTGGGGTCCTATGGCTTGCTTCCACATTCCATTAAACATTCATTCCATGGTCTAAAACCATGATTCATCCTCCTAGATGGCTTTCATGCATTATCCTAGGTTTTTCCATGACAACCTAACCATGGATGGATGGTTTGGGTTTCTCCAAAATCCTACACTCAACCATATCTAACCTAAGGTCTGTAGAAACTCATGGAATTAGTATCCATACCTGAGAAGATTACTTTTCTCTGGAAATTCTTATCCTTTTTGCAAAGTCTTCTTCCTTGCCTCTTTTCTTCCTCTTTTCCTTCTTCTCTCTTTCTCTCAATTCAATTAGGGTTGTGAAAGGAGTGAAAGTGGCTTAGGGATGTCCTTTAAATAGAGTAGGAATGTCCTATAATAGTCCCATTGAGATTTGGAAAGAATCCCAATCGAAAATTAGGAAGTTTTCTAATTTCAGTTTTGGCAGTAAGTGAGGGTCGATGATCCCGTCGACCCTGTGGTCTGACACTGTCCGACCCTCTGTCCATTTTTCAGGGTCTGAGTTTCTAATTTGAGAGGTCGACCCTGTTTAGCTGGGTATGCGACCCTTGCTCTATTTTAAGTGTTTTTGGGTCGATTTGATACCTGGGATCTCTCTCTCCTTCACGCCCTTGGTCCATTGACTCGACCATGATGGGTAAACCTGGTTCAAGGTGGTAAGACCGAGTTAGTTTGACACGGGTCTTACAACTCCCCCCAACTTAAAAATTTTGTCCTCGAAATTGGACGTACCTTCTGAATCAAATAAGTGAGGGTATTGCTTCCGCATAGCATTTTCTTCTTCCCATGTAACTTCTTCCATGTCTCTACTTTTCCATGTGACCTTAACATAGTAGATATCTCTGTTGCGTAGACGTTGAACCTTTCGACTAGTGATTTCCGTTGGTGTTACTTCAAATGTCAAATCATCAGTCAATTCTGGCAAATCCACTGTCAAAACATGCGTTGGGTCTTTGACATACTTCTTCAATAAGGAAATGTGAAATACGTCATGCACGCTTGACATAGATGGTGGTAGTGCTAACTGATAAGCTACTTTTCCACGCTTAGCCAGAATTTCATATGGCCCGACATATCTTGGACTTAGTTTCCCTTTTTGTCCGAACTTTTTCAATCCTCGCATAGGCGATACCTTCAAAAATACTTTATCACCAACGGTGAACTCTAGATCTCTTCGTCGAGTATCTGCGTATTGCTTCTGACGGTTCTGAGCTGTTTTTACTCTTTCCTTGATAATGTCGACCACTCGACAAGTTTCTTCAACGAATTCCGGTCCAACAATACTACGTTCTCCAACATCATTCCAAAATAAAGGAGTTCGACACTTTCTTCCATACAGTGCTTCATAAGGTGACATCTGTATAATAGCCTGATAGCTATTATTATAAGCGAACTCGATCAATGGTAATCTTTCATCCCGTGATCCCTTGAAATCAATTACACATGCTCGTAGCATATCTTCTAGAATCTGAATTGTGTGCTCTGACTGTCCATCTGTCTGTGGATGGAATGCAGTACTGAACTTTAATGTTGTACCCATAGCCTTTTGTAGTCCTTCCCAAAACTTGGAAGTAAATCGAGGATCTCTATCCGACACGATGCTTTCTGGAACACCATGTAATCGAACAATATTATCCACATACAGCTTCGCTAACCTTTCCAGTGTATACTGAGGTCGTATAGGTATGAAACGAGCTATTTTTGTCAGACGGTCTACAATCACCTAAATTGCGTCAACTACTCGAGGAGTCAATGGTAGTCCTGTGGCGAAGTCCATAGTGATGCAGTCCCATTTCCATGCTGGTTCCGGTAACGGCTGTAACAGTCCTGCGGGTCTTTATCGTTCAGCCTTTACTTTCTGACAATTTAGGCATTGAGACACGAACTTAGCTACATCTGATTTCATTCCCCTCCACCAATATAGTTTCTTTAGATCATGATACATTTTTGTACTTCCAGGATGTATCGAATAGATGGTGGTATGAGCTTCTTTCATCAGTCGGTGTCTAATGTCCACACTTTCTGTTTTGGGTACACATATTCTTCCTTTGTATTTCAATACTTTTTCTTCATCCAAGGTGAACTCAGGGTTAGTCCTACCTTTTTCAATATCTTCTTGTACCGTTCTCAGATAAGGATCTGCTTGGATAGCTGTCTTCACTTCATCCATTATATCCGGTATAATCTTCAATGCCGTGAACATATTCGAAAACCGATGAATAAACCCTTGGTTAGCTGATTCATCAGTTGTATCTATCATATACTGCTCGTTGCCGTGATTGAATACCATTCTGGTAGTGCACATTGCCGCAGTCATGCTAACTTCTTGAGATTTTATCATTGCTTTTCTGCTCAATGCATCTGCTACTACGTTCGCTTTTCCTGGATGATACTGGATATCACAATCATAGTCTTTCAATAGTTCCAGCCATCTTCTTTGTCTCATATTCAACTCCTTCCTGATTAAATAAATAAGTAAGACTTTTATGGTCCGACTTAATCTGGAATTTCTCTCCGTATAGGTAGTGTCTCCATATCTTGACAACATGTACTACTGCCGCTAACTCCAAATCATGAGTGGGGTAATTTTTCTCATGTACCTTCAATTGTCTCGAGGCGTAGGCAATCACTTGCTCTCCTTGCATAAGCACACATCCTAATCCCAATCCCGATGCATCGGTATATAAGGTAAATGTCTGTCCTGGGATCGGAATAGTCAAATCGGAGCGGATATCAATCTGGTCTTCAGTGTTTGAGAACTCTTTTCACACTTATCCGTCCATACAAATTTTTCTCCTTTCTTGGTCAAACTGGTAAGAGGTACGACAATCCGAGAATAGTCTTCTATAAATCTCCGATAATAACCAGCTAGACCCAGAAAACTTCTAATTTCTGAAACGCTCTTTGCTGCTTCCCACTTTACGATAGCCTCGATCTTACTGGGGTCCACTTTGATTCCTTCAGCGGATACTACATGGCCTAGAAAGGCGACTTCACTTAGCCAAAACTCACACTTTGAAAATTTGGCGTATAACTTCTCTTTCCTTAAACGCTGTAGGGCTGCGTTTAGGTTCTTGACATGGGTTTCCTTGTCCTTGGAGTATACCAATATGTCATCAATAAATACTATAACTGACGTGTCCAACATATCGTGGAAAAATCGGTTCATAAGTTCCATGAATGTTGCCGGTGCATTAGTTAATCCGAATGACATTACTAAGAATTCATAATGTCCGTATCTTGTCCTGAAAGCTGTCTTCGGAATGTCACATTCTTTAATCTTCAGCTGATGATAGCCCGATCGAAGATCGATCTTTGAAAATACTTTTGCTCCCTGTAACTGATCGAACAAGTCATCGATCCTAGGTAGTGGGTATCGATTCTTGATGGTCAGTTTATTCAACTTTCGATAGTCGATACATAATCGAACGCTACCATCCTTCTTCTTTACGAACAACACCGGTGCTCCCCATGGAGATATACTCGGTCTAATATAACCCTTATCCAGCAGTTCTTGTAATTGTACTTTTAATTCCTTCAGTTCAGTAGGAGCCATCCTATAAGGTGATTTTGATACGGGTGCGGCTCCGGGTAGAAGGTCTATTACAAACTCTGTGGCTCGGTCAGGTGGTAATCCGGGTAGTTCCTCCGGAAATACATCGGAAAAATCTCGCACGACATCAATATCTTCCATTCATGGCACGTCTTTGGTTAGGTCGACCACTGATACTAGATATCCGGCAGCCCCTTTCTCAAGGCACTTCTTAGCCTTAAATGCTGAGAGTATGAGTTTTCGTCTCCTGGGAAGTTTGGTTCTCGAGAAACTGAATTCTGCTCCTTCTTTATCTTTAAATGTTAGCTTCTTTTCGGCGCATAACAGATTTGCAGAATGCCGAGCTAACCAGTCCATTCCCAAGATGACGTCAAAGTCTGTCATCTTAAGTTGTATCAAAGTTGCATCCAAGGTCTGCTCTCCAATGAGAACTGGACATGGTCCATAACCTTTCTCTAATTCCACTTCTAATCCCATCGGTGATCGTACAAGTAATTTGTAGTCTAATGTTTTGATGGACAAATTGGTCTTCTTTCCAAACGATACAGATATAAATGAATGAGTAGCTCCTGAATCAAAGAGTAATCTGGCGGGTATGCCATTGATAGGTACGATACCTATGACCACATCGGGCGATGCGGCAACATCATCTGATGTAACAGCATATACCCGTCCTTGATGTAACTGCTTCTTGGGTTTTGGGCACTCTCTTGCCATATGCCCTGGTTGGTTGCAGTTAAAGCACTTTGAGACTTCAAAATTTGACTTTGGCTGTGGTTGAGCTGCTGAAGTAGGCTTCGATGGAGTAGCCAAATTCTGAGGACGAAAAGGTTTATATGTCCTATTATTGCCTCCGTTGTAGGTGTTTTTGGCTGGTCTCTTGATTCCTCGGTTCTGGGAGAAATAGCTCTCCTTCTGGCTCGATTCAATTACTCGAGCGATCTAGAGAGCTTCGTTGTAAATCTTCTTCTCTAAGCCCATAACATTTTCTCTTATGCTTCCTCTTAGTCCCGCGATGAACCTACGGGTTTTTGTATCTTCTTCTTGCATACTCGCCGGTGCGAAGAAAAACAGTTCTTCGTAGCGCTGTTGATATGCGTCTACGGTCATCCGTCCCCCGGTACAAACTCAGGAACTCTTTCTCCATTGAGTCTCTGAAGCTTCGTGGGAAATATTTCTCGAAGAGCGCTTCTTTATATATAGCCCATGTCAGTAGGGCATGTCTGGTCAATAAGTATGTTTTTGTGGATTTCCACCAATGGTGTGCGTCGCCTTTGAGCATGAAGGTGGCGCATAATTCTTTCTCTTCTTCTGAAATAGTCATCATAAGGAAGTTTCTCTCCATCTCGTCTATCCAGTGTGCTGGCCACAACGGATCAGACGGTTTACCATTGAATTCCTTAGGTTTCATTTTCAGAAATCTCTCTACTAGTCGGGAGTGATCCAGTTGGTTTTGGGGATTTGCCCCAAACATATAGTGTGGATACTGGTAGTTCCCTTGGGCTGCTTCTGGGACTTGCACTGGAATTGGTGCATCCGGTTGTTGAGGTGTCTGTTGAGCTGGGTGATTACCCACTGGTGCTGCACTAGCTTGCCCAGTGTGCATGGTTGCAGCCTGAGTGGCTTGTAACATAACTCCCATGGCAACCTGCATTTGAGCTTGTGCGTGTTGCATCTGCTGTAGCTGCTGAGCTAGGTTCATAACCACAGTTGCTAGCTCCGGTGGTGGAGGTGGCAAATTTGTAGGGTTTGCAGGTTCTGGATTACCCTGTGCATGGTTATTTTCTTGACTAGTCTCCTCCACTGGTGGTGGTGGTGGGACTGTGTTTCGGGTCTGTCGGGTAACTCTACGTCCAGACATAATTATTTTCGATGATTGGTGGTGCCTGAAAATTATCAAGATAGGTGAGGAATCATGTATATGTCATGTAGGCACGTTAACCAATAATCAATTCCAATTCGAGCTCATTTTATAAACAAAATACTGTCTTTTCTATACAAGGTCGATGGTGAAGGTCAATGGTATGTCAGACCCTTAATGTCCGACCCTGTAGTTTCTGTCAGATTCCCGAGAGCAGAGGGTCGATTAGAGGGTCGATCAGAGGGTCGATGGCCCTGGTCGAGTTGTCCGGCCCTCTGACCAAAAATCAGATTTTTAAAGTCCGATTTTGGGTCATTTTCTATTATTTCCCTCCCGTTTCGACTCGTCTCTTCTCTCCGAGTTGCTACAGTGCTACTTCACTGTTGTGGATCATTCTTAGTCCGAGTTTCGACATCCACATCACCTCTACAGATATACTTTCCCAACTTTACCTGTTTTTAGGTTTTTATTTCTAGGTTTTTGCTCATTTAACTTGTATTTTTCAAATTAAACTTTTTCCAACCGTAAAAATTCGATTTTTATTGGGGGCTTTTGTTGTTGGTGTCTTGAGGAACGAAAGCCCTCAAAAATTTTTGAGTTTCATCGGTTGGTTATTGAGAAACTTAAATTTTTCTCTTTTTGCCCTAATTTGTCAAAATTTTTTGATTTCTTGAAATTTATTCAAATTAGACCTTGTCAGTTACCATTTCCTTCTATTTAACTGTTGTGTGATGTGTTGGAACTTACGTAAGTCCTCCTGCCCACTTGTATGGGTGAAAAGTGAGGCTTTTGACCAACTTACGTCATTATAATGCCCAATTTTTTAAATTTTTATCCTATTAACTCCTTGTTTTCCTTTTTCTTTCTTATCTGCAGATACTATGGTTCGTACCAAACTACCCAGAGTTTGTGATCCGCTTCGCTTCCGCTCCAATGAAGCCAAGGCACAGTATGCCTACTATACAGGCAAGAAAGTGGAAGGGGGTCGTATGGTGAACCTGGCTGAGCTAGCCTTGTTCAATGTAGAAGAGCTTTTGGTGATATGGGGTTGCTCCCTGTCATCACATAGGATGCGTGCACCCGTCCAGAGTTAGTGCGCCAGTTCTATTGCAACCTTCAGATTGTGGGAAACCACAACGATGTGGAGCTTGGTCAGGAGTTGCGCATTACTAGCTACGTCAAGGGGATGCAGATTTCTTTTGATTATCGGCAGCTGGCCGACCTGTTGGGCATTCCATATGACGGTCCTATGGTGTACTGTACACCTGGTGAGCACGACTTTATTGAGACGTGGTTGCGGGCCGAGATTGATAGTCAGTTACTACAGCCCGATTGCTGGCAGATGAGGGCGTGCTACTTGCGTCCGGCTCCACGGGTGTTCTGTAGGATCATTCAGCATAACCTGATCCCACAGAGTGGGCATTATGAGAGGGTGTCTCAGCTGACCCAGTTTTTGATCTACAGTATATGCACTCATCAGCCCGTCTGTCTTCCTTACATCATCATGCGGACGATGATCAGTGCTACATTGTCCGGTCATAGGGGAAATCTACCCTATGGACGCATGATTACAGTGCTACCGACCCGTGCGGGGGTGGATCGGTAGATGAGAAGATCCAGGAGAAGACCTTCTCGTCGCGCCTAGATTGGGAGGCTATATGCAAGATGGGACTTCGAGACGCTCAGGTTAGCGATGATGAGAGGAACGCGATGGTGCGCCCTCACACTCGGGTTGAGGTGGCGGATGCTGAGGCTGCTGCTAGGGCTCGGGGGGATCCGATCGACGATGATGATCGTATGTATATGGATGTCGATGCGATACCCCCGCCATCACCCACACAGGCGGATGGAGTTGGTACTTCTACTGCGGCGGCTCCTGCACCGGAGACCGGTCCTTCTCATGAGGCTGGTCCTTCGCATCCACCTTCTGATATGATGGAGATATTGCGTCAGCTCAGGGATGCTCAGCGTAGATCTGATTTGAGGATGGATGAGCTGTTGGCTACTCAGCACGCATCAGATGCTCGGATGGGAGAGCTCCTAGAGGTGCAGCGTGCGACTGATCAGAGGATAGCCGGTCTCACAGCTAGTCTACAGACGACCCAGACTCAGATAGCCCTGGTTGACTAGAGTCTACACTGAGGACTACGACAGAGACCGTGAGGCACCGCCTCCGCCTTCGCCTCCAGCTTCCTGATTGTACTTTTATTTTTCTTTCTTGTACTACAGAGTAACTGTCCGGGTTGTGGACTGTACTCTGCTTTCATTATGTATATACATTCTATTTCTCTCTCTCAATGTATGTAACTTGTTTCCCCTTTAATAGATATATTATTCTCTTTTAAATTTGGTCTCAATCATCACTTGTGCTTACAGTGTGTTTATATTAAAACTTTTAATTTATTCTATCTCAGTTCATATTTGTCTCGAATGTATGTTAGTTTAGCGGGCAAGGCCTGAGAAGCTCTGATACCAAGTTGTCACACCCCAATTTTGGTCTAACCAGAATGGTGTGATGAACCGCTAATAAATCAACGGTTCAACCAAGATCTCGAATAGGCTATCCCCGTTTTATCCAAACTTTCACACATCCATAATCATAATCAGAGTAATACACAATAGCGGAAAATCTATAATAAAATGAACTGAGCAACTAAGATGATATCATTAATTTAATAGCAAATTATTCTGTTTTCAACTGAGACATAAATATTTAAATATCAAATACAAGTCTCTATTAAATTCAATAAAAGAAACCTATAAAAATATCTAATCAAATACACACGAGTTGCACTCGCAAGAGGAGTCGTGTGTATCATCTTCAGCTCCAGCGTCTATTGCTGCTATATTCCCGTACGCAGATGCGTTCATATAGTCTTCAACTATGTAACCTGCATCATCAACTAAAAATATTCGACGTCGAGGGGTGAGTACACAACACGGCTCAGTGAGTAGCCAAAACAATGCAACATTACATATGCATGCACATCAATTTATATCTTTGGTCTGGTTTGAAGTTTGCAATATGCAATAGAAAGGTTGAGGTAGCCAAAGGTCGCGTTTATTGACTCCGCCTCTATACACGAGTGTGTGACGTTTCCCAAAGATCACGTTTATTGTCAACTCACATGCACCCAATCATGAACAATATATAACAAAGGTTACGTTTATTGCTATATAGTGCCATACCAACACGTAAGCCCCTGCTGGCGAGGGCTGCAAACTTGGCTCGCAACTAATCAATCCTAATGCCAAATAGTGTATCCAAGGCCTCACCCCAGCATCCCTCAGAATGTCCATAGAGATAGAGCTAAGGCCCCCCGGTAGAGTCAGAGACTACAAGGACCGAGACCACCTCCCCTGATACTCTACGACATAATAGTTCCGCTAAGGTAATGGCGATACGACGATGCCAATGCACAAGACTTGAGTTAGAGATAGAGCTAAAGTGCTGAGACCCACCAAAGGTTAACGTTTATTGACGTTCTCATCACACCTCCCTTGATACTCGCTCGCATCAAGCACATCAACCACACACATACAAGCACATGCCTATTCCTATCATCATTATCATCATCATGTTATAAACAATAAAGTAAATATGCATGAACAAATAATAGAAATATTGGATGGCATACTGTATGCACATAACAATCATATTCGCATAGAATCAAACATAGCATAGGACTCAAGAAATAGAAAATAGTTTATTATTAACCAATTTAGTTTGGAGTTAAGGTTCCTCACCTTAGCTTGCTAATAGATATTTTTCCAAGCTTTAGAATCACCTCTACAGTGTTATTATGATGTTAGCAACCTAACAAAGTCGATAGAATTTAATTAGAGTTAATTTCCAATTTAAAAACCATACTGTTATCTGAGGGTCGATCAGAGGGTCGATGCTCAGAATGCATAGGGTCGATGGGTCTATCGACCCTGTCCTCTGTCTGAACTTCCCGAATGCTGAGGGTCGATGGTCAGGGTGCATAGGGTCAATGGGTCTATCGACCCTGTGTGCGACCCTCTGTGCAATCAGGTCCAATTTTCAATTTTTAATTCATTCTTCATGTTTGGGGTCCTATGGCTTGCTTCCACATTCCATTAAACATTCATTCCATGGTCTGAAACCATGATTCATCCTCCTAGATGGCTTTCATGCATTATCCTAGGTTTTTCCATGACAACCTAACCATGGATGGATGGTTTGGGTTTCTCCAAAATCCTACACTCAACCATATCTAACCTAAGGTCTGTAGAAACTCATGGAATTAGTATCCATACCTGAGAAGATTATTTTTCTCTGGAAATTCTTCTCCTTTTTGCTAAGTCTTCTTCCTTGCCTCTTTTCTTCCTCTTTTCCTTCTTCTCTCTTTCTCTCAATTCAATTAGGGTTGTGAAAGGAGTGAAAGTGTCTTAGGGATGTCCTTTAAATAGAGTAGGAATGTCCTATAATAGTCCCATTGAGATTTGGAAAGAATCCCAATCGAAAATTAGGAAGTTTTCTAATTTCAGTTTTGGCAGTAAGTGAGGGTCGATTAGAGGGTCGATGATCCCGTCGACCCTGTGGTCTGACACTGTCCGACCCTCTGTCCATTTTTCAGGGTCTGAGTTTCTAATTTGAGAGGGTCGACCCTGTTTAGCTGGGTATGCGACCCTTGCTCTATTTTAAGTGTTTTTGGGTCGATTTGATACCTGGGATCTCGCTCTCCTTCACGCCCTTGGTCCATTGACTCGACCATGATGGGTAAACCTGGTTCAAGGTGGTAAGACCGGGTTAGTTTGACATGGGTCTTACATGAACTACGCGGATTCTGATTCCTAGGTTAAACCCTAGGATACGTAGACTATTTGGGAGTAACCCAAATTCGGATCCACACCTTAGTCCACTCGGACTATCCATAGATCCACTTGGATATCCACCCACCATTCCCGAGCAACGTGGATTCTAATTCCTAGGTCAAACCTTAGGATACGTAGGCTATTTGGGAGAAACCCAAATTCGGATCCAAACCTTAGTCCACTCGGACTATCCATAGATATCTACTAGGATATTTACCCATATTTTGACCAAAATAGGGTTATCCATGTTCGAACTATGTGCATTCTGATTCCTAGGGCAAACCCTAGGGTACGTTGGCCATTTAGGAGAATTTAAAATTTGGATCTACACCTTAGTCCACTCGGACTACCCATAGATCCACTAGGATATTTATCGACATTTCGACTAGAGCCCGAACTACGTAGATTCTGATTCCTAGGGTAAACCTTATGATACGTAGTCCATTTTGAAGAATCCCAAATTTGGATCCATACCTTAGTCCACTCGGACTATCCATAGATCCACTAGGATATCCATTCATATTTTGACCCAAATAGGGTTATCCATCTTCCGACCCAGATAGGGTAATCCATATTTTAACCCAGAATAGGGTTATCCACATTCAAACCCATAAAGGATTATCCATTCTTAGATCCACTAGGACTATCTATCAGTTCAAATGGACTATCCAGATCCTAACCCATAGGGTTTCTCATCCTTTCAAGCATAAACTTTAACTTGAACAATGAACTTAATCATGCACAAACATAAATCACAGTCATAAACTTTAATCACACCTGAACTATGATGGTGAACCTGATTTTCGAAATAATTCCATAATACGTAGGCAATCTGATGGATACAGATTTGGTTCAATGATATCAAACCACTTGGTTTGGTTTGGCTTAATAGATAGAGTCTAGCATAGGAAAGGTATAGGAGACCGATTTCAATCGGGCGGTTTGGGTGCCTAACCCCTTCCCATAACCGTAACCTGACGCTTACCCAATCTCTGATGGATTAGAAATCCAATCTAAGGGTCATGAGTCAATCGAAGTCTTACCTTGGGGTGATTTCACATTTCTATGGTCTTAGACCTTAATCTAGGTGGCGACTTCCAAAAAAGAATACGATCTTTGTCCTCACAGGGGGATCCTAATGATTTTGAACATTACCTAGATCTTTGTATTACTAGTATGGTAAAGGAGGTTGAGATAACCTTCAACACCCATGAGTTAGCAGAGCTTTGATAGATCCCCAATGACGGTGACCTGGTCTACTATGCTCCCAAGGAGAAGGGTTACCTAACCGAGGGCCTACATCGAGAGGTTTCTGCTCAAATCCTTACTCTGGGTTTCCCCATGCTGGCAGTGAACCTACGGCCTTTACCTCGGGTGTACTATTGCATCATATAGCACAACATCATCCCCCAAGGTAGTCACTACAATGATTTCTCCCAATTGACCCAATATGTCACTTATTATGTGGCCACTAGACAGTGCATCTGCCTTCCATACATCATTATCCAGACTATGGCGCATGCTACTATGCCCAACTTAAAGGGCATGGTAGACTCATCACTGCACTTTTGCACCATCTAGAATTGGAAATACACGGCGAGCCTTCCTATGAAGATTCCATGGCGTTCGATATTGATTGGGAGGTCATTCACAAAATGAAGATGGACACTTTAGAGCTCAATGATGAGGAGTTAAAAGCTCATCAACGTCCACCCAGAAGGATAGCGGCTGCAGCAGTAGCAACACTTGCAGGAGAGGTAGGGGTGATGAAGATGAGCACATGGAGGATATTCCCGCAGCTGCATCACAGCCTATCCCTGTAGTAGGACCTTCTCAGCCTATCTCCAAGCAGATTATGTTACTACTCCTAGAAATTCAGGAGGCTCAGTGTGTAACTGACCGTCGCATAATCGAGCTCACTCAGAGTCTTCGGACTACTCAGAAGTAGGTGCATTGGCTTAAGCATGCATACGGGCAGGACTATGACATAACCCAGCCGATATCACCTCCACCTCTAGCTCAGTGATAGAGTGGCTATTTAGTTTATGCTATCCTTATAGTTTTCTTTTGTCATCAGGGTAACCGTTCAACTTGTGGACCGTACCTTATCGTACTTTTACTTTCACGGATGTTTATTTATTTATATGATTTCCTCTTTTATTATAATATATTATGGACTTTGCTAATTTGGTCTCAGTCATCACACAACACTTAATGGTGTGTTTGTTTTAAGATTTTTAGATTTCTTATTCTCAGTTCATTGACTCAGGTTTAAGCATGTATGGTTTGCTAGATAGAGCCCTAGAGCTCTAATACCAAGTTGTCACACCCCAATTCTGGCCGAACCAAAAGTGTGAGTAAACCGCTACCAACCCAATAGTTTACACTAGGATCTCAAAGGATCATGTCAACCTATAAACCATGCATACGAACCACCAATCAGTTTATATATAATTACAGCAGAAGACTTTAATAAAATGAACTGAGTTTTCTATTGATAAATAATAAATTATCCAAATTATCTCAATGTAACCAAAACGTAACTGTATAATCATTACAACTCTTATAACCAAAATAAAAATAAAAAAAGTAATAAACGTCTAAAGGAACACATAGTAGTGGCACTCACATGAAGAGTCTTGCTCGCTCTCCGCTGTCTACACGTCTAGGGCAGCAACACCTCCATAAACCGGAGCTCCAATAAAATCCTCTACCATGTATCCTGCATCAATATCTAAAAAAAAGTATATATACGGGGGGAGCTCACAATTTAGCTTAGTAAGGAAACAAGACAATTCAGCAGGCAAATGCATGAGATAACATTCAACATTTAGTCTGATATAATTTGTAAAGTGCTATGGTAAGGATAGGCTACAACTACATTTACATGCACAAGAGTGTGAGCACACCCAACAGTTAGGCCACAATCCACACTACTGTTTGTAAGCACCCCATTTTTGCCATTTCCAACTGAACAAAGTCCTACTGGTGTGTGGACAACAAAGGAAAAGAGATGAGTAAAAATTTGGTTTTTTTACTATGACCTCGAGGTAGTTTTCAGTGGGTCCCACAACAAGGTCACAGGCTGTAATCTGCATGGATGCATAGGTCATGGATTATCTTTGAAATAAGACCAGAATTGCTCAATTCTGATATCAAATGAAGAAGATATGATCATTTTAGTCGGATGATACGTACAAGGGAGGTTTCTGAAATTATCATAAATAATCCCAGGGGCTTTCATGCAAATTATCGTAAGTTGGATTGTTTGAATTTCAAATCATCATATCTTGATTATCCGACATCTGAACCATATGGTTTAAGTACCATTATTCCTTATTTTTAGTCCTCTTCAAAGTGGACGTGAAAAATCCCGGGTAGAAGTCACCGGTGGGCCCCATGCAATATTTCATGCAAAATTATCGTTAGAACTTCAAAGCTTCATATCTTTGTCGTTCTACATCGAATTCAGATGATTCCAAGGCCATTATTCTTCATTTGTGATGTCCTACAAAGTGGACGTGAAAAATCTCGGGTAGAAGTCTCCAGAGGGTCCCATGCAAAATTACATATGAAAATGGTCATTTAATCTTTGGAAATTCATATTTTGGTCACACCATATTCAAATCAGGTAATTTCAGTTTCATTATGTTCCATTTTTAGTACTCTACAAAGTGGACGTAAAGGATTTCCGATAGAAGTTCCCGAAGGATCCCATGTAGAAGGGTCAGAGAAGTTATCGATAATTGGTCTGCTTAAACTTCAGAAATTCATAAGTTGGCCATTTTATTTCCAAATGAGGTTATTCAAGCTCCAATATTCCTCATTTTTAGTGTTCTACAAAGTGAACGTAGAAAATTTAGAATAAAGGCTATTGAAAAATTCCATGCGGAATGGCAATGGAAATAGCCCATGAAATGATAGAGAGAGAAACCCAGTCAATCCAGTCAACTCATCTCAACCCCAGCCAGTCTTGTCCCAACTCAGTCAATCCTTGTCAATCCGGACCAAATCTATTGGACCCATGTGCATGCATATTATGTATATTATACATATTATAAGATTATGTATTGCTTTAAGTATTAAATTATATTTTTATGGATTGAATATATGTATATATATTTATTGGAGGAGATAGCTGGCTAATGGTTCGGTTAGGCTAGGAAAGAGATCCAAAAAAAGATTGAAGAGAGATTATGGAGAAGAAAAAGGAAAGGAAAAGAGAGAAGGGGGAGGGGACGTGAAAGAGAGAATCAGAGAGAGATTGGGAAAAAAAGAAAGAAAAGAGATAATCCGAAAGAATAAGAGAAAGAGAGAGAATAAGAGAAAGAGAGAAAAAAAAAAAAAAAAGAAAAAAAAAAGGAACTTTCACATTTTCTTTCTAGAAAACGTGAAAGAGAGAGAGAAGAAGAGAAGAAAAGGAAAGAAAGAGAAGAAGAGAAGAAAAGGAAAGAAAGAAAAGAAAAGAAAAGGAAAGAAGAAAAGGAAAAAGAAAGAAAAGAGAAGAAAAGGAAAGAAAGAGAAGAAGAGAAGAAAAGGAAAAAAAGGAAAAAAGAGAGAAGAAAAGGAAAGAAAGAAAATAGAAAAGAGGGAGGGGGGACCGAGAATAGAAAGGAGATGAAGAGATGGCGGCAGTCCCATAGAAAGGAGAGGAGAGGATTCTAAAAAAAAAAAAGAGGAGAAAAAGGAGAAATAAAAGAGAGAGGCGTACAGAATAGAGGGGGAGATTCAAATTGAGACTGAGAGAAGGAGAAGAGGAGAGAGGCGGTAAGGTAAGTCTGCTTAGTTTTTTTTTCTGTTTTTTTTGTTCTTTTGGTTTTGCAGCACCCCAACACCCGATAACACCATATCACTTGTAATCCTTGCATCACACCACTTCACCACTTCCAACTCACCATTTCCAAAGTCCCCACAACAATCCACCGATGCCTCACCACTACACTCCATCCCGATCTGCTGCAACACCACTTAATCCCATACAACACCACTTGTTAAACTCCCTTTCCAATCCCATATACCTGGCTACATGGCTGCATGCCATTACACCTACCACCGATAACCTTATCTCCCTATTCCCTCAAACCTGACCTGAACCTAGCCATGTTACATTACCCGAACCTACACCTGTATCGCCCCAGCTAGTCCTTCATCGATACCGCATCCAACCCTAAGCCGATCCACTAATATCCTATGTATGATCTCCACCCAACCCCTACGGCTTCATTACCAACCTCTACCTCCTGCTATCTACCTACCACTCACCCATGCAATATGTCCATCACCAATTACCCCCACCATGACACCTATAACTCCACTCACCACTCCAAGTCTCCATGCAGCCATTCATCGCATTCAATTAAGCTACCTAGATCCATGAAACTAGTCCAATTACCCATATTACCTCCCTCACATTAAACATGCATAACCCACCATGTTAGACCATCCACTTGTTTGCAGGTCCCCACAGCCTATACAGCACCTTGCATCCATCGGTTTTGTCCCCACTTCAACTCACACCATCACCGAATCACCCACAAGCCACTTGTTGCACTATCAGCACATTACTTACCATTTCACTCTACAGTACCCACCGAATACCCTCAACAATCCTACTGATCTGATTCCACCTGATTTGAATCCCTAATCCCACTGATCCCATGAATCTGATCTTGTCTAATCTAATCTCTACCTGTGATCCACCACTTGATCATGCACTATTAATCATGAGATTTAATTAAATCTGGTCCATTGGTATGTTAATGTTGATTTTCTTGATCATGTGATGTGAGCCGTTGGTTGATACTTTATTTGATCATGTGATGATTTGATTGGTTTAGTGATAATTTTATTTTTTTATCATATGAGGGCCATTAGATGAATTTTCATGTGGATTAAAATATGGTCTTTGGGCGAATTTTGATGTGATTAAAATTTGGCCATTTGAATGAACTTAATTTGACTAGTGTAACCATTAATCATGATTTTGGTGAAATAAAAAATGGCCATTGATTTTGGGACCATATGATGGTATTAACTTTGATTGGTTGGATGATAATCTATTTTGATAATGAGATGATTAAAATGGGCCCTTGGATGATGATAAATGAATCTGAATGATTTGATTATTATTTTGGGTGATCTAGATTTTCATTAGGATTGATTTTAAATGAATTTGAATGGTTAGATTGTGTTTTGAATGATTTAATCATTGAATCTTGATCGTATGTGTTTTGAATGATTTTAACCGTTGGATCTTGATCATAGGTGTTTTTAAGCCATCTGAACCATTGGATCTTTATTGTAAATGATTTAAATTAATCTGAATGGTTAGATTATGATTTTGAGTGATTTGATCTATTGGATTACCTTTTGAATGGTTTAATTGAATTTGAATGGTTGGATTAAATTCATGAATATTTTTTTAAGTGAATTTGAACCATCGATCATATTTGGATGCACATTGCTATATTTGGAATGCTATCACTGCTATATTTGGAATGCTTTCCCCTACCATATTTAATTTTTTGAAAAGATCAATAATTAGGGTAGAAAACCCTAAAAATGGAAAGAAAATAGCAATTAGGGTAGAAAATCCTAAAAATGGAAAGAAAATAGCAATTAGGGTAGAAAACCCTAAAATGGAAAGAAAATAGCAATTAGGGTAGAAAACCCAAAAAATGGAAAGAAAAAATAACAATTAGGGTAGAAAACCCTAAAAATGGAAAGAAAATAGCAATTAGGGTAGGAAACCCTAAAAATGGAAAGACTACAACAATTAGGGTAGGAAACCTTACAAATGAAAAGAAAACAATAATTAGGGAAAGTGAAACCCTAAAAATGGAAAGAATAATTAGGGCAAGATAAACCCTAGAATAAAGAAAATAATTACGGTATGAAACCCTAAAAAATGAAAATCACAATGAAAAGGGAAAAGAAATCCTAGAAACCTAAAAAATGGAAACAATAAAAATGGTAGGAATTTAGGTCTCATCCTTAGATCCTATTGACAAAAATGGAAATAATTTGGTACACATCCCAAATCTGAATGATAGGAATTTAGGTCTCATCCCTAAATCCTATTGACAAAAATAGAAAGAATTTGGTACACATCCCAAATAAAAATAGTAGGAATTTAGGTCTCATCCCTAGATCCTATTAACAAAAATGGTAGGAATTTGGTACACATTCCAATTCCGACTCTCACAAATATTGTCGAACTACGTTTTTGGACTTGATTTCTAGAATTGGAATACGTAGGCAGTTTGAGATGTCTTACACGTTTCAGATTCAGTCCAAGACCGAACCATTTTTGGTCCGGTTCACTGTATAATATTGTATATTACATTTGCTTGTTTATTTGCTTTAAAACATGATTGGCTGAACCCTGGGTTAGAATAACTTAGCAACTTGGTTTAGGACATCCCCCATTAAACCCTAGTCATCCAGTTGACCAAGCACAGTCAAAATTAGAGTCTAAGCAAAGTTTAGGAGGCCGATATTGATCGGACGGTTTGGGTGCCTAACACCTTCCCATAACCGTACCCTAAATACTTATCCGATCTCTTGTAGACCAAAGAACTGATACATTGGGTCACGAGTCAATAGAAGTCTTACCTTAGGGTGAGGCTACATTTTTCGAGGTCCTAGACCTTAATCTAGGTGGCGATTCCAACAAAATAATTGATCTTCATTGATACGGATCCACATTCATCTCGAGGAGGATCATCGTTTCTCATTGTCCTCACACTGTTGTTGCCCCACAACACTCACTCTGGAATAGAGTTAGAGCTAGAGTCTGGCGGTCAGGCTACAATCTACACTACTGTGTCCTCCCCCTGATACCCTACCTATACCAATACATACACCCCTACTAGCAAGGGCTTACAAGTTGGGTTCCATCACTAACCAATCTTACATGTCATCATAATGTATCCAATGCCCTACCCCAGTATAGCTCCCTACGGAATAGAGATAGAGCTAGAATCTGACAGTTAGGCCATAATCCACACTACTATGTCCTCCCCCTGATACTCTACTAGTACCAAGCACACTAAGATAGAAGTGATACGAAAAATGTCAGTGTGGAGAATGGTCCAAGGCTCCAACCCCTTTACATCCCACACACCAATGAAAACATTCACATGCCTAACATCATATCCTATCAATAATAATATGCATAAACAAGTAATAGCAAGGAAAAGATGACATGTTATATGCACAACCATCACACAACAATAATAAGCATAGTGGTTTACTATGTTAATTATTTAGGTTTGGGTCTTGTCCCTTACTTGAGGCGTGATTGCAACTCTTCTCTGAGTTACAGAGCCTAACCTCGCTGTCCACAAGTCTTAAATAGAAATAGGAGTTAATTAGAATTAGGTTTATAGGATCGAAGTTGGTCGGACCCAAGACTGGACTATCAAACATTTCCAAAACACACTGTCCGGATGCACATTATGGTGCAGACTGTCAGACCGATACTCAGACCGGTATGTCAGACCAGACAAATCTCCCAAACTTCTCTAATAGGTCTAGAGGCTTGTTCGGTCGCATTTATGTGCCACCGGACAATCCAACCAGATAAAGTCTGAGTGTCCATCAGTTTTCCTTCATTACTGTCGATTTAACGATTTGGTTTTAGAGTTTCTCCTATGCCATTCTATGGTCAAACGATTCATTAAAATCATTATACTCTAATCGTTCATTACCTTATATTCTTATAAACATCGATCCAACAATCTCCATGTACGAAACTAGGTTTTTCACACGAGATTAGGGTTTTGAATCAGTACTTGACCATCTATGGTATGATCCCACACCAACACCTTCCTAACCTTCTTACATAGATGGAGCACTTACCGTTAGCCTTTAAATGATGGTGCTCTTCTCCCAATGGAACTCCTCCCTTGCAAAGCTTCATCGTCCTCACTGCTCCTCTTCAGTTCTCTCTTTTAGACTTTAAGGTTTGTGAGAGTCAACAAAAGGTCTAAGGAGGAGAAATGATCAATATATAGAGGAGGGTAGCCTTTTAGGAAAGTTTCTCATGTACATAAGGTGTCTACTAACAAGATTTGGAAGGTGGGACCTACTAAAGTCTGTTTTCAACCTAAAACAAGTTGTCTGGTTGGACATACCGGTTGGACTGTTCATGCGATTGGTATGTCACAACCAGTCAGACTAGACAACTTATTTTAAGTCTGTTTCATCTGTTTTCAAACCTGGACATGTGGTTTGTCATCCGACCATCTCTTCTGGCCCGGTTATAATGGGAAGACCTATCGTGACATGAAAACCTAAAGTAGATTGGATTTATGGAGTGTGGGTCTTACATCGATTCTTTCTTTCGGCGAATCCATTAGATTCGGATTGATAAGGGGCTGTGGTTTCATGTATTATTCCATTTTCTTTATAAAATTGAGAAACATTATATTCTGTTCCACTGTTAGTCCTAAGTCTTTTAATTTTCATTCTTAATTGATTTTCAACCTTAGTTTTATATGACATAAAAGCATCACTTTTATCTTTGGTCTGAAATAAATAAATCTTAGTATATCTAGAGTAGTCATCAATAAAAGTAACAAAATATCTTTCTTCACCTCTTGATTCATGTGATTTAAAATCACCTATGTCACTATGGATTAATTTTAACAAGTCACTACATCTAGTTGATCCAAACATACGAGGTTTCTTTGTAAATTTAGCCTCTACACAAAGTAGGCATTTATCAAGTTTAAATTGTATATTTCCTTTAATGTCCTAATCTACCATGCCATATGTTATAAGAGTCAACAATATGATAGAATCCCTTGTATTATTATTCATTAAAAAAATATCAACATTCAATACAAAAAGTCCATCAGAATTATAACCCTTCCCAATAAATACATTATTCTTGGTTATGACAGTCTTATCTTCCTCAAAAGCCAACCAAAATCCTATCTTGTTCAGAAAAGCCCCAGAAACAAGATTACGCCTTATCTCAGGCACATGTAGCACATCCTTAAGGAAAAGATATTTCCTTGAAGTTAACTTCAGTTTAACTAATCCCTTCCCTATAATTTGAGAGGTCTGGGAATTTTTCATTAAAACTTGTTCTCCAGAACTAACTGATGAATAGTTGGCAAAGGAATTTCGATCCCCACATACATGTTTGGTGGCACCCATATATAGGATCCAGTCTGTGTCACTACGGTGGCAAAGAAATCTGCTTCTGTCAAGTTAACATTAGCCTTGCCATAGTCCTTATTTCTTCGGTTCTGACAATCTTCTTTGAAATGTCCCGGTTTGCCACATGCAAGACAAAGTCCCTTCTATTTCTTGAAAGTTGTTTCCTTATTTGCTTTTAAGTTTTTTTTTTGTAAGGCTTTCCTTTCTTTGACTCAACTAAATTAGCCTTAGACTTATACTCTTTGACTTTTCCATTTTTATCCTTTTCACAGTTCTTTTCATGAGCCTTGACCCAGACAATCACTTGGTCCAAAGTCAAATCATTTTTCTTGTATTTAAGACTTAACTTAAAATCATTCTAAGAGGTTGGCAATTTCTCAATAAGAGACCTGGCAAAAAATTCATCTGGTAGCACCATTCCCTCTTTAACCAAGTCACCCATAAGAACTTGGAATTGGTCTATTTGAGTTGATATACTCTTGTCATCAATTATAGCATATCCAAGAAAATTTGCAATCACATAGTTCTTGTTTCCAATATCTTCTAATGACATGCCTCCCCCAATTAAGCCTTGATACGTGTATATTGAAACCCGAGCAAGGAGGGCCCCACACACAATGCCAACCCTAGAAGGCTGAAGAAGAAGCAACTCTTGAGGAACCAGAACCACTAATGAGAATAGCGAAGAGCCTCGGAGTCTCGCTATCATGAATGCCTCGAAACTTCGTGATCCTATGGGCCTTCGGACATCCACAAGGATGAAAGCCTAGGCACCTCATCAATATGGAGGCCTCGACTACTATTCAACGTAGTGTGAGGACAAAGATGGAAAATTTAGAAGTCGCCACCTAGATTAAGGTCTAGGACCTTAGAAATGTGAAATCTCACCCCAAGGTAAGACTTCGATTGACTCATGACCCTTAGATTGGATTTCTGGTCCATCAGAGATTGGGTAAGCGTCAGGTTACGGTTATGGGAAGGGGTTAGGCACCCAAACCGCCTGATCAAAATCGATCTCCTATACCTTTCCTATGCTAGACTCTATCAATTAAACCGAACCAAACCAAGTGGTTTGATATCATTGAACCGAATCTGTATCCATCAGATTGCCTACATATTACAAAATTATTCCAAAAATCAGATTTACCATCGTAGTTCAGGTGTGATTAAAGTTTATGATTGTGATTTATGCTTGTGCATGATTAAGTTCTTTGTTCAAGTTGAAGTTTATGCTTGAATGGATGAGAAACCCTATGGGTTAGGATCTGGATAGTCCATGCAAACTGATAGATAGTCCTAGTGGATCTAAGAATAACCCTATTTGGGTCGAAATATGGATAACCCATTATGAGTTGGAATGTGGAGAACCCTATTTGGGTTGAAATGTGGATAACCCTATCTGGGTTGAAATGTAGATAACCCTATTTGGGTCAAAATGTGAATAACCCGTTCTGGGTTGAAATGTGGGTAAATATCCTAGTGGATCTATGAATAGTCCAAGTGGACTAAAGTGTGGATCCGAATTTGGGATTCTCCTAAATGGCCTACGTATCCTAGGGTTTGACCTAGGAATCAGAATCTGCGTAGTTCGAAAATGATAACTTGTTCTAGGTTAGAATGTGAGAACCTATTCTAGGTTTAGGGTTTAGAACCTATCTAGGTTTAGGATTGAGAACCTATTCTAGGTTTAGGGTTTACTGAGAGGTGGAAATCATCCTGAGTTACCCTTTTCATCCTGAATTCTAATTTTGGAAGGTTTGGCAAAGCATTCTCTTTCTTTATTAAGATTTTTTTTATTCTCATTATGCCCTTCCCAAGAATGTGGGTTCCTAAATGCACATCCCCACACCTAATATGTTTGCTAGGTGTACAGATATGGCAGTTCAACTAGGGTGCATCATAAATTAAATTATTGCCAAAAAAAGAATGTTCTAAGCATGGCATGTATGATATTTATGGTAACTATCATATCATATAATAAGATTATAAAAATCTCCCTAATATGGCATGTATGCAAATAAGGCAAGAACTTAATATGGTAAGATCTAAGCATGGCAAGATCTAAGCATGGAAAGATTTAATATGGCAAGATCTAATATGGCAAGATCTAATATGCAAGATCTAATATCCATCTACATATCAATATGGTAAGTACCAATTATATAATGCATATATGACATGAATATTTTTTAAAAAGAAAAGATCTTATATGCTATTTTCTAAGCATAGTAAGACTTAAAAATAGTAATTATTAATATTTTACTAAAATATGAGAAAAAATTATCTATTCTACCAAAAATAGCAACACATGGAATGTGGCAAACATGGTATTGTGAGGACAAAGATGGAAATCTTTAGAAGTCGCTACCTAGATTTAGGTCTAGGACCTTAGAAATGTGAAATCTCACCCCAAGGTAAGACTTCGATTGACTAATGATCCTTAGATTGGATTTCTGATCCATCAGAGATTGGGTAAGTGTCAGGTTACGGTTATGGGAAGGGGTTAGGCACCCAAACCGCACGATCGAAATCGGTCTCCTATACCTTTCCTATGCTAGACTTTATTTGTTAAGCCAAACCAAACCAAGTGGTTTGATATCATTGAACCGAATCTTATCCATCAGATTGCCTACGTATTACGGATTTATTCCGAAAATCAGGTTCACCATCGTAGTTCAGGTGTGATTAAAGTTTATGGCTGTGATTTATGCTTGTGCATGATTAAGTTTATTTGTTTAAGTTAAAATTTATGCTTGAATGGTTGAGAAATCCTATGGGTTAGGATCTGGATAGTCCATGTGGACTGATAGATAGTCCTAGTGGATCTAAGAATAACCCTATTTGGGTTGGAATGTGGATAATATCCTAGTGGATCTGTGGATAGTCCAAGTGGACTAAAAGTGTGGATAACCCTATTTGGGTTAAAATATGGGTAAGTATCCTAGTGGATCTATGGATAGTCCGAGTGGACTAAGATTTGGATAACCCTTTTTGGATTGGAATATGGATAGATATCCTAGTGGATCTATGGATAGTCCGAGTGGACTAAGGTTTGGATAAATATCCTAGTGGATCTATGGATAGTCCAAGTGGACTAAAGTATGGGTAGATATCCTAGTGGATCTATGGATAGTCCGAGTGGACTAAGGTGTGGATCCGAATTTGGGTTTCTCCCAAATGGCCTACGTATCCTAGGGTTTGCCCTAGGAATCAGAATCCACGTAGTTCGGGACTCTAGGTTGAAATGGTTGAGTATCCTAGTGGATCTATGGATAGTCCGAGTGGACTAAGGTATGGATAACCCTATTTGGGTTAAAATATGGGAGATATCCTAGTGGATCTATGGAAAGTCAGAGAGGACTAAATTATGGATCCGAATTTGGGTTTCTCCCAAATGGCCTACGTATCCTAGGGTTTGACCTAGGAATCAGAATCCGTGTAGTTCGGGCTGTGGGTTGTAATGGGAATGTATATCCTAGTGGATCTATGGAAAGTCCAAGTGGACTAAATTGTGGATCCGAATTTGGGATTCTCCCAAATAGCCTACGTATCCTAAGGTTTGACCTAGGAATCAGAATCCACGTAGTTTGAACTCTGGGTTGAAATGGGAATGGATATCCTAGTGGATCTATGGATAGTCCGAGTGGACTAAAATGTGTGGATCCGAATTTGGGTTTCTCCCAAATAGCCTACGTATCCTAGGGTTTGCCCTAGGAATCAGAATCCACGTAGTTCGGGCTGGATAACCTTTTCTAGGTTAATGATTGAGAACCTATTCTAGGTTTGGGATTGAGAACCTATTCTAGGTTTAGGGTTTAGAACCTATTTTAGGTTTAAGGTTTGCCAAGGGGCAAAATCGTCCTAAATCACCCTTTTTATCCTGAATTCTAATTTTGGAAAGTTTGGCAAGGCATTCTCTTTCTTTATTAAGATTTTATCATTCCCATTATGCCCTTCCCAAGAATGTGGGTGCCTAAATGCACGTCCCCACACCTACATTGTCTTCTAGAAGTGTGCATATATGGCAGTTTAACTAGGGTGTTGCATAAAATAAGTTATTGCAAAAAAAAAAAAGAATATTCTATCTAAATATGGCACATAAAATATTTATGACAAGAAATATACATATAGCAAGATTGTGAAAATCTCTCTAATATGGCATGCATTGCAAATAAGGCAAGAGCCTATATGGTAAGATCTAATATGCTAATTCTAAGCATGACAAGACCTTAATTGCTATTTTCTTTCCATATTTAGGGTTTTCTACTCTAATTGTTACTTTCTTTCCATTTTAGGGTTTTCTACCCAAATTGTTATTTTATTTCCATTTTTTAGGGTTTTCTACCCTAATTATTATTTTATTCTAGGGTTTATTTTGCCCTCATTATTCTTTCCATTTTTAGGGTTTCACTACCCTAATTGTTCAATTCTTTCCATTTTAGGGTTTCTACCCTAATTGCTATTTTCTTTCCATTTTAGGATTTTCTACCCTAATTGTTATTTTCTTTCCATTTTAGGGTTTTCTACCCTAATTATTATTTTATTTTCATTTTTTAGGATTTTCTACCCTAATTGTTATTTTCTTTCCATTTTAGGGTTTTCTACCCTAATTATTATTTTATTTCCATTTTTTAGGGTTTTCTACCCTAATTGTTATTTTCTTTCCATTTTAGGGTTTTCTACCCTAATTATTATTTTATTTTCATTTTTTAGGATTTTCTACCCTAATTATTATTTTATTCTATTTTAGGGTTTTCTACCCTAATTATTACTTTCTTTCTATTTTAGGGTTTTCTACCCTAATTGTGACAATGACCATTTAATATAGCATGTGAGTATGATCATTCCAATCATGGCAGTATGATTATTCCAATTGTGGCAGTGTGTGCATATAAGCATCCAAATATTGCAATATAAACATCATAAATATTGGCTCAAATCCTCAATCTAATGGTCGGATTTCTTCAAAACGTGATAATCATGATCAATGACTCATAATTCATCAAACCAACCAAAATCAATGGCTCAGATTCATCTAATCAACTCATGATGATCATCCAACGGTTCAAATCACTTACAATAATAGTCTAACCGTCAAGGTTCATTTAAATCACTCTTGAAGACAATCCAATGGTTTAGATCATCAAAAATGATAATCTAACCATTAAGATACATTTATATCAGTCTTGAAGACCATCCAACGGTTCAGATTTATCTAATCAACTCATAAATGACCATTTAATGGTTTAGATTCAAAATAAACATCCAATGGCCCATATCATCACACGATCAGAATAAAAAATCAATCATCCTATGGTCCTTATTTTCATATCATCACTTGATCAAAATTCATGGTTGATGGCTCGATTTTCAACTCATCAAAAAATCCAAATCAAAGGGCCATATTAACTTCATATCGAAATTCTAAATCAAATGGCCATATTTTTATTCTCATGAAATTCAAGATCATAGGCTATATCACAAAATTTAAAATCGATGGCCATGATTTAATCACATTCAAAATTCATCCAATGACCATAACATCACATGATCCGAGTCATCGAATGGCTCATATCTGTTATCATAACATGATCAAAATCAATGGTTCAAATTCAGTCAATATTACATAAACAAGCAAATGATTCAAATTTAATAATCAAAATTATCATGGTTTAACTGTTCGGATCAAACATCAAGATTATCAAATTATTAAGGTTTCTATTCAGACTTAATTAATGATGCTGATCGGGTGGTTCTGATCATATAGGGAAGAGATCAATGATGCAGGTGATATGGGATGGAGATGTGATAGTTGCAGCAGTGAAGTGTATTGGGTTTGATTGGGACTACAAGGTGGAGGTGCATGGTTGATGGCTACATAGCTGAAGGTAATGAGCAGTAGGACTTAGGATCGTGGATTAGGTATATAGCAGCAGAGAAGATAAAAAATAATAATGAAACAAACACAAGAGGGTCGGTGGAACTTACCTCGGTCTGCAAATCGGCGACCCTAGCAGCAAATATGGCTCTCCACTTCTCTTCTTCTTCTTCTTCTTTCTCTTATTCTCCTCTTTCCTGATTTTTTTTTTGTTTTTTTTCTTCTCCACTCCACCTCTCTCTATCTTCTCGTTTCTCCCATCCTCTTCCTCTTTTTTCTGTTTTTTTATTCTTTCTTTTATTCTCCCACTCCCTCTCTCTCTATCTTCTCGTTTCTCCCATCCTCTTCCTTTTTTTTTTTATTCTCCACTCACCGCTCTCTCTCCCTTTCTCCCTCTCTCCCTTCTTTTGGTTTTCTCCCCATTCTTCTTTTTTTTTTCTCTCGAATTCTCACCGCTCTCTCTCTCTCTCTCTCTCTCTCTCTCTCTCTCTCTCTCTCTCTCTCCCCCTTTTCGGATTCTCCTCCAGCTCTCTTTTATATTTTTTTCACTCTCTCGATCCCTCTCGATTTGTTTCCTTTTCGGATCTTCGGGATCTTCTCCTTTATTTTTTCTTTTTTTTGGTTCTTCCTCCACCTCCTCCTTCTTCTCGGTCTTCTCTCTTCTAGATTTTCCTTTTTCTAGTCCGTCTCTCTCTAATATATTTTTTTTGAAAGAAAATCATTCCTTTCTCCCTCTCAATCTCATGACTTACCTAAAACCGAAAAAAACATATCCCTCATATTTTCTCTCCTTCTCAATCTTTCCTTTTCTTTCCTCAATCTCAATCTTACGGCTCTCTATTTCTTACTTTGCTCTCTCGGATTTTTTTCAATTTCTTTCCTTAAAATATATTCCGATGATCCCACTCTCACCACCTATATTATAATATATCAATATGTAAATATATATATATATATATATATATATATATATATATATATATATATATATATATATATTATATTATATGTATATATAATATGTATCATTATATATATATTTTATATATAATATATATACATATAATATAATATATAGAAAAAATATATAAAATATGATGCACATATAATATGTACAAAATATAAACAATTTGAACTAGATTGAGACTGGCTTGGGCTGAATTGATTGGACTGAGTTGACTAGATTTAACTGGGTTTTCTCTCACTATCATTTCATGGGCCATTTCCGCTATCATTCCGCACGAAATTTTCCGATGGCCTCTATTCCAAATTTTTTACGTTCATTTTGTAGAACATTAAAAGTGAGGAATATAGGAACTTGAATCACCTCATTTGGAAGTAAAATGGTCAACTTATGAATTTTTGAAGTTTAAGCGGATCAATTATCGATAATTTGGCTGACCATTCTGCATGAGATCCTTCGGAGGCTTCTACCGGAAATATTTTACGTCCACTTTATAGAGCACTAAAAATGGAACATAATGAGACTAAAATCACCTGATTTGGATATGGGATGATCAAAATATGAATTTTTGAATATTAAATGACCATTTCCATATGTAATTTTGCATGGGACCCTCTGGAGACTTTTACCCGAGATTTTCCACGTCCACTTTGTAGAACATCATGAATGAAGAATAATGGTCTTGGAATCATTTGAATCCGATGTAGAACAGAAAAGATAAGAAGCTTTGAAGTTCTAACAATAATTTTGCATGCAAGCTTGCATGGGACCCAGTAGTGACTTCTACCCGGGATTTTTTACGTCCACTTTGTAGAACATCATGAATGCAGAATAATGGTCTTGGAATCATCTGAATCCGATGTCGGATGATAAAGATATGATGATTTGAAATTCAAACAATCCGACTTAGGATAATTTGCATGAAGGCCCTTGGGATTATTATTTATAATAATTTTAGAAACCTCCCTTATATGTATCATCTGACTAAAATGATCATATCTTCCTCATTTGATATCAGAATTGAGCAATTCTGGTCTCGTTTTGGAGATAATTCTATGACCTATGCATCCATGCAGATAATAGCCCATGACCCTGCTGTGGAGATCAGTGGAGAATCACAAATCTTTGGGTTAAAGGTCAGAAACCTGCCATATTGGTTCACTTATACCGAGGGTGGCAAAAATGGGATGCTTACAGATGCCCCTCTTTAGCCGAGATTGTTATCAGTTGAAGGCTAAAGATAAAAGAACCACATTTTTGGGGTATGAGTGATATTGTTTATTGGGCTGCACTTAGGGTAATTCTTCCTAAACTGCCTACGTATTCTAAGGTTGTCCTAGAAATCAAGCCCAGAACGTAGTTCAACTGGAAAGAAGGTTTGCTCTTTTTGGAAGATTGGAGAGTGCTCTTCTTGTATGAAGCTAGGCTGTGAATACAAGGCTCATTTATAGGCTGAGAACCTCTTCTTGCTGAGGTGACTCATGATGCAAGGTACTTGCGGGCTTGAACCCGGCTTGATCCATTTATAGGCTGATAAACCTCTTCTTGTACGAAGCTAGGCTGTGAATACAAAACTCATTTGTAGGTTGAGAACCTCTTCTTGCTGAGGTGGAACTCATGATGCATGGTATGTGCGGGCTTGGACCCGGCTTGATCCATTTGTAGGCTGGTAAACCTCTTCTTGTATGAAGCTAGGCTGCGAATACAAGGCTAATTGCTTGAGCTTGAGTTCGGCTTTGATTTGTTTGGATGGAAGACTTGATGTCTTCTCTTTGATTGAACTGAGGCTCTTTTGATTGAGGTTTTGAGATTGATTTTCTGAATAAGCTAGGGCTCTGCATTTGATTCACTTATAGGTTGAGATTGAATTGATCTTTGAATGAGCTAGGGCTCTGCATTCACTTATAGGCTGAGATTGACTTGATCTTTGAATGAGCTAGGGCTCTGCATTCACTTATAGGCTGAGATTGACTTGATCTTTGATTGTGGTTGACTTGATCTTTGAATGAGCTAGGGCTCTACATTTGATTCATTTATAGACTGAGATTGATTTGAACTTTGGATGAGCTAGGGCTCCACATTTGATTCTGAAATGAGTAAGAACTCAGAAGGTCACTTTTAGGGTGAGGAATTTGCTATTGATTCTGAAATGAGCAAGAACTCAGAAGGTCACTTATATGGTGATACTGAATGACTCATCTTGGCAGTTCCTACCAGCTTTGGACCTTCGGGATTGAAAATAAGAATATTCTTTTGGAAGCTCTATGGCTATGAACCTTTAGGATGCTTGAAAGTGACCCATACAGGAAGGCTTTGTTGACTTTGAACCTTTAGGGTTGAAATCTGCCCCATTCTTGAAGTCTATTGACTTTGAACCTATAGAGTGCTGGACATATTTGAAATGATGGTGAATTCCTTGGCAGTTTTCCAAGTTTTTTGCTCCTGCTTTATTGGTGAAGGCACAAAACATGACATCAATGGAAATGGTGTCATGGACTTCGCTGGCATGATCCCTAGATTTGAAAATTTTCATTTATGATTTGGTACTGAAAGTTTGACTCAATTTCAGCAAGGTAGGGATGACCTGGTTACTCCCTTTGAAGGGTTCCATGTAATTTGAAGGTGATGATTTTCTTCAGCCAACATTGGTGTTGTTGGATTTTGGATTGAAAGAAACTCTAGCGAGGATTTTGGACAAGAATGAGGGGTGCATGACAGTCTCTAACCAAAGTGATTTTATTGATTGACCTTGGTGTTAGACTGTCGAGGGACATCTGATCAACTAAGTTCTTTGATTGTGTACTATGGTAAACCAAATTGGTAGAACAGCCAAGTGGCGATGAAATGTGACATGGGTTTGGCCCTTGATCTAGGCTCATGAAAAGCTCAGGGCTTTACAATATTGTTGTGCCAATTTTGAAAGATGAATGAACCATGGCCCCAAAGTAGGCACGAGGAGCAAAGGATTCGAAGTGTTCCTTCAGAGAATTTGGTGACCAAATCCTAACAGGTGATCGACCACATTGGATTTTCTTCATCAATAGGATTGGGAGAACTGAGAAATTGGCAAAAACCAACTTGGATGGACCTACTTCTGTTGACTATGAAAGTAGTGACTTCAGACTAGACAATGGATCCTTGATGTAATGCTTATGATCAAGTTCGATTCCTCTACATAGGGTATATCTATGCCCCAATGTCTGCATGTTGTGACAGACCGCTACTATAGAAGGAAATGGGAAATCTAACAGAGTTAGAACAAGGTTGAATCTGGATTGCATTTAGAATTTGACCATGCTTCTGAGGTCAAGGGAAGATTGATAGATTGATTGCAGAAAATGATTTCTTAGATAAATCCTTGTTGAATCTTGAAAAATGAGGGAGCTGATGATGAATTTGGCTACATCCGTAACCAGGCCATGAGAATTTTCTCTCTCCCTAACATGACCAAAGGATTTGAAGATAGAATTCTGTTGAAAGGCAATGCTACGGATCCCAACAGATGATGGTTTGTTCAACTCCTCCGAGTATGATTCACGGGAGAGCAAGAGGGGTTCCTCCCTTATGGAGGGTAGACTGGTATGACACTTGTCTATATGAACCACTGAATTTTTCTATGAAGGGCCAATGAGGGCAATGCTTTAGAGTTGCATCAGGTCGCCTATCCCCACTGAGGTATTATGGGTTGCCCATTGAGGTTTCTCGGGTTGCCTTTCCTTGTTGAGGTTTCTTTTCTTCCCTTTATTACTTTTTGCAAACCCCATCTTGGGTTGAATAAAGAGTTCTGATATGGTTAGGATATTGCCAAAATTATGGTCCTATCCAATGGTTTGAAACCCTTAGGGAAATCTGAATGGCATGACCTTCTTGACAAATGGGTAGCCTTGCCCCACTGTTTAAGTTGACACCTACACGTATTGATAGGCGGGCAGCTATTTGAATCATCACTAAAAGTGATCTTAGGGAAATGCAGTCCCACACCAAGATTAAAAATGGTGCCAAATTATGTTTTCCTTTCTTGGAGATGTTCAGATGGAACACGTGTCCCAACAAGCTATATCGAGATTCCAAATCAGTCACGATCATATCTGGGCCTGAAACCTTTAGGTTTGTTGACAAGTATTGATGTTGAAGGTCCAAGAGGACTGATGTGAAACTGTCCACATGGGTCTACCATTGGGAGAGTGTTTGGTATTTATGTAGAATGGGTTTATCTTACCGAGAAGATCCCATTTTATTGGCTTGAGAAATAAAGAGCTTATGGGAACCTTTGGGAAGCCGTTGGATGTAATAAACGACGGATGAGAGTTCCAGCCAGATTCATGAATTTGTACATGAAATGATGACATGATCACGAGATACAATGGCATAAAAAATGATAATCAAAAGAAGGGCTTGTGATAGAGACTCCTTGGAAGGCCGTCGGATTGATAGACGGGAGAGAGAGTCTAATATCGATGAGAAATCTTTCTCTGATGATGAAGAAGTAATGAGATCGTCTCCTGTAATGGCGGGATGTAATTGGCCAAAATCAAAAGTCCGGTCCAACATGCTGTGAATCTCGACGAATGATCAAACTTGTTATCAGGCTTTCGTTGGAACTACCATCTTCTTGAAGTGAGAGGGACAATTGGCTTACTATCGAGCTCCAATGCCATTCAACATCTTGCTATTTTCTTTTTTTTTTTTTTTTTTTTTTCTTTTTTTTTTTTTTTTGATGTGAAGGCCACATAATGCAGTGCTTCGCTTGATCGCAAAATTGAATCCTGACTTTCAATATTGGATTTGAATCTTCTTCTTCCAAACATTTCCAATCAGATAGAACGTCTTTGCCCCAACTAGCACTCTGATCTTCTGTAAACTTTATGAGCATTTGTGACTGCTCATATAGTATCTGATTTTATCTGAATGGTGAATCCTTATGCTATCCTCTGGAAGTTAATAATTACCTCTATCTGATGTGACTGCCTTCCCATTATTGATGTAGATAAAACATAGGCTTGAATTTTTATTTCCTTTTTTTTTTTTTTTTGGGTATCCCAATGACCTCATTCTTTGATTTTAAGACTGATCATTCATCATGTATCTCTTGCTTGCAGATGATGTACTTTGTAAGAACTTTGGAGTTTCTATCCTTTTGGTGGCACATCTGTCCTCCACATTTGTACTGACTAATTCTTTCCTTGGAATCTTTTCACAGGTAGAACAAATGGCAGCTTCTCCAATACATGTTTCTTGAGACTACTCTTGTGGCTCTCGATTGATCATTTAAAGCTTTCCCAGACGGGTTGGACCTTTCTTTCTCAAGAGGCCGGGTGGCGTAGAAGTTCAGGAGACGGATCATCGTTTCAATCATCTTCAGAGTTAGAATTGACAGCGCACGTAGAATAGGAATATGTACGAAACTGGGAGGAAATGTATAGAAGAGACAAGACACAAAGTTTGAAATCCCAAACGGGTGATTTTTTATTTTTTTTACTTACAGGGCAGATTGGACTGGACTTGTCAACAAGCATATCAATCTTGGACCTAGACATGGATGACCTATCGAATATCGATAGTAGAAAGTTGAAACAACTAATTCGTCCAAGCGGCTCCAGTTGGGCATAACGCCTTCGACGACCACCTTCAGTCATTGCGGGAATAAGTCTTCCTTCAGATCTCTAATAGCAAGACTCATTATGCCCTTCATTCAATAGGTGCAAGATGCCTACCTTTCAGGGCTCCATACAATTCTTACCTTTTTTTTCTTTTTCTTTTTTTTTTTCAGTTTGGGATCCATTCATAACCGGACTATTGCTTTTTAAGCTCAAGGTTATTCTGGTTCATGCCCCAGTTTGGGGTTTAATGGATTCATCAATGGACCACTTCTAGTTGAGTTCAAAATCATTCTAGCTTATTCCCCAGCTTGGGCAGCAAGGGGTATCGCCATTACACTACACCATTTTGAGTCCAAGATTAGACTAGTTTATGCCTTGACTTGGGGGGTTCAATGGATTTCTTCATTAGACCACTCTCAGTTTGGGTCTAAGGTCAATTTGGTCCATGCCCCAGTTTAGGGCATAATGGCTTTCCTCATTAGACCGTATTCAATTTAGGTCCATGGTCAATCTGGTTCATGTCCCAGTTTATGGGTTAAGGGTTTCATCATTGGACCATTCCCTAGCTGTGATTCTGGTTCCTATGCTAGCCTAGGGCATATCGGATCTCATCTTTGGTCAACCCTACTGCTCGGGAAAATTCCATTCCATCTCTTTGAACAATGAGAAATATGAGGGCAACTCTTTGGATTCTAACATTTCCTTGGCCAATGGGGTAGAAATGCCCGAGATGGGACAGCACTATCATAGCTGAAGGTTCATGATTTCTTGATGACTCCAGAATTTGGAATTGATCTTTACTGGCAAGCAATGATGAATGCTTCTCATTCACCATTCCTGACGGCTATCCTAACTTGTAGCACTGGGTTATGATGGACATGGATCAGGCTCTAATTGATAGAACCAGAGATTGATTTTGAATCCGTCTCCGATTGATAGAGACAAGATTGACTTTGAATTGGTCTCTGATTGATAGAGACAAATTGACTTTGAATTGGTCTCTGATTGATAGAGACAGAGTTGACTTTGAATTGATCTCTGAATGATAGAGATCAAGATTGACTTTGAATTGATCTCTGATTGATAGAGATCAAGATTGATTTTGAATTGGTCTCTGATTGATAGAGATCAAGATTGACTTTGAGTTGGTCTCTGATTGATAGAGATCAAGATTGACTTTGAATTGGTCTCCGATTGATAGAGATCATGATTGACTTTGAATTGATCTCTAATTGATAGAGATCAAGATTGATAGTCATGGACTGGGCTCTAATTGCTAGAGGCAAGGATTGCTTGAGTTGGGCTCCGATTGATAGAGGCCAAGGATGACAATCATGAATTGGACTCTAATTGCTAGAGATGATGGATTGACTGAAATTCTCTTTGATTCCTTTATGAAGTGGAACATGGACCAAAGGTAATGATTGAACAGGCCTAGAGGCTAACTCATGCTCACATTGAGTTGATATGAATGAAACCTTTCTTAGTTCCGACATAAATCAGAACCTGAATTGGAGTTGACGATTGGACAAGCCTAGGGGCTGATTAAATTCAAATGAATGGAACTCTTCTTAGTTCCAACATGAATCAGAACTTGAACCACAGTTGATGGTTGGATAAGCCTAGTGGCTAAATGAATTCAGATGAATGGAACTCTTCTTAGTTCCAACATGAATCAGAACTCTAACCAAAATTACTGGTTGGACAGGCCTAGGTGCTGAATGTTTCCTTCAGTTCTGAGATGAACCAGAAATGGTGGTTGGACCTGCCTAGGGGCTGAATATTATTTTGATTATGAGATGAACTGGATGTGATTGAATCTGCCTAGAGGCTGAATCTTTCCTTAATTCTGGATGAACTGAAATGATGATTGGACCTGCCTAGGGGCTGAATCTTTCCTTCAGTTCTGAGATGAACCAGAAATGGTGGTTGGACCTGCCTAGGGGCTGAATATTTTTCTTGATTCTGAGATGAATTGGATGTAATTGAATCTGCCTAGGGGCTGAATCTTTCCTTAATTCTGGATGAACCAAAATGATGATTGGACCTGCCTAGGGGCTGAATCTTTCCTTCAGTTTTGAGATGAATCAGAAATGGTGGTTGGACCTGCCTAGGGGCTGAATATTTTTTGATTCTGAGATGAACTAGATGTGATTGAATCTGCCTAGGGGTTGAATCTTTCCTTAATTCTGTATGAACCGAAATGATGATTGGACCTACCTAGGGGCTGAATCTTTCCTTAATTCAAAGGTGAATAGGGAACAATGATTGGATTTGCTTAGGGCCTGAATCTTTCCTTAATTCAAAGGTGAATCGAGAACTATGATTGGATTTGCCTAGGGGCTGAATCTTTCCTTAATTCAAAGGTGAATTGAGAACTATGATTGGATTTACCTAGGGGCTAAATCTTTCCTTAATTCAGAGATGAATCAGGAACTATGATTGGATTTGCCTAGGGGCTAAATCTTTCCTAAATTCTGAGGTGAATCGAGAACTATGATTGGATTTGCCTAGGGGCTGAATCTTTCCTTAATTCAAAGGTGAATCAAGAACTATGATTGGATTTGCCTAGGGGCTGAATCTTTCCTTAATTCAGAGATGAATCGAGAACTATGATTGGATTTTCCTAGGGGCTGGATCTCTCCTTAATTCAGGGGTGCATTGAGAACGGTGATTGGATTTGCCTAGGGGCTGAATCTTTTCTTAATTCTGAGGTGAATCGAGAACTATGATTGGATTTGTCTAGGGGCCGAATCTTTCCTTAATTCAGAGATGAATCGGGAACTATGATTGGATTTGCCTAGGGGCTGAATCTTTCCTTCTTTCTTATAAAATTTGATGTTCAATCAAGATCTAGATTCATGACTTCCATTGATTAATTTGGAAAGATAATATAGATGGATCTCAAGATGGGAGATCAAGACAATTCCCTAATTGTAGGGACCTCTCACCCTAAAGGGTGGATATAGTTGCAGTTTGATTCTCTTTTCCAAAGGCATTGAAATCCAATGGAGGAATATTGAGATTCTAGACATTTAGGGGAGTGGAAGAAGTCACATGCACAATCAAGGATGACTCAACCAAACAAGAGTTAGATCCCTCATAAGGGCGATTGGGTAAACATTATCCAAGTCAATTTAACTGAATTTGATTAAGCCATGTATTCAGTCTTGGGACCTCATGATTCCAAAATGGATAATCAGTGGTACCAAGGTCTGGCCAATTGGATTACCGAATTCGATGAAATTGAAATGGATATATTAATCCGTCGTCCTTATTAGGGATGGTTAGCAAAAGCGGTTCATAGATGAACAAACTAGTAAATTTCTTCTTGACCATGGTATTTATGACTTGACAGGGATTTTCTGTTCGTTTTTTAAAATTGACGTGTTAACAATGAGAGATTCGACACATTGAGCTTACTTAATGGAGGGTGTATAGTGACCGTCTACTATGATGTAGAACAGGTGTATACATACCTCATACTCCCAATGGGTGAGAGTTTAAGATGCTCATTGTGTAGAATCTAACATGTTGACCAATTAAGGACAAAAACGGGCAGAACTTCGACGTCTCAAACATAGATGTCATGTTTAAGCAGATTTTACTGGGTCGGTTCAGGGATGAACCAAAAATAACAAACATTGGGCTACAATCTGGGTTAGGACAGAAAAGGCCACCTTGACAAGGATGGGGTAACCTATCACCGAATGCTCGATGAATAATGGGCCCCCAATCCCTTTATATACTATGTTGCAAGGATCCAAGCGACGTGGAGTAGCATAACGCATTCTCAGGCGGACCCAAGAAACGCTCGTTAGAGGCTGCTCGCCGGTCGTGGTCTCACAAAGTACAGGCCAAGGCTGTGTGTTTCGCCTAGCGGCTGCCCCATGTGCATGGGACTCGGTTCGACTACTCGCACGAATGTGTGACTGAACCCATTCCCCCCAAAGCAATAATATACAAGCATAAATTTAGTATCCTGAAATCTAGCATCCAATTCACACAAGGAAAGTGTGAGGACAAAGATGGAAATCTTTAGAAGTCGCCACCTAGATTTAGGTCTAAGACCTTAGAAATGTGAAATCTCACCCCAAGGTAAGACTTCGATTGACTCATGACCCTTAGATTGGATTTCTGGTCCATCAGAGATTGGGTAAGCGTCAGGTTATGGTTATGGGAAGAGGTTAGGCACCCAAACCGCCCGATCGAAATCGGTCTCTTATACCTTTCCTATGCTAGACTATATTTATTAAATTAAACCAAACCAAGTGGTTTGATATCATTGAACTGAATCTGTAGCCATCAGATTGCCTACGTATCACGAAATTATTCTGAAAATCAGGTTCACCATCGTAGTTCAGGTGTGATTAAAGTTTATGGATGTGGTTTATGCTTGTGCATGATTAAGTTCTTTGTTCAAGTTGAAATTTATGCTTGAATGGTTGAGAAATCCAATGGGTTAGGATCTGGATAGTCCATGTGGACTGATAGATAGTCCTAGTGAATCTAAGAATAACCCTATTTGGGTTGAAATGTGGATAACCCATTCTGGGTTGGAATGTGGATAACCCTATCTGGGTTGAAATGTGGATAAATATCCTAGTGGATCTATGGATAGTCCAAGTGGACTAAGGTGTGGATAACCCTTTTTGGGTTGGAATATGGGGGATATCCTAGTGGATCTATGGATAGTCCGAGTGGACTAAATTGTGGATCCGAATTTGGGTTTCTCCCAAATAGCCTACGTATCCTAGGGTTTGACCTAGGAATCAGAATCTGCATAGTTCGGGATGGGTAACCCTATTTGGGTCAAAATATGGGTAAGTATCCTAGTGGATCTATGGATAGTCCGAGTGGACTAAGGTTTGGATAACCCTTTTTGGGTTGGAATATGGATAGATATATTAGTGGATCTATGGATAGTCCGAGTGGACTAAGGTGTGGATAAATATCCTAGTGGATCTATGGATAGTCCAAGTGGACTAAGGTGTGGATACGAATTTGGGATTCTCCTAAATGGCCTACGTATCCTAGGGTTTGTCCTAGGAATCAGAGTCCACGTAGTTCCGGGTTCTATTGCAATGATTGGGTATCCTAGTGGATCTATGGATAGTCCGAGTGGACTAAGGTATGGATAACCCTATTTGGGTTAAAATATGGGGGATATCCTAGTGGATCTATGGATAGTCGAGTGGACTAAAATTATGGATCCGAATTTGGGTTTCTCCCAAATGGCCTACGTATCCTAGGGTTTGTCCTAGGAATCAGAATCCACGTAGTTCGGACTGGATAACCCTATTTGGGTCAAAATGTGGGTAAATATCCTAGTGGATCTATGGATAGTCCATGTGGACTAAGGTTTGGATAATCCTTTTTGGGTTAAAATATGGGGGATGTCCTAGTGGATCTATGGATAGTCCAAGTGGACTAAGGTTTGGATAACCCCTTTTGGGTTGGAATATGGATAGATATCCTAGTGGATCTATGGATAGTCCGAGTGGACTAAGGTGTGGATAAATATCCTAGTGGATTTATGGATAGTCCAAGTGGACTAAGGTGTGGATCCGAATTTGGGATTCTCCCAAATGGCCTACGTATCCTAGGGTTTGCCCTAGGAATCAGAATCCGCGTAGTTCGGGCTAGGTAAACCTATTTGGGTCAAAATGGGGCTTGGATTGAAATGGTTGAATATCCTAGTGGATCTATGGATAGTCCGAGTGGACTAAAATGTGAATCCGAATTTGGGTTTCTCCCAAATGGCCTACGTATCCTAGGGTTTGACCTAGGAATCAGAATCCGCGTAGTTCGGGCTAGATAACCTGTTCTAGGTTAATGATTGAGAACCTATTCTAGGTTTAGGGTTTAGAACCTATTCTAGGTTTAGGGTTTGCCGAGGGGCAAATCGTCGTTAATTACCCTTTTCATTCTGAATTTTAATTTTGGAAGGTTTGGCAAAGAATTCTCTTTCTTTATTAAGATTTTATTATTCCCATTATTCCCTTCCCAAGAATGTGGGTGCCTAAATGCACGTCCCCATGCCTAGATTGTCTTCTAGAAGTGTGCAGATATAGCAGTTTGACTAGGGTATTGCATAAAATAAGTTATTGCCAAAAAATAGAATATTCTATCTAAATATGGCACATAAAACATTTTTGGCCAGAAATTCACATACAGTAAGATTGTTTAAAAATCTTTCAAATATGGCATATATTGCAAATAAGGCAAGAGCCTATATGGCATGATCTAGTAGGCTATCTTCTAAGTATGGCAAGACCCTAATTGCTATTTTCTTTCCATATTTAGGGTTTTCTACCCTAATTGCTATTTTCTTTCCATTTTAGAGTTTTCTACCCTAATTGTTGCATTCTTTCCATTTTTTAAGGTTTCCAACCCTAATTATTATTTTCTTTCCATTTTAGGGTTTTCTACCTTAATTGCTATTTTCTTTCCATTTTTTTTAGGGTTTTCTACCCTAATTGTTATTTTCTTTCCATTTTAGGGTTTTCTACCCTAATTATTTTCTTTCCATTTTTTAGGGTTTTCTACCCTAATTGTTATTTTCTTTCCATTTTAGGGTTTTCTACCCTAATTGTTATTTTCTTTCCATTTTAGGGTTTTCTACCCTAATTATTTTCTTTCCATTTTTTAGGGTTTTCTACCCTAATTGTTATTTTCTTTCTATTTTAGGGTTTTCTACCCTAATTGTTACTGTAAGCATTTAATATAGCATGTGGGCAAGTGTAGCAGACAAATATGGCAATAAACATGTGTATCATTCCAATCATGGCAATGTGATTATTCCAATTATGGCAGTGTGATCATTCCAATTATGGCAGTGTGATCATTCCAATTATGGCAGTGTGACCATTCCAATTATGGCAGTGTGACCATTCCAATTATAGTAGTGTATGCATACAAGCATTCGAACATAGCATGTGAACAAATATAGCGTCAAATATGGCATGTGAGAAACAACCAAAGCATATGAGAATCAATCAAAACATGATGGAACACGCAGCAAGATGACAGCTTTGTTAGGCTGGACCAAAATGGGCACATAGGGCACTGTACTTACTCAAAAAATTCTTACAAGATATCCTCGGAAAGAGAACTCAGAGGCCAACATTTTGTCTCAAGGAAGCTAATCCTGAAAGAGACCATAGGCAGGTCGAAAATATTCCCCAAGTACAGGCAAATACACTGGTCAGATCTGTTCCAGATTCTGGCCAGTGGTACTATAAAATCAATATAAAATCATATAGCTCATGAAAAAAAAATCCGAATAAATGGTCAGAAAGAGGACTCAGAGGCCAACATTTTCTCTCAAGGAACCTAATCCTAAAAGAGATCATAGGCAGGTCGAAAACCTTCCCCAAGTACAGGCAAATACACTGGTCAGGTCTGTTTCAGATTCTAGTTAGTGGTACTATAAAATCAATATAAAATCATATAGCTCATGAAAATAAAATCCGAATACATGGTCAGAAAGAAGACTCAGAGGCAAACATTTTGTGTCAAGGAACCTAATGCAAACAGAGGCATCTTCCTAATGCTAGACACCAATCTCAGACATGCATTTGCAGTACGCTTTGACTTTGAAAAAATAAACTGACAAAAGCGATGGGTGATTCTTACCTCAGGCTTCTTCTCTCTCCTTCTCTCCTTTGCATATTCTCATCATCCTCTTTGCTGCCTCTCTGATCCTTCTCTCTTTTTCCTCTAGATATTCTCTTCTTAACACCTCTCTCTCTCTCTCTCTATCTCTCTCTCTCTCTCTCTCTCTCTTTCCTTCTCTCTTCTCATTTTCTTCTTCTTCTCTTTTCTTTCGACTATTTTTTTCTTTTCTCTCTCTCACTCACGTTTTTCTCTCCCTCACCCACGTTCTCCTCTCTCTATGGTCTGGAAAAAGACCCCTCCTCTCTCTTCTCTTTCCTATTTATAATTTTTCTCTCATTTTCTAGAAGATCCTTCTTTCCTTTCTTCTTTTTTCTAGAAAAATCTTTTTCTCTTCCTTTTTCTTCTTTCCATTCTTCTTTTCCTTCCTTTTTCTCTTCTCCTTCTCCATTCCACACGTTCTCTATCTCTCCCTCTTCTAGAAAATCCTCTCCTCCTCTTTCCTTCTCTCTTTTCTTTCCTTTTTCTCAAAACCGAGATCTTTTGGATTTCTTTTTTCTCTCCTCTTGGACGTCCCTTCCTCACTTTGGATTCCTTTCTCTTTTTTTTTCTTTTGGATTATATGCCTTAACAAAATATTTTGAATCCAAAAGATTTTTTTTTCTCTTTTCTTTCCTTTTCTCAAAATAAAATCTTTTGGATTCTCCCTTTTCTATTTCTTTTTTTTCTCTCTCCACCTTGGACGTCTCTTCCCTTCCCATCTTTGGATTCTTTTTTTTTCTTTTGGATTATATGCCCTTACAAAAATCTTTTGAATCCAAAAGATTTTTTTTCTCTCTTTTCTTTCCTTTTCTCAAAAAAAAAATCTTTTGAATTGTCCCTAAATTTCCCTCTCTCACGTTTCCTCTCTCTTTGGATTCTTTTGTTTTCTATATGTATATATATATATATATATATATATATATATATATATATATATATATATATATATATATATATATAATATCAATATATTGATATATATAATATAATATACATATAAGATATATGTATATATTATATGATATATTACAATATATTATACATTATATAATAACATATAAAAGAAATACATGCATATAAGCCACCATGAATTGATCCGGATTGACTGGGTTGGGCCAAAACTACCTTGGGTTGAGCTGAGTTGACTGAATTGATTGAAATTAACTGGGTTTTCACTCTCTGTCATTTCATGGGCCATTTCCACTGTCATTCTATACAGAATTTTTCGATAGCCTTTATTCTACATTTTTTGTGTCCACTTTGTGGAACATTAAAAATGAAGAATATTGGAGCTTGAATCAACTCATTTGGAAATAAATGGCCAACCTATGAATTTTTGAAGTTTAAGCGGGCCAATTATCGATAATTTGGCTAACCATTTCGCATGAGACTCTTTGGAGACTTCTGTCTGAAATCCTTTACGTCCACTTTGTAGAACATCATGAATGAAGAATAGTGGCCTTGGAATCATCTGAATCCGATGTAGAACGGAAAAGATATGAAGCTTTGAAGTTTTAACGATAATTTTGCGTAAAAGCTTGCATGGGACCCACTGGTGACTTCTACCTGGGATTTTTTACGTCCACTTTGTAGAACATCATGAATGAAGAATAATAGCCTTGGAATCATCTGAATCCGATGTCGGATGATCAAGATATGATGATTTGATATTCAAACAATCCAACTTACGATAATTTGCATGAAAGCCCCTGGGATTATTTATAATAATTTCAGAAACCTCCCTTATATGTATCATCAGACTAAAATGGTCATATCTTCTTCATTTGATATCAGAATTAAGCAATTCTGGTCTCATTTCGAAGATAATTTTATGACCTATGCATTCCTGTAGATAATAGCCCATGACCCTGCTGTGGGATTCAGTAATTTTTGGATTAAAGACCAGAAACCTGCCATATTGGTTCACTTACACAAAGGGTGGCAAAAATGGGGTGCTTACAGATGCCCCTCTTTAGCCAAGATTGTTATCAATTGAAGGCTAAAGATAAAAGAATCACATTTTTGGGGTATGAGTGATATTGTTTATTGGGCTGCACTTAGGGTAATTCTTCCTAAACTGCCTTCGTATTCTAAGGTGTCCTAGAAATCAAGCCCAGAACGTAGTTCGACTGGCCAGAAGGTTTGCTCTTCTTGGAAGATTGGTAACTGTTTTTCTTGTATGAAGCTAGGTTGTGAATACAAGGCTCATTTGTAGGCTGGGAACCTCTTCTTGTTGAGATGGAACTCATGATGCAAGGTACGTGCGGGATTGGACCCGGCTTGATCCATTTGTAGGCTGATAAACCTCTTCTTGTACAAACCTAGGTTGTGAATACAAGGCTCATTTGTAGGTTGGGAACCTCTTCTTGCTGAGATGGAACTCAATGCAAGGTATGTGCGGGCTTGGACCCGGCTTGATCCATTTGTAGGCTGATAAACCTCTTCTTGTATGGAGCTAGGCTGTGAATACAAGGCTGATTGCATGAGCTTGGGCTCGGATTTGAGTTGTTTGGATGGAAGACTTGATGTCTTCTCTGAGGCTCTTTTGATTGAGATTCTGAGATTTTTTTTTCTGAATAAGCTAGGGCTCTGCATTTGATTCACTTATAGGCTGAGATTGAACTGATCTTTGAATGAGCTAGGGCTCTGCATTCACCTATAGGCTGAGATTGACTTGATCTTTGAATGAGCTAGGGCTCTACATTCACTTGTAGGCTGAGATTGACTTGATCTTTGAATGAACTAGGGCTCTACATTTGATTTACTTATAGACTGAGATTGATTTGAAATTTGGATGAGCTAGGGCTCTGCATTTGATTTACTTATAGACTGAGATTGATTTGAAATTTGGATGAGCTAGGGCTCTGCCTTTGATTCACCAATAGTCCAAGATTTATTTGATCTTTGGATGAGCTAGGGCTCCACATTTGATTCTGAAATGAGTAAGAACTCAGAACGTCACTTATAGGGTGATACTGAATGACTCATCTTGGCAGTTCCTACCAACTTTGGACCTTCGGGATTGAAAATAGGAATATCCTTTTGGAAGCTCTATGGCTATGAACCTTTAGGATGCTTGAAAGTGACCCGTACAGGAAGGCTTTGTTGACTTTGAACCTTTAGGGTTGAAATCTGCCCCATCTTGGAAGTCTATTGACTTTGAACCTATAGAGTGCTAGACATATTTGAAATGATGGTGAATTCCTTGGCAGTTTTCCAAGGTTTTTTGCCCCTGCTTTGTTGGTGAAGGCATAAAACATGACATCAATGGAAATGGTGTCATGGACTTCACTGGCATGATACCTAGATTTGAAATTTGCCATTTATGACCTGGTATTGAAAGTTTGACTCAATTTCAGCACGATAGGGATGACTTGGTTGCTCCCTTGGAAAGGTTCCATGTAATTTCTTCAGCCAACATTGATGTTGTTGGTTTCTGGATTGAAAGAAACTCTAGTGAGGATTTTGGACAAGAATGAGGGGACCTTGACAGTCTTTAACCAAAGTGACTTTATTGATTGACCATGGTGTTAAACTGTCAAGGGACATCTAGTCAACTAAGTTCTTTGACTGTGCATTATGGTAGAACAAATTGGTAGAATAGCCAAGCGGCGATGAAATGTGACATGGGTTTGGCCCTTGATTTAGGCTCATGAAAAGCTCAGGGCTTTGCAATATTGTTGTACCAATTTTGAAAGATTAATGAATCATGGCCCCAAAGTAGGCATGAGGAGCAAAGGATTTGAAGTGTTCCTTCAGAGAATTTGGTGACCAACTCCTAACAGGTGAGTGACCACATTGAATCTTCTTCATCAACAGGATTGGGAGAACTGAGAAATTGGTAAAAACCAACTTGGACGGACCTACTTCTATTGACTAGGAAAGTCAGTGACTTCAGACTAGACAATAGATCCTAGATGTAATGCTCATGATTAAGTTCAATTCCTCTACATAGGGTATATCTATGCCCCAGTGTCTGCATGTTGTGACAGACCACTACTGTAGTATGCTAGGGCAAGATAGAAGGAAACAAGCAATCTAACAGAGTTAGAACTAGGTTGAATCTGGATTGCATCCAGAATTAACCATGCTTCCAAGGTCAAGGGAAGATTGACAGATTGATTACAGAAAGTGACTTCTTAGATAAGCCCTTCTTGAATCTTGAAAAATGAGGGAACTGATGATTTGAATGGATTTGGCTCTATCCATAACCAGGCCATGAGAATTTTCTCTCTCCCTAACATGACCAAAGGATTTGAAGATAAAATTCTATTGAAAGACAATGCTATGGAGCCCAACAGATGATGGTTTGTTCAATTCCTCCGAATATGATTCACTGGAGAGCAAAAGAGAGGTTCCTTATGAAGGGTAGACTGGGTATGACACTTGTCTACATGAACCATTGGATTTTTCTATGAAGGGTCAATGAGGGCAATGCCTTAGGGTTGCATCAGGTCGCCTATCCCCACTAAGGTATTATGGGTTGCCCATTGAGGTTTCTCGGGTTGCCTTTCCCTACTAAGGTTTCTTTTCTTCCCTTTATTTTTTTTCATTTTCTTCTTTTTGCAAACCCCATCTTGGGTTGAATAAAGAGTCCTGATATGGTGAGGATATTGCCAATATTATGGCCTTATCCAATGGTCTGAAACCCTTAGGGGAAGTCCGAACGGCATGACTTTCATGACAAATGGGTATCCTTGCCCCACTGTTTAAGTTGACATCTGCACGTATTGATAGGCGGGCAGCTATTTGAATCATCACTAAAAGTGATCTTAGGGAAATGCAGTCCCAAACCAAGATTAAAAATGGTGCCAAATTATGTTTTCCTTTCTTGGAGATGTTCAGATGGAACACGTGTCCCAATAAGCTATATCGAGATTCCGAATCAGTCACGATCATATCTGGGCCTGAAACCTTTAGGTTTGTTGACAAGTATTGATGTTGAAGGTCCAAGAGGACTGATGTGAAACTGTCCACATGGGTCTACCATTGGGAGAGTGTTTGGTTATTTATGTAGAATGGGTTTATCTTACCGAGAAGATCCCATTTTATTGGCTTGAGAAATGAAGGGCTTATAGGAATCTTGGGAAGCCGTCGGATGTAATGAACGACAGATGAGAGTTCCAGCCAGATTCATGAATTTGTACATAAAATGATGACATGATCATGAGATACAATGCCATAAAACTTGATAATCAAAAGAAGGGCTTGTGATAGAGACTCCTTGGAAAGTCGTCAGATTGATAAACAGGAGAGAGAGTTTAATGCCGATGAGAATCTTTCTCTGATGATGAAGAAGTGATGAGATGGTCTTGTAAAGGCGGGATGTAATTGGCCAAAATCAAAAGTCCGGTCCAACATGCTGTGAATCTCGAAGAATGATCGCACTTGCTTTCAGGCTTTAGTTGGAACTAACATCTTCTTGAAGTGAGAGGGACAATTGGCCTACTGTCGAGCTCCAATGCCATTCAACATCTTGCTATTTTCTTTTCTTCTCTCTTTTTTTTTTTTTTTTTTTTTTTTTTTTTTTGAATGTGGAGGCCTCATAATGCAGTGCTTCACTTGATCGCAAAGTTGAAGCATTACTTTCAATATTAGATTTGAATCTTCTTCTTCCAAACATTTCCAATCAGATAGGACCTCTTTGCCCTAGTTAGTACTCTGATCTTCTGTAAACTTTATGAGCATTTGTGACTGCTCATCTAGTATCTGATTTTATTTGAATGGTGAATCCGTATGCTATCCTCCGGAAGTTAATCATCACCTTCTATCTGATGTGACTACCTTCCCATTATTGATGTAGGTAAAACATAGGCTTGAATTTTCTTTTTTTTTTTTTTTTTTTTTGGGTATCCCAATGATCTCATTCTTTGATTTTGAGATTGATCATTCATCATGTATCTCTTGCTTGCAGATGATGTACTTTGTAAGAACTTTGGTATTTCCATCTTCTTGGTGGCACATCTGTCCTCCACTCATTTGTATTGATTGGCAGACCTGTTGATATGATCTGTTATTATGTAATGCTTTCCTTGGAATCTTATCACAGATAGAACAAATGGCAGCTTCTCCAATACATGTTTCTTGAGACTACTCTTGTGTCTCCCGATTGATCATTTAAAGCTTTCCCAAACGGGTTGGACCTTTCTTTCTCAAGAGGCCGGGTGGCGTAGAAGTTCAGGGGATGACTCATCGTTTCAATCATCTTCAGAGTCAGAATTGACTGCGCACGTAGAATAGGAGGATGTATGAAACTGGGAGGAAATGTATGGAAGAGACAAAACACAGAGTTTGAAATCCCAAACGGGGTGATTTTCTTTTACTTGCACGGCAGATTGGACTAGACTTGTCAACAAGCATATCGATCTTGGACCCAGACATGGATGACCTATCGAATATCGATAATAGAAAGTTGAAACAACTAGTTCATCCAAGTGGCTCCAGTTGGGCATAACGCCTTCGACGACCACCTTCAGTCGTTGCGGGAATAAGTCTTCCTTCAGATCTCAAATAGCAGGACTCATCATGCCCCTCTATCAATAGGTGCAAGATACCTGCCTTTTCCATCTTTTTTTTTAGTTTGGGATCCATTCAAAACCGGACCATTGCTTTTTAAGTTCAAGGTTACTCTGGTTCATGCCTCAGTTTGGGGTTTGATGGATTCATCACTGGACCACTTCGAGTTGAGTTCAAAATCATTCTAGCTTATGCCCCAGCTTATGGAGCAAGGGGTATCACCATTGCACTACACCATTTTGAATCCAAGATTGGACTAATATATACCTTGGCTTGGGGGGTTTAATGGATTTCTTTGTTAGACCACTCTCAATTTGGGTCTAAGGTCAATTTGGTACATGCCCCAGTTTAGGGCATAATGGCTTTCCGCATTCAATTTGGGTCCAAAATCAATCTGGTTTATGACCAGCTTAGGGCTCATGACTTTCCTCATTGAACCATACCCAATTCAGGCCCAAGGTCAATCCGGTTCATGCCCCAGTTTGGGGGTCATTGGCTTTCCTCATCAGATCGCACTCAATTTGGGTCTAAGTTCAATCTGGTTTATGCCCCAGTTTATGGGTTAAGGGTTTCATCATTGGACCATTCTGGTTCTTATCCTTGCTTGGGGCACATTGGATCTCATCTTTGGTCTACCCTACTGCCTGGGAAAATTCCATTCCTCTCTTTGAATAATAAGAAATATGAGGGCAACTCTTTGGATTCTAGCATTTTCCTGGCCAATGGGATAGCACTATCATAGCTGAAGGTTCATGATTTCCTGATGACTCCAAAATCTAGAATTGATCTTTATTGACAAGCAATGGGAAATCCTCATCGTTCGCCATTCTTGATGAGTGATCCTAACTTGTAGCACTGGACTATGATAGACATGGATTAGGCTCTAATTGATAGAGCCATAGATTGATTTTGAATCAGTCTCCGATTGATAGAGACAAGATTGACTTTGAATTGGTCTCTGATTGATAGAGATCAAGATTGACTTTGAATTGATCTCCGATTGATAGAGATCAAGATTGACTTTGAATTGGTCTCTGATTGATAGAGATCAAGATTGATTTTGAATTGGTCTCTGATTGATAGAGATCAAGATTGATTTTGAATTGGTCTCTGATTGATAGAGATCAAGATTGATTTTGAATTGGTCTCTGATTGATAGAGATCAAGATTGATTTTGAATTGGTCTCTGATTGATAGAGATCAAGATTGATTTTGAATTGGTCTCTGATTGATAGAGATCAAGATTGATTTTGAATTGGTCTCGATTGATAGAGATCAAGATTGATTTTGAATTGGTCTCGATTGATAGAGATCAAGATTGATTTTGAATTTGTCCTCGATTGATAGAGATCAAGATTGATTTTGAATTGGTCTCTGATTGATAGAGATCAAGATTGATTTTGAATTGGTCTCTGATTGATAGAGATCAAGATTGATTTTGAATTGGTCTCTAATTGATAGAGATCAAGATTGACAATCGTGGACTGGGCTCTAGTTGCTAGAGGCAAGGATTGCTTGAGTTGGGCTCCGATTGATAGAGGCCAAGGAAGACAATCATGGATTGGACTCTAATTTCTAGAGATGATGGATTGACTGAAATTATCTTTGATTCCTTTATGAAGTGGAACATGGACCAAAGGTAATGATTGAATAGGCCTAGAGGCTAACTCATGCTCACATTGAGTTTATATGAATGGAACCTTTCTTAGTTCCGACATGAATCAGAACCTGAACTGGAGTTGACGGTTGGACAAGCCTAGGGGCTAATTAAATTCAAATGAATGGAACTCTTCTTAGTTCCAACATGAATCAAAATTTGAACCACAGTTGATGGTTGGATAAGCCTAGTGGCTAAATGAATTTAGATGAATGAGACTCTTCTTAATTCTCACATGAATCAGAACCTGAACCAAAGTTGATAGTTGGACAAGCCTAGGGGCTAAATAAATTCAGATGAATGGAACTTTTCCTAGTTTTGACATGAACTGGAACCCTAACCAAAGTTGATGGTTGGATAAGCCTAGTGGCTAAATAAATTCAGATGAATGGAACTTTTCCTAGTTTTGACATGAACTGGAACCCTAACCAAAGTTGATGGTTGGATAAGCCTAGTGGCTAATTGAATTCAGATGAATGGAATTTTTCCTAGTTCCGACATGAATCAGAACCTAAACAGGAGGTGAAGGGTGAAAAAGCCTAGGGGCCGAATGCCTTCTTCATTTTAGCATGATCTGGGAGTGATGATTGAACCTGCCTAAAGGTTAAACCCTTCATTAATTCTGAGATGAACCAGAAATGGTGGTTGAATCTAGGGCTGAATATTTCTTTGATTCTGAGATGAAATGATGTGATTGAATCTGCCTAGGAGCTGAATCTTTCCTTAATTCTGGATGAACCGAAATGATGATTGGACCTGTCTAGGGGCTGAATCTTTCCTTCAGTTCTGAGATGAACTAGAAATGGTGGTTGGACCTGCCTAGGGGCTGAATATTTTTTGATTCTGAGATGAACTGGATGTGATTGAATCTGCCTAGGGGCTAAATCTTTCCTTAATTCTGGATGAACCGAAATGATGATTGGACCTGCCTAGGGGCTGAATCTTTCCTTCAGTTCTGAGATGAACCAGAAATGGTGGTTGGACCTGCCTAGGGGCTGAATATTTTTTTTGATTATGAGAGGAACTAGATGTAATTGAATCTGCCTAGGGGCTGAATCTTTCCTTAATTCAAAGGTGAATAGGGAACAATGATTGGATTTGCCTAGGGACTGAATCTTTCCTTAATTCTAAGGTGAATAGGGAACAATGATTGGATAGGGGCTGGATCTCTCCTTAATTCAGAGATGAATCGAGAACGGTGATTGGATTTGCCTAGGGGCTGAATCTTTTCTTAATTCTGAGGTGAATCGAGAACTATGATTGGATTTGCCTAGGGGCTGAATCTTTCCTTAATTCAAAGGTACAATTGAAAACTATGATTGGATTTGCCTAGGGGCTGAATCTTTCCTTAATTCAGGGGTGCATTGAGAACCATGATTAGATTTTCCTAGGGGCTGAATCTTTCCTTAACTCTGAGGTAAATCGAGAACATTGATTGGATTTGCCTAGGGGCTGAATCTTTCCTTAATTCAAAGGTGAATCGAAAACTATGATTGGATTTGCCTAGGGGCTGAATCTTTCCTTAATTCAAAGGTAAATCGAGAAGGTGATTGGATTTACCTAAGGACTAAATCTTTCCTTAATTCAAAGATGAATAGGGAATATTGATTGGATTTGCCTAGGGGCTGAATCTTTCCTTAATTCAGAGATGAATCAGAAACTATGATTGGATTTGCCTAGGGGCTGAATCTTTTCTTAATTCAAAGGTACATTGAGAACTATGATTGGATTTGCCTAGGGGCTGAATCTTACCTTAATTCAAAGGTACATTGAGAACTATGATTGGATTTGCCTAGGGGCTGAATCTTTCCTTATTTCTTACAAAATTTGATGTTCAGTCAAGATCTAGATTCATGACTTCCATTGATTCATTTAGAAAGATAATATGGATGGATCTCAAGGTGGGAGATCAAGACAATTCCCTAATTGTAGGGGCCTCTCACCCTAAAAGGGTGGATATGGTTGCAGTTTGATTTTTTTTTCCAAAGGCATTGAAATCTAATGGGGAAATATCAAGATTCTAAACATCTACAGGAGTAGAAGAAGTCACATGCACAATCAAGGATGACTCAACCAAACAAGAGTTAGCTCCCTCATAAGGGCGATTGGGTAAACATTATCCAAGTCAATTTAATTGAATTTGATTAAGCCATGTGTTCAGTCTTGGGACCTCATGATTACAAAATGGATAATCAGTGGTACCAAGGTCTGGCCAATTGGATTACCGAATTCGATGAAATTGAAATGGATATATTAATCCATCGTCCTTATTAGGGATGATTAGCAAAAGCGGTTCATAGATGAACAAACTAGTAAATTTCTTCTTGACCATGGTACCTATGTCTTGACATGGATTTTTTGTTCGTTTTTCGAAATCGACGTGTTAACAATAAGAGATTCGAAACATCGAGCTTACTTAATGGAGGGTGTATAGTGACCATCTACTATGATGTAGAATAGGTGTATACACACCTCATACTCCCAATGGGTGAGAGTTCAAGATGCTCATCGTGTAGATTCTAACATGTTGACCAATCGAGGACAAAAACGGGCAGAACTTCGACGTCTTGAACATGGATGTCATGGTTAAGCCGATTTTACCGGGTCGGTTCAGGAATGAACCAAAAAATAACAAACATTGGGCAACAATCTGGGTCAGGACAGAAAAGGCCACCTTGACGAGGATGGGGTAACCTATCACCGAATGCTCGATGAATAATTGGCCCCCAATCCCTTTATATACTATGTTGCAAGGATCCAAGCGACGTGGAGTAGCATAACGCATTCTCAGGCGGACCCAAGAAACGCTCGTTAGAGGCTGCTCACCGGTTGTGGTCTCACAAAGTACAGGCCAAGGCTGTGTGTTTCGCATAGCGGGCTGCCCCATATACATGGGACCCGGTTCGGCTACTCACACGAATGTGTGACAGAACCCATTCCCCCTAAAGCAATAATATACAAGCATAAATATAGTATCCTAAAATCTAGCATCCAATTCACACAAGGAAAGTTTTCATTTAGGAGTTTGACATTTATATCCCCAGCGGAGTCGCCACTGTGAGGACAAAGATGGAAATCTTTAGAAGTCGCCACCTAGATTTAGGTCTAGGACCTTAGAAATGTGAAATCTCACCCCAAGGTAAGACTTCGATTGACTCATGACCCTTAGATTGGATTTCTGGTCCATCAGAGATTGGGTAAGCGTCAGGTTACGGTTATGGGAAGGGGTTAGGCACCCAAACCGCCCGATCGAAATCGGTCTCCTATACCTTTCCTATGCTAGACTCTATTTATTAAATTAAACCAAACCAAGTGGTTTGATATCATTGAACCAAATCTGTATCCATCAGATTGCCTACGTATCATGGAATTATTCCAAAAATCAGGTTCACCATCGTAGTTCAGGTGTGATTAAAGTTTATGGATGTGATTTATGCTTGTGCATGATTAAGTTCTTTGTTCAAGTTGAAATTTATGCTTGAATGGTTGAGAAATCCTATGGGTTAGGATCTGGATAGTCCATGTGGACTGATAGATAGTCCTAGTGGATCTAAGAATAACCCTATTTGGGTTGAAATGTGGATAACCCATTCTGGGTTGGAATGTGGATAACCTTATCTGGGTTGAAATGTGGATAAATATCCTAGTGGATCTATGGATAGTCCAAGTGGACTAAGGTGTGGATAATCCTTTTTGGGTTGGAATATGGGGGATATCCTAGTAGATCTATGGATAGTCCGAGTGGACTAAATTGTGGATCCGAATTTGGGTTTCTCCCAAATAGCCTACGTATCCTAGGGTTTGACCTAGGAATCAGAATCCGCATAGTTCGGGATGGGTAACCCTATTTGGGTCAAAATATGGGTAAGTATCCTAGTGGATCTATGGATAGTCCGAGTGGACTAAGGTTTGGATAACCCTTTTTGGGTTGGAATATGGATATATATCCTAGTGGATCTATGGATGGTCCGAGTGGACTAAGGTGTGGATAAATATCCTAGTGGATCTATGGATAGTCCAAGTGGACTAAGGTGTGGATCCGAATTTGAGATTCTCCCAAATGGCCTACGTATCCTAGGGTTTGTCCTAGGAATCAGAATCCGCGTAGTTCGGGATTTTGTTGCAATGATTGGGTATCCTACTGGATCTATAGATAGTCCGAGTGGACTAAGGTATGGATAACTCTATTTGGGTTAAAATATAGGGGATATCCTAGTGGATCTATGGATAGTCCGAGTGGACTAAAAATGTGGATCCGAATTTGGGTTTCTCCCAAATGGCCTACCTATCCTAGGGTTTGTCCTAGGAATTAGAATTCACGCAGTTCGGACTGGATAACCCTATTTGGGTCAAAATATGGGTAAATATCCTAGTGGATCTATGGATAGTCCAAGTGGACTAAGGTTTGGATAACCCTTTTTGGGTTAAAATATGGGGGATGTCCTAGTGGATCTATGGATAGTCCAAGTAGACTAAGGTTTGGATAACCCCTTTTGGGTTGGAATATGGATAGATATCCTAGTGGATCTATGGATAGTCCGAGTGGACTAAGGTGTGGATAAATATCCTAGTGGATCTATGGATAGTCCAAGTGGACTAAGGTGTGGATTCGAATTTGGGATTCTCCCAAATGGCCTACGTATCCTAGGGTTTGCCCTAGGAATTAGAATCTGCGTAGTTCGGGCTAGGTAACCCTATTTGGGTCAAAATGGGGCTTGGATTGAAATGGTTGAATATCCTAATGGATCTATGGATAGTCCGAGTGGACTAAAATGTGGATCCGAATTTGGGTTTCTCCCAAATGGCCTACGTATCCTAGGGTTTGACCTAGGAATCAGAATCCGCGTAGTTCGGGCTAGATAACCTGTTCTAGGTTAATGATTGAGAACCTATTCTAGGTTTAGGGTTTAGAACCTATTCTAGGTTTAGGGTTTGCCGAGGGGCAAATCATCCTAAATTACCCTTTTCATTCTGAATTTTAATTTTGGAAGGTTTGGCAAAGAATTCTCTTTCTTTATTAAGATTTTATTATTCCCATTATGCCCTTCCCAAGAATGTGGGTGCCTAAATGCATGTCCCCACGCCTAGATTGTCTTCTAGAAGTGTGTAGATATAGCAGTTTGACTAGGGTATTGCATAAAATAAGTTATTGCCAAAAAATAGAATATTATATCTAAATATGACACATAAAACATTTATGGCAAAAAATTCACATACAGTAAGATTGTTTAAAAATCTTTCAAATATGGCATGTATTGCAAATAAGGCAAGAGCCTATATGCCATGATCTAGTAGGCTATCTTCTAAGCATGGCAAGACCCTAATTGCTATTTTCTTTCCATATTTAGGGTTTTCTACCCTAATTGCTATTTTCTTTCCATTTTAGGGTTTTCTACCCTAATTGCTGCATTCTTTCTATTTTTTAAGGTTTCCAACCCTAATTATTATTTTCTATCCATTTTAGGGTTTTCTACCCTAATTGCTATTTTCTTTCCATTTTTTTAGGGTTTTCTACCCTAATTGTTATTTTCTTTCCATTTTAGGGTTTTCTACCCTAATTATTTTCTTTCCATTTTTAGGGTTTTCTACCCTAATTGTTATTTTCTTTCCGTTTTAGGATTTTGTATCCTAATTGTTATTTTCTTTCCTTTTTAGGGTTTTCTACCCTAATTATTTTCTTTCCATTTTTTAGGGTTTTCTACCCTAATTGTTATTTTCTTTTTATTTTAGAATTTTCTATCCTAATTGTTACTTTAAGCATTTAATATAGCATGTGAGCAAGTGTAGCAGACAAATATGGCAATAAACATGTGTATCATTTCAATCATGGCAATGCGATTATTTCAATTATGGTAGTGTGATCATTCCAATTATGGCAGTGTGACCATTCCAATTATGGCAGTGTGACCATTCCAATTATGGAGTGTGACCTTTCCAATTATAGTAGTGTATGCATAGGAGCATCCGAACATAGCATGTGAACAAATATAGCATCAAATATGGCATGTGAGAAACAACCAAAGCATATGAGAATCAATCAAAACATGATGGAACACGCAGCAAGATGACAGCTTTGTCAGGCTGGACCAAAATGGGCACATAGGGCACTGTACTTACTCAAAAAATTCTTAAAAGATATCCTCGGAAATAGGACTCAGAGGCCAACATTTTGTCTCAAGGAAGCTAATCCTGAAAGAGACCATAGGCAGGTCGAAAACATTCCCCAAGTACAGGAAAATACACTGGTCCGATCTGTTCCAGATTCTGGCCAGTGGTACTATAAAATCAATATAAAATCATATAGCTCATGAAAATAAAATCTGAATACATGGTCAGAAAGAGGACTCAGAGGCCAACATTTTGTCTCAAGGAACCTAATCCTAAAAGAGATCATAGGCAGGTTGAAAACATTTCCCAAGTACAGGCAAATACACTGGTCAGGTCTGTTCCAGATTCTGGCCAGTGGTACTGTAAAATCAATATAAAATAATATAGCTCATGAAAATAAAATCCAAATACATGGTCAGAAAGAAAACTCAGAGGCCAACATTTTGTCTCAAGGAACCTAATGCAAACAGAAGCATCTTCCTAATGCTAGACACCAATCTCAGACATGCATTTGCAGTATGCTTTGACTTTGAAAAAATAAACTGACAAAAGCGATGGGTGATTCTTACCTCAGACTTCTTCTCTCTCCTTCTCTCCTTTGCATCTTCTCATCATCCTCTTTGCTGCCTCTCTGATCCTTCTCTCTTTTTCCTCTAGATCTTCTCTTCTTAACACCTCTCTCTCTCTCTCTCTCTCTCTCTCTCTCTCTCTCTCTCTCTCTCTCTCCTTCTCTCTTTCTCTATTTTCTTCTTATTCTCTTTTCTTCTGATTTTTTTTTCTTTTCTCTCTCTCACTCACGTTTTTCTCTCCCTCACCCACGTTCTCCTCTCTCTATGGTCTAGAAAAAGACCCCTCCTTTCCCTTCTCTTGCCTATTTATAATTTTTCTCTCCTTTTCTAGAAGATCCTTCTTTCCTTTCTACTTTTTTCTAGAAAAATCTTTTTTTCTTCCTTTTTCTTCTTTCCTTTATTCTTTTCCTTCCTTTTTCTCTTCTCCTTCTCCATTCCACACGTTCTCTATCTCTCCCTCTTCTAGAAAATCCTCTCCTCCTCTTTCCTTCTCTTTTTTCTTTTCTTTTTCTCAAAACCGAGATCTTTTGGATTTCTTTTTTCTCTCCTCTTGGACGTCCCTTCCTCACTTTGGATTCCTTTCTCTTTTTTTTTTCTTTTGGATTATATGCCTTAACAAAATCTTTTGAATCCAAAAGATTATTTTTTCTCTTTTTTTTTTCTTTTCTCAAAATAAAATCTTTTGGATTCTCCCTTTTCTATTTCTTTTTTTTTTCTCTCTCCACCTTGGACGTCTCTTCCCTTCCCATCTTTGGATTCTTTTTTTTTTCTTTTGGATTATATGCCCTAACAAAAATCTTTTGAATCCAAAAGATATTTTTTCTCTTTTCTTTCATTTTCTCAAAACAAAATCTTTTGAATTCTCCCTAAATTTCCCTCTCTCTCACGTTTCCTCTCTCTTTGGATTCTTTGTTTTCTATATGTATATATATATATATATATATATAATATCAATATATTGATATATATAATATAATATACATATAAGATATATGTATATTTTAAATGATATATTACAATATATTATACATTATATAATAATATATAAAAGAAATACATGCATATAAGCCACCATGAATTGGTCCGGATTGACTGGGTTGGGCCAAAACAACCTTGGATTGAGCTGAGTTGACTGGATTGACTGAAATTAATTGGGTTTTCACTCTCTGTCATTTCATGGGCCATTTCCACTGTCATTCTATACAGAATTTTCCGATAGCCTTTGTTCTACATTTTTTGTGTCCACTTTGTGGAACATTAAAAATGAAGAATATTGGAGCTTGAATCAACTCATTTGGAAATAAAATGGCCAACCTATGAATTTTTGAAGTTTAAGTGGGCCAATTATCGATAATTTGGCTAACCATTTCGCATGAGACTCTTCGAAGCCTTCTGTCTGAAATCCTTTATGTCCACTTTGTAGAACATCATGAATGAAGAATAGTGGCTTTGGAATCATCTGAATCCGATGTAGAATGGAAAAGATATGAAGCTTTGAAGTTTTAACGATAATTTTGCATGAAAGCGTGCATGGACCCACTGGTGACTTCTACCTTGGATTTTTTACGTCCACTTTGTAGAACATCATGAATGAACAATAATGGCCTTGGAATCATCTGAATCCGATGTCGGATGATCAAGATATGATGATTTGAAATTCAAAAATCCGACTTACGATAATTTGCATGAAAGCCCCTGGGATTATTTATAATAATTTCAGAAACCTCCCTTATATGTATCATCAGACTAAAATGGTCATATCTTCTTCATTTGATATCAGAATTAAGCAATTCTGGTCTCATTTCGAAGATAATTTTATGACCTATGCATTCCTGCAGATAATAGCCCATGACCCTGCTGTGGGATTCAGTAATCTTTGGATTAAAGGCCAGAAACCTGCCATATTGGTTCACTTACACAGAGGGTGGCAAAAATGGGGTGCTTACAGAAAGTTTTCATTTAGGAGTTTGACATTTATATCCCCAGTGGAGTCGCCACTGTAAGGACAAAGATTGAAATCTTTAGAATCGCCACTTAGATTTAGGTCTAGGACCTTAGAAATGTGAAATCTCACCCCAAGTTAAGACTTCGATTGACTCATGACCCTTAGATTGGATTTCTGATCCATTAGAGATTGGGTAAGTGTCAGGTTACGGTTATGGGAAGGGGTTAGGCACCCAAACCGCCCGATCGAAATCGGTCTCCTATACCTTTCCTATGCTAGACTTTATTTGTTAAGCCAAACCAAACCAAGTGGTTTGATATCATTGAACCGAATTTGTATCCATTAGATTGCCTACGTATTACGGATTTATTCCGAAAATCAGGTTCACCATCGTAGTTCATGTGTGATTAAAGATTATGGCTGTGATTTATGCTTGTGCATGATTAAGTTTATTTGTTCAAGTTGAAATTTATGCTTGAATGGTTGAGAAATCCTATGGGTTAGGATCTGGATAGTCCATGTGGACTGATAGATAGTCCTAGTGGATCTAAGAATAACCCTATTTGGGTTGGAATGTGGATAATATCCTAGTGGATCTATGGATAGTCCAAGTGGACTAAAAGTGTGGATAACCCTATTTGGGTTAAAATATGGGTAAGTATCCTAGTGGATCTATTGATAGTCTGAGTGGACTAAGATTTGGATAACCCTTTTTGGATTGGAATATGGATAGATATCCTAGTGGATCTATGGATAGTCCGAGTGGACTAAGGTTTGGATAAATATCCTAGTGGATCTATGGATAGTCCAAGTGGACTAAAGTATGGGTAGATATCCTAGTGGATCTATGGATAGTCCGAGTAGACTAAGGTGTGGATCCAAATTTGGGTTTCTCCCAAATGGCCTACGTATCCTAGGGTTTGCCCTAGGAATCAGAATCCGCGTAGTTCGGGACTCTAGGTTGAAATGGTTGAGTATCCTAATGGATCTATGGATAGTCCGAGTGGACTAAGGTATGGATAACCCTATTTGGGTTAAAATATGGGAGATATCCTAGTGGATCTATGGAAAGTCCGAGTGGACTAAATTATGGATCCGAATTTGGGTTTCTCCCAAATGGCCTACGTATCCTAGGGTTTGACCTAGGAATCTGAATCCGCGTAGTTCGGGCTCTGGGTTGAAATGGGAATGGATATCCTAGTGGATCTATGGATAGTCCAAGTCGACTAAATTGTGGATCCGAATTTGGGATTCTCCTAAATAGCCTACGTATCCTAGGGTTTGACCTAGGAATCGGAATTCGCGTAGTTTGAACTCTGGGTTGAAATGGGAATGGATATCCTAGTGGATCTATAGATATTCCGAGTGGACTAAAATGTGTGGATCCGAATTTGGGTTTCTCCCAAATAGCCTACGTATCCTAGGGTTTGCCCTAGGAATCAGAATCCGCATAGTTCGGGCTGGATAACCTTTTCTAGGTTAATGATTGAGAACCTATTCTAGGTTTGGGATTGAGAACCTATTCTAGGTTTAGGGTTTAGAACCTATTCTAGGTTTAGGGTTTGCCAAGGGGCAAAATCATCCTAAATCACCCTTTTTATCCTGAATTCTAATTTTGGAAAGTTTGGCAAGGCATTCTCTTTCTTTATTAAGATTTTATCATTCCCATTATGCCCTTCCCAAGAATGTGAGTGCCTAAATGCACGTCCCCACACTTACATTGTCTTCTAGAAGTGTGCATATATGACAGTTTAACTAGGGTGTTGCATAAAATAAGTTATTGCCAAAAAAAAAAAGAATATTCTATCTAAATATGGCACATAAAACATTTATGACAAGAAATACACATATAGCAAGATTGTGAAAATCTCCCTAATATGGCATGCACTGCAAATAAGGCAAGAGCCTATATGGTAAGATCTAATATGCTAATTCTAAGCATGGCAAGACCTTAATTGCTATTTTCTTTCCATATTTAGGGTTTTCTACCCTAATTGTTACTTTCTTTCCATTTTAGGGTTTTCTACCATAATTGTTATTTTATTTCCATTTTTTATGATTTTCTACCCTAAATATTATTTTATTCTAGGGTTTATTTTGCCCTAATTATTCTTTCCATTTTTAGGGTTTCACTACCCTAATTGTTCAATTCTTTCCATTTTAGGGTTTCTACCCTAATTGCTATTTTCTTTCCATTTTAGGATTTTCTACCCTAATTGTTATTTTCTTTCCATTTTAGGGTTTTCTACCCTAATTGTTACTTTCTTTCCATTTTAGGGTTTTCTACCCAAATTGTTATTTTATTTCCATTTTTTAGGATTTTCTACCCTAATTGTTATTTTCTTTCCAATTTAGGGTTTTCTACCCTAATTATTATTTTATTTCCATTTTTTAGGATTTTCTACCCTAATTGTTATTTTCTTTCCATTTTAGGGTTTTCTACCATAATTATTATTTTATTTCTATTTTTCAGGGTTTTCTACCCTAATTGTTATTTTCTTTCCATTTTAGGGTTTTCTACCCTAATTATTATTTTATTTCTATTTTTTAGGGTTTTCTACCCTAATTATTATTTTATTTTATTTTAGGGTTTTCTACCCTAATTATTACTTTCTTTCTATTTTAGGGTTTTCTACCCTAATTGTGACAATGAGCATTTAATATAGCATGTGAGTATGATCATTCCAATCATGGCAGTATGATTATTCCAATTGTGGCAGTGTGTGCATATAAGCATCCAAATATAGCAATATAAACATCATAAATATTGGCTCAAATCCTCAATCTAATGGTCGGATCTCTTCAAAACGTGATAATCATGATCAACGACTCAGAATTCATCAAACCAACCAAAATCAATGGCTCAGATTCATCTAATCAACTCATGATGATCATCCAATGGTTCAAATCACTTACAATAATAGTCTAACCGTCAAGGTTCATTTAAATCACTCTTGAAGACAATCCAATGGTTTAGATCATCAAAAATGATAATCTAACTGTTAAGATACATTTATATCAGTCTTGAAGACCATCCAACGGTCCAGATTTATCTAATCAACTCATAAATGACCATCTAATGGTTTAGATTCAAAATAAACATCCAATGGCCCATATCATCACACGTTCAGAATAAAAAATCAATCATCCTATGGTCCTTATTTTCATATCATCACATGATCAAAATTCATGGTTGATGGCTCAATTTTCAACTCATCAAAAAATCCAAATCGAAGGGCCATATTAACTTCATATCGAAATTCTAAATCAAATGGCCATATTTTTATTCTCATGAAATTCAAGATCAAAGGCTATATCACAAAATTCAAAATCGATGGCCATGATTTAATCACATTCAAAATTCATCCAATGACCATAACATCACATGATCCGAGTCATCGAATGGCTCATATCTATTATCATAACATGATCAAAATCAATGGTTCAAATTCAGTCAATATTACATAAACAAGCCAATGATTCAAATTTAATAATCAAAATTATCATGGTTTAACTGTTCGGATCAAACATCAAGATTATAAAATTATTAAGGTTTCTATTCAGACTTAATTAATGATGCTGATCGGGTGGTTCCGATCATATAGGGAAGAGATCAATGATGCAGGTGATATGGGATGGAGATGTGATAGTTGCAGTAGTGAAGTGTATTGGGTTTGATTGGGACTGCAAGGTGGAGGTGCATGGTTAATGGCTACATAGCTGAAGGTAATGAGCAGTAGGACTTAGGATCATGGATTAAGTATATAGCAGCAGAGAAGATAAAAAATAATAATGAAACAAACACAAGAGGGTCGGTGGAACTTACCTCGGTCTGCAAATCAGCGACCCTAGCAGCAAATATGGCTCTCCACTTCTCTTCTTCTTCTTCTTCTTTCTCTTCTTCTCCTCTTTCCTGATTTTTTTTTGTTTTTTTTCTTCTCCACTCCACCTCTCTCTATCTTCTCGTTTCTCCCATCCTCTTCCTCTTTTTTCTGTTTTTTTATTCTTTCTTTTATTCTCCCACTCCCTCTCTCTCTATCTTCTCGTTTCTCCCATCCTCTTCCTTTTTTTTTTATTCTCTACTCACCGCTCTCTCTCCCTTTCTCCCTCTCTCCCTTCTTTCGGTTTTCTCCCCATTTTTCTTTTTTTTTTCTCTCGAATTCTCACCGCTCTCTCTCTCTCTCTCTCTCTCTCTCTCTCTCTCCCCCTTTTCGAATTCTCCTCCAGCTCTCTTTTATATGTTTTTCACTCTCTCGATCCCTCTCGATTTGTTTCCTTTTCGGATCTTCGGGATCTTCTCCTTTATTTTTTCTTTTTTTGGTTCTTCCTCCACCTCCTCCTTCTTCTCGGTCTTCTCTCTTCTAGATTTTCCTTTTTCTAGTCCGTCTCTCTCTAATATATTTTTTTTGAAAGAAAATCATTCCTTTCTCCCTCTCAATCTCATGACTTACCTAAAACCGAAAAAAACCTATCCCTCATATTTTCTCTCCTTCTCAATCTTTCCTTTTCTTTCCTCAATCTCAATCTTACGGCTCTTTATTTCTTACTTTGATCTCTCGGATTTTTTTCAATTTCTTTCCTTAAAATATATTCCGATGATCCCACTCTCACCACCTATATTATAATATATCAATATGTAAATATATATATATATATATATATATATATATATATATATATATATGTATACATAATATTATATATATATATATATATATATATATATATATATATATATATATATATATATATATATATATATATATATATAATATTATATGAACATATAATATGTACTATATAATATATATACATATAATATAATATATAGAAAATACGTAACACATGATGCACATAGGCTGAAACAATTTGAACTGGATTGAGACTGGCTTGGGCTGAATTGATTGGACTGAGTTGACTGGATTTAACTGGGTTTTCTCTCACTATCATTTCATGGGCCATTTCCGCTATCATTTCGCACGAAATTTTCCGATGGCCTCTATTCTAAATTTTTTACGTTCATTTTGTAGAACATTAAAAATGAGGAATATAGGAACTTGAATCACCTCATTTGGAAGTAAAATGGTCAACTTATGAATTTTTGAAGTTTAAGCGGACCAATTATCGATAATTTGGCTGACCATTCTGCATGAGATCCTTCGGAGGCTTCTACCGGAAATATTTTACGTCCACTTTGTAGAGCACTAAAAATGGAACATAATGAGACTGGAATCACCTGATTTGGATATGGGATGATCAAAATATGAATTTTTGAATATTAAATGACCATTTCCATATGTAATTTTGCATGGGACCCTCTGGAGACTTTTACCCGAGATTTTCCACGTCCACTTTGTAGAACATCATAAATGAAGAATAATGGTCTTGGAATCATCTGAATCCGATGTAGAACGGAAAAGATATGAAGCTTTGAAGTTCTAACAATAATTTTGCATGCAAGCTTGCATGGGACCCACTAGTGGCTTCTACCCGGGATTTTTTACGTCCACTTTGTAGAACATCATGAATGCAGAATAATGGTCTTGGAATCATCTGAATCCGATGTCGGATGATCAAAATATGATGATTTGAAATTCAAACAATCCGACTTAGGATAATTTGCATGAAGGCCCTTGGGATTATTATTTATAATAATTTTAGAAACCTCCCTTATATGTATCATCTGACTAAAATGATCATATCTTCCTCATTTGATATCAGAATTGAGCAATTCTGGTCTCGTTTCGAAGATAATTCTATGACCTATGCATCCATGCAGATAATAGCCCAGGACCCTGCTGTGGAGATCAGTGGAGAATCACAAATCTTTGGGTTACAGGTCAGAAACCTTCCATATTGGTTCACTTATGCCGAGGGTGGCAAAAATGGGGTGCTTACAGGTATGCACAATCCAAACAAAGCATATGAATGCTCCAAATATAGCCATTTATCCAAATATGGTAGAATTCACTTAAACAATCATTGATGTTATAATGAATGAGACATTAATAAAACCCTTTTTTTTTTTAAATTGTAAAATTATCAAAAAAAAATATATATATATATGTTCAATGTTCTTTGAAAAAATTGTAACTTTTATGAAAAAATTTGGGAAGATTAATGACTTAAAACTGTCAAAATTGTGACACAAGGTTTCAGATAATGGACAAAACTATGAACTGTATTCAGATTTTGTCACATTACACAAGAATGACCATAAGTAGGTCTTCCAAAACTCAAATCAAGCTCAACTTTTTTTTTTAGAAAGATGACTTAATATATTATATTTCATATGAAGGATTTGAATCCCAACAGAAAGCAAAAATAGGTCAAAGATATTCCCTAAGACCGAACATGTGCATTGGTCAAATCTGTTTCAGATTTTTGACCAGTTGCACCATAAATTCCAAATAAAATTCTATTCTTAATAAAAATTAAATACAGATATATGTCTATGTAGATAAATATCTGATCTAAAATTTTATTAAGAAAAACAAGTTAAAATAGTATATTTTCTTTGTGAAAAATGACTCTTTTCAATCATGCAAATCAGTACATCCTGACAGATTCAAAATCAGAGCACTATGCACTTAAAAATTGATATCAATTCAACAAAAAATTGAAAAAATATGAAACCAGTGTCATTTTTTAGAAGACTTTCATGTCTATTCATAGTAAGTGGATTTTCTGATTATGAACATAAGACCTTTGTCTAAAGACTTTCTAATGGAGGATTACATTACATCCTAAAAAACAGCAATGTCAAAGACAAAATTTTTGATATATTTTCCCAATTCAAAATGAAACGAAATTTATAGGGTAGTCTTCTAACATATCAAAGAGACTCCCATAAAAATTTGGGCTTCAAAATCTTAGAAAAAATACATGTGATGTACGTCCTAAGTTTGAATTCAAAATCTAGAATTTTCAGATCAGAAAACCACTTTATGAAATTTGTAAAAAACATCAAACATCATTATATATCATTCAAAAATTCATCATTGAATATCTTAGACAAATTATCATTCATGAAAAATGCTAGATATAGGCATCCTAACATTAACAAGCATGTAATAGAGCATTCATGATTGAGATTTCATGGAAATTAGTCTTTTTCAAGCAAAATTGGCATTCGAGCATTCTAACGACCATTAAATTTGTTTAGAGTACTAACCTTGTGCTCAAATCGAGCGAAAGGATGGTTTGGAGGTTGTATCAATCCCATTGAATGTGAATCCTCCTTCTCCTCTCTTCTACTTCTCTCTCTCTTCTCTTTCTCTCTTTTCTTGTTATCTTTCCTTTCTTTTCTCTTTTCTTTTCTCTTTCTTTCTCCCTCTCTCACATTTTCTCTCTCTCACTCATGTTCTCCTCTCCCTATATCTGGAAAAAGATCTTCCTCTCTCTTATTTATGCTTTTCTCTCATCTTCTAGATGATCCTTCGTTCCTTTCTTTTTTTTTTAGAAAATCTTTTTTTCTTCCTTTTTTCTTCTTTCCTTTCTTCTTTTCCTTCCCTTTTTCTCTTCTCCCTCTTTATTCCACACGTTTTCTTCTTTTCCCTCTTCTAGAAAATCCTCTCCTCCTCTTTCCTTCTTCTCTCTTCCTTTCTTTTCTTCTTTTCTTCTAGAAAATTTTTTCTTTCCATTTTTTCTTCTTTCCTTTCTTCTCTTCCTTCCCACGTTTCTTCTTCTTCATTCCTTTCCTTTTTCTCCTTCTTCTTCTAGAAAATCCCTTCTCTTTTTCCTTTCTCTCTTTCCTTCTTCTAGAAAATTCCTTATCTCTTTCCTTTCTTTCTTCTTTCCTTTTCTTCTTCCTTCCTTTCCTTCCTTTTTTTTTTCTTTCTCCCTCTCTTTTCACTTTTTCTTTCTTAGAAAATGTTTCCTTTTTTCTTTTTTTCTTTTTCTTCTTTTTTTTTCTTTCCTTTTCTCTTTTTTTTTTCTTTCTCCCTCTCTCTTTCACGTTTTCTAGAAAACGTTTTCTTTCTAGAAAACGTGAAGGGGTTTCTTTTTTTCTTTTATTTCTCTCTCTTTCCTTTTTTTTTTCTCCCATTCTTTTTCCCATGGCCTCTCTTTCCTATCTTTTTCCACGGCCTCACTTTATATATATATATATATATATATATATATATATATATATATATATATATATATATATATATATATATATATATATATATATGTATTAATACATATAATATATCCATAAGATATATATATGTATTATATACAATAATATATTATACATTATACACATATAAAAGTAATGCATGCATATGGACTGACATAACTTGGTCTGGATTGGTCTGAGCTGGGCTGGGCTAAGTTAAACTAAGCTGGATTAAGCTGGTTTGGACTCAGATTGATATTTCATAGTCCATTTCTGTCTTCCTTCCATATGAAATTTTTTGATAGCATTTATTCCAAATTTTATGCGTTCACTTTGTAGAACATTAAAAATGAAAAATATTGGAACTTGAATCACCTCAATTGGAAATAAAATGGCCAACTTCTGAATTTATGAAGTTTAAGTAGGCAAATTATCGATAATTTGGCTGACCATTCTGCATGAGATCCTTCAGAGACTTCTACCCGAGATTTTTTTATGTCCACTTTGTAGAATACTAAAAATGGAACATAATGAAACTGAAATTACCTGATTTGGATATGGGGTGACCAAAATATGATTTTTTAAAGATTAAATGACCATTTTCATGTGTAATTTTGCATGGGACCCTTCGGAGACTTCTACCTGAGATTTTTTTCATCCACTTTGTAGAACATTACAAATGAAGAATAATGGCCTTGGAATCATCTGAATCCGATGTAGAACGACAAAGATATGAAGCTTTGAAGTTCTAACGATAATTTTACATGAAAACTTGCATGGGGCCCACTGGTCACTTCTACCCAGGATTTTTCACGTCCACTTTGAAGAGGACTGAAAATAAGGAATATTGGCCTTTGAATCATCTGATTCCGATATCAGATGACCAAGATATGATGTCTTGAAGTTTGAATGATAATGCATGCATCATACGATAATTACGTAAATGCCCTTGTACTTTCAAACTGCGATATCTTCCTTGTTTGAAGTCAGAATTTGTTGATTTCGGTCTCATTTCGAAGATAATTTCACAACCTATTCATCCAAGTAGATAATAGCCCATGACCCTGTTGTGGGGTTCAGTAGAGAATCATAAATCTTTAGGTTAAAGGTTGGAAACCTGCCATATTGGTTCACTTATGCAGAGGGTGGCAAAAATGGGGTACTTACACATAGCAGTCTCGGCACCTCTCCAAGCAGATCTCGTCATAAATATCCACATGCTACATGCCAATTGTACTATAACGTGTGGACCCATTCGTATAAATACAGAGATCAACTCCCCCCCCAGATATCCGCCAAGGGAAAGTCAACAAACCTTGAGAGGGAGATCCCGTTGTCTGATGACTCAGTAGAAGATCACTTGATCGCCAAATCAATGGACATAAATCATGCTCCAAGGAGGACAATCTACTACAACAGGAGACATGTCTAGCTCCAAATCCAGGTTACACCCAACCTATAAATAAAGGAAACATACCTAGGTAAACACATAGTCATTTTTTAGCATTCGAGCTCAGAGCAAGCTAGCTACTGAATCCCCTTTATTTAAAGGGATAGCCTTTCTTACCTGTCCCATACTGCTGTCCCTCAGATTGACTTAGGCATCGGAGTGGTCAGAGGGTGTCTACACCCGACTATCACTATGGTGTCCCTTCTTCCTTCTTGCAGGAATTACAAGTGATCTAAAGACCAATCTGGTTTGGGTCGACAACAGTTTGGCGCCGTTTATGGGAAACTGTGTAGAAGCTTATGTATCTAGCTTAGTGAATGTCACAGATTGAAACCAGATCCCGAAAAAGAATGAACAATCAACCACCCATTCCGAAGGAACATTCCTCCAAGGGTAACCCCCCACGGGGTGTACGTCCTCCAGAAAGTGTCCCTGGAGCAAATGAAGCTCACATCCCAATGGTCGACAACCTCGGCAATGAGCAAGAAGTTTTTCCTCCAGATTCCCCTCAGTATGTGACGAGGGAACAATTCAATAACATTGCCTGCCAACTAGAGCTCCTAGCCAAACGGCTACTGGATCACCTAGTAGCTGCAAATGTCCCACTTGCCCATGGCACAAGGCGACGGGAAAGAAACCAAGGCTATCCCGAGCATCAGGGGCATCAGGAGCCGCGCAACATCATGGTGGTGCCTCTACCCACAGGAGCTGCCTAGAGAGAAACCCAAGGAGCACAATCACTTCGAGCTCAAGGATCGATAAGCCACCGATCCAGGAGAACTGCAGGAGGCATACCTGGGGGATCACATGTTATAAGTCAAGCATCCTCCTCTAGCAACTTGACTGCAAGTATTCACCAGAGTGTGAGCATAGTTCCTGTCTCAAAACATTTAGGGCAGCAACTACCACGAGAAGATGTCCAAGCAAGGTTGGATGCAGCCAGACTGCAAAGCGCTACGATCGAGGCTCAACCTTGCCAGATAGAGGGAAATGTAGAAGAAGAGCTCTGAAACTTGAGGGCTCGTTTGCAAAGAATGGAGGAAGGTCGACCGAACCACCCTCGACATGTATATTCTATGGAGAATGCTCTGTCTGAGCATATCATGAGGATTCACCTTCCGCGAGGGTCCACGATGCCCACCATCGAGGCCTACAATGGAACCACTGACTCAAAGCACCACCTCGACTCCTACATGGTGCAGATGTCAGTACATGCTTACCAGGAGGAGATAATCTATCGGGTGTTCCCTGTAACTCTCAAAGGAGCAGGATGACTCTAGTACAGTATCCTACCACAAATAATGATAAACTCCTTCGAGGAACTGGCTTCTAGCTTCCTGAGTCACTTCCAAAGCCAACGGAGCCAGAGGAAAATATCTTACAACTTAAGGGACTATGTCCAGGAGGAAGGCAAGACCCTCAGAGCTTACCTTGATAGGTTCAACCTCGAGGTCCTGTAGGTTTGGGGTCTCGAAGACTCAGTCCACAAGACCACCTTCGAAGGTGGACTCAGAGATCAAAACCTTATCTTTTCCCTTGCCAATGAGCTAGCCCTCATACTAACAAAATTACAGGCGTGGTGTGAGAAGTACGCCATGGCCAACTTAGCCACCAAAAAGGACAAGGCAGCAAAGAAGCCCCCACTCTCAACCTCAAAAAAGAAGCGAGGAGAAAAGTTGAGGGATCCAAACTTTAAGGGAGAGCCCTCCAAAAAGCAAAAGAAAAAAAAGACCGCTGGGGTAAAAGGCCCAACCTTCCAGCCATACAAGGACTATCACCCCCTCAGAAGACCCTAGCAAAAATATTCATGGTGGAAAAATCCCAAACCACATTCCAAAAGCTGGACAAGATGAGTACTAAGTCTCATAACAGAAATCCGAGGCTGTTCTACGCCTTTCACAATGAGCATAGGCACACAAACAACGAGTGCAGACACCTATAGAATTCCATTGAGGAGTTGATCCAAAATGGCAAGCTCAAAAAGTATATGGATAACAAAAGATCAGCACCGCCTGGGGCAGCCTCAGAGATCCCTGGCGAGTGTCAGACAGAGGCAGGGAAGAACAAATGTCAAAAAGATGATAATGACAGGGAAGATGGTGGGGCAGGAAGTACCCCATCCCTAGTACGACCCACCATAGGGGCTACTTACATGATCAAAGCTGCCCCGATACAGCAGGGGAAAAGAGAAAAGAAGGATAATGGACGAACAAAGTCCTCAACGGAAATTGAAGGAAACCTCGAGCACGGCCTCTGGATCTAGAGCTATGATGAGAACGTGCCTCAAGAACGTGCCTACGGGCGAGGGGGGCTGAAAGCAAAAGCACTATTGGATTTTTGGGAGAAGCGGTACCAACTGGACCTCTCAAGGGTAGAGATCCGATTCCCCGAGCACATCATTGCACAAGACCTCGCTGAAACAGTCCAAAAAGTACAATTGGTTACACCCGAATCATATGTGATCACTGGCGGATCTGCAGTGGGCAATACCTCTGCGAGGTCGGCTAAAGCATACACTAGGGAACTGAATGACATTAAGTTTGCCCCAAAAAAATCAAGAATAGGGGATCTAATGATTTTCAATGATGACGATCTGATAAACGTTGTATCACCACATGAAGATGCCCTGGTGATCACAGCAATCATCTCAAATTTTGATGTTAACCGAATAATGGTAGACACAAGGAGTGCGGCAAACATTCTGTACTACCATACATTCCAGAGGATGAACCTCAACAATGAGACGCTGGGATCGACCATCCACACCCTAATAGGATTCATCAAAGATTCAGTATCCATGAAGGGAGGGATACGCCTACTCTTCATGATTGGGAAGAAATCAGCTCGAAAGGTTATCAATGTAGAATTCCAGGTAGTCGACATTCGAGCCAGTTATAATGTGGTCCTTGGACGACCGTTTCTACATCGCCTCCAAAGTTGCCTATCTACATATTATCAGGTGATCAAATTTCCCACTGACCACAAAACAGGAGAATGCCAGTGTGACCAGAGAATCTCATGGGCTAGATAGGAAGGAACATGGAGGTATACGTCGACAATTTCTTAGTGAAGAGCTTCAAAGTGAGAATACACATTGACGACCTCCGCGAAGCTTTCAGGTTGCTACGGAAGCACAATATGAAGTTGAACCTGATCAAATGTGCCTTTGGGGTGCACGAGGAAAAATTCCTCTGGTTCATGGTATCCCAGCGAGGGATAGAAGCTAACCCTACAAAGATAGAAGCCCTACAACATATGAAGTCGCCAAAGAACATAAAGCAAGTACAAGAATTGACAAGAAGGATTGCAGCCCTCAGACGCTTCATGTCGAGGTTGGAAGATCGATGCATGTCGTTCATTCAGATACTCAAAGGTAATAAAAAGTTTGAGTGGACTCCAGAATGCCAACAGGCATTCAGGGTGCTAAGAAAGTACCTATCAACCCCACCAGTACTTGTTAAACCTGAAACAAGAGATGAGCTCCAACTCTACTTAACTGTCTCCTCAATGGCAGTTAGTTTCGTATTAGTCAAAGAGGTTGAAAAAATGTAGTGGCCAATATACTCATTAAGTAAAATGCTATTGGATGCCAAGATAAAATACCAGGCCATAGAAAAACATGCTTTGGCACTGGTAACCACTGCAAGGAAGTTGCAACCCTACTTCCAAGCTCATACTATTGAGTTTTAACAACCAAGCTTCTGAGGAAGATCCTTGCAAGGACTAACATGTCAGGGAGAATGATCAACTGGGCAGTAGAGCTTAGGGAGTTTGACCTCCACTACAAACCAAGGACAAAAATTAAGGCCCAGGCCTTAGCTGATTTCTTGATCGAAAGCACATTGGTGGACGACCTTGAAGACCTCAATACGGCCATGCAAATATGACCTTCGACCCCTACTCCAGAACCAATTTTGCTGCCTTGGACATTTTTTGTCGAAGGGGTAAGCAGCGAGAATCAAGCTGGGGCAGCAGTGGTGTTAATCAGCTCGGAGGGTTTTAAAGTTAGAAGAGCGATTAAATTTGGTTTCTCTGTTACCAACAATAAAGCTGAGTATGAGGCATTGATCGCAGGACTCCAGTTAGCGAGGTGCCTTATGGTCACACACATCTCCACCCACAGTGACTCACAAGTTGTAGTCAAACAAGTAACGGGAGAATACGAGGTGAAGGTGGCAAAAATGCAAGCCTACCTCGAAAAAGTTAGAGAACTAAGGACAAAATTCGGAGGCTTTGAATTCCATAGCATCGACCTAGAAGACAACTCTGAGGTGGATGAACTTTCCAAACTATTGGGTAACAATTCGGTGGTGATTAATAAGAACTCAATATATTAAAGCCAGCTTGACAAACCAAGCATCGCAAATGAAGCCAAGGTTAACATGGTCACAAACGAGCCCTGCTGGATGGATCCAATCCAAGACTTCTTAAAAAATGGTATACTCCTAGATGACCACAAGGAGGCAAGGAAAATACAAATCAGGTCAAAGTGGTACATCATATACGAGGATGTACTGTACAAGAAGGCCTTCTCCCTTTGTAAGGCCAGTATGTCAAGAACCTGGTCTAACCTTACATTCTCGTGTTGTAGCCGGTTATCCCATCAAAATCGACTCAAATGAACCAATCGTACAAAGAAACCATAGAGCTAGGAGAGCAAACCAGTTAAAATAGTCAAGCCAGTAAATTTGATTTGTGTGGTTGCATCGTGTGGTCAACCGTATGGTCAACTAGGTTGAGATCGCCCAATGTGTGGTTGACTGTTTTGGAATTGTATGGTCGATGGATTATGTGACCACACCATTGACCGCATGAACCTAGATTAGACTCCAAGATTTGGAAACTTTCCAAATCAAAGGTGATCTCTTTCCTTATTATAGAAGGATTCTATATGGAGAGTTTCTCCCTATAAAGAGGACGTCCCTTTATCCTCTCTAACTCTTTTGGATCAATTTCAAACCCTAAACCTAAGAGAGAAAGAGAGAGGAAGAGAAGGAGAAGGAGATTTGGAGAAGAAGGCTAAGAGGAAGGTTTTACAGAGAAGGTCCTAGATTTCTACAGTAAGCCAAGGTATGGAACTTATCTCTGTAGATGTAGATCCTATTGAATAAGCATTTTAGCATAAAAGCTTAAGCATCTCAAACTAATATTAGAAAAGTGGTCAAAGGATACCTTTCCTACTAAAATCAGTAAGGAGGTTAAGATAGCTCGGGTTGAAGTGGAAGATATTCAAGAGACAACTGAGGTTATTGGTTTTTAAAACCTCTTTGCAAGAAATGGAGAGCTTGTCCACTAGAAGGTATGAAATATCACTTAACCTTTTAGATAATGGAGAGAAAAATCTTGTGTATAGTGGCTACATGATGGAGACAAAAACAATAAATTTTTCCATAATTATGCATGTGCTAAAAGAAGAAGAAAAAGTGCCATAAGATATCTCAAATCAAATGAAGGAAATATCATTGAGAATATGGAGGAACTGAAAGATCATGTGATAGCATTTTATTAGAATCTTCATAGTAGTGTGGGCTTTATTGAACATTCGCATCTTCTAAATAGCATCCAATCCTTGTAACTGAGGATTTATCTAAATTATTAAATGCTTTGTCAATGAAGGATGTCACACCCTAAAACCTTGGCATTTTAGTATGACCATGGTTTCCTCGCTATGCAAGTATTACCACACTAAGATCCATTCATAGTCATAGCATAACACAACTTTTCCTTTAATCACAACACAGATTACTGGAAATTTAGAGTGCAAATCAAATACTAGCATAATCGAATACTAAGAACCATCCAAACCAATTCTAATTGTATCATATTTAATAAAGGTTTATCTGTCTTCAAACTAAGACATAAATAAGATAATACCAAGTACTGAATGCTTGAATAAAACTTACGGGTCAAACAACACCTAAAACAAACAAATAAACAAAACTATATTTTGTCCTAAGTAAGATACTACTAATATAATCTTCTCTCTCAGAAAGAGAAGTCTTTTATTCTTCAAAATTATTGTCTTTTAACCATAAAGACAATCATCACATTCACATAAAGAATCATGTGAATTTTCTTTAGGTTCTTCATCTTCAATCATATCATTATCAGCTAAGTTATCTATAAAACATTCTAAAAAAAAGGTATACATATGGGGTGAGAAAAACCACACACTCAGTGAGAAATTACACGCACAAGCATACAATGCATAAATAATTTATTAAGGTTAATGGTCTGTGAATAAGCATGCATAAGTAGCATCGCACCTAAATACCGATGACGAATACTCAAGCATGGGTGAAATGAATGCAACATACTTGGCTCCTCACCTCATGTGAAACATTACACAAAGAATGAAGATTACAATCCAAGTATACCAACCTGGCATTGTACCAACATTCCCCCATCATAGGTTTCATCTTGGCATCTTATTCTACGCCTCAACCACTTCATTGGTACTCACTGCCTAATCCTTGATGGGTAAGTATATAGAATAGACTCATCCCTAACTCTCACCAGAGACACTAGAGGTTGGCTCCCAACCCTATCCATTTCCCTACTCCAGCTGCGAAAGGGGCCTACCCAAAGTTAGTCTACAATAAGCCTATGCCAATACCTAAACCCCTATTGGCAAGGGTTTCCAATCACAGGATACGAAAACCTAAACCAAGAAATATTATTAATGCAGGTACCCGTATCCTAGCTTAATGGACCAAGATAAACTGTCCCATTCCAGCTATCCGGACCCACTAGGGCATAGGCGAATGGCAAACAATCATGTTATCAAACATCCACATATTATCAAACATTTCATAATCAACCAATCCAATATAGAGTTATAATATGCAAATGCATGAACAGTTATCACAGTTATTGGATGGCATGTTATCATACAGTAATCCAAACAAGTAGCAAGCAGATGCACATAGAAACAAAAAAAATAAAATGAGTACTAATCCCTCACCTGAATCTGGCTGTGAGCTAATCCTTCACTCTGTTGCAGATAGAGTCCCCTTTTCTTATTTTCCTATGTTGGCTTACCTATTATAGTTAAGGTATGAATGTTACTTATGATTTTATTCTCACTTCCATTAGGTCTAGGGTATCCTCATTAATCTTAAGAACATGTCTTAGGGTCACTTTGTTAAGTCTCAAATTCCATGGCTGAAAATACAACCAAAACAGGCTTGCTATAATGAGGTAGCCGATGGAGGTGGTCGATCAGCTATGGTGGTCAATCATCTCAGTTTTGTTAACCGCCTAGGTATTTTGGCATAAATGAGTTCCATATGCTTGCACCTCTGTAGGGTCACTTCTATAAGTGTTTTATGATGGGTTCAAGTTATTGGTTAGGATAGAGTCCAATTCTCATAGGTCATGTACACATATGGTTCATGACATTGAATGTCATCTTTGTAACCATATGTTCCTATACACTTGGGAGCACATTCTACTCAATCCAATCATTCTAACATATTCATTATATCATTCTAGAGGTGTGGGATGATTAACATAGTCCAAATAGTCAATTGGGGAGAAAAATACCAAAGATACACCTCTCTGGAAGTCATGCGGTCGACCAAAGTAGAGGCGGTCAATCAACTCACTTTAGTCGACCTCTTTGTTAGACTACCTAATACCAGAGAACTCGAACTAATTCAATTTCAGACCTTTCTCTAAGGCACGGGGTCAAGGGCTATCCCAGAGGGTTTCTAAGCATCTGTACAACAGTAATGGGCATATTCCAATCATGTTTGGATGTTTAACATCATTATAAAGTCCTACTTTAAATATTTGCATCAATTTATCTATCGTAAGCATTCTTGATCAATTTTACCTGATATTCATTGTGGGCCTTATGGAATCTTGTTCTAACATGATCAGAGGTTGGGTTTTACCTCATGAGATCATCAGGGTTCAATCTACATAAAGTAATAATAGTTTTTAGGCTTACCTTAATGCCTATGCACAAGCTGTTGGGGTGAGAAGCTTGAGGGAGGACCTTCAATGGTTTTTCTTCCTCATCTTCTTCCTTCAACTTGATCCAATTTACTCTCTCTCTCCTAAAACATATTAGAGGTTCTAATGTTCTCAATTATGGTTCATAGAGTGTTATTTTTATTAAGGAGTTTATGCAAGAGTTAGAGTTGCACTGCAACTCTTCCATTAAGAGCCCTACTTCTAGCATGAGTGTGATGAAGGAGGCTTGGAGGTTGTTATTTGACACTCCAATACATTCAAAAGTAGGTCCCACATGTTTTGAGATGAGCATGGGTGGTTAGGAACCAGTTGGGATCAAGCCCAACTAAGTTAGACTCGGACTGGTCCAATTTTGGGTTCATGAGGTCGATCGAATAGGGGCCCTCGATCAACTCATTTTGTCGACCTCCTTGGTCGACTACTTGTTCTGATTTGTTTCAGAATGTCCAAGCCTTGGTTTGTTTGACTGATTCTTCCCAAACGAGGTTTCTATACTAAGAGATAGAGGGTTTTGACTCTTACCTAAAGTCCCATACACTTCTTTGATGATACGGATGCTAGGCTAGTGTCAACATGTGAACCTATTATGTGAGAAAAATTCAAATTAGCCCATATTTTTAGGTGTGGGTATCATAGAGGAGGTAAGGAGGGCTGTTTTTGGGTTAAAGTTAGATAGTGCCCCTAGTCCAAATGGTTTTCTAGTGATGTTTTTCCAATGTTGCTGGGATATAATTAAAAAGATCTAGTGGCCAGGGTTTGCTCCTTTTTCAGGTCAGGTTAACTCCCCAATGGTATTAATAACAATTTTGTCACACTAGTTTATAAATTTAGTGGTACATCAAGATTAGCTAATTATAGACCTATATGTGTTGGGAACATCATATATAAAATTTGCCAAAAATAATGTTCATGAGACTGGGGATTTTTTTGGGATCTTTCATTTTAGAAGAACAAGGGGCCTTTATTAAAGGAAGGCTCATTCACAATAACATTGGGTTAGCATCTGAATTAACTACTCTGATGAGGAGAAGATCAAAAGAAGGAACTATGGCTCTAAAGCTGGATGTACAAAAGGCATTTGATACTCTTGAGTTTCCTTTTTGATGTACTGTTTGGATTTTCTGAAACCTTTATAAATAGGTTGTCTACTCTTCTTAAATCAGTAAGGTTGTCTATTATGCTAAATGGAGGCCCTGTTGGTTTCTTTAGAGAAACTAGAGGATTACATCAGGGTGATCCTTTATCTCCAATGCTTTTTGTATTACCAAAAGAAGTGTTGTGCAGAGGTTTGAAGGAAATCGCATAGAAGAGAGATATAAAGTCTATAAATTGCAAGCATTCAGAAACCCCTTCCCATCTTTTTTTTTTTTTTTTACAGATGATATTCTTATATTCTTGCAAGCCCGTATTAAATATTCTCAATCTCTTAATATTATGCTGCAACATTACTCTGAATAATCTGGTCAAATGGTGAACCCAACTAAAGTAAAAGTTTCTTTCATGGAGTCTCCACAACCAGGAAAAACAGGATACAATCTTTCTTGGGTTTCTCAGAAGGAAAGCTTCCAACAAAATATATGGTACTGGAATCTTTAGTTTAAAGATTATATTGGTATTGAAATTTTTAGTGGAAAGATTAAGAAACAATACTTCATGCCTATGTTTGACAAGCTGAAAGTAGGTTTTCAGTGTGGAATTGAAGGCTTCTCACTATTGCTAGGAGAGTCGAATTGAAATAAGTTGTTAGTAGCTCCTTAATCCACTCTTTCTCTACCTATAAATTGCCAAAGGGTTTTCTTCAACAAGTAGAAATGTAGATGAAAATTTTCATATGGAGTGGTGACCCCAATCTAAGGAAGTCGGTAGTTGTCAACTAGAAAATTGTATGTAGGTCAAATAATGAGGGAGGGCTGGGTATTAGAAGCTTATAAGAAGCTAACTGAGCCTTACGTTCTAAAATGACTTAGAGTGGAATATAAGGATAAAGACTGATTATTTGTGAAATTTATGAGATCGAGATATTTGATGCCAAATGGAGTTTTAAAAAGCAATACAAATACATCAGCAGTGTGGAGAAGCATGTAAGCATCTTGGAATTGGACAGCACAACATATTAGATGGCTAGTTGGAGAAGGTAAAGACATTAATTTCTAGACTGATAGATGGTTGGGCTCTTTTACAATTGCTGAAAATTTAGGTCTATCCTTGTCAATGATTAAAGGATTGTCTGCGAAAGTTTCATATTTCAATAATGATGGCATATGGTCTTTTCCAGTGGTGAGATCTCAAGCCATTCAAGATATTATTGATAGATCAGTAGACATTGACCTCAATCAAGGGATGCAAAATAAGCCTATTGTAAGACCCACTCTGAAATCCTCACAATTTGGATCTCTCCGTATGGGTCTTACTATGCCAATACTTGGCACCAAGACTTTCGACCCTCCATATGATGTGGGGTCAACTTCTTGGATCACTTAGTAATGGTAGAACATGTGAGAGAAGATACACGAAACCTAGGAAGCATCCCCACCAAATCATGCCCCAAACTATGCCTAAATCTATTTTTATGCCCAACCAGAGGCATAACCAGATGAACGTTCATCCACTTGACTGCAACCGGTTGAACATGGAATTGTACCTTTCTCTCTTCATGGGTTCTATAAAAAGGAGGACCCAACCTCCTTTCATTCCATTTGGAACCATGGGAGAGTAAGAGTGGGTAAAGAAGAGAAGAAGAAGAAGAACTTGGAACTCAAAGCTCCAAGCCTAGTCCCAATCTCCTTAGAGGTAAGTTCAATGAACCTCCTCCTCTCTTTGTTCGGTGTTTGAAGCTAGGAACCTTGGTGGTTGAGCACCATTAATGGTGACCACCATTAAACCTAAAAGTTAGGTTTTTCTCCACCCAACTCCATGAATGGAGTCAATGGAACCATAAATGGTTCCCATGGAATATATAACCGGTGGGAAGATGATTCCCATCAATTAAATGAAGGTGACACCATTGGGAATCAAAGTCCCCAAGCTTGGAGACCAATTTCCATTTGTGACCATGTTTCTAGGTCTAAACCAGTGGTATGGAATTGGTGTCACAAAATCAGTGGCATGGAACTAGTGTCATAGAACCGGTGTTACAGAATCGGTGGCACAAAACTGGTGGCACAGAACCAGTGGCACCGAACCAGTATCATAGAATCGGCGGCATAAACTGATGGCATGAATTGGAGGCAGGAACAGGAGGCAGTGCTGGATGATGTATCACTCGATAAAGCTTCCAAATGACATACTATGACAGTATATGAAACGGATGACCAATTGGGTGACCAATCATCTGATTCATCCTCTGGTCTAGTATACTTAAGAATTGACAAAGTGTTATCCGGCCTCTTGTACTGGAGGAACGATCAACCGGTTCTATTTGCTGGTTCAATCTGTTTTAACTTATAAGCTAAGGAATGCTTAGACAGACCTACCATTTGGTTCTTGACTTATCTTGGGACCCATGCATGGACACTAGGATTTTTCTATGCTGGTTTAAAAGGCGTTCACCAACCTAATGAAGCTTATTTAACTAATTGTGTAAAACACCGTGTGTAGTGGACAAAGCCTTCTATCGGCTTCAAGGTTCTTCCGCACCACTGGTGTCTATAGGTGAGGGTCGGGTTACGTAGAGTTTGAGCATATGCTTGTTGTGTGTTTATTGTTGTTTTTCTTTTATAACATGTCATCTAATAAAATATATATAACTATTCATGCATTTGCATATAACTATAACTATGTATGTTGTTGGTTGTTGTTACCTTGGTAGAAATGCGATGAACCATGGGAGTGGGGATCCGGGGTTATCTGCGAGGAGTGGTTATTGATATTGTTTGTGTGCATAACCATGTATAATGGTGCATGTAATGTATTGAAGTTTGGGCATACCTACCACGTTGGTGTGCCAGTGTCTTAGTGGAGGCATGGTGATCCATGAGAGTGGGGATTTTGGATTCTCTATTGGGATGCCACCCATGTATGGTGGTTCATGTAACAAGTGACCTCATGAATCATGTTGAGTTTAACTATACCTTAGTAGAGGCATGATGAACCATGGGAGTGGGGAGTCGAGATTCTCTACTTGGTTCAGTCTTGTTTTAGACCCTATATGATGGGTGTGTAGCCTATGGGGGAGCATAATACACATGTCATGTGGGCATGTTATGCTCTAGTGGGCATAGTCAGTCCATGAGAGTGAAACGGAGATTCCTACTGGAGTATAGTTTTACTTACTGCGTGCACATGCCATGTTGAGTGATTGTTGTATTGGATATGATTGTGTTATGGGGTATATGATCATGTGGTGTATGGGAGTACGATACACGGTTAGATGCCAGGTAACACCTTAGTGGGGGCACGATCAATCAATAGGAGTGGAACGAGGATCTCTATCGGGGTGTAGCCCCATTTATTTTATTCCCATGCATCCTGCATCAACTTGGTCAAATGAATTATGCTTTAGTGAATGATGGACAAGTCACTGATCATTGAGGAGTGCTGGGGTCAGGGGTGTCATTGATCATTACGAAGAGTGCTCGGGATCAATGGCGGTTCACTCATGGGTTGTGCAGAGCTACTGATCATCGAGGAGTGCTTAGGTCTAGAATGCCATTGATCATTAAGAAGAGTGCTCAGGGTTAATGGCGTCTCACCCGTGGGGTGCAATTGAGCTAGGGTATAGGCTGACCATGATTGCATGCAAATTTAATTACCACTCATAAATTGCTTGTTTATTTGCTTCTGTACTGCATTCATTATATTATTGCATAAAATTGCATTGGATACCTTGTCACACCCCTATTCCGTACCATCTGGAACGGTGTGATGAACCGTCAATAAACCAACGGTTCAACCAGGATCTCAAAATAGGCTATCCCATATATGATAAACCAAAACACATTCCACATTAATCAGAGGTAATAAAGTAAATAGCAAAAATCTTATAGTAAATGAACTGAGAATTTAACTGTGATAACCATAAATAAATATCAAATTATTGATAAATCAACTGAGACATAATTAAATAAATATCAATTAAATGTCTTTAATAAAATTAAACAAAATCTAATCGAATACGCATGAGTTGCACTCGCATGAGGAGTCATGCATATCCACTAAGTCTTCAGCTTCCATTGTCACCACATGCCTGTACACAGGAGCGTTCATATAATCTTCAACGGTGATACCTGCATCATCAACTAAAAGTATTCGAATTCGAAAGGGTAAGCACACATCACGGCTCAGTAAGCAAACAAAACAATGCAACAATACATATGCATGCAATCAATTCATATCTTTGGTCTGGTTTAAAGTTTGCAATGTGCTATAGAAAGGATAGGTGGCCACCGCACCTCTATACACGAGTGTGTGGAAACGCCTAATGAAAATGGTACCGTCACCCCACATGCACCCACCATGGATAATATACACCCCATGAAAATGGCATGGCTGCACCGGTTGTCCATACCAACATGTAAGCCCCTGTTGGCGAGGGCTTGCAAACTGGGCTCGCAACTATCCAACCCTAATGTCAAACAATGTATCCAAGGCCTCACCCCAGCATCCCTCAATACATCCATAGAGATAGAGCTAGGGTCTAGTGACCAGGATGAACCACAATGCCACGTCCCCCACCTGATGCCCTACGACATATTAGTTTCGCTAAGGTAATGGCGATACGACGATGTTAGTGGACAAGACTTGAGTAGAGATAGAGCTAGAGTCTGGTGACCAGGCTGAACCACAATGTCACGTCCTCCCCTTGATGCTCCACTCGCATCAAGCACACTAACACTTGCTTAGTGGACATGACTTGAATAGACCATGGCACAATATACCCCGACGAGAACGACATCGAAGTACCGGTTGATACCATCCCTACCCGCACCATGTACACCAGCCAAACACAATCATTCGCGTGCCTATTCCTACCATCATCAACATCATCATGTTATAATCAATAAATTTAAATATGCATGAACAGTAATAATAGAAATATTGGATGACATGTTGAAGGCACATTACAAGCATACACGCATATCACAATCATGGTATTGGACTCAAGAAATAAAAAATAGTTTGTTATTAACTAATTAGTTTAGGTCTTGTTCCCTCACCTTAGCTTGCTAATAGATCCTCTTCCAAGCTTTAGAATCACCTTTATAATGTTATTATATTGCTAGAAGACCTAATAAAGTCGATAGAATTTAATTAGAATTAATTCCAAATTTAAAAACCATCCTGTTAACTGAGGGTCGAAGGTAGGGTCGGAGTCATGATCGACCCCGGGTGCGACCCTCCCCCTAATCTGAACTTCTCGAACACTGAGGGTCGATGCTAGGGTCGGATCTGCCATCGACCTAGGTGCGACCCTCCATGATTTGAGTCGAAAATATCAGATTTCGTTCTCTCTTTCATGGTTGGGTCCTATGGCTTACTTCCACAATCCATTCTATACATGTTCTATGGTTTAGAACTATACTTTATTCACCTACATGGTTTTGATGATCTCGTCCATGGTTTTCATTGAAACGAAACCATGGATGGATGATTTGGGTTTCTTCTAAGTCATACCCTCTTCATAAACCATTCTATCTTAAATAAATCATGGGGAACGTATCCATACCTTAGTTTGCTGAGATTCAGAGTTTCCTTTGAATTTCCTCTTCTTCCTTAGCCTTTTCTTCAAGTTTAACTTTTCTTCTTCTCTTCCTTCTCTTCTCTTTCTCTCAATCCAATTAGGGTTGTAAAAGGAGTGAAAGAGGCTTAGGGACGTCCTATTTATAGAGTAAAACCTCCGAAAATAAGTCCCATTGAGTTTAGGAAAGGTTCCAATCGAAATTAGGAAGGTTTCTTAATTTTTAGTTCGTGCTGTTTTTCCCGAGTACCGAGGGTCGATGGGAGGGTCGATGGGAGGTTCGGACAACTCATAGACCCGCGACCCATGGTTGAGGGTCAATGGTGAGGCTCGATGGGAGTGTCGGACCTGCCTGTTAAAACCTGCGACCCTACCCTCATTTTGACTGTTTTTAGGTAAATTTTTACATTGGGTCTTGGTTTTTCTTCACACATTTGGTCCACTTGGCTCGACCATGATATGTAGACGGGTCTCGACACAAAATATAAGGTTAGGCCTGGTTCGTGGTGTGCGGGTCTTACAACTCCACCACCCTTAAAAGAAATTTCGTCCTCGAAATTTGAAAGTTCGGATCTTACAACTCCCCCATCCTTAAAATAAATTTTGTCCTCAAAATTTGAATTTACTTCGGAGTCACTAGGTGGGAATTCTATTTCCGCATTGCATCTTCTTCTTTCCATGTCGTCTTCTCCACGTCTTGTCTTCGTTAGATTATCTTCGTATAATTGATACCAAGCTTTTAAGGTGGTGTACCTTTCAACTAGTGAACTAGGTTGGTACCACTTCAATAGTTAAATCTCCTATTTAATCCAGTGATTCCGTGGTCAATACTTTTGATATGGATCTCCAATGTACTTCTTCAATAGAGACATGAAATGCATCATGCACACTAGACATGGATAGCGGTAACGCTAATTGATATACAACTTTTCTATGTCTCCCAAAATTTATAAAGTCTGACACATATATAGAATACAACTTTTCCTTCTCATTGAATTGTTTTAACCCATGCATAAGTGATATCTCCAAAAGCACTTTGTCGCTTATGGCGAACTCAAGGTCTTGGTGTCTCTCTGACATCTTGAGCTATCCTGCCCCTTTTCTTTGATCTTGTCTGCCACTCGATAGTTTTCTTCATTAGCCTTAGGTCTCAAAATTCTTCATTCACCAACTTTATTCCAAAATAAAGGAATTTGACATTTCTACCGTACCATGCTTGATAGGTGACGTTACATGGTAGCTTAATAGCAACTTCAATTCGCGGTAACTTCTCAACTCAAGTTCCTTGAGATCAATTCACAAGCTCGGGGCATATCTCTTAGGATCTGTATAGTCTGCCCCGACTATCTGTCGGTTTGGGGGTAAAGTGCAGTACTAAACTTCAACTTTGTCCCCATTATTTTCTGTAGATCCTCCCAAAACTTCGAGATAAGGCATAACCCTCTGACCGACACTAAGCTCTCATGCATACCATTCATTCTGGAAATATTATCTACATATAGCTTATTTAGCTGCTCCACAGCATACCGAGGTCGTATAGCAATGGAATGAGCTATTTTCATAAGACGATCAACAACCACCCAACCATGTCAACCGATTTGGGAGTCAGTGGCAAATCATTGACATAGTTCACAAAACTGCAGTTCCATTCCCAAAACAAAAGTCAGGGTTTGGTTTTCCTTTTCTAAGTCTGCTTACACTGTTCCTATATACAAACCTAACAAAATTACTACTTCTACTTCATCCATCAATTCAGAGATGCTCTTTAATGCTACAAGTGCAACCCATGAACTATTGCTCCATAAATTCATCCATAAATTCTTGCTTAATTGGATCATCACGAGTTTCTATTATATGTTACTCTCCTTCCAAATCTGAATCTATTGCTGGAAAACATAAGGTAGCATTTATACTGGGTCCTTCCTTGGACTTCATAATTCCCATCGGCGATCGTATAAGCAATTTGAAATCTAAAGACTTAAGGGGTATATTTAGTTTCTTTCCAAATGACACAAATATAAAAGGATGATTAGCTCCATAATCAAAGAGCACTCTGGCAGGAATGCCATTACTAGGTACGATACATGTGATTTGTTTTAATTTAGTCTACATGCTCATGCAATGTAACATAAAATGACAGGTTCAGGTCATACCTGTGACCACATCAGACGATGTGGCAGCATCCTTGGCTGAAACAGCATAAACTCTTCCTTTTTGTAGTTGTTTTCTGGGCTTAGTACACTCTCTTGAGACATGCCCTACTTGGTTGCAATTAAAACACCTGATCCCGTCACCATTTTGCTTTGGTTGCCGTGTCCTGGTAGACTTCCACCAATGGTGTGCATCGCTCTTGAGCATAAATGTAGCACACAACACTTTCTCCTCCTCTCATAAAATTTCTTTCCATTTCGTCAATCCAGTATGCCGGCCACAAAGGATCTGCTGGCTTATCATCGAATTCTTTGGGCTTCATCTTAAGAAAATGCCCGACCAGTCTGGAGCGGTTCAGCTGATACGGAGCATAGGCCCCATACATAGGTGGTTGGTACTGATAACCACCTTGAGCTATCTCAGGGTTTTGCACTGGAGCTTGCATGACTGGTGTTTGAGGTCCATGAGGTACTGCATTATTTCCCCCTGGTATTGTGCTTGCCTGTCCTGCTGGCATCTGTGTCATATGTGCAGCTGGAAAAACCATGCCTGTGGCAGCTTGCATATTAGTTTGCACCTGTTGTATTTGTTGCAATTGTTGTGCCAAGTTCATTACGACTGTAACTAAATCTATAGGTGGGGCTGGCAAGTTTGTAGGATTTTCCTGACCATTAGCTCCTGGCGGTGCCACGTTTGGATTCTCTGGTACTTCAGGAATTTCATGACTGGTTTCATCTACAGGTGGTGGTGGTGGGATTTGGTTACGTCTGCGTCTGTTCCCTCTTCGCCCAGCCATTTCCTATTCTGGTGGTGTAGTGTCGAAAAAGTCATAGAACACGTGAGGCAATCAATATATACTTCATTCTCATATTTGGATACACTAACCAATGGTATTTTTAAATTTTTCAGATCATTCAGTAAAAAATACTGTCTTTTCTATGCAGGGTCGATGGTGGGGGTCGATAGGTATCCGACCCTGGGAAATCATCCATTTTTTTCCGAGTGTATAATGCCATTGGTCAAGGCACTACAAGAGTAAATCTGGAGAAGCTTTCATACATCAGTAAATCAGGTATAAATCAGGAGAAAGATTTCGTACATCAATAAATCAGGTATAAATAAGAAGATGTACGCTCAACACGATTAAACATTTAACTATTCATTCAGTTCATATCTCTGATCATGTTGTCGATCATGAGAATGGTTCAGATTGGTATAATCAGGACTAATACTAAAGAAACAATATCTATAACTTTAATTGACAGGTTAAATCAATAAGGTATCCTGTCAAGGCCTGAGAAATTAAAATCTGGTATGTGCATCCTCTATAATCATAAGAGTAAATCAATAATGCACCGCATCCTATATAAACTATCTTGTCATATGGCCACAATAGATTTGATCCTTGCTGAAAATGTCTGAGGCATCATCTTCAGAAGACATTCTTCAATCCTTGTCGGATCATTCTGCCATGATGCAACTATCCCATACATCGATGGCTGATAAGGTTAACTACCTTGATATACTGCTTGTTGTGCACCAAACTTCTGTACTGAGGTGTGCATTACTGGGACTTGCTATATGGTAGGTACTGTGTGCTAGCATGTACTGGGGTACAGTGTTGCTACTAGTTGGTACCGTACTTGGTTTGACCCAAAGGTGTTGATGTAGCATCGGTAACAAGGGTAGTGATTTACATAGCAACTTGCATAGTCGGTCTCATCGGTTGTTGCTCTTGTATCTTTATTGGGCCAATTTTATTACAACCATAGCCAAGGTATTTGGTAGTCCAGGTAGATTGGCTAGAGTGGCCTGGTTATTCACCTCCTCTCATTTGATCCAATCTGATTATCATTATTTAGTATCTACTCATATGAGTTTTCATTATCCATTCTCGACCCAGATAGTGGTCGGGTCAAGTTTCAACCTCTTCTTAATGCTCAGCGGGTAATGGATCAGCTTGTGGTGGATCTCACCCTGAGTCTCCACGTCACCCAGGAGTATAGCTTAAGCTTCTTTATAGTTGCTCTTATTTTTAATGTTTGGCCATTATTCTCTTATCTCTGTTGGATTTAGCCCGAGACCTTTCCCTTTACCTTTGCAGGGAATTAGGCATTACTAGCCATTTTCCTTCTTCCTCTGTCCTACATCGAGTTTCACATCTTGTGAGTACCAACTCGGTATTCCAATTTTCTACTGTACAGACGCTTCCTTCTTGCTACAGTACTATATCCTTTGTATACTCGGATAATTACCCAACTTATAGATAATACCCTATATTGTTTGTTTATTAGGATAATTTTTGGTCTTCTCTTTCTGTATGAGTGTATATATATGGTTCCACCTTTTATATGTACATTATCGTCTTGTTTAATTTCTGTCTCAACCAACACATGTGCTTATGGTTTGTTTGTATTAAAGCTTTTAATTTATCCTAACTCAGTTCATGGACTCCAGTGGTAGTAATCAGGTTTAATGGGTAAGGCCTGCGAGAGCTCTGATACCAAGTTGTCACACCCCAATTCCGTACCATCCGGAACGGTGTGATGAACTGTCAATAAACCAACGGTTCAACCAGGATCTCAAAATAGGCTATCCCACATATGATAAACCAAAACACATTCCACATTAATCAGAGATAATAAAGTAAATAGCAGAAATCTTATAGTAAATGAACTTAGAATTTAACTATGATAACCATAAATAAATATCAAATTATTGATAAATCAACTGAGACATAATTAAATAAATATCAATTACATGTCTTTAATAAAATTAAACAAAATCAAATCGAATACGCATGAGTTGCACTCGCATGAGGAGTCATGCATATCCACTAAGTCTTCAGCTTCCATTGTCACCACATGCCCATACACAGGAGCGTTCATATAATCTTCAACGGTGATACCTGCATCATCAACTAAAAGTATTCGAATTTGAAAGGGTGAGCACACATCACGGCTCAGTGAGCAAAAAAAAAACAATGCAACAATACATATGCATGCAATCAATTCATATCTTTGGTCTGGTTTAAAGTTTGCAATGTGCTATAGAAAGGATAGGTGGCCGCCGCACCTCTATACACGAGTGTGTGGAAACGCCCAATGAAAATGGCACCGTCGCCCCACATGCACCCACCATGGACAATATACACCCCATAAAAATGGCATGGTTGCACCGGTTGCCCATACCAACACGTAAGCCCCTGTTGGCGAGGGCTTGCAAACTGGGCTCACAACTAACCAACCCTAATGTCAAACAATGTATCCAAGGCCTCACCCCAGCATCCCTCAATACATCCATAGAGATAAGCTAGGGTCTGGTGACCAGGCTGAACCACAATGGCATGTCCCCCCTGATGCCCTATGACATATTAGTTCCGCTAAGGTAATAGCGATACAACGATGTTAGTGGACAAGACTTGAGTAGAGATAGAGCTAGAGTCTGGTGACCAGGCTGAACCACAATGTCACATCCTCCCCCTGATGCTCCACTCTCATCAAGCATACTAACACTTGCTTAGTGGACATGACTTGAATAGACCATGGCACAATATACCCCGATGAGAATGGCATCGAAGTACCGATTGATACCATCCCTACCCGCACCATGTACACCAGCCAAACACAATCATTCACATTCCTATTCCTACCATCATCAACATCATCATGTTATAATCAATAAATTTAATATGCATGAACAGTAATAATAGAAATATTGGATGACATGTTGAATGCACATTACAAGCATACACGTATATCACAATCATGGTATTGGACTCAAGAAATAAAAAATAGTTTGTTATTAACCAATTAGTTTAGGTCTTGTTCCCTCACCTTAGCTTGTTAATAGATCCTCTTCCAAGCTTTAGAATCACCTTTATAATGTTATTATATTGCTAGAAGACCTAACAAAGTCGATAGAATTTAATTAGAATTAATTCCAAATTTAAAAACCATCCTGTTAACTGAGGGTCGGAGGTAGGGTCGGAGTCATGATCGACCCTGGGTGCGACCCTCCCCTAATCTGAACTTCTCGAACACTGAGGGTCGATGCTAGGGTCGGATCTGCCATCGACCCTAGGTGCGACCCTCCATGGTTTGAGTCGAAAATATCAGATTTCATTCTCTCTTTCATGGTTGGGTCCTATGGCTTACTTCCACAATCCATTCTATACATGTTTTATGGTTTAGAACTATACTTTATTCACCTACATGGTTTTAATGATCTCCTCCATGGTTTCCATTGAAATGAAACCATGGATGGATGATTTGGATTTCTTCTAAGTCATACCCTATTCATAAACCATTCTAAAGTCTTAAATAAATCATGGGGAACGTATCCATACCTTAGTTTGCTGAGATTCAGTGTTTTCTCTGAATTTCCTCTTTTTCCTTAGCCTTTTCTTCAAGTTTTCCTTCTCTTCTTCTCTTCCTTCTCTTCTCTTTCTCTCAATCCAATTAGGGTTGTAAAAGGAGTGAAAGAGGCTTAGGGACGTCCTATTTATAGAGTAAAACCTCCCAAAATATGTCCCATTGAGTTTAGGAAAGGTTCCAATCGTAATTAAGAAGGTTTCCTAATTTTCGGTTCGTGCTGTTTTTCCCGAGTACCGAGGGTCGATGGGAGGGTCGATGGGAGGGTCGGACAACTCATAGACCCTGCGACCCATGGTTGGGGGTCGATGGGAGGGTCGGACCTGCCTGTTAAAACCTGCGACCCTACCCTCATTTTGACTGTTTTTGGGTAAATTTTCATATTGGGTCTTGGTTTTTCTTCACACATTTGGTCCACTTGGCTCGACCATGATATGTAAACGGGTCCCGACACAAAATATAAGATTAGGCCGGGTTCGTAGTATGCGGGTCTTACATACCTGACTTCTCACTGAGCTAGGATAGGAGCTCATCCCTCGATGTCAAATTTCCTTTATCTTTGATTATAGGTACTTCTTATGGCTGCTGTAGATATGGATCCTATTGATATTGAGGGTGTTTCTCTTGGTGGGGTTCCTCTAAGAGATCATTTCAAGGGCTATACCTGTAGGGATTGTATCTATGGGACCTGAGTTAGTGCCTTGCCTCTATAATTTTGCTACCAATGGATAAATGATGCTTTGGTCTATCCATAGGATCATATTCGGATTTACTCTTGTTATGTAACCTGGGATGTATGTAATATGATGGTATTTGTGAAACAACTTGTAAGGCATAACAAATTATTATGTTAAAGTAACACTAGTTGGCATCTTGTTCTATATTATGGTTTTGCTACACTCTGATATTCTGCTAGAACTATTGATAAATTATTATTGATTATTATGGATATTGTTTGTGTAGACTGTAAGGTTTGCTGGTAGATCATTTTAGTTGTTGGTCGCTGAAAGATTTGGGTTGTCTCGTGGATAACTCAGAAATCACATCCAATTCCCTAGAATGGGCTGTAATAATACTGATATCAGAGCACAACGACTCTGACTCTACCTTTAGACTTCCCCTGTACATGCGTTTTTATGTATTGGAACAGATGCCTAGGATAATTAAAAGCTGTTATAAACCAATAAGTAGTAAGTAAGGAAAATAGTAAGTTAGGTTACATCACATTACAAGAAATAAAAGAAAGAACATAATACACAATATGAACTAAGAACAAAGACATGTATATATATGTATCTAATTGGAAGTATAAAATTGGGAAGCGGCCCATAATCCGAGCAATCTTCTCATGATCAAAACATCTAATTTCAGTGATAGTAAAAAAAGGTACAATTATATATCAAGAGAAGTGATGTGGATAAGTCAAAAGTCGGGTACAGTCTACACACTGAACAGTTACTCTATATGCATGACATGTACAAAAGTTAGATGATGCTGTAAGTATAAGTAAAAGGTAAAAGAAAAGCGGAAGTGATAGGTGATCACTGAGGATCAATAGCAGGAGGTGGATCTGAACCACTCTGTTGAGCTACTAGTGGAGTAGGCACGCACCAACAAAATCCCTCTCCAAGACACTAGTGGTATAAATGGGGGATCTCCCCCGCAAACACTATGGAGGCTCTGATATGACCAAGCTCAGAGTCGAAGTCATTCCGATGCCACAGTATAGCTTGTTGGCCACCCCTATTACTGCCCCCAGTTCAGAATATCGGTCTAGAAAGACTTAGAAAAGATGAAAATTTTGATGCATTGCTCACACCTGCCCTAACATGATATGGTTAATATTTTGTTATGGATAATTGGATAAATGGTCGATACTAACATTTGGGCATTTACAGATTTTCCCTGTCAACAATCAACCATCGAAAGCAATGCCTCCAAGATAAAACCCAAGAGGACATTGTGTAAACTTGCCCGAAGGTGAAGGTAATGTGCGACATGGTGATTCCCATTCACCTCCACATGTTCTACCGCCGCCTCCACCACCTGTTGATTTCCCATAGGCGCCTCCAATGCAAACTATGGCTCAAATGATAGTCATTATGGGTAAGTTGGTTCGGAACCTAGAGGAACAATAGAGAATGATAGCAGGAGTCTTTGTCGAGCTATTGGCCACTTTAAGTGGAGCACGCCTAGTTCCACCGGCTCAAGGTCAAGTACAAGGTGTAGGTGTACTCCCAATTTCGCCTCCTACACCAGCGCATGTACAAGTACCTCAAGTAAAAACTCACCGGACAAAAAGCGCTGAAGATGGGTACCTACAAAACTTTCAGGGCCAAAAGAGGACTAGTAGCTTCATAGACAACCGCCTTACTAATAGGCCATTCCCTGTGTAGCACCCGAGTTCTTCACCAATTACAAATAAGCCGACTGTGTTTGCACCCAAGGCAAGTCAGCCCAGACCTGCAACTTCCAGCGCCTCACCTGTGCCTTATGGTGCATGTTACACCTGTGGAAAATCAGGCCATTTTAAAAGAGTGTGCCCAGAACCAAGGAAGGCACCACCACCTAGACAAGACAAAGTCTTTGCCTTATCTACTGAGGATGCGGAAGGCTCACCTGGAGTAGTCACATGAATTTTTAAGGTTGAAGAATAAATCATCATCTTAGGAATGTTGTCAAGCAAGATGTCTTGTGTACTAATAGTGCATACACCTTTGGGATTCAAGTCTGGTCTGGAAGACTACTATGGATTGTGTGACATGGTCATAGGAGATAAAGTAATGGAGGCTAACCTTGTCTACCTCGGGATGAAGGATTTTGAAGTGATATTGAGAATGGATTGGTTGGCAACACACCAGACCAACGTTCTGTGTTCCAAACGTTAGATCTTATTCCAGCCTACTAATGATGAGGTGTTTGTGTTCGTTGGTGACAAGACTAAGAAGTGTCGTAAGTTGTTTCTATCGATACTTTAAGCTTCCAAGCTGCAACATCAAGGGTGTGAGTGCTACATAGTGTCGGCATTGAACACTAAAGCCTAGATACCAAAGTTGGAGGATATACTGGTGGTCAACGAATTCCCTAATGGGTTTCCTAAGAAGCTACCTGGTCTACCACCAGATCAGGAAAATGGAGTTGTCATTGACTTAGTCTTAAGAGTAGCTCCTGCTTCTAAAGCTCTTTACCACATGGCTCCCACTGAGTTAAAAAAACTCAAGACATAGCTTCAGGAGGTATTGGATAAGGTTTTCATCTGGCCCAATATCTCACCTTGGGAGCACCAGTATTATTTGTGAATAAGAAGGATGGGAATGTCTGTCTATGCATAGATTATTAGGATCTGAACAAGCTCACTATCAAGAACTGGTATCCCTTGCCCCGAATCGATGACTTGTTTGATCAACTTCTAGGGGTAATATGGTCGGGCTATCACCAATTGAAGATCAAAGGAAGTGATATACCTAAGATAGCATTTAGGACATGATATGGTCACTTGAGTTTTTGGTGATGTCCTTCGAGTTGACAAATGCTCCAGCATCCTTCATAGAGCTGATGAACCGGGTATTCCATGAGTTTTTATATAAATTTGTCATCATTTTCATCGATGACATCTTCATCTACTCACTCTCGATGATGACACCCATACGGAGCACCTCCGCTTAGCACTACAGAAGTTAAGATAGAAGAAGTTGTATGCCAAGTTTAAGAAATATGAGTTTTTGGCTCAGATAAGTAGCTTTCTTGGGGTATATCATATCGACTGGAGGTTTAGTAGTGGACCCTAGTAAGGTCAGTGCAGTCCAAGACTGGTGTTGTAAGACCTGCACTCTACTAATCGGGTTTAACCGTATCGCGTCAAGTCTTCCTATTGTTACTAGCTCGGGATAACCAATCAGATAGACCATATAAAGGAACCACAATGCTAGGTAAGTGAAACCATGCAAAACAATGAATTTTAGTTGTGTGGTCTACTACCTAAACTTGTGTGGTCGACCAATCAAATATTAAAGTGAGGTTAGTCAGTTTCACTTTGTGTGGTCGACACCTTTGGATTGTGTGGTAGATGGATTTTAAGACCACACAATCGACCACACAAACCTAGAACCGACTCTAAGATTTGAAAACTTTTCAAAATTAAGGGCATCTGTTTCTTAGTTAAAAGAGGACTCTATATGGAGGTTTTCCCTCTATATAGACGACATTCCTTAGTCTCTCTTACTCTTTTGGGATCAATTCTAAACCCTAAATCTAAAAGAGAAGGAGAAGGAGACTTGGCGAAGAAGATTGGAGTAGATTTACAGAAGTGCTAGCTGATCAGTTCATTCTACAATAGCAAGGAACCTAAGGTAAGAGTTTCACCTCTGTAAATAATATGAATAGTTGGATTAGACTCACCATCATCATGTTGGTGAATGAAACTCAAAAATTAGGGTTAAGATCATGAGATCTCCCAACTAAATCGAAGGAAATCATGGAAATAGGTTAGGGATACTGGTAAATCGAAATCAACAAGGTATGAAGGTTATAGAAAGACCCTAGAAGGTGTTTCAAAAATGAACCAAAGGTTAGACTAAGAAAGACCCACAAATACAATGAGTAAATTATGTTGTCATAACACTGGTCGACCACAGAGTGACCAGTGAGTCGACCACAGGCTCTCAGGAAGTTACCCATGGTTGTGTGGTCGCATCAGTGGTCGTACAACCCATCGACCACACAGTCGACCACAAAATGTATGGTAGACATATACATGCGACCACTGCATCGACCACTCAGTTGCAGAAAGATTATTTTGGGGCCAGACTAGATTTTACACTATTGTAACCAAATACCATCTAACCTTAATTTGAATTCATAAATTTTTTAGGTTGTCAACTAGTGCAAGTGAATTTCCAAAGCTTGGAAGAGAGTTAATACTATAATCAAAGGTGATGAAACAAGACCTAAACTAACTGGATAATAACAAGCTATTATCTTTTTTTTATTTGTCCAATGCTATGATTAATGCCATGCTTGTATGATTGTAATGTGCATCTCACATGACATCCAATGTTATTACTATTCCTATTCATGCATATTTATTTTATTATTTAACTCTATTGTTGATGATGATAGGAATATGCATGTGTTTGTAAATGTAGTTGGTGTGTTGTGTAGAGAGGGGTGTGTAATCCCTAAACCATGCATCACATTGACATCGTCATATCACTGTTACCTTAGTAGAACTAGTATGTCGTAGGGCATCAGGGGGTGTTCACGGACCATGTGGCCTTTGTCTCTTTCAAGGAACCCTAGCTCTATCTCTATGGACGTATTGAGAGTTGCTGGGGTAAGGCCTTGGATACATATGGATGACATCTAGGATTGGTTAGTTGCGAGCCCAGTTTACAAGTCCTCGCCAGTAGGGGCATACATACTGGTATGGGTAAGACATCAAGGGAAGTATTGGCAGTGTGTGATATGGATACTTTATCTCTATCTCTATTCTAGGGTGTATGTGGGATGAAATGGTGTTTCATCCATTGGGAAGATTCACACACTGGTGTATAGAGGTGTGGTGGCCGTTAATCCTTTCTATAGCATAGTTACAAACTTAAACTAGACCAAAGATAATGATATGACTGCATGCATGTGTTTGTGTATTGTTTTGCTTATTCATTGAGCCGTAATGTGTGCTCACCTCTTGACGTCGAATATTTTTGGTTGATGATGAAGGTCTTACTGGGGAAGATTATATGGAGGCGCCGTCGTTTGGACACATGGCAGCAATGGATACACAGACTGTGGAAGAATAGCACGACTCCGTGTACAAGTGTTTCTAATGCCTTTATTCTTAGTTTATTTGTAATTTGATTATCGAAAAGTTATAATAAATTATTTATTTATGTCTTGGACATTTGAAAATAACTAGATTATTTAATTATTTATCATGTTTGACCTCAGTTCATTATTAATAAGACTTTCACTATTTACTTAATTTTCTCTGATTATGTGGAATGTGTATTTGGGTTGAATTGTTGGCACAGTCTTTACGTGATCCTGGCTTGAACCGTTGGTTCTTATGATAGTTCATCACACTTCTGGTTCATCCAGAATTATGGTGTGACAACTTGGTATCAAAGCTCTAAAGCTCTACCAATCAAACCTGATTACATCCACAAGAGTCCATGAATTGAGTTAGGTGAAAAATAAAAGGAAAAGAGACAGAAAATAAGAAAGACCATAATGCACCTAAAGAAAAGAGAAACAACCAAATATATATATGCTCCAAACAAGTGAGAGATAATAAATATCTAGAATTAGAGTACGGTCTACAAGTCAGACAGTTACTCTGCAAATATGAACATTAAAACGAAATGTATCTATAACTGGGAAAGAAGAATAAGATCTATCACTAAGTTGGAGTAGGAGGAGGAGGTTCCTCTCGGTTCCTATCATAATCCTCTGCATACACCCTAGTGAGGTAGGCTACCTACACTTGGGTCACTTGGAGACTATCAGCAAGATCTGCTACCCGTTGATCTACAACATGCTGAGCGTCTCAGATCTCTCGAAGGAGCTGTAAGACCCGCACGTCATGAACCTGATTTAACCTTACGTTCTCGTATTGTGATTGGTCTTCCCATCATAATTGGCTCAAGTGAACCAATTGTATGAAGAAACCACAAGATGAGGTAAGCAACAAGTCAAATTTAGTTGGTGTAGTTGACTGCTTAAGTTTGTGTGGAAGCAACCAGTCAAAAGCTAAAAACCAGTAAATTTTGGACCTACGGTGGCATTTTTTTAGGGGTACGGTCGCATGTAGGGTCATCCATATTGAAAGCGTACAACATATGGTCGACTATTTTGAAAACGTAAAGTTGACGGATTATGCGATTGTACGATCGACCAAACAAACCCATAACCGATTCTGTGTTTAGGAAACTATCCTAATTTGAGGGGGGCTCTTTCCTAATTGAAAGAGGACTCTATATGGAGGTTTTCCTCTATATAAAGGATGTCGCTTAGCCTCTCTCACTCTTTTAAAACCCAAATTGAAACTCTAAACCTAAGAGAGAAAGAGAGAGAGGAAGAGAAGGAGAAGGAGATTTGGAAAAGAAGGCTGAGAGGAAGGTTTTTGCAGAGAAGAGTTCTATCTCTCCACAGCAAGCCTAAGGTATAAACTTGACTCTGTAGGGTAGAGTAGATAGAATAGGTTCTTTTCAAATTGATATATGGAACCTAATACAATGATTCAGTAATAGGGTTTTTATGGGAAATCATAGAGTGTAGGGTAGGGATAATTGATAAGGATAAACTGTGATTAAAGGCTATATAATCATTTTAGGATGAATCCCATTGATGAGCCAAGAGGAGCAACTCGTATGAGAAGTAAAAATTAACCTGACTATGTATGGTCACAGCTATGGTCGACCATAGGATGAAAAGATAGTCGACCACAGCCATTTGGAAAGAATTCAGGAAACGTATGGTACAGTCGCATATAGTGCGACCATAGGGTATCAACCATACATCGTTTGGTCGCATATATTGAAACCAAAGGATCGACCATAGGGTATCGACCATACAATAACAACAAATATATTTTAAAATGAAACAAGGTTTTCAACTACTGTAACTTAGTACAATCGAACCCTAACTTAAATACATTAATTGTTTAGGTTTCCAATAGATTCAAAGTGACTTCCAAAGCTTGGGAGAGGAACAAACATCAATCAAAGGTGAGGGAAAAAGACCTAAACTAATTGGATAATAACAAAATGCTTATTTATTGAGTTTAATGCTATGATTGATTATATGCTTGTATGCTTGTAATGTGCATCTCACATGTCATCCAATATTTCTGTTATTACTGCTCATGCATATTTATTTTTGTCTATTTATAACATGATGATGATGATGATGCTAAGAATAGGCATGCAATTGTGTATGTGGTTAGTGTGTTGGATGCGAGTGGAGCATCAGGAGGAAGACGTGACATTGTGGTTCATCCTGGTCACTAGACTTTAGCTCTATCTTTACTTAAGTCTTGCCCACTGACGTCGTCATATCGTCATTACCTTAGCAGACCTATTACGTCGTAGGGCATCAGGGGAGGTGGTCTCGGACCGTGTGGTCTTTGACTCTGTCGGGGGGCCTTAGCTCTATCTCTACGGGCATATTGAGGGATTCTGGGGTGAGGTCTTGTATACATTGGATGGTATTAGGACTGGTTAGTTGCAAGCTAAGTTTGCAAGCCCTCGCCAGCAGGGGCTTACGTGTTGGTATGGGTAGGGGATTAGGGTAAGTGTTGGCAGTGTGTGATCCAGACACTTTAGCTCTATCTCTATTCCATGGTGTGTTCATGTGGGATGGCAATGGTGTTTGATCCATTAGACAGATTTACACACTCCTATATAGAGGTGCGGTGGCCGCCAATCCTTTTTATAGCATATTACAAACTTAAAAACCAGACCAAAGATTTGAATTGAATGCATGTGTATGTTTGTGCATTATTTTGTTTACTCACTGAGCTCAAGTTGGAGAGCTGACCCTCACGCGTGCAATTATTTTTAGTTTTTTGATGTTGCAGGTATTACTATTGAAAATTATATCGATGTGTCAACACATGGATATGTGGCGGCTATGGATATGCAAGCTGTGGATGATGAATTTGACTTGTCAAGCGAGTGTTTCAAAGATGATTACGCTTAGTGTTTAACTTTCGTATTTGGTATTTGTAATAGTTTGATATATTTATGTTTTGGTTTCTTGGAGATAACTGGATTATTTAATTATTTATCATGTTAAACCTCAGTTCATTATTAATAAGACTTTCACTATTTACTTTAGTATCTCTGGTTATTACTGTGGAATGTGTTTTGTTTAACATGGTTGGCACAGCCTATATGAGATCTTAGTTTGAACCGTTGGTTCTTATGACGGTTCATCACACCATTGGTTAGTCCAGAATTGGTGTGTGATAACTTGGTATCAGAGCTCTTAGGCTCTACCCATCAAACCTGAATACTTCTATCAGAGTCATAGACTGAGTTAGGTTAAATTTAAAAGCTTTAATACAAACACACCATAAGAACCTGTGTTGGTTGAGACAGAACTTAAATAAGACAATAATGTACGTATAAAAGGTAGAACCATATGTATATATAGACAGAAGAAAAAGAAAATCTAAATGTATCCTGATAAACAAATAACATATGGTATAGTCTACAAGTCGGATAGTTTCCTAAGTATACAAAGGATATAGTATATAGTAGCAAGAAGGAAGCTTCTGTAAAGCAGAAAAAAATTGGAATACTGAGTTGATACTCACTAGATGTGAAACTCTATATATGATAGAGGAAGAAGAAAAATGGCTAGTAACGCCTAAATCCCTACAGAGGTAAATGGACAGATCTCAGGCTAGATCTAACCGAGATAGGAGAACAATGGCCATACACCAAAAATAAGAGTAATTGTAACAGGATATAAAACTCTACTCTAGGTGACGTGGAGACTCAGAGTAAAATCTGCCACATGTTGATCCATCACCATGGAGCATTAAGAAGAGGTTGTAAACCGACCCCACCACTATATGGTCAAGAATGGGTAATGGGAATCCCATTGAACAGATGCCAAATAATGATTATCAGACTAGAGCAAATCAAAGGAGGTGAACAACCAGGATACTCCAGCCAATCTACCTGGACTACCAAGTGCCTTAGCTTAAAATAAACTTAGTCCAAATGCAAAAACATCAACAGATGATACCAGCTATGCAAGTTACCATGGGAATCACTACCCAAGTTTCCAATGCTATACCAACACCTTTGGATCAGACCAAGTACAGTACCAATTGATAGTAACACTATACCTCTAGCACATATTAGCCATAACACAGTGTCTACCATATAGTAGGTCCCAATAATGTACACCCCAATGCAGAAGCTTGGTGCACAACAAATAGTGTATTAAGGTGGTTACCCTTATCAGCTACCGATATATGGGATAGCTGCCCCATGGCAGAATGATCCAAAAAGGATTGAGGAATGTTTCCTGAAGATAAAGCTCGGATGTTTTTATCAAGGGATCAAATCTATTGTGGCCATATAACTAGACAGGTTTATATAGGATGTGGTGCATCATTGACTTACTCTTATGATTATAGAGGATGCACATACCTGATTTTAAATTCTCGTGCCTTGACAGGATACCTTCTTGATTCAACCTGTCAATTGGGGTTACAGATATTATTTTCTTAGAATTAGTCTTGATTATACCAATCTAAGCTACTCTCATGATCGACAACATGAATAGAGATATGAACTGAATGAATAATTAAAGGTTTAATCATGTTGAGTGTACATCTTTTTGATTTATACCTGATTTATTGATGTACCAAAACTTTCTCTAGATTTACTCCTATAGTGCCTTGACCAATGGCATTATATACTCGATAGAACCTATAACCATGAGGTTAAGAGCTGTAGAACCTCTATTTCCATGTATTATGACCACCGTGCAACCTAACGACCTTTTGATGTCGGTTGGATTACCATAGATTTACTCCTGATCCTTTAAACCCAAGTTCACTAGATAAAACAAAAGCTCATCATCATACTAAATTCGAATTAAAGAAATGAATTGCTTTTGGATAAATATTTTGATTCTTACATTCCTTGACCTCTGTTGATAAGATACCTAGTTAATAAGGGAATTATTAGAGGAAAGATGATTGAATTTAGAATAATCTCTATAGCCAAGAAACCTTAGATGAAGTAATGGAGAATCTATTCTGAAATTGCTAGATAGATGGATTTGAGTCACGGTTTGTAAAGGAGTGCATAAGCAAGAAGTGTGAACTACCAAGAGTAGCCAGTAAAGAGTAAATAACACTCGAACAGAGTTAAAGATGGCTATATCGGTATGAATTTTGATAAGGTAGAAGATTTCTAATGGCATATCTAAGAGTGGATACAAGGATGAAATAAAAAAATTGTGGCATTGATAATACTGGATTTAGTAAAATTACTATTAAGTTAATCCCAAGATCAAATGAGATGATTGAGTAAAGACCAAGAGAATTTGATAGAATTAATGAAATTATAAGCATATACCCTAATGCTTATAGGTAGACTTGGGATATGTAGAGAGTAACTAATCAAAAGATGTTGTTTGGGATGTATGAAAGAGAGATCAGGGTAGAGCAGCAGTGATAAAAGAGACATACGCTAATGAATACAATATGAGATTATTTGGCTATAGTCTTTGCAAAACAAAGAGGTAAAGGAGGTTAGACATGCCTTCAACACCTTTAAACCAGATTTTGCTAGTTCAATCCCTTTTGGACTAGATGTTGTATTGGATGAGTATTATGAACAATGTCTAAACCGTATGGATGGACAAAATTTAGATGCAACCTAATTCGACTTGAGATGGTAGACTTTGATGTCATCTTGGGAATAGACTGGTTGTCTCAACACTCTACAAGCGATTATGTGCTTAGTAGAGGTTATCATTTAAGAACAAAGATGGTACATAATTTGATTTTATTAGAAGCATATTGCTTAGGAAGTGAAAGCTCATCCTCTCCGCACTAAAGGCGAAGAAATACATGAAGAAGAAAGGAGTTGGATATATGGTAACTATGGTCGATGTTACCAAAGAAGCACCACCGATGGAAGATATTGAATGTGATGAGTAAATTTCCCTGATGTGTTTCCAGGAGACTTACTCGGGTTGCTGTCTGAAGGTGCGACCGAGTTCGTTATCGACTTGTACCAAGGATGGCACCTGTATCAAAGGCACTCTATAGAATAGCTCCTACGGAGTTGAAAGAATTGAAGACTCAACTATAGGAGTTATTAGACATAGGTTCTAATCGATTAAGTATTGCATCACAGGGAGTACCAATCCAATTCGTGAAGAAGGACGATAGTGTTTGGCTATGTATAGACTACTGGGAATTGAACAAGCTCACGAACAAGAACCGATATCCACTACCTCAGATCGATGACTTGTTTAATCAGCTGCAAGGTGCAAAGGTATTTTCTAAGATTAATCTTTCGGTCAAGATATCATCAATTGAAGAATTTGGACAGCGATATTCTGAAGATAGCTTTTAAAATCGAGAATGGACATTATGAGTTCCTGGTTATGTCTTTTGATTAGACCAATGCCCTTACATCTTTTATGGAGTTGATGAACCGGGTGTTTCATGACATGTTAGACACGTCAGTCATAGTTTTCACAGACTATATATTGGTTTATTCCAAAGACAAAGAAAGTCTTGTAACGGACCTTAGAGCAACCTTACAACGGCTGAGAATGGAGAAGTTTTATGCCAAGTTCATGAAGTGTGAGTTCTGGTTAAACAAGATTGCATTCTCGAGGTCACATAGTATCATCAAAAGGGTGAAAAATGGACTCCAATAAGATAAAAGCAATCGTATGGTGAGAAATGCCTAAGGACATTGTAGAGATCATAAGTTCATTGGGTTTAGCTGGTTATTACAGACGATTTATGAAGGACTACTCTAGATTCGCAATACCTCTTACCAAGCTAACCAGGAAGGGAGAGAAATTTTTTTGGATTGACAAGTGTGAAGAATGTTTCCAGACTCTAAAAGCAAGGGGATATCAACTCCCATCTTGATCGTTCCGACACCAGGGGAACCTTTTACCCTACAAGCCAATGCTTTTGGATTGGGTCTAGGATGCGGGTTGATGTAAGGTAAACAAGCGATTGCATATGCTTCAAGATAACTAAAGGAGCATCAGGAGAGTTACCATACTCATGACTTGAAGTTACCGGTGATGAATTATGCAATCATGACTTGAAGACATTATCTATACGGAGAAATTTTTTAGATTAAATGGGATTATAAGAGTTTTATTTATCTCCTCACCCAAAAAGAATTGAATATGGAGCAGAGGAGATGGTTGGAACACCTGAAGGATTAAGACTGCGATATTCAGCGTCACCTATGCAAGGCTAATGTAGTAGCTGAAGCTTTTAGCAAAAAGGGGAATAGTGAAGCCAAAAGGAGGACCTAGTACAAACGCTGTCTTATGTTCCATAGCAACATATTCAATTTAGAAGAAGAGCAACATATAATAGAAACTCATGATGATCCAATTGAGCTGAACTTATGGAGCAATAGTTCCTCGCTTGCATTCGCAGCGTTAAAGATCGTCTCTGATTTGATGGATGATGTAAAAGCAGTAATTTTGTTAGATCCGTACCTAAAAATGATTTAAGAAGATTTAGAAAAAGAAAAACCTAACCCTTACTTACTTTGGATGCGGAGAAGGTCCTGAGATACAGAGGATGATTATGCATACCTGAAAGTGAAAAACTCAGATCTTAGATACAAAATAATGCTAAAAGCCCATTCTATTCCATATTGGGTACTTCCTGGAAGTATAAAAAATATACCAAAACATGAAGAGATTATTTTGGTGGAAGGGAATGGAAGTAGTTGTGGCTAGATACGTGTTCTAGTATCTAAATTGTCAGCAAGCAAAGGTTGAAAGACAAAGACCAGTAGACTTACTACAACCACTATCGGAGCCAGCTTGGAAGTGGAACTGCATTACAAAGGAAGCATCCGAGTAGTAAACAGAAGCATAGGTGGAAGCAATGGTTGATGTTCATGAACCACAAGCAGCCATTAAAGCAGTCGAAGGAGCGAAAGCAGAGGCAAGGACTGGAAGAAGCAGATCCAGTTGTTTCATATCCTTCGGCCCCTACCTCTATATTGGAAAATCCAGTAGCAACTTATCCAGTAGTAGCAGCCACTTTAAATACCATTAATCCAACTGCAGCACCTGTTGAAAACGCAGCAGAAGAGCTAGCTTTAGATGACCCAGGCAAAGTTACAGGCTCCGAAGGAGAGACGGATTCTGATGATCAAGAGAGAGATTATGATTTGGATTAGAGAGATGAAGATTATTGAGCTGAAGATTCCGACCTTCGTGATCGTGATGCAGTTACTGATGATCGTGATCCTACAGGTGTTCCAGATGCTCCGGATGTTCCAGACGCAGTTATTCCTGTTTATAGGGATCTTCCAGCAGAAAATGACCAAAAATCTTAAAAAGAAGAAGGTGCCGCCAGTAAGGAAAGATACTCCAAAAAAGGCCTATGCTATTTTTTCGACTTTAGCCCGTGGTTCTTCCAGCTCGGTAGGACTTTGTAGATTATTCAGTCTCAGCTGCGTTGAGATTGTCCAGTTCCAGCTTCGGCTTCCGTAGCTGCTGTTCCAGTTCTTGCACATCAGTTGATGCAGTTTGGATGATTATTGATCGTCTTATGAAGACAGCTTGTTTCATTGCTATATGACCTCGGTGTGCTTTGGAATGGCTAGCTAAGCTATATGTGGATAATATTATCTGATTGAATGCTATGTCTGAGAGCATGGTGTCGGATAGAGGCTCACGCTTTACCTCAAAGTTTTGGGAGGGACTACAGAAAGTGATGGGAACAAAGTTAAAGTTTAGTATCGCATTTCACCCTCAGACAGACTAACAATCGGAGCGGACTATACAGATCCTAGGAGGTATTCTCTGAGCCTGTGAAATTGTTTTAAAGGAGCTTGAGTTAAGAAGTTGTCATTGATTGATTTTGCTATCAAGCTACCATGTAAATGTCACCTACGAAGCATAGTACAGTAGAAATGTTGAACTCCTTTGTTTTGGAATGAAGTCAGAGAACAAAGAATTGTAGGACCTGAGTTTATAGAAAAAACCTATTAAGTAGCAGACAAGATCAAAGAAGGGCCCAGACAGCTCAAAATTTTCAGGAGAGACACCAAGACCTCTAGTTTGCCATAAATGACAAAGTGTTCTTGAAGATATCACTTATGCGTGGTTTGAAACAGTTTGAAAATAAGGGAAATTTATGTCCTATATATGTTTTGGATCTTATAAAATTTTGGAGAGACGTGGAAGAATAGTATATCAACTAATGTTATCGTCATCTATTTTTAGTGTGCACGATGTATTTCATGTGTCTTTATTGAAGAAGTACGTTGGAGATCCATCACGGATATTGACCATAGATCCTCTGGATTTGATAGAGACTTAACTTTTGAAGTGGTACTAGCTTAGATCACCAGTTGGAAGGTACAACATCTCCGGAGCTAGGATATTTATTATGTGAAGGTAACCTAGCAAAGCCAAGATGTGGAAGAGGTTGCATGGGAAGAGAAAAATGCAATGCGGAAATAATATTCCCACCTATTCGACTCAGAAGGTACATCTAAATTTTGGGGATGAAATTTCTTTTGAGGATGGGGGAGTTGTAAGATCCATGCATATAAATTTTGAGGACAAAATTTCTGTTAAGGGTAGTGGAGTTGTAAGACCTGCATGCCACGAACCCGGTCTAACCTTCTGTTCTCGTGTCGTGACCAATCTTCCTATCATAATCGGCTCAAGTGAACCAATTGTATGAAAAAACCACAAGATGAGGTAAGAAACAAGTTAAATTTAGTTGGTGTGGTTGGCTGTTTAAGTTTGTGTGGAAGCAACTAGTTAAAAACTAAAAACCAATAAATTTTGGACGTACTGTGGCATTTTTTTAAGGGTACGGTCGAATGTATGGTCGACCATATTGAGACTGTACAACATATGGCCGACTGTTTTGAAAACGTTTGGTCGATGGATTGTGGGACCCCACGATCGATCGTTTGAACCTAGAACCGACTCCGTGTTTAGGAAACTTTCCTCATTTGAGAGGGGCTCTTTCCTAATTGAAAAATGACTCTATATGGAGGTTTTCCTCTATATAAAGGATGTCCCTTAGCCTCTCTCACTCTTTTAGAACCCAAATTGAAACTCTAAACCTAAGAGAGAAAGAGAGCGATGAAGAGAAGGAGAAGGAGATTTAGAGAAGAAGGCTGAGAGGAAGGTTTTTACAAAGAAGAGTTCTATCTCTCTACAACAAGCTTAAGGTATGGACTTGACTCTATAAGGTAGATCAGATAGAATAGGTTCTTTTCAAATGGATATATGGAACCTAATACAATGATTTGATTATAGGTTTTCTATGGGAAATCATAGAGAGTAAGGTAGGGATAATTGATAAGGATAAACTATGATTAAATGCCATAAAATCATTTTAGGATGAATCCCATTGATGAGCCAAGAGGAGAAACTTGTATGAGAAGTAAAAATTAACCTGACTATGTATGGTTCCAGCTATGGTCGACCATAGGATGAAAAGATAGTCGACCACAGCCATTTGGGAAGAATTCAAAAAACATATGGTACGGTCGCATATAGTGCGACCATAGGGTATCAACCGTACATCGTATGGTCGCATATATTGAGACCAAAGGATTGACCATAGGGTATCGACCATACAATAATAGAAAGTATATTTTTAAAATGAAACAAGGTTTTCAATTATTGTAACTTAGTACAATCAAACCCTAACTTAAATACATTAATTGTTTAGGTTTCCAATAGATTCAAAGTGACTTCCAAAGCTTGGGAGAGGAACAAACATCAATCAAAGGTGAGGGAACAAGACCTAAACTAATTGGATAATAACAAAATGCTTATTTATTGAGTTTAATGCTATGATTGATTCTATGCTTATATGCTTGTAATGTGCATCTCACATGTCATCCAATATTCCTGTTATTATTGCTCATGCATTTTTATTTCTATCTATTTATAACATGATAATGATGATGATGCTAGGAATAGGCATGTGATTATGTGTGTGGTTAGTGTGTTGGATGCGAGTGGAGCATCAGTAGGAGGATGTGACATTGTGGTTCATCCTGGTCACCAGATTCTAGCTCTATCTTTACTCAAGTCTTGCCGACTAACATTATCGTATCGCCATTACATTAGCAGAACTATTACGTCGTAGGGCATCAGGTGAGATGGTCTCAGACCATGTGGTCTTTGACTCTGTCGGGGGGCCTTAGCTCTATCTCTATAGACATATTGAGGGATGCTGGGGTGAGGCCTTGGTTACATTAGATGACATTAGGATTGGTTAGTTGCGAGCTCAGTTTGTAAGCCCTCGTAAGTAGGGGCTTACGTGTTGGTATGGGTAGGGCATCAGGGGAAGTGTTGGTGTTGTGTGATCCAAAAACTTTAGCTCTATCTCTATTCCATGGTAGGTGCATGTGGGACGGTATTGGTGTTTGATCCATTGGACAGATTCACACCACTCGTGTATAGAGGTGCAGTGGCGGCCAATCCTTTCTATAGCATATTGCAAACTTAAAACCAGACCAAAGATATGAATTGAATGCATGTATATGTTTGCGCATTGTTTTGTTCACTCACTGAGCTCAAGTTGGTGAGTTGACCCTCGCGTGCATAATTCTTTTTAGTTTCTGATGTTGCAGGTATTACTGTTGAAGATTATATTGATGCACCAACATATGGACATGTGGTGGCTATGGATATGCAAGTTGTGGATGATGAATATAACTTGTCAAGCGAGTATTTCAACGATGATTACGCTTAGTGTTTAACTTTCATATTTGGTATTTGTAATAGTTTGATATATTTATGTTTTGGTTACTTGGAGATAACTGGATTATTTAATTATTTATCATGTTAGACCTCAGTTCATTATTAATAAGACTTTCGTTATTTATTTTAGTATCTCTGATTATTACTGTGGAATGTGTTTTGGTTTAACATGGTTGGCACAACCTATACGAGATCCCAGTTTAAATTGTTGATTCTTATGACGGTTCATCACACCATTGGTTAGTCTAGAATTGGGGTGTGACAAGCGCCATCATATCATCTGGTAGAGGGCACGAGGGACCAGTTGAGGGGGGAAGAACGAGAAGGGCCAGCTCTAGTGGTATGTTGTGGCGAAGGAAGGGGGATGTCATCCACATCTAGGAACATCCGATCGTCATCATCGTCTTCACCCTCTCCCATGGCTACAGCTCGACATGGGGGATGGTTCATTGCATTCTGTTCCTCGTCGCTGACTTGCACTTTTTGCATCTCCATTCAACAGATGGCCTCCCAGTCAAGGTCCGCAGAGGCTATCTCTTCAAAAATCTTTTCACCCTCTATGTTTACTTGAAGGCAATCGAGGATGGTAGTGATCATATGCCCATAGGGTAGGTTGCCCTTCAGACTGATCGTCACAGCTCGGTACATAGTGCGAATAATGATATAAGGCAGGCATATGGGCTGTCTAGTGTAGACGCAGATAATAGATTTTGAGTGAGCTGAGAGACCATCTGGTAGTACCCACTCTGTGGCACCAAATTATGCTAAATGATCTTGCAATAAATCCTAGGCTCTGGACGCAGGTTGATAGCTTTCATTTGCCAGCGATCACTTCGTAGGATTTGATTGCTTATCTCGGTGTGCATCCTCATCATCAAAAATTGGAGTTCTTTTGGGGTGCAATAGACCAATGGACCATCATTGGAGATGCCTCAGATGTCTACCAACTGCTGACAGTTGAATGAGATAGGAACCCCTTTACTTAACTAGTGATCCTGAGGTCCTTAACTCTATCCAACTCCTTTGGATCACCCTCAATCTAGAGATTACAGTAAAACTGCTTCACTAGATCTGGACATGTAGATCCCTGATACTGTATTACTGGGAGCCAACCCATTGTACGAAAGGCTTTCTTGACATCAAAGAGAGCAAGGCTAGGTAAATCCACAAACTGGCCCACTTCTAATTTCTAGCCCTGAAACCAAAGGTACTGTGTCTCGGCTTCAACTGACCTAAAGAGAATGGCATCATGAACCTGAGGAACCTTGGTGTGGACCATGTTTACTGCAAGTAATACAAACCAATAAACCAATTGTCTGTTATAGGAAATTTTAAAAATTTTGACATTATAACGGTGTGAATTGGCCAAAAGCCTCATTTTCGTCCAATTGCTTGGACTAGAGGACTTACATCAAGGGAAAAACAATTATACATGCCAAACAATATTATACGACCAAGGAATTAAATTAATTTTGAGGAATTTCAAAGAAATTTGCAATTTTGAGAAAAATCCCAAAATTTAGGGCAAAACTCAACTTTTGGGGATTCATTCCAAACCCACTGACGAAATCCCAAATAAGTTGAGGGCTTTGCTTCATATCATGCCCAATAACAATGCTAAGTAATAAAAATGAAATTTTTACAGTCAAATAAGATATAATTTGATAAAACAAGTATAAGACGACAAAACCTATGTCTAACAATCCAAAGGAGAGTAAGGGATTAAGACGTTACTTCAGGAATGGATTTGGAAGTCGTTACACGATGATAGAAGTGAGAAAATTGAGGGGAAGCACTGTAGCAACTCAGTGGAGGCGAATGGAGTTGGAGCTCAGTGGAAGATGGGAAGAAATGAGAAAAACCAACTCGGATTTGGTTTAAAAAGCCAAATTTTGGTTGTGTGGTCGACTAATATGACCCATACAGTCGACCACATAGTCGACCATAGACTCTTGGACTCTGCTACAAGGTTTGTGTGGACGCATGATTGGTCGCACCATGCATGACCACTCAAGGTCGACCACACAAAGAAATTTTGCGATAAATGCTATGAAGTTTTGGGAAAATGTTTGTTTTGGGATTTTCAATATGATTCTATGTGACTAACCTTAAGAACTGCCATTTTTGTATATCATCTCACATTTATTGACTATACAGACATTTTATCAGTAGATAATCTTACATGGCTTGCCGCACTCCTAGAAATAGTCGTAGAGGCTGTGGCCCGACCCCACCACCACCTGAAATGAGAAATACCAATGAAAAACCTAAAGAAAAAGCAGTAAACAATGTGAACCAAAATAATATACCTAAAGGCAGAAACAATCAAGCCACTCCAACTAACCTACCAGGACTACCACCTGATCTAGCCACGGTTGTGATGAATTTAACACAAGTGCAGGAATTATAGTAATCGCAAGTAAATATGCAGGCTACCTTGGGAATCATGCCTCTAGTAGAAAATACCACACCAACACTTCCCGGTCAGACTAGCATGATACCGGTGGGTAGCAGCGTTGTGCCTCCAGCACCCATTGCAGATAACATGGTGCCCATAGCACCCATGAAAAATAACACCGTACCCACAGCATAGCAGGTTCTAGTAATGCACACCCCAGTATAGAATTTCAGAGTACAACAAGGGGTGAACAACCAAGGAAGTTATCAGAATCAGCCACCTGTATATGGTTATTATGCACAAAATTTGCTCGACCACTCTAGGCTGATAGAGCGTTTACTGAAAATAAAACTGAAGGAGTTCATGGGAAAGCCCTTAGACCCATTATGGTCAGCCCACTGGATTGATGAGATGGAGAGGAATTTCATGATGATGACTATTTCAGAAGAAGAGAAGGTACTGTGTGTAACTTTTATGTTGAAAGGTGATGCACATCATTGGTGGAAGTCTACTCAGAGTTATCTTCTAACCAAGCACACCCATCTAACTTGGTCTATATTCAAATAAGCTTTCTTTGAGAAGTATTTTCCTAGAAGCTTCAGAGATCAGATGGAGAAGCAATTATTAAGTCTGTATCAAGGTTAGATGTCTGTAGATGCTTACTAGCAGCGTTATGAAGAGTTATTCTTCTTTGGTCCCACCAGTATGAAAGAAGATGATACCAAAACCGGACGGTTCATCATAGGACTTAGGGGAAGTATTCGAGAGCACGTATTGGGACTGGAAAAGAAGATCTATAATGAAGCAATATAGATTGCTCGAGTTCTGGAGTCAAGTCAGAAGGAGAACTATTTTACTCAAAATAGGGGTATCAAGAGGCCTAACAGAAACTCGTTCAATGGAGGAAACTCAAAAACCTTCAAACCATTCTGGACTCAAGGCTTCAATGCTGCAGTCAAGATTACTCAGATGGCTCAACCTCAACAAAAGCAAAGGAATGCTGGGTTAAATGCTTCAACTGTGAACAAATAGGGCACTATTCAAGGGACTGCTTTAAACCAAAGAAGCAGTTACAGCAAAGGAAGGTTTTTACCGTAACTTTCGAAGACGCTGCTACATTACTAGATGTGGTCACAAGTATGACCCGACTTTTCATTTTTACAATACTTTGTGTTAGCATATAGATTAAACTAGGTAAAATCATAGGTATCATACCTATAGCTGGCATACTTGCCAAAGTACTTTTCAACTCTAGAGTCACATACTCTTTTGTATCTATGTCTTTTGGAAAGAAACTAAATGTGCTCCTCAATCCTTTAGACTTTAAGCTATTAGTGCGGTCGCCTATATGATTAGAAGTGAAATTAGACAAAGGTTATGGATCATGCCCAGTCCTTATTGGTGAAAAATTTATGGATGCAACCTTAATTCAACTTGAGATGACATATTTTGATGTCATCTTATGAATAGATTGGTTATCTCAGCATTCCATAAGTTTACTGTGTGCTGAAAAGAAATTGACCTTCAAAGGCCAGGATGGTACAAAATTTAATTTTTTTGGGAACCAAACTTCCTCGTAAATAGAAACTCATTCTCTTTGCATTGAAGGCTAAGAGATGCCTTGAGAAAGGAGGAATTAGATATCTGGTATCCGTAGTAGATGTCACCAAAAAAACATCATGGATGGAAGATATTGAGGTTGTGCAAGAACTTCTGGACGTGTTTCTAGAAGATTTAGCTAGGTCGCCAATCGAGTGACGGAGTTTGTTATAGACTTATTGCCAGGGTTGAGACCTGTGTCTAAGGCACCCTATTGAATGGCTCCTACTAAACTAAAGGAATTAAAGGTTCAATTGTAGGAGTTATTAGACAAAGGCTTTATCTGAGTGCATGTATTGTTCGTGAAGAAGAAAGATGGTAGTGTTTAACTGTGTATAGACTATCGTGAATTAAACAAGCTAACGATCAAGAATCGATACCCATTACCTCGTATCAATGACTTATTTGATCAGTTGCAAGGTGCGAAGGTGATTTCTAAAATTGATCTACGATATCATTAATTGAAGATTAAGGATGGCGATATTCCAAAGATAGCATTTAAAACCAGGTATGGACACTATGAATTCCTGGTCATGTCTTTTGGACAAACCAATGCACCAACGTCTTTTATAGAACCCATGAATCGAGTGTTCCATGACATGTTGGACACTTCGGTCAAGTTTTCATAGATGACATATTGATTTATTCCAAAGATAAACCAACTCATGCGACGGATCTTAGAACAACCTTACAATGGCTGTGAAGGGAAAAGCTTTATGCCAAATTCAAGAAATGTGAGTTCTGGATTAACGAAGTGCAGTTCTTAGGTCATGTAGTGTCCTCAGTAGGAATTCAAGTGGACCCCGACAAAATAAAAGCAATTGTGAAGAGAGAAGCACCTAAGAACGTTGTCGAGATTAAAAGTTTTCTAGGGTTAGGTGGTTATTACAGATGATTCGTGGGAGATTAGAATCGCCGTACCTCTCACCAAGCTAACCAAGAAAGGGAAGAAGTTCATTAGGTCTGATCAATGTGAGAAGTGCTTCCAGACCTTGAAGTCAAAGTCGATATCAGTGCCCATTTTGACTATTCCGATACCAGGGCAGCCATTTACCTTGTATATTGATGCCTCTAAATTGGGTCTAAGGTGCGTGTTGCTGCAATGTGAACAAGTAATTACTTACGCTACAAGATAATTGAAGGAACATGGGAAGAACTACCCTACCCATGATTTGGAACTAGCAGCGGTGACTTATGCAATTAAAACTTGGAGGCATTACTTGTATGGAGAAAAATTATAAATTAATTCAGATCATAAGAGTCTTACTCATCTCTTTAAGCAGAAGGAGTTGAACATGAAACAGAAAAGAGGGTTAGAGTTGTTGAAGGATTATGACTGTGATATTCAATATCATCCCGAAAAGGCAAACGTAGTGGCGGATGCGTTGAGCAGAAAAGGGGTATTGAAGCTAGCCGAAGGACCTAGCACTAATGCTGCATTAAGCCTTACAACCACAATGTCAGATTGGGCCGATACAGTAAGGTCTTGTCCATAAGTTTATACTCCAATTTGCAGCATTAAGGATTCTACCTGACCTGATGAAGGAGGTGAAAATAACAATCCTACAGGATCCTTACCTGAGGACTGTGCAAAAGGACTTGAAAAAGGCAGGCTGAATCCTGATTTTACCTTCGATATGGAAGGGGTACTGTAAGCACCCCATTTTTGCCACCCTCAGCATAAGTGAACCAATATGGCAGGTTTTTGGCCTTTAACCCAAAGGTTGGTGATTCTCTAATGAACCCCATAGTAGGGTCATTGGATATTATCTACTTGGATGAATAGGTCGTAAAATTATCTTCGAAATGAGACCGGAATCATCAAATTCTGACTTCAAACAAGGAAGATATCGCAGTTTGAAAGTGCAAGGGCATTTACGTAATTATCGTATGATGCATGCATTATCATTCAAACTTCAAGACATCATATCTTGGTCATCTGATATCGGAATCAGATGATTCAAAGGCCAATATTTCTTATTTTCAGTCCTCTTCAAAGTGGACGTGAAAAATCTAGGGTAGAAGTCACCAGTGGGCCCCATGCAAGCTTTCATACAAAATTATCGTTAGAACTTCAAAGCTTCATATCTTTGTCGTTCTACATCGGATTTAGATGATTCCAAGGCCATTATTCTTAATTTGTAATGTTCTACAAAGTGGATGTAAAAAATCTGGGGTAGAAGTCTCCGAAGGATCCCATGCAGAATGGTCAGTCAAATTTTCTCAATAATTGACCTGCTTAAACTTCAGAAATTCATAAGTTGACCATTTCATTTCCAAATGAGATGATTCATATTCCAATATTCCTCATTTTTAATGTTCTACAAAGTGAACATAGAAAATTTAGAATATATGCTATTGGAAAATTCCATATGGAAGGGTGACAAAAATAGACTATGAAATGTCAACCTTAGTCCAACCAGCTTAATTCAGTTTAGTCTAACTTAGCCTGGCCCAGCCTAGACCAATCCAGATCAAGTTATGTCAATCATATGCATGCATTCCTTTTATATGTGTATAATGTATAATATATTATTGTACATAATATATATATATATATATATATATTATAAGGAAAGAGAGAGGAAAGTGAGGCCGTGGAAAGAGAGAGGAAAGAGAGGCCATAGGAAAGAGAATGGGATAAAGAAAAAAAGGAAAGAGAGAGAAATAAAAAAAAAAAGAAAAGAAATAAAAGAAAAGATTCCCCTTCACGTTTTCTAGAAAGAAAATGTGAAAGAGAGAGGGAGAAAGAAAAAAAAAGGAAGGAAAGAGGAAGGAAAGAAAAAAAAAAGAAAAAAAGAAGAAAAAGAAAAAAAATTGTTTTCTAAAAAAGAAAACATGAAATGAGAGAGAGAAAAAAAAGGAAGGAAAAAAAAGAAGAAGAAAAGGAAAGAAGAAAGAAAGGAAGGAGAGAAGAAATTTTCCAGAAGAAGGAAAGGGAGAAAGGAAAGAGAGAAGGGATTTTCTAGAAGAAGAAAGAGAAAAAGAAAAGAAAGGAAGAAGAAAAAATGTGGGAAGGAAGAAAAGAAAGGAAAAAAAATGGAAAGAAAAGATTTTCTAGAAAAAAAAAAGGAAAGAAGAGAGAAGAAGGAAAGAGGAAGAAAGGATTTTCTAGAAGAGGGAGAGAGAGAAAACGTGTGGAATAGAGTGGGGGAAGAGAAAATGGAAGGAAGAGAAGAAAGGAAAGAAGAAAAAAGGAAGAAAAAAAGATTTTCTAGAAAAAGAAGAAAGAAAAGAAGGATCTTCTAGAAGAGGAGAGAAAAAGTATAAAGAGGCAAGAGAAGAGAGAGAAGACTCTTTTTTTAGACCATAGAGAGAGAGGAGAACGTGATAGAGAGAAGAGGACGTGAGTGAGAGAGAGAAAACATGAGAGAGGGAGAAAGAAAGAGAGAAAAAAGAGAAAAGAAAGAAAGAGAAGAAGAAAAGAGAGAAAGAGAAGAGAGAGAGAAGCAGAAGAGAGGAGAAGGAGGATTCGCATTCAAAGGGATTGATACAACCTCCAATCATCCTTCATCGATGGTTTCGCTTGATTTGAGCACAAGGTTAGTACTCTAAACAAATTTAGAGGTCGTTAGAATGATCGAATGCCAATTTTACTTGAAAAAGGCTAATTTCCATGAAATCTCAATCATGAATGCTCTATTACATGCTTGTTAATGTTAAGATACCTATGTCTAGAATTTTTCATGAATGATAATTTGTCTAAGCTATTCAATGATGAAGTTTTGAATGATATATAATGATGTTTGATGTTTTTTACAAATTTCATAAAGTGATTTTCAGATCTGAAAATTTCAGATATAGGATTCAAACTTAGGATGTACATCACATGTATTTTTTTAAGATTTTGAAGCCCAAATTTTTATGAGAGTCTCTCTGATATGTTATAAGACTACCCTAAAAATTTCGTTCCATTTGGAATTGAGAAAATATATCAAAAAATTGTCTTTGACATTGCTATTTTTCTCAAATGTAATGCAATCCTCCATTATAAAGTCTCTAGACAAAGGTCTTATGGCCATAATAAAAAAATTCACTTAATATGAACTTTTTAGACATTAAAGTCTTCTAAAAAATGACACTAATTTTGTATTTTTTTAATTTTTTATTGAATTGATATCAATTTTTAAGTGCATAGTACTCTGATTTTGAATCTATCATGATGTACTGATTTGCATGATTGAAAAGAGTCATTTTTCACAAAGAAAATATATTGTTTTAACTTGTTTTTCTTAATGAAATTTTAGATCAGATATTTATCTACATAGACATATGTCTGTATTTAATTTTCATTAAGAATAGAATTTTATTTGGAATTTATGGTGCAACTGGTCAAAAATCTAGAACAGATTTGACCAGTGCACATGTTCGGTCTTAGGGCATATCTTTGGCCTATTTTTGCTTTCCGTTGGGATTCAACTCCTTCATATGAAATATAATATATTAAGTCATCTTTCTATGAAAAAACGTTGAGCTTGATTTGAGTTTTAGAAGACCTACTTATGGTCATTCTTGTGTAATGTGACAAAATCTAAATACAGTTCATAGTTTTGTCCATTATCTAAAACCTTGTGTCACAATTTTGACAGTTATGAGTCATTAATCATCCTAAATTTCTTCATAAAAATTACAATTTTTTCAAAGAACGTTGAACATATGTTTTTTTTTTTTTTAATAATTTTTTACTTTTCAAAAAAAGGTTTCATTGATGTCTCATTCATTATAACATCAATGATTGTTTAAGTGAATTCTACCATATTTAGATAAATGGCTATATTTGGAGCATTCATATGCTTTGTTTGGATTGTGCATACCATGTTTGCCACATTCCATATGTTGTTATTTTTGGTAGAATAGATAAATTTTTACCATATTTTAACAAAATCTTAATTTCATACCATTTTTAAGTCTTACTATGCTTAGAAAATAGCATATAAGATCTTTCATTTTTTTGAAAAATTCATGTCATATATCCATTCTATGATTGGTACTTACGATATCGATATATAGATGCATATTAGATCTTGCATATTAGATATTGCCACATTGGATCTTGCCATATTAGATCTTGCCATATTAAATCTTGCCATGCTTAGATCTTGCCATACTTAGATCTTACCATATTAGGTTCTTGCCTTATTTGCAATACATGCCATATTAGGGAGATTTTCATAATCTTACTATATGTTGTGATAGTTACCATAAATATCATACATGCCATGCTTAGAATATTCTTTTTTTGGAAATAATTTAATTTATGCAACAACCTAGTCGAACTGTCATATCTGTACACCTAGCAAACATATTAGGTGTGGGGACGTGCATTTAGGCACCAACATTCTTGGGAAGGGCATAATGGGAATAATAAAAACCTTAACAAAGAAAGAAAAATGCTTTGCCAGACTTTCCAAAATTAGAGCTTAGGTTGAAAAGGGTAATTCAGGATGATTTTGTCCCTCGGTAAACCCTAAACCTAGAATAGGTTCTCAACCCTAAACTTAGAATAGGTTCTAAATCCTAAACCTAGAACAGGTTCTCAACCCTAAACCTAGAATAGGTTCTAAATCCTAAACCTAGAACAGGTTCTCAACCATAAACCTAGAATAGGTTCTCAATCATTAACCTAGAACAGGTTATCAACCCAAACTACGTGGATTCTGATTCCTAAGTCAAACCCTAGGATACGTAGGCCATTTGGGAGAAACCCAAATTCGGATCCAAACCTTAGTGCACTCGGACTATCCATAGATCTACTAGGATACCCAGCCATCATTCCCAAACTACACGGATTCTGATTCCTAGGTCAAAGCCTAGGATACGTAGGCCATTTAGGAAAATCCCAAATTCGGATCCACACCTTAGTCCACTCGGACTATCCATAGATCCAATAGGATATCCACCCAGAGTTTCAAACTACGTGGATTCTGATTCCTAGGACAGACCCTAAGATACGTAGGCTATTTGGGAAAAACCCAAATTTGGATCCACACCTTAGTCCACTCGGACTATCCATAGATCCACTAGGATACCCACCCATCATTCCCGAACTACGTGGATTCTGATTCTTAGGTCAAACCCTAGGATACGTAGGCCATTTGGAAAAATCTCAAATTCAGATCTACACTTTAGTCCACTCGGACTATCCATAGATCTACTAGGATATCCACCTAGAGTTTTGAACTACGTGGATTCTGATTCCTAGGGCAAACCGTAGGATACGTAGGCTATTTGGGAGAAACCTAAATTCAGATCCACATTTTAGTCCACTCGGACTATCCATCGATCTACTAGGATACCCATCTATTCCAGAGCCTGAACTATGTGTATTCTGATTCCTAGGTCAAATCCTAGGATACGTAGGCTATTTGGGAGAATCCCAAATTTGGATCCAAACCTCAGTCCACTTGGATATCCATAGATCCACTAGGATATTTACCCACATTTTGACCCAGATAGGGTTATCCACATTCCATCCTAGAATGGGTTATCCATATTTTGACCTAAATAGGATTATTCTTAGATCCACTAGGACTATCTATCAGTCCACATGGACTATCCAGATCCTAACCCATAGGGTTTCTCATCCATTCAATCATAAATTTCAACTTGAATAATGAACTTAATTATGCACAAGCATAAATCACAGCCATAAACTTTAATCACACCTGAACTACGATGGTGAACCTGATTTTCAGAATAATTCTGCAATACGTAGGAAATCTGATGGATATAGATTCGGTTCAATGATATCAAACCACTTGGTTTGGTTCAGTTTAACAAATAGAGGCTAGCATAGGAAAGGTATAGGAAACCGATTTCGATCGGGCGGTTTGGCTGCCTAACCCCTTCCCATAACCATAACCTGATGCTTATCCAATCTTTGATGGTCCAAAAATCCAATCTAAGGGTCATGAGTCAATTGAAGTCTTACCTTAGGTTGAGATTTCACATTTCTAAGGTCCTAGACCTTAATCTAGGTGGCGACTTCTAAAATTTCCATCTTTGTCCTCACAGGTACTGAGATACGGAGGACGATTATGTAACCTAAAAGTAAAGATTCAGACCTCAAAGATAGGATAATGACAGAGGCACATTCTGCTCCTTATTCAGTACACCCTAAAAGTACAAAAATGTACCATGATCTGAAGAAATTATATTGGGGGCGACGAATGAAAGCAGACGTGGCTAAGTACGTGTTCCAATGTTTGACTTGTCAACTAGTAAAGGTGGAAAGACAAAGACCGACAGGCTTACTACAACCTTTATCGGAGCCAGCATGGAAGTGGAACTGCATCACTATAGACTTCGTCACCCAGATTACCATTGATCCCAAGGTATGTTCATGCAGTTTGGGTGATTGTCGATCGTCTAACTAAGGCAACTCGTTTCATTGCTATATGACATCAGTATCCCTTGGAGTGGTTAGCCAAGTTGTATGTAGATAATATTGTCCAATTACATGGTATACCTGAGAACATTGTGTAGGACTAAGATCCACGTTTTACCTCAAAGTTTTAGGAAGGTTTACAGACCAAAGATATGAATTGAATGCATGCATATGTTTGTTGCATTGTTTTGTTTACTCACTGAGCTCAAGTTGGAGAGCTGACCCTCGCGCGTGTAATTCTTTTAGTTTCTGATGTTGCAGGTATTACAATTGAAGATTTTGTCGACACACCAATATATGAATAGGTGACGGCTATGAGGAGCAAGCTGTGGAGGACTATTGTGATTCGTTAAGCGAGCGTTTCAACTGTGGATACACTTAGTGTTTAATTTTCGTATTTACATATTTGTAATATGTATTAAATTATGTTTTGGTTACTTGGAGATAAATGGAATATTAATTATTTATCATGACTAGACCTCAGTTCATTATCTGTAAGACTTTCGCTATTTACTTTATTATCTCTGATTATTGTGGAATGTGTTTTGGTTTAACATGGTGCGGATAGCCTATTTGAGATCCTGGTTGAACCGTTGGTTTATTGACGGTTCATCACACCATTCTGGTTGGTGCAGAATTGGGGTGTGACAACTTGGTATCAGAGCTCTTAGGCCTTGCCCATCAAACTCGAATACTTCCACTGGAATCCATGAACTGAGTTAGGATAAATTAAAAGCTTTAATACAAACACACCATAAGCACCTGTGTTGGTTGAGACAGAACTTAAACAAGACAATAATGTACATATAAGAGGTGGAACCATATGTACATATATAGAGACTAAAGAAAAAGAGAATCAAAATGTATCCCGATAAATAAGTAACATATGGTACGGTCTACAAGTAGGATCGTTGCCTGAGTATACAAAGGATATAGTACAGTAACAAGAAGGAAGCATCTGTAAAGCAAAAAAATTAAAATACCGAGTTGGTACTCACAAGATGTGAAACTCGATATATGACAGAGGAAGAAGAAAATGGCTAGTAATGCCTAAATCCTTGTAGAGGAAAAGGGAAAGATCACGGGCTGAATGCGATAGAGATAAGAGAACAATAGCTATACACCAAAAATGAAAGTAACTATAAAAGAAGATAAAGCTATACTCCTGGGTGACGTGGAGACTCAGAGTGAGATCCACCACAAGCTGATCCATTGCCCGTTGAGCGTTAAGAAGATGTTGCAACTCGACCCCACCACTATCAGGGTCGAGAATGGGTAGTAAAAACTCATCTGAGTAGATGCTAAATAATGATAATCAGATTAAAGCAAATCAAAGGAGGTGAACAACCAGCCCACTCCAGCCAATCACCTAGACTACCAAGTACCTTGGCCACGGTTGTAATAAACTTGGCCCGATAAAATACAAGAGTAACAACAGATGAGACCGACTATGTAAGTTGCTATGTGAATCGCTATCCAAGTTGCCAATGCTACATCAACACCTCCGGATCAAACCATGTGTAGTACCAATTGGTGCAACATTGTACCTCCAGCACCTGTTAGCTATAACACAGTGCCTACCATACAGGAAGTCCCAGTAATGCACACCCCAGTGCAGAAGCTTGGAGCACAACAAGCAGTGTATCAAGGTGGTTACCCTTATCAGCCACCGATGTATGGGATAGCTGCATCATGGCAGAATGATCCAAAAAGGGTTGAGGAATATTTTCTAAAGATAAAGCCTCAAACGTTTTCAGCAAAGGAACAAATCTATTGTGGCCATATAACTAGATAGGTTTATATAGGATGCGGTGCATTATTGACTTACTCTTACGATTATAGAGGATGTACATACCTGATTTTAAATTCTCATGTCTCGACAAGATACCTTATTGATTCAACCTAATAGGAGTTATAGATATTGTTCCTTTAGTATTAGTCCTGATTATACCAATTGAGCTACTCTCATGATCGACAACATGAACAGAGAGATGAAATGAATTAACAGTTAATTGTTTAATAATGTTGAGCGTACATCTTTCCATTTATACCTGATTTATTGATGTACCAAAACTTTCTCCACATTTATTCTTGTAGTGCCTTGACCAATGGCATTATATACTTGATAGAACCTGTAACCATGAGGTTAAGAATTGTAAAACCTCTATTTTTTTTATATATTTGGACCACCATGCAACTTGACGATCTTTTGATGCCGGTTGGATTACCATAGATTTACTCCTGATCCTTTAAACATAAGTTCATTAGATAAAGCAAGTGTTCGTCATTACCCTGAATTCGAAAGAAGAAAATGAATTGCTTTTGGATAAAGATTCTGTTTCTTACATTTTTCGAAATCCATTGATAAGATGTTTAATGAATAAGGAATTATGGGAAGTGAGATGATTAAATTCATATTAGATTCTATAGCCAAGGAACCTCAGATGAAGAAATGGAGGATCTATTTCGAGATTGCTGAATAGATGGATATGGTCATGTCTATAAAAGAGTGCATGAGCAAGAAAGTAAGTAACAATCACAAGATATTTTTCGAGGTATATGAAAGAGAGATCAGGGTAGAACAACAATGATAAAGAAGGTGTAAGCTAATGAGTTTTTTTGTAGATATATGAGATTTTAAGCAATAGTCTTTGAAAAACTAGGAGATTAAAGAGCTAGATGTGCTCTTAAGACCTTTAAACCAGATTTTGCTAGTTCAAGCCTTTTTGGACTAGATGTTGTATTGGATGAGTGTTATTAACAATGTTTGAATCATTTGGATGGACAGAATTTGGATGTAACCTAAATCGACTTGAGATGACAAACTTTGACGTCTTCTTGGGAATAGACTGGTTGTCTCAACACTCTACAAAGTTGTTATGTGCATAGAAGAGGTTATCATTCAAGAGTAAAGACGGCATATAATTTAGTTTTATTGGAAGCATGTTGCCTAAGAAGTGAGAGCTGATCCTTTCTATGCTAAAGGCGAAGAGATGCTTTGAAGAGAAAGAAGTTGGATATATGGTATCTGTGGTATACGTTACCCAAGAAGCACCACAGATGGAAGATATTGATGTGATGCATAAATTTGCTGATGTATTTCCAGGAGACTTACTTGGGTTACCACCTGATCATGCGACCGAGTTTGTCATCGACTGGTTATCAAGGACGATACTTGTGTTAAAGGCACGTATAAAGTAGCTCCTATGGAGTTGACGGAACTGAGACTCAACTACAAGAGTTATTAGACTAAGGTCCTAATAGGCTAAGTATTGCATCACGGGGAATGCTAATGCAATTCGTGAAGAAGAAGGATAGTAGTGTCAGATTATGTATAGACTACCAGGAACTAAACAAGCTCACGATCAAGAATAGATATCTACTACCTCAGATCGATGACTTGCTTAAACAGTTGCAAGGAGCAAAGTTATTTTCTAAGATTGATCTTCAATCAAGATATCATCAGCTGAAGAATTTGGACAGTGATATCTCGAAGATAGCTTTTAGAATCAGGATTTGACATTATAAGTTTCCCATTATGACGTTTGGATTAACCAATGCCCTTACATATTTTATGGAGCTGATGAACTGCGTGTTTCATGACATGTTGGACATGTCGGTCATAGTTTTCATAGAGGATATTTTGGTTTATTCCATAAATGAAGCAACTCATACAATGGATATTAGAACAACTTCACAACAGTTGCGAAGTGAAAAGCTTTATGCTAAGTCCAAGAAATAGGAGACCTGAACAAAGTGATCTTCTTAGATCACATAGCGTCATAAAAAGGGATTAAATTGGACCCTACTAAGATAGAAGCAATTGTATGGTGAGAAACGCCTATGAACATTGCGAAGATCAGAAGTTTCTTGGATTTAGCTGGTTATTACGGACGATTCATGGAGGAACACTCTAGGATTGCAAAACCTCTTACCAAGCTAACCAGGAAGGCATATGAGTTTATTTAGACTAACAAGTGTGAAGAATGTTTCTAAACTTTAAAAGCAAGTTAATATCAACTCCGATCTTAATCGTTCTGACACTAGAGAAACCTTTTACCCTATACATCGAAGCTTTCAGATTGGGTTTAGGATGCGGGTTGATGCAAGGTCAATAAGCGATTGCATATGCTTCAAGACAACTGAAAACACATGAGAAGAATTATCCTACTCATGACTTGGAATTAGCAGCAGTAGTACATGCTGTCAAGATATGGAGACATTATTGTATGGAGAGAAATTTCAGATTAAATCAGAACATAAGAGTCTCACTTATCTTTTTAATCAGAAGGAGTTGAACATGAGACAAAGAAGATGACTAGAATTATTGAAGGATTATGATTGTGATATCCAGTATCATCCAGGAAAGGCTAACGTAGTTGCTGATGCGCTAAGCAGAAAAGCAATGATGAAATCTCAAGGAGAGGTTAACACGACTGCAGCAATGTGTGCTACAGGAAAAGTATTAAATTATGGTAATGAGCAGTTCGTGATAGATGCACCAGGTGGATCAACCAACCAAGGGTTTAATCATCTGTTTTTAAATATGTTCGCAACATTGAAGATTGTACCTGATATAATTGATGAAGTGAAAGCCGCTTAAATCAGACCCTTATTAGAGAACGGTACAAGATGACATCAAAAAAAGTAGGATTATTCCTGAGTTCACCTTGGATGATGAAAAGGTACTGAAGTGCAAAGGAAGAGTATGTGTTCCTGAAATGGATAACTTGGACATTAGACACCGACTAATGAAAGAAGCTCACACCACCGCTTATTCGGTACATCCTGGAAGTACAAAGATGTATCATGATTTGAAGAAAGTATCTTGGTGAAGAGGAATGAAAGCAGATGTAGCTAAATTCGTGTCTCAATGTCTAAATTGTCAGAGGGTGAAGGTTGAACGGCAAAGACCTGCAGGATTATTGCAGCCACTGCCAAAACCAACATGGAAATGGGACTGCATCACTATGGACTTCATCATCGGGTTACCATTGACTCCTTGAGTAGTTGATGCGGTCTGGGTGATTGTAGATCGTTCGACTAAGATAGCTCGCTTTATAGCTATACGACCACAGTATATCCTGGAGAGGTTAGCCAAGCTATATGTGGATAACATTGTCAGATTACATGATGTACTTGAAAGCATCGTGTCTGATAGAGACCCATGCTTTACCTCAAAGTTTTGGGAAGGATTGCAAAAAACTATGCGTACAACGTTGAAGTTTAGTACTGCATTTCATCCTTAGACAGACGGACAGTCGGAGCGTACTATTCAGATTTTAGAAGACATGCTTCGAGCCTGTGTAATTGATTTCAAAGGCTCATGAGATGAGAAACTACCATTGATCGAGTTCGCTTATAACAACAGCTATCAGGCTACTATACAGATGTCACCCTATGAAGCACTGTATGGTAAGAAGTGTCGAACTCCTCTGTTTTGGAATGAAGTTGGAGAACGTAGCATCGTTGGACCAGAGTTAGTTGAAGAGACTTTTCGAGTGGTTGACATTATCAAGGAAAGATTTAGAACAGCTCAGAATCGTTAGAAACAATATGCAGATACTTGACATCGAGATCTTGAATTTATTGTAGATGATAAGGTATTCTTGAAAGTATCACCATGCGGGGTTTAAAATGATTTGGATAGAAAGGGAAGCTTAGTCCGAGATACGTCAGGCCATATGAGATTCTAGCTAAACGTGGAAAAGTGGCTTATCAGTTAGCACTACCACCATCTATGTCAAGTGTGCATGATATATTTCATATCTTATTATTAAAGAAGTACATCAGAGATCCAACATATATTTTGACAGTAGATCCACCAGATCTAACTGATGATTTGACATTCGAAGTAGCACCAACTAAAATCACTAGCCGAAAGGTTCAACGTCTACGCAACCATGACATATACTATGTTAAAGTCACCTGGAGGAGCCGAGATATAAAAGAGATTACATGGGAAGAAGAGAATGCTATGCAAAAGCAATATCCTCACCTTTTCGACTCGGAAGGTATGTGCAAATTTCAAGGATGAAATTTCTAATAAGAGGGGGGAGTTGTAAGACCCGTATCAAACTAACCGGTCTTACCACCTTGTACCAGATCTACCTATCATGGTCAAGCCAAGTGGACCCAGTGCGTGAAGAAACCACAAGATCAAGTATAAAATATAACTCAAAAATAGTCAAATATTAGTGTGTGGTCACATTCCAGTCGAATATTAGTGTGTGGTCGCATGCCTAAAAGGTGTGATCAACCCCACCTCAAAATAGTCCAACCCATGACTTTTTGGTCGTGGGGTTGAATGTTTTAAAACGTAGGGTCACGGATTTTGTGACCCTACCTGCGACCCTACACCCTAGGGTCACATGTTTTAAAAAAAACATAGAGTGGCAGTATATCTGACCCTACATGCGACCCTACGAAAACAGCAAGAATCAGAAATTAGGAAACCTTCCTAATTCGAAGGGGGTCTTTCCTAAACTCATTGAGGGTTATTATGGAGTGTTTCCCTCTATAAATAGGACGTCCCTTAGCCTCTTTCACTCCTTTACAACCCTAATTGAAAGTGAGAGAAAGAGAAGAGAAGGAAGAAGAGAAGGAGAATTGAAGAAGAAGACTAAGCAAGAGGAGGAAGTTCAGAGAAACCTCTGAATTAAGGTATGAACCTAATTCCCTACCTGAATAAGAGATCCTAGAATAGTTATGAAGAACATAGGATTAGGAGAAACCTAAATCATCCATCCATGGACAAGTTCCAAGAGAATCCATGGAGGAAATCATTGTGGACAATGGAAAGTGTATCAAAATTATAGTTTTGAGCCATAAAACAAGCATGGAATGGACCACGATAGTAAGCCAAAGGATCCAAACATGAAGGGATGGACTTTAGAATGAAAAGTCGACTCAGAGCACGTGTGGTCGCACGTAGGGTCGCATGATATTCGACCCTACAAGACCCACATGTCTGACCACATGCCCTCGAGAAGTTTCCAGGGAGGGTGTGGTCACACGTAGGGTTGCAGTATGTCTGACTCTACATGCGACCCTACACCCTAGGGTCACAAAAAACTGCTACCCTAGGTGCGACCCTACCCTACGACCCTACCCCTGTGGTCGTAGAAACTGGTACCCTAGGTGCTACCCTACCTGCGACCCCTCAGTTTCTGTTAGTCTAGACTTATGAGAATTAATTCTAATTAAAATCTATCAACTTGATTAGGTTTTCAAGTGATTTAAAAGTGATTCATAAAGCTTGAACGAGGATCTACGATCAATCAAAGGTGAGGGAACAAGACCTAAACTAATTAGCTAATAATAAACTGTTTTTGTTTATTGAGTCCAATGCCATGATTGATTCTATGTTTGTATGCGTATATTGTGCATTTCACATGTCATCAAATATTCCTGCTATTAATGTTCATGCATATTTAATTTCGTTTATTTATAACATGATGATGATGATGCTAGGAATAGGCATGTGAATGTTTGTGTGTGGTTAGTGTACTTGATGCGAGTGGGGCATCAGGGGGAGGATGTGACACTGTGGTTCATCTTGGTTACCTGACTCTAGCTCTATCTCTACTCAAGTCTTGTCCACTAACATCGTCGTATCGCCATTACCTTAGCAGAACTATTACTTCGTAGGGCATCAGGGGAGGTGGTCTCGGACCGTGTAGTCTCTAACTCTATCGGGGGGCCTTAGCTCTATCTATATGGACGTATTAAGGGATGTTGGGGTGAGGCCTTGGATATACTGTTTGACATTAGGATTGGTTAGTTGCGAGCCCAGTTTGCAAGCCCTCGCCAGCAGGGGCTTACGTGTTGGTATGGGTAAAGCATAAGGGGAAGTGTGATGCGGTGCGATCCTATGGACTTTAGCTCTATCTCTATTCCATGGTGGGTGCATGTGGGGGCAGCAATGGTGTTTGATCCATTGGGCGGTTCCACACATTCGTGTATAGAGTTGCGGTGGCCACCTATCCTTTCTATTGCACATTGCAAACTTATGAACCAGACCAAAGATATGAATTGAATGCATGCATATGTTTGTTGCATTGTTTTGTTTACTCACTGAGCTCAAGTTGGAGAGCTGACCCTCTTGCGTGCAATTCTTTTAGTTTCTGATTTTACAGGTATTACAGTTGAAGATTTTGTCGGCATGCCAATATATGAATAGGTGACGGCTATGAGGAGCAAGCTGTGGAGGACTATTGTGATTCGTTAAGCGAACATTTCAACTGTAGATACGCTTAGTGTTTAATTTTCGTATTTACATATTTGTAATATGTATTAAATTATGTTTTGATTACTTGGAGATAAATATAATATTAATTATTTATCATGACTAGACCTCTATTCATTATCTGTAAGACTTCCGCTATTTACTTTATTATCTCTGATTAATGTGGAATGTGTTTTGGTTTAACATGGTGGGGATAGCCTATTCGAGATCCTAGTTGAACCGTTGGTTTATTGACGGTTCATCACACCATTCTGGTTGGTGTTGAATTGGGGTGTGACAGATTAAGACTGCGATATTCAATGCCACTAGAGCAAGGCTAATGTGGTAGTTGAGGCCTAGAGCAAAAAGGGCAAAATAAAGTCTGAGGAAGGACCCAGTATAAATATCGTCTTGTGTTTCGCATAAACATATTCAGATTTAGAAGAAAAGCAATATATATAGAAACTCATGATGATCCAATTAAGTGAGAACTTATGGATGAACTTATGGAGCAATAGTTTCTCGCTTGATTCGCAGCGTTAAAGATCATCTCTGATTTGATGGATGAAGTAATGGTAGCAATTCTGTTAGATCCATATTTGACAGCGGTACAAGAAGATTGAGAGAAAGAAAAACCTAACCCTGACTTACTTTGGATGTGGAGAAGGTCCTGAGATACAGAGGATGATTATGCATACCTGTGTGAGGACAAAGATCATAATCTTGTTTGGAAGTCACCACCTAAATTAAGGTCAAGGACCTTAGAAATGTGAAATCTCACCCCATGGTAAGACTTCGATTGATTCATGACCCTTAGATTGGATTTCTGGTTCATCAGAGATTGGGTAAGCGTCAAGTTACGGTTATGGGAAGGGGTTAGGCACCCAAACGGCCCGATCGAAATCGGTCTCCTATGCCTTTTCTATGCTAGACTCTATCTATTAAACTGAACCAAACCAAGTGGTTTGATATCATTGAACCGAATCTGTATCCATCAGATTGCCTACGTATCACGAAATTATTCTGAAAATCAGGTTCACCATCATAGTTCAGGTGTAATTAAAGTTTATGGCTATGATTTATGCTTGTGCATGATTAAGTTCATTGTTCAAGTTGAAGTTTATGCTTGAAAGGATGAGAAACCCTATGGGTTAGTATCTGGATTGTCCATACGAACTGATAGATAGTCCTAGTGGATCTAAGAATGGATAACCCTTTCTGGGTCAAAATATGAATAACCTTATCTGGGTCAAAATGTGAATAACCCTATTTGGGTTGAAATGTGGATAGATATCCTAGTGGATCTATAGATAGTCCGAGTGGACTAAGGTGTGGATCCGAATTTGGGATTCTCCCAAATAGCCTACGTATCATAGGGTTTTCCCTAAGAATCAGAATCTGTGTAGTTCAAAAATGGCTGAAATAACCTGTTCTAGGTTTAGGATTGAGAACCTATTCTAGGTTTAGCGTTTAGAACCTATTCTAGGTTTAGGATTTACTGAGGGGCAGAAATCGTCCTGAGCTACCCTTTTCATCCTAAGCTCTAATTTTGGAAGGTTTGACAAAGCATTCTCTTTCTTTATTAAGATTTTTATTATTTCCCATTATACCTTTCCCAAGAATGTGGGTGCCTAAATATACGTCTCCATGTCTAGATTGTCTTCTAGAAGTGTGCATACATGGAAGTTCAACTAGGGTGCTGCAAAAAATGAAGTTATTGTCAAAAATAGAATATTCTATCTAAGCATGGCATGTATGATGTTTATGGTAACTAACAATATATAGCAAGATTATGAAAATCTCCCTAACATGGCATATGATACCATAAAAATCTATTTAAACATGGTAAAATTTATGATGCTATATTCTAAGCATGGCAAGTCTAAACATGGCATGTCTAAATATAGTAATTATCAAAATATTGTTAAATATGATAAAAAAATCTATTTATTCTACCAAATATAGCTACACATGGAAATGGTAAACATGGTATGTGCATAATTCAAATAAAACATGTGAGTACTCTAAATGTGGCCATTTATCCAAATATGACATGTGGATACTCTAAATGTAGCAACTATGCAATCAAATATAGTAGAATTCACCAAATCACTTAAGCAATCAATTGCATATTACAGTGAATGAGACATCAATGAAACCTTTTTGAAAATCCAAAATTATTGAAAACATATGTTCAAGAAGTTATTTGAAAATATTGTAACTTTTATGAAGACATTTGGAATGAATAATGACTCAAAAATGTCAAAATTGTGACACAAAGTTTCAAGTATTGCACAAACTAGGAACTGATTTCAAATTCTGACATATTACACCAAAATGACCATAAGTAAGTCTTTTGTAACTCAAATTAAGCCTTTTTTTTTCATAGAAAGATGACTTGACATGCTACATTTTAGCTAAAGGGGTGGAATCCCAACAGAGGACGAAACCAAGTCAAACGAATGCCACAAAACCGGATATGTGCACCAGTCATGTCTGTTCCAGATTTTTAACCAGTTGCACCATAAATTTCATATAAAATCCCATACTTAATGAAAATTAAATCCAAACATATGTTCCAGTAGATAATTGATAAATATAAAATTTCATCAAGAAAAACAAGTGAAAAGAGAACATTCTCATTGTGAAAAAGATACTTTTCAATCATGCCATTCAGTATATCCTAACAGATTTAAAAACAGAGCACTATGTACTTTAAAATTAATATCAATTCAATGAAAGATTAAAAAAATCCGAAACTAGTGCCATTTTTTAGAAGACCTCTTTATCTAAAAAGTTTGTAGGAAGTTTCTTTTCTGATTATGGCCATAAAATCCTTTTCTAGAGACTTTCTGATAGGGGATTGCAGTATACCCGAGTAGGGCGGCAATGCCAATGAAGAATTATTTTGATGGACTTTCTCAATTCCAAATGGAACGAAATTTCTAGGGGAGTTTTCTACATGTCATAGAGAATTTCATAAACATTTGGGCTTCAAAATCTAAACAAAACCACATGAGATGCACATCCCAAATTTGGATCATAAATCTAAAAATTTCATATTAGAAATTCACTTTGAAGAATTTATCAAAAACATCAAACATCATCATATAGCACTCAAATCTTCATCATTGAATAGTTTAAACAAATTATCATACAGAAAAAATATTAGACATGAGCATCCTAACATTAACATGCATGCAATAGGGCATTCCTGATCAATATTTAATGAAAATAAGCCTTTTCAAGCAAAATCAACATTCAAACCTTCTAAAGACCACTAAATTCAATTTAGGGTACCAACATTGTGCTCAAATGGAACAAAACCTTTGATGTAGGATTTTTTTTGGAGATCGTATCAAGATTGCTAAAGGTGAATCCTCATTCTCCTCTTCTCTGCTCCTTTCTCTCTTCTCTCTGCCTTCTTCTTCTTTTCCTTTCTTCTTCTTCTCACGGCTCATTCTCCTTTCTCTCTTTATTTTCTCTTCCTTCCTTTTCTTCTTCTTTCCTTCTTCTCTTCTTTCCTTTTTTCCTTCTCCCTCTCTTTTTCTCATGACTTCTCTCCTAGAAAACCCTTTCCATCTCTCACGTTTTTTTTCTTTTCTCTCATTCCTTTTTTCTTTTCGTTCCTTTTTCTCTCTTCCTTCCTTTTCTTTTTCTTTCCTTCTTCTCTTCTTTCCTTTTTTCCTTATCCCTCTCTCTTTTTCACAGTTTCTTATATAGAAAACCCTCTCCTTCTCTCATGTTTTTTTTTTCTTTTCTCTCATTCTTTTTTTCTTTTTTTTTTTCCTTTTCTTCTTCCCTTCTTCTCTCCTTCTCTGAACCAACGGTTCAAACCAAGATCTCGTATAGTCTATGCCAACCATGTTAAACCAAAACACATTCCACAATAATAATCAGAGTAAATAAATAAATAACGAAAGTTTTATTATTAATAAACTGAGAGTCTACAGTGATAATTAAATATTTAACAAGTTATCTTTAAGTAACCAAAACATAATTAATAATGATTACAAGTATCACAATACGAAAGTTAACCACTAAGCATAAACATAGTTGAAACACTAGCTTGACGAGCCATATTCGTCTTCCCCAGCTGGCACATCCATAGCTGTTGCATGTCCATACGTTGGCGTATTCATATAATCTTCAACCATAACACCTGCAACATCAGAAACTAAAAAAAATTATGCGCGTGAGGGTCAGCTCTCCAACTTGAGCTCAGTGAGTTAATAAAATAATGCAACAAACATATGCATGCATTCAATTCATATCTTTGGTTTGGTTTATAAGTTTGCAATGTGCTATAGAAAGGTTTGGTGGCCCCCGCACCTTTATACACGAGTGTGTGAATCCGCCTAATGGATCAAACACCATTGTCATCCCACATGCACCCACCATGGAAAAGAGATAGAGCTTAAGTGTCCGGATCAGATACAGCCAACACTTCCCCTAATGCCCTACCTGTACCAACACGTAAGCCCCTATTGGCAAGGGCTTGCAAATTGGGTTCGCAACTAAACAATCCTAATGCCAAATAGTGTATCCAAGGTCTCACCCCAGCATCCCTCAATACGTCCATAGAGCTAAAGTTAAGGCCCCCCAACAGAGTCAAAGAACACACGGTCAGAGACCACCTCCCTTGATGCCCTACGACGTAAGAGTTCTACTAAGGTAATGGCGATATGACGATGTTAGTGGGTAAGATTTGAGTAGAGATAGAGCTAGAGTCTGGTGACGAGGTTAAAGACCACCATGCCACTTCCTCCCCCTGATGCTCCACTCGCATCCAACATACTAACCAGACACATACATTACATGCCTATTCCTAGCATCATCATCATCATCATGTTATAAATAAACATAATTAAATATGCATGAACAGTAATAGCAGGAATATTGGATGACATGTGAGATGCACATTACAAGCGTACAAGTATAGAATCAATCATGGCATTGGACTCAATAAAATAAATATTTTATTATTATCCAATTAGTTTAGGTCTTGTTCCCTCACCTTTGATTGATGGTTGTTCCTCTTCCAAGCTTTGTAAATCATTTTTGGACCACTTGGAAACCTAATAAATTTATGGATTCTAAGTTAGAGTTCGTATTCATTAATTACAGTATTTAATTGTCCCATCTGGAATCAATCAGACCTCTAGAAGCTGAGTAGTCGCAGGTGTGGTTGCACCTGTGGTATCAGTTTCTATGACCACAGGGTGTGGGGTCGATACGTGTGGTCGCATATTATGCGACCACACACATGTGACCAAACCCTCTCTGGAACCTTCCCGAGGGCATGTGGTTGAATATATGTCCCTCGTGGTCAATCAAACTATGACCCCACGAGTGTTGGTCAACTTTTTACTCTTAATCCAATACTTTCATGTCTTGATCCCTTGGCCTATCATTATGATCCTTCCTATGATTGTTCTATGGCTTAAAATTTATACTTTTACATAATTCTTCACTTTAATCCATTCTCCAAGGATCCCTTAGAGTTTTGTCCATGGTCTTAGGATTTAGATCTTACTTTGAATCACTATCTCCTCCATGATCTATTCTCGGCATTCAACTGATGTAGGGGATGTTTTCATACCTTAAACATGTTGATGAATTTGAGCTCTCTCTGAAATTCCTTCTCTTAGTCTTCCTTTTTAATTTTCCTTCTCTTCCTCCTCCTCTCTTTCTCTCTCTTTTAGTTTGAGTTCTAAAAGAATGAAAGAAGCTAAGGGACGTCCTATATATAGAGGGAAACCCTCCATATAGAGTCCTACTTTTATTAGGAAAGAACCCCCTTTAGATTAGGAAGTTTATGAAGGTTTCCTTATCACGGAGTCGGTTATAACATCGTGTGGTCACATGTGGGGTCGCAGAACCCATTGACCACACGTCCTAGACTCCAGTGGTCTCATTATTCTGAGGTGTAGTTGACCCCACCTTTTTAGGTATGCAACCACACGCTCCTAATTACTTGATTTTGGGTTCAATTTCATACCTAGCCTTGTGGTTTCTTCATGCACTTGGTCTGCTTGGTCCGACCATGATAGGAAGACCTGATTCAAGGTGGTAAGACCGGGTTTGTATGATATAGGTGTTACAGATGTTACAGAACATCACTGGTGTGGAGAAAGGGGTGGTTGCAGTAGAGCGAAGTATCATCCAACTTCAGGATACACAGGATGCTACGAGGCATGAGGTTGCTTTTTTATGGTCAGCACTAACTTTTGTGGGTATTGTTCCACCGGTTCCTGATGATGTTGTGGCTATAGCAACAGCCAGGCATGAAAGCACTAGTCACTGACATCTTCGGTCAGTGCCAAGAGTTAGGGCTACTTATTCTGCAAACAGTCCTGGTCACTTGGATGATTGTAGTTCTCAACATGGAGACTCTTAGAGTTACTGTCATATCTCTGTTTAATCTCATCAGATACTCTAAACATTTTGATTTATGTGTATGGATACATTATACATTTTGCTAGTTATTATATTTCTTGCAGCTTATTGGTAGTTCTTATACCCCATATAGTATATGATTTATGTTTCCTATTTTAACTTTAATATATTTATAGTGTGTATGTATGGTATGGTTTAGTAGTAGGCGTTGCACATTCATGCTTTAATACCAACTTTGTCACACCCTATTCCTGATGTATCGGTACTATAAAATGGATGAGATATCCACATCCTAATTTAGGGCATTGGAAATCCCCTTCAAGGATCACAGAATATGGAACATCAACTAATAGACCCATCATAATATAAGAACTAATAATAAATCCATACCACTAGATTAAATGGATTTTAATTCAAGAGTATAGCGGAAGTTTTAAGATAATTAAATAATTGCTGAAATAATCAAATGATAATAATATTAATAAATCCCCAAACCATTGTAAACGTAAATAAACAAGATAATTAAATCCTCAAATTGTAAATTATTCATATGGGCTACACACCCCTAAATCCAAATGAAACATTCTAAATTTAATTAAGTTTATCAATTTATTAAAGTGTTTATCCGTAAATACAATGGTCACCCTCGCATGTTTCATCATGGACGTCATCATCACTACAGTCCACGTCGCCACCTTCCACTTCAGTCATACCTACATCTAAAAGAATTTGTGTACATAAGGGTTAGCTTAACCACTAAGCTTAGCAAGGAAATCAAATGTGCGCAAACAAAATGCATGAATTACCAACTACATTCTGGTATATAACTGTAAGTGCCAACTCAAGACAATCCACACGGAGTCTTTGGTTCCACGGGTCTCCTCCCATCAGAATGAATACTGCCTCACTCGGCATATAGTAACATCCCCCATGCATAAGTCCGTTGTTATAGAACAAGTCCGTATTACACCAGCCACTTGCCCTTAACTCATCCCAAGCCTGTATTACGCCAGCCACTTGAGGAGGAGATAATCCTACTAGTTGACTCCGTCGCCTATCCATACTATGTTCGGTATGGGGAGCATCACAGCTATGTTCATACCAACACCCTTTATTGAACATATGCCACTACATATGTAAGACCCGTGTCAATCTAACCCGGTCTTACCACCTTGAACCAGGTCTACCCATCATGGTCGAGTCAAGTGGACCAAGGGCATGAAGGAGATCGAGATCCCAGGTATGAAATCGACCCAACAACACTTAATTCTAGGGGAGGGTCGCACACCCAGCAAAGCAGGGTCGGACCTCCCAAACCAGAAAGATCGACCCTCAGTTTTTGAGGGAGGGTCGGACAGCTTAAGACCCTAGGGTCGACGGGATCATCGACCCTCCCATCGACCCTCGGTTTCTGACGAAAACTGAAATTAGGAAATTTCCTAATTTTCGGTTGGGATTCTTTCCAAATCTCAATGGGATTATTATAGGACATTCCTAGTCTATTTAAAGGACGTCCCTAAGCCACATTCACTCCTTTCACAACCCTAATTGAATTGAGAGAAAGAGAGAAGAAGGAAAAGAGGAAGAAAGGAGGCTAGGAAGAAGGCTTAGCAAAAAGGAGAAGAAATTGCAGAGGAAAGTAATCTTCTCAGGTATGGATACTAATTCCATGAGTTTCTACAGACCTTAGGTTAGATATGGTTGAGTGTAGGATTTCGGAGAAACCCAAACCATCCATCCATGGTTAGGCTTTCATGGAAAACCATGGGAGGATGCACGAAAGCTATCTAGATGAATCATACATGGTTCTAGACCATGGAATGAATGTTGAGTGAGTGTAGGAAGCAAGCCATAGGACCCCAAACACGAAGAATGGATTAAAAAGTGGAAATTGGACCAGAGTGCACCAAGGGTCGCACCGAGGGTCGATAGACCATCCGACCCTAGGTGTTTCAGACCATCGACCCTCAACATTCGGGAAGTTCAGAATGCTGGGAGGGTCGATAGACCCATCGACCCTAGCATCGACCCTCAGTTGACAGAATGGTTTTTAAATTCTGAATTAATTCTAATTAAATTCTATCGACTTTGTTAGGTTTGCTAGCAATATAGTACCGTTATAACAGTGAATCGAAAGCTTGGAAAATATCTATTAGCAAGCTAAGGTGAGGAACCTTAACCCCAAACTAAATTGGTTAATAATAAACTGTTTTCTATTTCTTGAGTCCTATGCCATGTTTGATTATATGAGAACATGTTTGTAATGTGCATACAGCATGCCATCCAATATTTTCTATTACTTGTTCATGCATATTTACTTTATGGTTTATAACATGATGATGATGTTGATGATAGGAATAGGCATGTGATTGTATGTGTGTGGTTGGTGTGCTTGATGCGAGAGAGTATCAGGGGAGGTGTGATGAGAACGTCAATAAACGTTAACCTTTGGCGGGTCTCAAGGACTTTAGCTCTATCTCTAACTCAAGTCTTGTGCATTGACATCGTCGTATCGCCATTACCTTAGCGGAACTATTATGTCGTAGAGTATCGGGGGAGGTGGTCTCGGTCCTTGTAGTCTCTGACTCTACCGGGGGGCCTTAGCTCTATCTCTATGGATGTTCTGAGGGATGCTGGGGTGAGGCCTTGGATACACTGTTTGGCATTAGGATTGGTTAGTAGCGAGCCCAGTTTGCAAGCCCTCGCTAACAGGGGCTTACGTGTTGGTATGGCATTATATAGCAATAAACGTTAACCTTTGTTGTATAATGTTATGGTAGGGTGGATGGGGACGACGATAAACGTTAACCTTCGGGCGGGCTTCCACACCCTGTGTATAGAGGCGGTATCAATAAACGTTAACCTTTGATCACCCAACCTTTCTATTGCACATTGCAAACTATAAACCAAGACCAAAGATATGAATTGACTTTTTGCATGCATATGTAATGTTGCATTGTTTTGGCTACTCACTGAGCCGTGTTGTGTGCTCACCCCTCGACGTCGAATATTTTTAGTTGATGATGCAGGATATACAGTTGAATATTATATGAATGCGTCAGCATATGGAACTGTAGCAGCTATGGAAGTTGGAGCTGAAGACGATACACATGATTCCTCTTGCGAGTGCAACTCGTGTGTATTCGATTAGATATTTTTGTAGTTTCTTTATTGAATTTATAAGACATGTATTTGGTATTTATGTATTTATGCCTTAGTTAAACACAGAATAATTTGATATTATTTATGGGTATCATTCTAGTACTCAGTTCATATTATTTATAAATTTTCCGCTATTGTGTATTACTCTGATTATGATTGTGGATGCGTGTAAAGTTTGGATAACACGGGGATAGCCTATTAGAGATCCTGGTTGAACCATTGGTTATTTGGCGGTTCATCACACCATTCTGAAGTGTGCGGAATTGGGGTGTGACAACTTGGTATCAGAGCATCTCAGGCTTTGCCCGCCGAACTGACACGCATTCAAGACCATTGTGAACTGAGATAGGATAAAAATAAAAGCTTTAATATAAACACACTGTAAGCACCTGTGTTGGTTGAGGCAGAAATTAAACAAGACGATAATGTACATATAAAAGGTGGAACCATATATATACACTCACACAGAAAGAGAAGACCAAGAATTATCCTAATAAACAAATAATTTAGGGTATTATCTATAAGTTGGGTAGTTATCCAAGTATACAAGGATATAGTACAGTAGCAAGAAGGGAGCTTCTGTAAAGCAGAAAGTTGGAATACCGAGTTGGTACTCACAAGATGTGAAACTCGATGTAAGACAGAGGAAGAAGGAAAATGGCTAGTAATGCCAAAACCCCTATAGAGATAAAGGAAAAGATCTCGGGCAAAATCCAAACAGAGATAAGAGGATAATGGCCATGTAAGTAGATATGTTTATATAGGATGCGGTGCATTATTGATTTACTCTTATGATTATAGAGGATGCACATACCAGATTTTAAACTCTCGTGTCTTGACAGGATACCTTCTTGATTTAACCTGTCAATTGGAGTTACAGATATTATTTCTTTAGTATTAGTCCTGATTATACCAATATGCACCATTCTCATGATCGACAACATGAACAGAGATACGAACTGAATGAACAGTTAAATGCTTAATCATGTTGAGCGTACATCTACTGATTTATACCTGATTTATTAATGTACGAAAATTTTCTCCAGATTTATACCTGATATAATGATGTATGAAATCTTCTCCAGATTTATTCTTATAGTGCCTTGATCAATGGCATTATATACTCGATAGAACCGGTAACCATGAGGTTAAGAGCTGTAGAACCTCTATTTCCATGTATTTAGACCACCGTGCAACCTAATGATCTTTTGATGCCGGTTGGATTACCACAGATTTACTCCTGATCCTTAAAACCTAGATTCGCTAGATAAAGCAAGTGGTTGTCATTATGATAATTGAAAGAAGGAAATGAATTATTTTGGACAAACATTCTGAATTATACACTCCCTGATCATGGTTGATAAAGATGTGTAGTGATAATGGAATTATTGAAAGGAAGATGATTGGATTCAAACTAAATGCTATAGCCAATGAACCTCAGATGAAGTAATGGAGAATCTATTTTGAGATTGTTAAATGGATGGATATGAATCATGTCTGTAAAAGAGTGCAAGAGAACATGTTATGCGATTAGAAAAGACCATATATAATGAAGCCGTCCAGATCTCTCGAGTGATTGAATCGAGCCAGAAAGAGAGTTATTTCACTCAAAACAAAGGCATAAAAAGGCCAGCTGGGAATTCTTATAACGGAGGCAATAACAGGACGTATAAACCTTTCCATCCTCAGAATTTTGCAACTGCACCAAAGTCTACTGCAGTAGCTCAACCACAGCCAAAGCCAAATTCTGAAGCCCCAAAGTGTTATAACTGCAACCAACCAGGGCACATGGCAAGAGAATGTCAAAAACCCAAGAAGCAGTTACATCAAGGACGGGTATATGCTGTTACATCAGAGGATGCAGCCGCATCGCCCGATGTGGTCACAGGTATGACCGAAACTTTAAGATTATAATTACACTGATTGAGTATGTAGACTAAGTAAAAACGGATCACAGGTATCGTACCTATCAATGGCGTACCCGCCAGAGTACTCTCTGATTCAGGAGCTACTCATTCATTTATAACTGTGTCGTTTGGGAAGAAGACCAATCTGCCCATCAAAACCTTAGACTACAAATTACTTGTACGCTCACCGATGGGATAAGAAGTGGAATTAGAGAAAGGTTATGGACCATGTCCAGTTCTCATTAGAGAGAAAACCTTGGATGCAACTTTAATACAACTTGAGATGGCAGACTTCGATGTCATCTTAGGAATGGACTAGTTAGCTCGGCATTCTACAAATCTGTTATGCGCCGAGAAGAAACTAATGTTCAAAGATAAAGAAGGAGCAGAATTCAGTTTCTCGGGAACCAAACTTCCCAGGAGACGCAAGCTCATACTTTCCGCATTAAAGGCTAAGAAGTGCCTTGAGAAAGGAGCGGTCGGATATCTAGTATCAGTGGTCGACCTAACCAAGGACGTGCCACAAATGAAAGATATTGATGTAGTGCGGGATTTTCCTGATGTATTTCCGGAGGAACTACCCGGATTACCACCCGACCGAGCCATGGAGTTTGTAATAGATCTTACACCCAGAGCCGCACCAGTATCAAAAGCACCGTATAGGATGGCTCCTACTGAACTGAAGGAATTAAAAGTGCAACTACAAGAACTGCTGGATAAGGGTTATATTAGACCCAGTATATCTCCATGGGGAGCACCGGTGTTGTTCGTGAAGAAGAAAGATGGTAGCGTTCGGTTATGTATCGACTATAGAGAGTTGAATAAGCTGACAATCAAGAATCGATATCCACTACCCAGGATCGATGACTTGTTCGATCAGTTGCAAGGAGCGAAGGTATTTTCAAAGATCGATCTTCGATCGGGCTATCATCAATTGAAAATTAAGGAAGGTGACATTCCGAAGATAGATTTCAGGACAAGATACGGACATTATGAATTCTTAGTGATGTCTTTCAGACTAACTAATGCACCGGCAACGTTCATGGAACTTATGAACCGAGTTTTCCACGATATGTTGGACACGTCGGTGATAGTATTTATTGATGACATATTGGTATACTCCAAGGACATGGAAACCCATGTCAAGAACCTAAACGCAGCCCTACAGTGTTTGAGGAAAGAGAAGTTATACGCCAAATTTTCTATGTGTGAGTTTTGGCTAAGGGAAGTCGCATTTTTAGGCCATGTAGTATCCGCAGAAGGAATCAAAGTGGACCCCAGTAAGATCGAAGCTATTGTGAAGTGGGAAGCACCAAAGAGCGTCTCAGAAGGTAGAAGTTTTTTGGGTCTAGCTGGATATTATCGGAGATTCGTAGAAGACTATTCTCGGATTGCCGTACCTCTCACCAGTTTGACCAAGAAAGGAGAAAAGTTTGTATGGACGGATAAGTGTGAAAAGAGCTTTCAAACACTGAAGACCAGATTGATATCCACTCCAATTTTAACCATTCCCGTTCCAGGACAGACATTTACCTTATACACTGATGCATCGGGATTGGGATTAGGATGTGTGCTTATGCAAGGAGAACAAGTAGTTGCATATGCATCGAGACAGTTGAAGGTACATGAGAAAAATTACCCCACTCATGATTTGGAGTTAGCGGCAGTAGTACATGCTGTCAAGATATGGAGACACTACCAATACGGAGAGAAGTTTCAGATTAAGTCGGACCATAAAAGTCTTACTTATCTATTTAATCAGAAGGAGTTAAATATGAGACAAAGAAGATGGCTGGAATTATTGAAAGACTATGATTGTGATATCCAGTATCATCCGGGAAAAGCGAACGTGGTTGCGGATGCATTGAGCAGGAAAGCAATGATAAAATCTCAAGGAAAAACCAGCACGACTGCAGCAATGTATACCAATGGAATGGTGTTTAATCACGGCAACGAGCAGTATGTGATAGATACACCGGATGGATCAACCAAACAAGGGTTCATTCATCGGTTTTTGAATATGTTCGCAGCATTGAAGATTATACCGGATATAGTGGACGAAGTAAAGACAGCTATCAAAGCAGATCCTTATCTAAGAACAGTACAAGAAGATATTGAGAAAGGTAGGACTAACCCTGAGTTCACCTTGGATGACGAGAAGGTACTGAAATACAAAGGAAGAATATGTGTACCCGAAACAGAAAGTATGGACATTAGAAACCGACTCATGAAAGAAGCCCATACCACCATCTACTCAGTACATCCTGGAAGTACAAAAATGTATCATGATCTAAAGAAACTGTATTGGTGGAGGGGAATGAAGGCAAATGTAGCCAAGTTCATGTCTCAATGCCTAAATTGTCAGAAGGTAAAGGCGGAACGACAAAGACCTGCAGGACTGTTACAACCATTACCGGAACCAGCATGGAAATGGGACTGCATCACTATGGACTTCGTCACCGGACTACCATTGACTCCTCGAGTAGTTAACGCAGTTTGGGTGATTGAAGACCGTCTGACTAAGACAGCTCGCTTCATACCGATACGACCCCAGTATACACTGGAAAGGTTAGCAAAGCTGTATGTGGATAATATTGTTCGGCTACACGGTGTTCTAGAAAGCATTGTGTCCAATAGAGACCCACGATTTACTTCCAGATTTTGGGAAGGACTACAAAAGGCTATGGGTACAACATTGAAGTTCAGTACTGCATTCCACCCACAGACTGACGGACAGTCGGAGCGTACCATTCAGATTTTAAAAGATATGCTACGAGCATGCGTGATTGATTTCAAGGGATCATGGGATGAAAAGTTACCATTGATCGAGTTCGCTTACAATAACAGCTATCAGGCTACTATACAGATGTCACCTTATGAAGCACTGTATGGAAGGAAGTGTCGAACTCCCTTGCTTTGGAATGAAGTTGGAGAACGTAGTATTGTTGGACCAGAATTTGTTGAAGAGACTTGTCGAGTGGTCGACATCATCAAGGAAAGAGTAAGAGTAGCTCAGAACCGTCAGAAGCAATACGCAGATACTTGACGAAGAGATCTAGAGTTCGCCGTAGGTGAAAAAGTATTCTTGAAAGTATCGCCCATGCGTGGATTGAAGAGGTTCGGACAGAAAGGAAAACTAAGTCCAAGATATGTCGGACCATATGAGATTCCGGCTAAGCGTGGAAAAGTAGCTTATCAGTTAGCACTACCACCATCTATGTCAAGTGTGCATGACGTATTTCACATATCCTTATTGAAGAAGTATGTCAAAGACCCAACACATGTGTTGACAGTAGATTTGCCGGAACTAACTGATGATTTGACATTTGAAGTAATACCAACGGAAATCACTAGTCGAAAAATTCAACGTCTACGCAACAGAGATATCTACTACGTTAAGGTCACATGGAAAAGTAGAGACATGGAAGAGATTACATGGGAAGAAGAAAATGCTACGAGGAAGCAATACCCTGACTTGTTTGACTCAGAAGGTACGTACAATTTCGAGGACAAAATTTTTATAAGTTGGGGGAGTTGTAAGACCCGTGTCAGTCTAACCCGGTCTTACCACCTTGAACCAGGTCTACCCATCATGGTCGAGTCAAGTGGACCAAGGGTATGAAGGAGATCGAGATCCCAGGTATGAAATCGACCCAAAAACACTTAATTCTAGGGGAGGGTCGCACACCCAGCTAAGCTGGGGATTCTTTCCAAATCTCAATGGGATTATTATAGGACATTCCTAGTCTATTTAAAGGACGTCCCTAAGCCACATTCACTCCTTTCACAACCCTAATTGAATTGAGAGAAAGAGAGAAGAAGGAAAAGAGGAAGAAAGGAGGCTAGGAAGAAGGCTTGGCAAAAAGGAGAAGAAATTGCAGGGGAAAGTAATCTTCCAGGTATGGATACTAATTCCATGAGTTTCTACGGACCTTAGGTTAGATATGGTTGAGTGTAGGATTTCGGAGAAACCCAAACCATCCATCCTTGGTTAGGTTTTCATGGGAAACCATGGGAGGATGCACGAAAGCTATCTAGATGAATCATACATGGTTCTAGACCATGGAATGAATGTTGAGTGAGTGTAGGAAGTAAGCCATAGGACCCCGAACACGAAGAATGGATTAAAAAGGGGAAATTGGACAGAGTGCACCAAGGGTCGGACCGAGGGTCGATAGACCATCCGAACCTAGGTGTTTCGGACCATTGACCCTCGGCATTCGGGAAGTTCGGAATCTTTGGGAGGGTCGATAGACCCATCGACCCTAGCATCGACCCTAGCATCGACCCTCGGTTGATGGAATGGTTTTTAAATTCTGAATTAATTCTAATTAAATTCTATCGACTTTGTTAGGTTTGCTAGCAATATAGTACCATTATAACAGTGAATCGAAAGCTTGGAAAATATCTATTAGGAAGCTAAGGTGAGGAACCTTAACCCCAAACTAAATTGGTTAATAATAAACTGTTTTCTATTTCTTGAGTCCTATGCCATGTTTGATTATATGAGAATATGTTTGTAATGTGCATACAGCATGCCATCCAATATTTTCTATTACTTGTTCATGCATATTTACTTTATGATTTATAACATGATGATGATGTTGATGATAGGAATAGGCATGTGATTGTATGTGTGTGGTTGGTGTGCTTGATGCGAGAGAGTATCGGGGAGGTGTGATGAGAACGTCAATAAATGTTAACCTTTGGCGGGTCTCAAGCACTTTAGCTCTATCTCTAACTCAAGTCTTGTGCATTGACATCATCGTATCGCCATTACCTTAGCGGAACTATTGTGTCGTAGAGTATCGGGGGTGGTGGTCTCGGTCCTTGTAGTCTCGACTCTACCGGGGGCCTTAGATCTATCTCTATGGATGTTCCGAGGGATGCTGGGGTGAGGCCTTGGATACACTGTTTGGCATTAGGATTGGTTAGTAGCGAGCCCAGTTTGCAAGCCCTCGCTAACAGGGGCTTACGTGTTGGTATAGCATTATATAGCAATAAACGTTAACCTTTATTGTATAATGTTATGGTAGGGTGGATGGGGACGACGATAAGCGTTAACCTTCGGGTGGGCTTCCACACCCTGTGTATAGAGGCGGTATCAATAAACGTTAACCTTTGATCACCCAACCTTTCTACTGCACATTGCAAACTATAAACCAAGACCAAAGATATGAATTGACTTTTTGCATGCATATGTAATGTTGCATTGTTTTGGCTACTCACTGAGCCGTGTTGTGTGCTCACCCCTCGACGTCGAATATTTTTAGTTGATGATGCAGGATATACTGTTGAAGATTATATGAACGCGTCAGCGTATGGAACTGTAGCAGCTATGGAAGTTGGAGTTGAAGACGATACACACGACTTCTCTTGCGAGTGCAACTCGTGTGTATTCGATTAGATATTTTTGTAGGTTTCTTTATTTGGATTTATAAGACATGTATTTGGTATTTACATATTTATGTCTTAGTTAAACACAGAATAATTTGATATTATTTATGGGTATCATTCTAGTTCTCAGTTCATATTATTTATAAATTTTCCGCTATTGTGTATTACTCTGATTATGATTGTGGATGCGTGTAAAGTTTGGATAACGCGGGGATAGCCTATTAGAGATCCTGGTTGAACCGTTGGCTATTTAGCGGTTCATCACACCATTCTGAAGTGTGCGGAATTGGGGTGTGACAACATAATCCCCTAATGGCTAGGGATACAGTTATTAGGGTGCTTTCAGTTCAACTAACCAAGTTTTTCTATTAACCAAATTATTGGATCGTAACGTTGTCAAGCTTCCAACCCTGTTTGTCCTCCTACTTAGGGCATCGTGGCTTGACTAGGTTACCATTGGTCAATGCATAACAGTATTAGTAAGAAGTGGTGCAAGCGTCCATTTCCACCCACCTTCCACTTTACTAACTTAACCAGACATCTCAAATCAAAACATTGGTCAGTCGCTTTTGTGGAAAGCTAACGAGTGTCCCATTCTACTCGCCTTCTAATCCTTACCGACATTGCTGACCCCAAGTTCATGGATGCATATGTATGACAAACAATCATTTCATTGGATAACATGTTATCACACAAGGCATGTTATCAATAACATAGCATTATACAACATAAGCAAATATATCTAATTCTACCATACAAGGTCTAATTCCCTTACCCGATATAGTTGCAGCAAAAATAACAATGAGTACGATCCCAAGAAGTCTCTCCTAGAGTTCTGCTATACCTTAAATAGTAATAACAGTAATAATGTTGATCTATTAGTTCATTGTTTGTCTTTTTTTTCTCTAAGCATATTTTATTAATTTATTTACTTTTACAACGGTTTGGTTATCACTAATAAACACATTACACTTGCTGCCTAGAGGTTCCAAACACATAGAACCCTAAACAGCAAGCATAGGACCAAAAATAGCATAGGTTAAAGATCAAACGATGGGGGTTACCTATGTAGCTATATGATTCCAGGGATATGGACATATAAATAGGTTCATAAAAATCCCAGCAAAATGGTATCCAAAGATGGCCTTCATCAGAGGTCGTAACACCGTGCAGCACATGACTGACCGCATGGTCTTGATCACAGGCGAGTGGCTTGTGCCATCGGCCACACATCAAAATGTGGCAAAAACTCTTTGATTATTCTCCAGTGGTTTTCCAGAATTTTATTAGGTCTAACTATGAATTTTGGGTTTGAGATTCCCATTCTAGCTTAGGTTTTTTGGCATCAAATCCATTTTCTAGTCTACTGATATTGCTGGATTTGGTTTTCACTCCTTGGATCCGATTCCAGCAATACCAAAGAGGTTTTCCTTGGGTTTTAATCTAACAATAAATCATTCAAATAGATTCCCAACGTTTGGAGTCCGTAGATCCGTCCAATAGTCATCTTGATCCATTTTCCATTATTGTAAGGATCTTGATTCTTCACCAATTCAAACCCATGCTTTGATTAAAACATTGGATGAGCCTCAGTACTAGTTAGAGGAGACCATGGCCTGAGAAATATGATCAGGGATCCTTCTATGGCTCATACTTGTTTATTTTAATTCAAAGAGAAGTAAAAGATAGGGAGATTGATACCAGTTAAGGTTTTTGGCGTTGATGCAGTCCAACGGTCGATTTTCGTTGGTGATAGAGGGTCCTTTTTCCTTTTCCCTCCTCCCTTCTTCCTTGTCCAACACCAGTAGAGTCTCTCTCTCTTTCCCTCTCTCACGTTTCTGTCTAGTTGGTGAAAGAATGAGGGAGAGAGTGGAATGGAGACTCTAACCACGTTTGGGATTGGATTAAGTTTCCAATCATGGTAAGTTGGAGGATTCCCTCCTTACCAATTTAAAATGGATAATTCACCTAGACGCTAAGTCCAATGAGTTCAATTCGAGACCAAGATTGACCAATGGTCTAATTGAGTTGGTTTTTGAAACCAAACTCGCTTCAAGGGGTGCAGCACTAGGGTGTGGCACGTAACTGACGGCACCTAGGTGGTGTCGTGCCAGACCTCCTTTTTTAGTCCAGATTGTATACTTAAGAGTGAAGGGTTTTACTCAGTTACATTTACGGGGCTTCATAGGGCTGATCCACCTTGGTTTGAACCGTTCGTTGTGGTAAGACCTATTACAAAGTCAAAATTTTAAATTAGGGCCAAAATTTTTGGTGCGGGTCTTACACCTAATCTTTCAATTGTTGACCCACCTACCTTAGAATTAAAGGACTTATCGTCTAATCTGAAGTATGTCTTCCTAGGACTTGACCAGACTCTTCCCATTATTGTTGCATCTGATTTGACTTCTAGTAAAAAAGAAGAATTTATCAAACTTTTAAAAGACCACAAGGAAGCTTTAGGTTGGACTATGGCTGACATCAAGGGTATTAGTCTGTTTATTGTTTAGCATCATATATACCTTATGAAAGGTGCTAAACCCTCAAGGGAACCTCAAAAATAGGCAAATTGTCACACCCCATTTCTCTACGTATCAATACCATGGACTATAATGGGATCTGTCCATCCTATCAAGACATAAGAAATTCCCTTCCAGGACCACAGTTACGGTACTCCACAAGTCAATAGAGAGTAAAAAATTATCAGAGTAAAAATTTACCATCTTATTATTAAACAATATCATTTGCAAATGAAAAAAAGTAAATTAAACGAAAGACTTAAGACTTAAATCAATTATTGAAGAGCTGACCAATTACTAAAGCAAATTAATATTTAAGCTCAAATAAAATTTCTAGTTTAATTATAGATCCATTATTCCAAAGATAAAAAAACTATTGTTCAAATGCTCAGAATTAATCCCAAGTAAATAAATCCAACAAAACCATAACCATTGTCTTAAAGCTTATTTAGACGTAAACCCAATAAACAATCCAAGTCCTAAACATAAACAGAAAAGCTCAGCCAAGGCCTAGCAGCAAATCTATGCATCGCTCGATGTATCAAAGACGTCCTCCTCAGGTTTGTAGTCCTCATCCTCCACACAGGAAGCATTACAACCTGAAGCATCACTAAAAGAACCTGTAACATTTAAAAGAGTTTGTGTGCACAAGGTAAGATCAACTATCAAGCTTGGCAAGAAAACCAAACATGCGCAAACAATATGCATGGAATTACAAACTACGATCAGGTATATAACTATAAATGCTAGCTCAGGACAACCCACCCATGGAGTCTCTAGTCTGCACGGGTTTCCTCCCATCAGAAGATATCGCCTCACTCGACGTAAAGTACCACCCCAAAAGTATGGATCCATCATTATGATACAAGCCTATATTATGCCAGCTACTTGCCCAAAACTCATCCTAGGCCTATATTACGTCAGCCACTTGAGGAGATGGTAATCCCACTAGTCGACTCGCCCACCCACCCGTATTTCGCTAGCCATGGGGAGCATCACAGCTATGTCTATACCACCTTTTTATTGAACTCATGCCATTACATAATCCCCCAATGGCTAGGGGTACAGTTACTTGGGATAAATCATGTGTAACTAGCCATGTCCACCTAATTGACCAATTTACTGGACCGTAATGTTGCCAAGCTTCTGAACCCGTCTACCCTCCCACCTAGGATGTTGTGACTCGGTTCTGTTACATATAGTCAATGGAAAACAGCATCAGTAAGAAGTGGTGCAAGTATCCCATTCCACCCACCTTCCTCCTTATAGGCTTAACCAGACATCATGAATCAAACATGAGTTAATCACTTTTGTAGAAAGGTAGCAGGTGTCCCATTCCATCCGCCCTCTAATCCTTACTAGCACTGCTGACCCCAAACTCAAGGAATGACTATGCATGATTACACAAAGGAGTTTATTAGATGGCATGTTATTAAACAAGAGTGTGTTATCAATCGCATCCATCATACAACAAGTTCAAATATAACTAAATCTACCAACCAAAGGTCTAGTTTCCTTACAGAAAAGTATGATCCTGGACAATCTGATTAGGTAGCCTTCAACCAGTGTCCTTGTATCTCTAACAAAATCACAACCAATGTAATTTTATTAACGCATTATTTAATAGAATTATTCAAGTTTATCTTTATCATTTTGTGTGTTCATTTTCAAGTGCTTTCATCGTTACTTACTTTCTCGATAACCATTAAGCCAAATATCTACTGTTTTTTGGTCATGACCTAGCATATAGAGGTCCATAATTAAGTCCTACTCATTACTATTACAGACTAAGAATGACATCTAACACGTCAGAGTATGCTGCCCAAACAGGTTAGGTAATGAGTGAGTGGTTCTCACAAGACAAGACACCTAAGATCAGAAATTTCCTTTTAAGGGTCTTAATACTAAGAATGACTTCTTTTAATGAAGTCAAGGGTGTTCTAACACCACACACAAGGTCAGGTTACTAGCTTTTAAGGTTTCATACTTCCCATCCAAGGTTCTTTTGTTACATGAGGTAATGAACATCAAGCTACCTAGACAGGTCATTACGTTATTATTTGAATTGACGGATAATGTACACTGACCAATAGGGTTTTTAGGGATCTAACCCTACAAATATGTTCTTAAAATTCCCAAAATATTACTAACCGAAAGTGATCAACAACAGGGGTCAAAACCTCGTGCAGCATGTGACAGATCGCCCGATCTTTGACCATAAGGCGTACGGCTTGTGTCATCGACCACATGTCAAAACATGGTTTTTTTACTGTGCCAGCACCCCAAAAAGTTGCTTATCTTTTGTAGGGTTTGGTTTTATAGTCTTACCTCGCATAGGTGATCCGTGGTTAGTCATTTCATAGGGTAATCCAAACTTGCTTCGGTATAAATGGTGTACAATGGTTTTGCAAAGGAAAAACCAAAACTAAGATCCAAGCCTTCAATTACATCAAATAAAATTCCAGAAGGTCACTGTAAGACCCGTATCGAACTAACCGGTCTTACCACCTTGTATCAGGTCTACCTATCACGGTCGAGCCAAGTGGACCAAGTGCGTGAAGAAAGCACAAGACCAGGTATGAAATCAACTCAAAAACAGTCAATTACGAGCGTGTGGTCGCATGCCTAAATAGGTGTGACCGACCCCACCTCAAAAGAGTCCAACCACATAAATTTAGGTCGGGTGGTCGAACGTAGGGTTACGGATTCTGCGACCCCACCTCCGACCCCACGGAACCCAGACAGAACCGAAATTAGGAAACCTTCCTAATTCAAAGGGGGTCTTTTCTAAACTCATTGGGGCAAATTATGGAGGGTTTTTCTCTATAAATAGGATGTCCCTTAGCCTCTTTCACTCTTTTAGAACCCTAATTAAAAGTGAGAGAAAGAGAAGAGAAGAGAAGGAGAATTGAAGAGGAAGACTAAGGAGGAGGAAAATTCAGAGAAAACTCTGAATCTTCAGCAAGCATAAGGTATGAACCCATTTCCCATGATTAATTAAGAGCCTAGAATAGTTCATGAAGAAGATACGATCCAGGAGAAACCCAAGTCATCCATTTATGGACAAATTCCAAAGAGAATCCATGGAGAAAATTATTGTGGACAATGGATGGTGTATAAAATTATAGTTTTGAGCCATAGAACAATCATAGGAAGGACCATGATGATAAGCCAAAGGATTCAAACATGAAGGAATGGAATTAAGAGTGAAAGGTCGACCATAACACGTGTGGTCGCACGTAGGGTTGCATGATGTTCGACCCCACAAGACCCACATATCCGACCATATGCCCTCAGGAGTTTTCCAGGGAAGGTGTGGTCGCACGTGGGGTCAGAGTATGTCTGACCCTACCCTGCGACCCCACACCCTGTGGTCGCAGAAACAAAGACCCCAGGTGCTGCCCCACCTGTGACCTCTCAATTTATGTTAGTGTAAATATATGGGAACTAATTCTAATTAAAAATCTATCAACTTGTTAGATTTTCAAGTGATCTAAGAGTGAATTATAAAGCTTAAACAAGGATCTACTATCAATCAAAGGTGAGGGAACAAGATCTAAACTAATTGGCTAATAATAAACTATTTTTGTTTATTGAGTCCGATGCTATTAATGATTCTATGCTTGTATGTGTGTAATGTGCATTTAACATGTCATCCAATATTCTTGCTATTAATGTTCATGCATATTTAATTCTATTTATTTGTAATATGATGATGACGATGATGCTAGGAATAGGCATGTGAATGTTTGTGTGTGGTTAGTGTACCTGATGCGAGCAGGGCATCAGGGGAAGTGTGATGTGGTGCAGTCCTAAGCGCTTTAGCTCTATCTCTACTCAAGTCTTGTCTACTAACATCGTTGTATCGCCATTACCTTAGCATAACTATTACGTCGTAGGGCATCAGGGGAGGTGGTCTCAGACCATGTAGTCTCTGACTCTGTTGGGGGAGCTTAGCTCTATCTCTATGGACGTATTGAGGGATGCTGGGGTGAGGCCTTGGATACACTGTTTGACATTAGGATTGGTTAGTTGTGAGCCCAGTTTGCAAGCCCTTGGCAATAGGGGCTTACGTGTTGGTATGGGTAGGGCATCAGGGAAAGTGATGCGATGTGGTCCTAAGCACTTTAGCTCTATCCCTATTCCATGGTGGGGTGGATGTGGATGACAATGGTGTTTGATCCATTGGGTGGGCTTACACACCCGTGTATAGAGGTGCAGTGGCCACCTATCCTTTCTATTTCACATTGCTAACTTATGAACTAGGCCAAAGATATGAATTGAATGCATGCATATGTTTGTTGCATTGTTTTGTTTGCTCACTGAGCCATGATATGTGCTCACCCTTCCAACGTCAAATATTTTTAGTTCATGATGCAGGTACTACTGTAGAATATATGAATGCTCTGATGTACGGACATGCTGCGGTGATGGATGCAGAAGTTATGATGGAGTCGCATGATTTATCGTGCGAGTGCAACTCATGCATCTTCGATTAGATTTATTTATTGGATTATTAAGGATATGTAATTGATTAATTTATTTTATTTTATGTCTCAGTCATTTGAAGATAATTGAATAATTTATTTATGTTATCACAGTTAGACTCTCAGTTCATTAAATATTAAAGACTTCTACTATTGTGTATTTATTCTGATTGGTAAGGAATTGGGGTGTGACAACTTGGTATGAGAGCTCTCGGGCCCTGTCTTTTAGACCTGTATACTTCTACAAAAGTTTGTAAACTAAGTTAGGATAAAAAATCTAAAAGCTTTAATAAGAACACACTATAAGCACCTGTGTTGTAAGAGAATAATGCATATAAAATAGGAGAAACAAATTTCATTTATACATCGAATAAAAAGCAACATATATACATATCCAAATCAGAGTACGGTCCATAATCCAGACAGTTACTCTGTAGTACAAGGAAAAACAAAAGAAAATATACATCATGGAGCTGGAGGTGCTGGAGGAGGAGGTGCCTCATGATCCCGGTCATAGTGTCCTCAGCATACACTCTAGTCAGCCAGGCTACCTGAGTTTGGGTCACCTAGAGACTAGCTGTCAGATCGGCCATCCGCTGATCAGATGCGCACTGGGCAGCTAGAAGCTCTTTTACTCTCCAATCAGTCGCATGTTGGGCCTCCTTAATCTCACGCAGCAGCCCCATCACATCATCAGATGGTGGGTGTGAAGGACCAATTATGTGTGAAGGAACCCGAGATGGGCCAGCTCCAGTGGAATGCAGTGGTGATGGAGGAGGTATGGCGTCTACATCCATATACATACAATCATCATCCTCAGCATCACCCCCATGGACTCCTGCTGCTGCTGCTGTCGCCTCCGCATCTGCTCTCTCGCCCCAAGTGTGGGGACGCACCAGAGCGTTCCTCTCCTCGTCACTAACCTGCGCATCTCGCATCCCCATCTTGCAGATGGCCTCCCAGTCAAGGTCAAAAGAGAAAGTATATTCACGAATCCTCTTATCCAATAAGTCGACATGCAGGCATGCAAGCAGGGTAGTGATCAAACGCTCATAGGGCAGGTTGCCTACCAGACCAGGCATCGTAGCACAGATCATCGTCCTGATGATAATGTATGGCAGGTAGACGGGCTGCCTAGTGCAGATGCAGTATAAGTGGTACTGGGTCAACTGGGAAATCCTATCATAATGCCCACTCTGAGGAATCAGGTTGTGTTGAATGATCTTGCAGTACACCCGAGGTTCCGATCGTAGGTTGATTGCCTTCATCTCCCAGTGATCCCCTCTAAGAAGTTGGCGATCAATCTCTGCATGCATCATCAAAGATAGGATCTGGGGTTCCTTAGGTGCACAGTACACCAAAAGGCCATTGTTTGATATGCCTAGGAGATCAGCTAACTCCTGTAAAGGAAACTTCCACCCCTTTCACATAACTGGTGATCCGGAGCTCCCTACCCCTATCTGTATCATTGAGATCACCGACTACCTGGAGGTTGCAATAGAACTGCTTCACCAGAGCAGGACAGGTGCAAGCCTCATACGTTATCACGGGGAGCCAACCCATGTCCCTAAAAGCCCCCTCCACATTAAACAAGGCTAGACTAGCCAAGTTTACACAGCGATCCCCTTCTACCTTTTTATGCTCATAACGAGCATACTGAGCCTCTGCCTCATTAGAGTGGAAACAAATAGGATTATGAGCTCTGGGAACTTTGGTGCGAGCCATGCTATCTGCAAGGATACAGACAAATAGAAAGTTATAAAGCAGAACTCAAAATTTTGGGCATTATAACGGCATGATTTGGCCAAAAGTCTCACTTTTCACCCAAACAGTTGGGCAAGAGGACTTACATATGTTCCAAACCACCCTGCAAGGCTCTTACAATTGGAAAATTAAACTAGGAAGATCGAATTTGAAGAAATTTCAACAATTGGGAAATTTTTTGAAAATTAGGTCAAAAATGGAAATTTCAAGTTTCTCAAAAAGTAACCGATGAAACTCAAATTTTCTTCAGGGCTTTCGTCCAATGGGTGTCCAATAGCAAAAGCCCCCAATAAAAATCAAATTTTTATTATTAGAAAAAGTTTAATTCGAAGAAAACAATGTAAATGGAGAAAAACCTAGTTTTGAAAGCTTAAAAATGAAGACCAATAGAGAACATACCTGAAGGAACGAAGTAGAGGTCGTGAATGGAAGAAAGAAATCACCAAGCACAAGTGGTCGACACTGTAGCAACTTAGTGGAAGCGAGTTGAGTTGAAAGAAAAAGGAAAGTGGGAAATGACTCCAAAAATCAGGTTTAAAAACCTAATTTGGGGTCGTGGGGTCGCAGAATTCGACTAAATGTGCGACCCTACAATCGACCCTACGATCGACCCTAGGCTCTCGGTGAGTTGACAGACATCGTGTGGTCAGACCCTGTAGTCGGACATAGTACGACCCTACCATCGACCCTAGGATGGAAAATACAGTATTTTGACTGAATGACTTGAAAAGTTGGAATTTTACATTGATTAGTTGGATTTTGACATGGGAATGACTTATATAATGATTGCCTTACATGTTCTATGATTTTTCAGACACTACCACCACCAGAACAAGAAATAGCTGGGCGAAGAATAACTAGGCGAGGTCGTAACCCAATTCCACCACCACCACCTGTGGAGGAAGACAGCCATGAAAATCCTAAAGGACAAGAAAATCAGAATATGGCAATACCAGGAGCTAATGGCCAGGCAATTCTACAAACTTGCCAGCCCCACCTACAGATTTGGCTACAGTAGTTATGAACCTGGCACAACAGCTGCAACAAATACAGTAGGTGCAAGCCAATATGCAAGCTACTACAGGAATGATTTTTCCAACAGTACATACTACACCTATGCCAGCCAGACAAGCTAGTACAATACCAGGGGGTAGCAATACGGTGCCCTAAGCACCTCAAACGCCAGTAGTACAAGCTCCAGTACAGAACCCTGAGGTAGCCCAAGGCAGCTACCAGTATTAACCACCTATGTATGGGGCCTATGCTCAGTATCAGTTGGACCATTCTCAACTGATCGAGTGTTTTCAGAAAATAAAGCCTAAAGAATATAATGGCAAACCAATAGATCCTTTGTGGCCAGCTCATTGGATCGACGAGATGGAAATGAATTTCATGATTATGATGATTAATGAGGAGGAGAAAGTACCGTGTGCAACATTTATGCTAAAAGGCGATGCACACCACTAGTGGAAGTCTACTCAAACTTATCTGTTAACCAAGCATTCCCAATTGACCTGGGTTATCTATAAAGAGGCATTCTTCGAGAAGTACTTTCCCAGAAGTTTTAGAGATGCTATGGAAAGAGAGTTTTTGAGTCTGTATCAGGGACAAATAATGGTGGATGCATACCAACAACGTTATAAAGAGCTGTTTTTCTTTGCTCCCTCTAGCATGCAAGAGGAAAATACTAAAACCCGAAGGTTCGTCATGGGACTTAGGGGAAGCATTCAAGAGCATGTTTTGGGGCTGAAAAAGAAAGTTTATAATGAAGTAGTGCAGATTGCTCGAGTACTAGAATCGAGCTAGAGGGAGAGCTACTTTGCTCAGAATAGAGGTATAAAAAGGCCAAATGGAAATTCTTATAACGGAGGGAACACAAAGGCTTTCAAACCCTTCCGTACTCAAGGCTTTAATGATGCAGCCAAGACTACTCCAACAGTCCAACCTCAACAAAAGCAAAATAATGAAGGAGTAAAATGCTATAACTGCAATCAAATGGGATATTATTCCAGGGAGTGTCCTAAGCCCAGGAAGAAGCTACAACAAGGAAAGGTTTATGTAGTTACATCTCAGGATGTTGCCGCATCACCTGATGTGGTCACAGGTATGACATGAACCTTTCATTTTGTATTACCTTGTGTGAGCATGTAGACTAAATTAAAACAAATCAGGTATCGTACTATTAATGGCATACCCGCTAGAGTACTCTTTGATTCTAGAGCTACTCATTCTTTTATATCTGTGTCATTAGGAAACAAGCTAAATCTACCCCTCAGATCGTTAGACTGCAAATTACTTGTACAATCACCTATGGGATTATAAGTGGAATTAGAAAAAGATTATGGACCATGTCCAGTTCTTATCGGCGAGAAGATATTGGATGCAACCTTGATTCAACTCGAGATGGCAGACTTTGACGTTATCTTGGGAATGGATTGGTTAGCTCGGCATTCTGCAAACCTATTATGTGCAGAAAAGAAATTGACTTTTAAAGACAAGGAAGGAGCAGATTTTAGTTTTGTGGGAACCAGACTACCCTATAAACGAAAACTCATCATCTCTACATTAAAGGCTAGAAAATTCCTTGAAAAAGGAGGAGTTGGATATCTTGTATCCGTGGTTGATCTCACCAAGGAAGCACCATGAATGGAGGATATTGATGTTGTGCGTGACTTTCCAGATGTATTTCTTAAGGAACTACCAGGACTACCACCCGACCGAGCGACAGAGTTCGTTATAGATTTGATACCCGGAGCCGCACCAGTATCTAAAGCACCCTATCGAATGGCTCCACTGAACTGAAAGAACTAAAGGTACAGTTACAAAAATTACCGGACAAGGGTTATATTAGACCCAGCATATCACCATGGGGAGCGTCGGTATTGTTTGTGAAGAAGAACAACGGTAGTGTTCGACTATGTATAGACTATCAGGAATTGAATAAGCTTATAATCAAGAATCGATACCCGTTGCCTCGGATCGATGACTTGTTCTATAAGACCCGTGTCAAACTAACCCGGTCTTACCACCTTGAACCAGGTTCACCCATCATGGTCGAGGCAAATGGACCAAGGGCGTGAAGGAGAGCGAGATCCCAGGTATCAAATCGACCCAAAAACACTTAAAATAGAGGAAGGGTCGCATACCCAGCTAAACAGGGTCGACCCTCCCAAATCAGAAACCCAGACCCTTAAAAGTTGGGAGAGGGTCAGACAGTGTCAGACCACAGGGTCGACGGGATCATCGACCCTCTCATCGACCCTCACTTACTGCCGAAACTGAAATTAGGAAATTTCCTAATTTTCGATTGGGATTCTTTCCAAATCTCAATGGGACTATTATAGGAAATTCTTACTCTATTTAAAGGACATCCCTAAGCCACTTTTACTCCTTTCACAACCCTAATTGAATTGAGAGAAAGAGAGAAGAAGGAAAAGAGGAAGAAAGGAGGCAAGGAAGAAGACTTAGCAAAAAAGAGAAGAATTTCCAGAGAAAAGTAATCTTCTCAGGTATGGATACTAATTCCATGAGTTTCTACAGACCTTAGGTTAGATATGGTTAAGTGTAGGATTTCGGAGAAACCCAAACCATCCATCCATGGTTAGGTTTTCATGGAAAAACCTAGGATAATGCATGAAAGCCAATTAGGAGGATGAATCATGGTTTCAGACCATGGAATGAATGTTTAATGGAATGAGGAAGCAAGCCATAGGACCCCAAACATGAAGAATGAATTAAAAAGTGGAAATTGAACCAGAGTGCCCCGAGGGTCGCACACAGGGTCGATAGACCCATCGACCCTAGGCACCCTGACCACCGACCCTCAGCATTCGGGAAGTTGAGACAGAGGGTAGGGTCGATAGACCCATCAACCCTATGTATCCTGAGCATCGACCCTCTGATCGACCCTCAGTTAACAGCATGGTTTTTAAATTCGTAATTAATTCAAATTAAATTCCATCGACTTTGTTAGGTTTGCTAGCATTATAATAACACTGTAGAGGTGATTCTAAAGCTTGGAAAAGTATCTTATAGCAATCCAAACTAAATCGGTTAATAATAAACTATTTTTTAATTCTTGAGTCCTATGCCATGCTTGATTCTATGCGAATATGTTTGTAATGTGCATACAGCATGCCATCCAATATTTCTATTACTTGTTCACGCATATTTATTTTATTGTTTATAACATGATGATGATGATGATAAGAATAGGCATGTGCTTGTATGTGTGTGGTTGATGTACTTGATGCGAGCACGTATCAGGGGAGGTGTGATGAGAACGTCAATAAACGATAACCTTTAGCGGGTCTCAGCACTTTAGCTCTATCTCTAACTCAAGTCTTGTGCATTGACATCGTCGTATCGCCATTACCTTAGCAAAACTATTGTGTCGTAGGGTATCAGGGGAGGTGGTCTCGGTCCTTGTAGTCTCTGACTCTACCGGGGGGCCTTAGCTCTATCTCTATGGACAT